>CM065592.1:119503062-120703062 GCA_033119425.1 Bufotes viridis | reverse complement strand
AGTGACCTAGGCATACATTCACTGACCCTCACCAGGGACTCGTGTGCACGGTCCTTGTTTAAACCGCAATCTTCCACTGTAATTAAGCATTTCAGCATTTGCTAGCAGTGTATTCATGCACTGCTTGCAGCATCTGAAAGTGTTACACATTCCTGAGGTATAGCAGGTTGTGTTTCAGGATTATATACACCTGTCCTTATCATGTTCAATGGACTTTTCCTGTAACCTGCATCCTTTTGGAATGATTTTATGATTCATCTAGCCCCCCAGTGTGATATAATTTTATAATTACGAATAAAAGTTAAATTTTAGCGCTTTCCTCCGTTTTTAGTGATCAGTCCTTAATCATAAGCGCATACCTATTCATTTTGGCGTTTGCTTGATGGTATATTTAATCATCATTACCTAGTGCGATGTCATAACGCGGTGTCCTATGGAGAGGTGACCAGTAGCAACTCCAGAGACTAAGTTGGATGTCATGCGCAGTGCCAACATCCAGCGGGAGCTTGTGTGGCAAAGTAGTAAGATCATGATAGATTTTTACTAAGTGGGTAGACATGCCCGGTATGTAAGGAGCAGTGAATAAATTAGATGACATCAGAGGAAGCCTGTAACCAACTGCAAATAGGATCCCCTGTCTCTTTATAGAAAATTGAATGGAAAAATAAAACTTAGCGTGATTGGATGATTTTGCATTACGTAGTCAGAAGGGAGGGAACAGAAAGATTTAAAAGCCCCCGCAAGTTACAATCCGCATGCACACTGCCCATACCCCTGAGTACGCCAAGTGTTTGGCAAAACATGTCTATGGGGCAGTGCCGGATAGTTTTTAATATATTGTAAGCTATTATTGGTATATGGACCTAAGACTTTATTATAGACTCAGGAATTGTGGTGATTAGCTGTGACTGCTGGATTTTGCAACCAGCAGTGTTAAATAGCCAGTATAAATACAATACATTGGCACATTTGGACAGTCCCCTACCACAGGAATAGCCTATTAGATTTTAATAAGGATTTTGTTTTTAAGTTTTGAACACTATTAATAATTATATAAAAAAAAGTTACATTTTAACAAGTGATAGGTTAGTGTCAACTGTCAAGAGAAGGCAATTTGTTGGGAAGCCCCAAAATGTAAAAATGTGTTAATGCCTCTACACTAACCCAAGGGTCTAAAAATAGGTTTAAGTTGACAACAGTTATATCACAAAACCCTGTTTATTTGGGGCAACAGGTTACAGGTATGTCGTAGCCATCATTCAGTATTTTGTGGAAGCAGGTGTATTGCAGGCCTCAATCAATATTTGGTGGAATCAGGTATATCAAACCCCTTAAACAGTAATCTGTGGAAGCAGGTATATTAAACCCATTAATCAGTATTTTGTGGAAGCAGGTATATCAAACCCCTTAATCAGTAATTTGTGGAAGCAGGTGTATGGCAGGCCTCAATCAATATCTGGTGTAAGCAAGTATATCGATCTCCTTAATCAGTATTTTGTGGAAGCAGTTGTATCGCAGGCCTCAATCAGTATTTGGTGGAAGCAGGTATATCAATCACCCTAACCAGTATTTTGTGGAAGCAGGTATATCGCACCCCTCAATCTGTTTTTTTTTGTGGCAACAGATATATCACACCCGTTGCAAATAGTTGTTCCATTAGCGCTTGTCCCTCTATTTACCTGCGGTTTCGCTGCAGAACCGCACACAACTGCTGCACAATACAAATGCATTATTATATACTTTCTATGTTAAAAGGTATATTATAAGTATATCACCCCCCTCAGTATGTCACACCTATACCAGTCCTTAAAAGGACTTTTGTGGCCCTATTAGCTAGCGTTTGGTGTTCCTAACAGTCTGTCCCTGCTCCACAAAGCAACCTCTCCCTACACCGGCAAAACACAGAATGTAAAATGGCTGCCAGATATGGTTCATTTATAGGGTGGGGGTGTGTCCATTTGCTGAAACATCTCAATTGGCTGTCCTATCCCACCTAATGGATGTGTCATGGGTCAAAGTTTGGCGCAATGCAAAAGAATATGGCGCATTCGAATATCGCTATATGGCTGCTGTGGAGGCTGAGGCCTCTCGAAGTGACCCCTGCTGCCACGGCCCCTTACACTGTTGCGATCTCTGCCTGCGCCAGAAACATTTAGGCCTCCGCCACTCCCCTGTGCAGGGCCTGGCCCTTGTCTGTATGACATTCTGTTCGATCAAATAATCAAATGTTAGATCAAATATTTTTTTATTTCGCCACTAATACACGGCAAACAGGGCTTTAGAATATATCACTGCACAGCACACGGGACATATATATATATATATATATGTTTTGCCACTAATATATCTGCACCGCACAAGGGCAAATAAGACGTACTGTAGAAAATTTTTCTTTGTAATAAATAGAGATGAGCGAACTTTAAAAAAAAGTTCGGCGTTCGAGTTGTGGTAATCGCCGCATCCCGTTATGGATTCCACTACCGCGGACTATCGCGGCATATGGAATCCATAAGGGGCGGCTTCCACCAACCCGAACTGTTGAACAGCCGAAGGACCGGGGGTGACGTCACCGTCATGTGATCAGTGCAGGGGGCGTGGCTCAGCACGGGATCAAATCCAGTGCTGAGCCACGCCCCCTGCACTGATCACATGACGGTGACGTCACCCCAGGTCCTTCGGCTGTTCAACAGTTCGGGTTGGTGGAAGCCGCCCCTTATGGATTCCATATGCCGCGATAGTGGAATCCATAACGGGATGCGGCGATTACCACAACCCGAACGCCGAACTTTTTTTTAAAAGTTCGCTCATCTCTAGTAATAAACCCTGTTAATGGCTGTATCAAACAGCACTTGCACCCTAATAAAAAAACGGTTTGCTGGAATGACAGAGCTGTATAATTTGGATCCCCAGTCAGTGCACCAAGGTGTAATAGGATTGTTCCTATTACCCAGTCTGTAATCTCCCCTACCAAAACCTGTTTTACATAAATGCTGTGGAACGATTTCTCCCTATCCTTTCCCTGCACTTAAAAATCACCTGCAGCGCCTGCAGATGTCTCTCCCTGCACTAAGTACACTGGTAAATGGCATAATCTAAGATAGCTGACGCTATTTATAGGGCTGTGACATCATAGGGCTGGCTGGCTGTTGATTGGCTGCATGCATGGCATTATGGGTGATCCCGCCTTCCCAGAATTCCTTTCTCCTTGTCCTCACATGTGCAGCAGCCATTTTAGGAAAAAATACGAAGCGTGAGGAAATTCTGTGTTGGTGCAAATCGAATTTTCTGGAAATTCGGATCGAATTCCACTTCGTCAGCTACGATTCGCTCATCTCTAGTCATAACCATGGAAACAAGCAGTGTATAATACGATGGAAAAATGAATCCAGCAGCAAAGGAGGAAATATGGACAATCACAATATATTAGTAAGTGGCTTGTATTAACTTTTTGTACATGAGAAATGCCATTTGCTAAAGTGAAACAATCCCTATCACAGCTTTGGTAATGCTAATTCTAGACTTAAAGGGTCTGTCCAAGTTTGAAAAAAATATTGCAAAATGCAGAGAAGTTATTAGGAAAAAAGGCAAGACAGAAACACAACATGCACATCAAAACAGACACTTTATTTTTTAGTTAAAATTCTGTATACAGAATAAAGTCATAAATAGTGGTGCCCCATGTTGACACACACTGGTCTTGATAAATCAGGGCCAAATTGATTTAAATATATTTTGAAAAAGAGTGTTTCCAGTATCACAGTCCAGCCAGTAGTTGGGAATCCAGTAGGTCATAGTGGTGGGCACAGACCCTTTTTCCTACAACCAGCATAGTAAAGGGATTTTCCAAAATCCACCCATATCTTGGAAAGCCCCTTTAAGAAAACTGATAGCTTGACAAGTGATTCAGTTCCATGAACTTTAATTGACTGTTATTAAAAAGTGGAAATTTTTTGTTGATCCAAAATAAACTCAATAAAAAATATCTGACCACTAATATATCTCAATAATGTGTCCAATTTTTTTTCTGGATGTGCTGTGAGAGAGAGTAGAACTAGTCTCTGTAAATGACTTTGCTTTCAGTATTATTTCTCTGTGAAATATTGGGGCTTTACAAAGCACTGTTCATTCATCTTGTATATAATGTTAGTTTGTCAGCACCAGCTTTCTGCAGAGCAGAACTTCACATATGGACTTTAACACTGAATATCAGTTCAAGGGACTCTGTCACCTCCGACCAGTAGTATCAAGTGCAGTACGGCATGAACACTATACCTGAAACTGAGCTCAGGTCAGTAATTTGCATCTTTATACTGTGCATCCACAGACTGGCATTGTTATGCATAGAGAGGACTCTTCATCTTTAAAAATATTGTCTAGATGCACACAATTGCTCATGGTTGAATAACATTTTCTCTTATTACCGACTGGAAGATAAATAAATATATATATATATATGCAGAAACTAAAAAACTGGTGAACCGCACCGCTTGTAAATCGCTTGGTGTGCCTGTGGTGCAGAGAGGGACTTCAACTCTCTGAATACATAAAAGAAAAAAGAATCCACGGCACCACCTTCAGTAGTCTGTGTCTTTATTTCACCAAGGGCAACGTTTCGGTTTTCCCAATGAAACCGTCCTCAAGCCAGTGAGCTCACTGGCTTGAGGACGGTTTCATTGGGAAAACCGAAACGTTGCCCTTGGTGAAATAAAGACACAGACTACTGAAGGTGGTGCCATGGATTCTTTTTTCTTTTATATATATATGCATATATATAATCTTCCATAATTGGTCAAAAAATTCTGCATATTTGCTTCACCTCTTTAGTATGATTAGAATTTTGTAAACCAAGTTTATTATTTTTAACCCATTCTGCACCAGTTTAAACATTAGGAAGATGGCCAAGGGTATTATTTTACATTATAACTATGTTATAATGTGAAATAATACAGAACCGGTTACACATCCCGATGGTTGCATAGCAACCATGCGGGAACATCGCAAAGCATCCGCACTTGCTTGCGGATGCTTGCGATTTTCCCGCAGCCCCATTCATTTCTATGGGGCCTGCGTTCCGTTAAAAACGCAGAAGATAGAGCATGCTGCGATTTTCACGCATCGCAAAAGTGATGCGTGAAAATCAACTGTCATGTGCACAGCCCCATAGAAGTGAATGGGTCCGGATTCAGTGCGGGTGCAATGCGTTCACATCACGCATTGCACCCGCGCGGAAAACTCGCCCGTGTGAAAGGGGCCTTAAGCCCACGGCGATAAGTTAGACCTGATGGTAACATTGACCTGTGATACTGAGGCACAGTAATTTGACAGCTAACAGAAGAGATTAGCAGTGCAGTGGTGTAGACGCCGATAAATTACACCTGCATTAGAACGTAATGAACACAGCAATACACTCTCTCTGCAGTTCCAAGCCTTCACAGTGAGATTAGGTCACCAAGTGGGATGAATATGATTAGGCAGAGTGGCCTGGGTATACCTGATTTATCATGATTCATGACAAATTAATTCGGCTGAATCAAATTTTCAAAACCTTGCTCATCTCTATATATCAGTAATGCAGTTCAGAATAATGTATATTGTCAGTGTTTTCCCTTCTTTATTTATATGCAAAATAGGCCTTTGGTGCAATGATGGCATCACCATTGCTCTTGTTCCACCCAAGCTCCACTCTTTTCTGGGGCCAGCTCCTCCCTTTCTGTTTTGATAAGACCAGGCAGAGGCAAAGCAGCAAAGAAGAGGCTGAGCGCATTAATAAGTGGAGCAATTCCCTCATTGCACCAAAGCCCTAATTTGCATATTAAAAGAAAGTATATTTGCTCGGGAACGGAGCCTCAGGTCAACAAAAGAAAAAGTATTTTAATCAGTTGAACCACAGCGATGTGTCTATGTAAACTAGACAGATTCCCCTTAATAAAACCAGTTCAACCCTTTTAACCCCTTGATCGGATCTTTAAAGGTCTTTCATATCGTGGTTGATGGATTTAGTTCCCAATCAAAGGTCTTTCATATCCTGGTCAATCATTTTAGTCCCTAATTAAGAATTTATTATCACAATAGAATTTAACATCTTAGGCTACTTTCACACTGCCGTTTTGGTTTCCGTTTGCGAGATCCGTTTCAGGGCTCTCACAAGTGGTCCAAAACAGATCAGTTTTGCCCTAATGCATTCTAAATGGATAAGGATCTGCTCAGAATGCTTCAGTTTGGCTCAGTTCTGCCTCCATTCCAGTTGGAGGCGGACACTAAAACGCTACTTGCATTTCAATGTTGTTCAAGACGGATCTGTTTTGCTATGGTAAAGGTAATACAAATGTATCCGTTCTGAACGGATGCTTGCGATTGTATTATCTGAACGGATCCATTTGTGCAGATCCATGACAGATCCACACCAAAAGGCAGTGTGAAAGTAGCCTTAGGGTGGGTTCACATCTGCGTTGTGGATTCCGTTATGGCTTTCTGTTATAACATGGCTATAACGGAAAAGAACGGAATCCATAAGACCGTAGTCAAAACGGAAGCCTTTAAGAGGCATTCCGTTTTGATCCGTCTTAATAGAAGTCTATTTGCAATCATAACGGATCCGTATGGTTCCCGTTATGCAAGACGGAAAACAAAGCCCTGTCGACTGGACTTTTTTCTCCGTTCTGCAGAACGGAAATGGGACGGATCCATTATGATTCCCATAGACTTCAATTAAGACGGAATGCCTTTTAAAGGCTTCTGTTTTGCATTCTGTCATAATACAAGTCTATGGGCAGAGGAACGGATCCGTCCTTCCGTCTCATGGATTCCGTTATTTTCCATTATAACCATGTTATAACGGAAAGCCAAAATGCAATACAGAATGCAGATGTGAACCCACCCTTAGTTCTAAAAAAAAAAAAAGTACCTGAAGACCTCCTGTACAACTCTGTCTATGTCTGTTTCAACATGGTTTATTTTGGTATTTATTTACTTGTCCTCCAATGACCTGTGCTCTTTCAAATACTGCTGACCTTTCCCATCTGTGTAGTTATGCTTCACTGTATGCTTGGACACCGTGAATCATTGCTGATGGAGGACCTTATAAATGTTTTTTTCAATAGACTATTTAGCAGTCCATTTAATGTTTCTGCCAGCCTACCTTGTAATATCTGTTTAAAATGCAGGCACTGAATAATTATAGAGACATCTTCATTATATGTTAGGGCCATTTATAAAGAGTTGAGTGTTTAAATAAGTTCTCGGCTGTCAGAAGTGGCACCATGTTTTATCTTGCATGATGATAAATGGCACCATTGCCACAACAGATCTTGCATTTACTGCCTGTCTTATCATGAGCATGGACTATCTGCTGTTCTTATAAAAGTCAATCTGTGACAGCAATAAATTCATCAACTAGAAAACAAGGAGAAATGTACTGATAAACCGGTCTCAATGTTGTGATGCCCTCTGTGATTTCTGTTTCCCATTCTTGTTTTGTAATGGAAAAAAAAAGTATTGATACATAATGATAAATACAGTGACATGCTTGGGCAGCATACATTACAAAGTGGTTGTTGTTTCTCGACTGTAGTATTTCTCATCTGGCAACACTCCAGCTGACAAAAATCAAGACTAATGATATGTCCTTAGAGAGTGGGGAAAAACAGAGCAGACAATGCATAGCAAAAATACCAAAAAGGGACGTTAGATCTTGTTATCAGTAAAACTTCCTGTTAAAAAGTAAGTCATATTTTTCATTTTAATTCTACTTCCAGATTGCTCTAAGGAATAGCTTTTGTATTTGGCTGCTTATAGCTCCAAAATATATTTCTTTTGCCACAGCTCCTGAAGAAAATGTTAAGTAACACAATTACAATCAACATATGGGATCTTCTGATACATGGCAGATATGAATGTTTGCTATGGTCTATTGCCTTCCCCGTGTACTTATGGTAAAGCTATTTACTTTCCTGAAAATGTTGTAGTATTGACCTGTAATGACTCTAGAAATACTATAACAGCAATAGTCTGCTCAAGCATAAAATTCCCAGTGAAGGAAGCAATACATATAAAGACATGCCTGTCATTTAGACTTTTTTTTTTCTTTAGTGGGAAAAAAAAAGCATTAACTGCTACTAAAGCAGAAATCTTCACATAAATCCTTCTGTGCCTGGAGCCTAGATCATCCCTTGTATCGTAAAACCTAAGTGCCTCTATTCAAATACAAGGTTGATTCCTATCAAAATCACTTTGTGGATTTAGCCAAAGAGCTGCACAGTTTGCTTTTTTCTGATGTCTAGTAGAGTAGATTGTGGCTTCAGCTGGAAAAATAAGAACCTGGGTAGGAATGACATAGCAACTGTATCAAATTGTGTCCAGGAAAGCGGAAATGTGACATTTATTAAACAAATCTGTGAAAAGCAAACATTCAGAATTTAGTTTCCCTGTTTTTTTTCTTTGATGGAGGCAATAACAGAAATAAAAGGTAAAATGTCAAGGGATAGATCAATATTTCAGCTTCACATTAATGTGTAGCCTCAAGCCTGCACAAAACAGGAGTATACAAGAAGTGAACTGACGTTATTAAACCTTGTCTAAGCTTCTACAGAAGATAGCGTTCTACATTAAAAAATAAATGCTAGTTTATGGGGAAAAACAAGAGTGATCTTTACAGACAACCAAATGCTTACACAGTGTTTTCAAATCAATCTACGTTAACATCATAAAATATAATGCATATTTAGCTGAATCTGTATGAAGCTGTTATTATTGGAAAAACTGTACCATTACTGATATTCCAGCTGTGAACATTTATCACTTATTCACACGCTCACTAGGCTGTATCCACACCTCCTATAGAGTTGTTTGAAGAGGCTGTTTGCATGCTCAGCCATTGATCCATCCTCCTCCCTTCTTCAGACTTGCTGGGGTCCTCCATCCTAGTCATTAGTCCCCATCTGTTGGATCCTGAACAATCTTACATTTTTTAAAAATGTTTGAAATTGGAACTGGATAAAAAAAAGAAAAGCATATGGTTATAGTGCAGGCATTTCAAGCCATTTCTTGTGTGTCAAGCCCATCTCCAAGACAACTCTTGAGCTGCACCAGTTTTCTGGAATGTGCTACTCCAGAAATCAGGTTTATTAACTCTTACAGTTTTAGGAGTGCCCTAAAAGCACATCTCTTGAGGGTGGCCTAACACATCCTCCACCAGCTCCACCGAAGAAAATGAAATACTGTACAGTGCTCAATGCCAAACTTAGAGGGAAGGGGGTAGGGGCTGAAATCATTCAGCAGGTACCTTGTTACAATGTCCAAGGGGGTCCTGTGACCCCCTGTATCGGCGATCGCTGCAAACCGCCGGTCAACCTGTGGTTTGCAGTGTTTTGTGCGACCTCTGATCCCCGCGGTCTGTGACCACGGGCATCAGAGAGTAAATGCCCCCAAAGTGTTAAATTTTAAGCCCCCCTGCAGCCCCCAATTATATTGTGGCTGTGGGGGTGCAGGGGGGGTGGTTGCGGCGGTGGTGCGGGAGGTGGGTTTTGCGGCAGGCGAGATCGCGATTGTGACAATCCGCCGCCTCCTCTGTAACATCGTTGGCGGTATAGGGGTTTAAGCAAAGTGTCAGCACATTACTGACACTTTGCTAAAAAACTGCTGACATCTCTGCTGCAGATATCAGCAGTTTTAACCCCTTCCTTGCCGCGGACCATACGGACCGCTATATGGAAGGGGTTAACAGGGAGGAAGCTCCCTCCCTCTCCCATCGGGGCGCTGCTGTGCCTTTGTAGCCCCCCGACACAAAGGGATCGCAGAGGTAGGGAGCTCCCCTCCCTCCCCATCACCCGCTGCTCAGTTCTGGCCGCGGGTGAAGGTTACCATGGCAGCAGGACGCTTTCAGAAGCGCCCTGGTTTCCATGGTCCTGAAAGCCTAAGCAGACTTGTGCTAAAGGCACAAGTCTGCTTAGACTATGTAAATTCAAAAAAATACAATACAGTACACTGTATAGTGTACTGTACTGTATTATATAGACACATGACAACTGGCTCTATAAAAATAACACATGACCTAACCCCTCAGGTGAACACAGAAAAAAAATTATATAAATACTGTGTCAAAAGTCATTTTTGTCACCTTACATCACAAAAAGTGTAATAGCAAGCGACCAAAATGTCATATGCACCCCAAGATAGTTCCAATCAAACCATCATCTCATCCTGCAAAACATGAGCTCCTACATAAGACAGTCGCCCAAAAAATAAACCTTAAAAATTTGGCTTTCAGAATGTGGAGACACTAAAAAAGAATTTTTCTCAAAAATGCTTTGTTATGAAAAACTGAAACAAAAAAACCCAAAAGTAGTCATATTTGGTGTTGTCGGGTGCGTAGCAACCCACTCTATAGAAATAGCACACAATCTAACCTGTCAGTTCAACGATGTAAATAACAAAAAATAAAAAATGTTCCCAAAACAGCTATTCTTTTTGCAAATTTTCCATTTTAATCCATTTGTCCAGTAACAAAGCATGGGTTAACAGCCAAACAAAACTCAATATTTATTGCCCTGATTCTCTAGTTTGCAGAAACACCACATATGTGGTCGTAAACTGCTGTATGGCCAAACGGCAGGCGTAGAAGGAAGGGAACGCCATATGGTTTTTGGAAGGCAGATTTTGCTGAACTGGTTTTTTGAAACTATGTCCCATTTGAAGCCCCCCTGATGCACCCCTACAGTAGAAACTCAAAAAAAGTGATCCCATTTTGGAAACTACTGGATAAGGTGGCAGTTTTGTTTGCATTATTTTAGGGTAAATATTATTTTTGGTTGTTCTATATTACACCATTTTTGAGGCAAGGTAACAAAAAATAGAAATTTTGAGATGTCATCTCCATTTGCCAATAACTCTTGTGGAACACCTAAAGGGTTAACAAAATTTGTAAAACCGGTTTGGAATACCTTGAGGGGTGTAGTTTCTTAGATTGAGTCACTTTTATGGAGTTTCTACTCTAGGGGTGCATCGGGGGGTATGTCAAATCGGACATGGTGCTAAAAAACCAGTCCAGCAAAATCCGCCTTCCAAAAACCATATGGCGTTCCCTTCATTCGGTGCCCTGCCGTTTGTCCATACAGCATTTTACAGCCACATATCAGGTGTTTCTGAAAACTACAGACTCAGGACAATAAATATTAAGTTTTGTTTGGCTGTTAAATCTTGCTTTGTCACTGGAAAAAATGGATTAAGATGGAAAATTTTCCAAAACATCGAAATTAAGATTTTTTTTCTCCATTTGCCATTAACTCTTGTGGAAAACCAAAAGGGTTCACAGCGTTTGTAAAAACAATTTTGAATACCTTGAGGGGTGTAGTTTCTAGAATGGGGTCATTTTTGGGTGGTTCTATTATGTAAGCCTCCCAAAGTGACTTCAGACTTGAAGATTTGCTTCTAAACTTGTAACATCCTTAAAAAATGAAACGGCATTCCTAAAATGATCGATAAATGAAGTAGACATATGGGGAATAGGGAATGTAACTCAATACATTTTTTGGGCGGCATTAATATGTATTATAGAAGTAGAGAAATTGAAACTTGGTAAATTGCAAATTTTCCCAAATTTGGGGTAAATTTGGTAATTTTTTATAAATAAAAATTAAATTTTTTGACTCCATTTTACCACTGTCATGAAGTACAATATGTGACGAAAAAACATTCTCAGAATGGCCTGGATAAGTAAAAACTTTTAAAAGTTATCACCACATAAAGTGACACTGGTCAGATTTGCAAAAAATGGCCGGGTCCTTAGGGTGAAATAGGGCTGAGTCCTTAAGGGGTTAAAATAAAATAAATAAAAAATCACAATATTAATTGGCAACTCAGAGGAGGAGGTGGAAAAACGGTTCACGGACCCATTCAAGTCAATGGGTCCGTGAAAAATGTGGATGGCCATCCGTGTGTCATCCGCGTTCCGTGTCCGTTTTTCTTGCAGATCCCTTGGCAGGCACTTGGGAAAATTGTCAGCCTGTCTTTTGGTAAAATCTTTTGGGTCATGTCCGCTAAAAAAAACGGAAGACACACGGAAACACAACGGAAGGCAAAAACGGACACGGATCACTGAACAACAGAACCCCTTTTTGCGGACAGCATAAAAAAACGGTCGTGTGCATGAGGCCTAATATAACAAAATCGATGACTACATGTCCACGCTCAAAACCATACTCTCATGCATACACAGCGCTGGTCATACACGCAGTATATGGAGTCACCAAGGGTGCACTCTCTAATACATGTATTCAACCGCACTGCATGTCATGAGCAACATAAATCCGGCACAAACTACAGGAAAGTTAGCAGTATGAGAAGGGCATTTACCCACCAGGAGCACAGAGTGAGAGATGATACCAACTCGATGTGCGTTTCGCCTTGCTTCTTCAGGGGGGCGTGTTTGTCCACTCTATCCAACAGTCATATATACCCATCCTCCCAGTCATGTGATCTAATTATCTGAAATGGGCCCTCATTGTTTGCACCTGAATAGATATGGAAATAGCCATGTCCTAACATTGGATCCCGCTCAAGACATCGCGATGTCTCACCCATGACAATGCAGGGAAGAGCTTATCAGATCCACATCAAAAGATCTCGCGAGATCTTGAGAGCATCACGTGACTAATCAGCACATGAAATCAGCACATGACACTATCCTCAACACTAAGTTCTGCCTTCCGAGGCCATCTCCGCCATCTTCGATAGGAGCAACATTGCCCTTTACAGCAAAACATTAACAGTATTGCGCTCAAACTTTGTCAAAATAGGAAACAGTACCAAAGATGGAGAGGAGAGGAACAGGATGGGGGAGGGGAAGAGGGGGGGGGCAGAGGGGGAAAGGGGGACGGGGGAAAGGGAACAAGGGAAAAGGGGAATGGGGAAAAAGGGGGGGGGGGGTGGAGGGAACGAGAGAGAGAGAAAACATGCCTGTCCTCAATAGTGGAAGATAGCATTAATAATATCATGATCTTAATAAAGTGCAATGTGCAAGTTCAAAATACAGTACTACTACTTACAACATATACCATATAATACTATATATGCAGTACAATATACGTATCCAATGATAATGTGTATTCAATACAATATACGTGATAGATCATCATGTCATAAAATGGGAATAGTAGACATAACATAGATGAAATAATAATAAATAATAAAAAATAAAAAATAAATAATATGTCATTAACCCCAGTGAAGACAAAATAAAGTGCTGGTGCTTAGTGCCATGCTGTGCAAGTGACAAACGTGCTACAAAAGAAAAGTGACAAATATTAGCTCTCAATGAGCTCTAAAAAAGTAGCAAATGATGCCAAATGCAATGTGCACACTGAGGCATGTCTCTGGAGGCCTAAGGACGCATATCCATATAGGGCTTGGTTTCCAAAAATTAGTCCTGGATTTGTTGTAGTTGATAAGGATCAATATCAATATCTAATAGTCCCCCGTAATCTCCCCTCGTGTTGCAGAACAAGGCATAGTCTCACAGGTTAACCATCAGGGGTACCACATCAGTTTTCTAGAAAGTAATACTATGACAGGATGACTGTTAGTAGAAAAATAGTAATCAGGTAAGTCAAACAGTTAAAATAACCATATCTTAAATATATAAAAAAAATATAACAAACTGTTAAAAATAAACAATGTGCCGGTAACCCGACAACCTCAGGTCAGAGGCCAACCACGGAGCCGAGCACAGCCTTGCACTAGGAGAATGAGCCACTCTGTCATACCACATTGACTACAAAAAAGGAACAAAGCTATTTCCTTCATTGAGTCCAAAGGGGAACACCGTTTTTAGGGTGTAAATCCACTTTATCTCCTTCTGTCCCAGGATTCTTCTCCAATCGCCACCTCTTGGGGAGATGATGACCCGGTTGATACCTCTAAAGCGTAAGAGGGATCTATCACAGTTGTGCTTGTCTTTAAAGTGTCTGGCCACTGTCTTCAACTGTGTCAGATCATTCTCATCCCTAGCTGTTTCAATGGATAGGACGTGTTCCCTAATCCTTCTCCTGAATTCCCTAGAGGTTAGTGACTCTGGACCAGATGGTCCTGGATATTTTTAGCTCTCCGGTATGTAATGCATGAGTTTTGTGGCACAACTGCATCTTAGGATCCCCCAGTATTTATTAAGGGCTGCTCGTACCTCTTTCCATTTTTTGTTGTATCCCATGATCAGCCGTATTTCCTGCTTGTCGGGTTTCCTTTCTCTCTTTTATAGAAGCTCCGATATTTTTGAAGATCGCTCCCTCTGATATGCCTGATCAGTACACCTCGCTCCCCACCCACGTTGCTGGAACCTACGGCGTAAATCTTCCGCCTGTAATTCAAAAGATTCCTCCGTTGAGCAAATCCTCCTGGCACGCAGGAACTGGCCGACAGGTATACTCTTGATGAGATTACCTGGGTGTGCAGATTGTGCATTCAACAAAGCGTTCACTGAGGTGTCCTTCCTGTATAGATCAGTCCCAATATGTCCCTGTAAATCCACCCGAAAGACCACGTCCAGGAACTCCATCTCGGTTCGACCCACTTTAAAAGTATTGTGGGTGAGGACGTATTCCAGCAAAGGCACCACGAAAGTACAATTTTCCTTACCCATACTCGTGGTGCATAGAAAGAATTCCGCCGCTTGGAGTCCATCTTGATGTCTTATGGAAGTATACAACGACTCCACATCACATGTTGCCATGATTATATCTGGCTCCAACTGGATATGTTCCACCTTTTTTAATACGTCCATTGTGTCCTTCAAATACGATGAAAGTTCCTCCACTAATGGGTGTAGAAAGTGTTCAACATATTTACAGATGGGGTTGTTTAGTCCATTTATTCCTGAGACGATTGGTCTCCCGAGTGGCTTCAACAGGTCCTTGTGTACCTTGGGAAGAAGATAAAGTGTTGGAATGGTGGGGTGAGTGGACAGAAGGTGGGAACACTGTCCCTCAGTTATGATCCCTGACTCCACTCCTTGTTGGAGTAACCCCTCTAGGTCCAGTTTGAACTTAATCAGAGGATTGAAGGTCAGTTTTTTTTTTAGCAGTCCCTGTTGTTAAGCTGTCTATAAGCCTCCTTCTCATAAAGTTTGGTAGGCCATAGGACAATGTTCCCACCCTCCTTGGGAGGGAGGAGTTCTGCTTGTCACAGTATTGTCCTGCACTGCTACCACTACATGATTTGTGTTCTGTGTATTTGCTAGAATATGTTTTTTAAACAATAAAGAATGATGTGACATTATATGTGTGTAATTGTATATTTGGTGTGCAGGGACAGGATAGGCAAGAAATCTGTAGAACCTGTTGTACTTTAATCCACAATATACAGCAAATAGAGAGGGAGGGAGCTTCAGCAATCCTACATTTATGCACCTAGCCACTGCCAAGGAATTTTATGTTTTATCCATCTGTTACTGAGGTGGGGTCTGCGGCCTTTTTAGCCACTTCAGTGTACTGCATATGTGCCAGCCTGCCAGGGACATCAGCCTAATCCTATTTGGTAGCTCAGTGAAGGAAAAAATTCTTTTTTTCTAGCTGCTCAAGTCCCCTACATTACCTTTTGTATAATTAAGGGGTGACATAGTCCATTTGTCTAGTCTGGGACCTGTGGTGCCATAGAGCACTTGTGTATACAATGCACTAAACCGTATATTCGATTTCAGCAGTCAAATAGTGCATCAGTGTATTTTTGTGAGAAAAAGCGGTAATCCTGGTCCCCAAAGCATTTTTAAATACACCACCCAAATACATATTTGACATTTCTGCAGTGAAATTGTGAATTTGTCTTTTTTGTGGGAAAAACAGCAATATTCTTGCTTTACAAAGCATTTGTACATACAGCATTGAAATACCAACGTTTTGATGATAGCAGTGCATTTCTGTGTTTTATTAAAAAGATCTGTGTTCTGGGTCCACAAACCACTTTTGCATACAGTGTAGAAATACCTACATTTAATTTACAGCAGTGAAATGCTGCATTTCTGTGTTTTACTAAACAAATCCTTGTTCTGGGTCCACAAACCACTTTTGCATACAGCGTAGAAATACCTACGTTTTATTTATAGCAATAGCAGTGCAATACTGCATTTCTGTGTTTTACTAAACAAATCCTTGTTCTGGGTCCACAAACCACTTTTGCATACAGCGTAGAAATACCTATGTTTTATTTCCGGCTGTTAAATACAGTGAATCTGTGTTTTATTGAAAAAAGCCGTGTTCTGGGTCCACAAACCACTTTTGCATACAGCGTAGAAATACCTACGTTTAATTTACAGCAGTGAAATACTGCATTTCTGTGTTTTACTAAACAAATCCTAAGCAAATTTTTGAATGGGGCCCCCTCCCTCAGTAATTTTTTTCACAACCCCTTCCTTCCATGCCGCCACCTTTCCTGTGGCTAGTAAACATCCATCCATTTTCTACACTGTCTATACTGCCACTGTATATAATTTAATTGTGTAATACTGTTGAGGGGCCCTGACAAAATCTTTTAGTACTTCTCCTCCTCTTGGATGGGCCCCTTCTGGGTCAGGGCCCCAAAGCAGCCGCTTCCCTTGCTTCCCCTATAGTTACGCCTCTGATACCTATGTTTTATTTCCGTCCGTTAAATACCGCAAATCTGTGTTTTATTTTAAAAAAAGCCGTGTTCTGGGTCCACAAACCACTTGTGCATACAGCGTACAAATAACAATTTTAAATTGCAGCACGAAATTAGTGCTTTACTATGTTTTACTGAAAAAAAAAAAAGTGTTATGGGTTCACCAAACAGTTGTGCATACAGCGTACAAATACATATTTTAAATTTCTGCAGTGAAATTGAGAATCAGTGTGTTTTAGGCCAAAAAAACTTTATTCTTGGTCCACAGAACATTTTTATGACACGGGCACTTCCTTAGTGAACTTAATTGTTGACATTTGGCAGTTCAATTGACACAGGAGAGAAACCATCTTTCAACTTGGTGGGTGAACCCAAATAATGAACGAAAATAATGAGAACATCAAATATGGGACATGGGCATGGTCGTGGTGGTGTTGGTGGAGCTCCTGTTGCTGGGATAGGACGTGGCCATTCAGCGCCAACTACCGGTCCAAGTAAAACACCTTTCTCTGGTGCGAGTAGGCGAAAGAATCTGCAGCGTTATTTGGTAGGCCCGAATGCCTCTTTAGGGATGTTGAGGCCAGAACATGTACATGCGATAGTAGATTGGGTGGCAACAGCGCCTACAGTTCCTTCACAGTGTCTCCCACCCAGTCCTCTGCAGAAAGTTCAGAGTTGGCACCTGCAGCCCATGCCCATCAGTCTTTCACCTCAACCCATTGAAAATCAGCCAAGCAGTCAAGGCTCCAATCATGCAGCAAACTCTTATGCTTTTTGAGGACTCTGTTGGCAGGGTTTCCCCGGCCCATTCTCCTAGCCCTGCCCCAGAAGTGGAAGCCCTTGGATGCATTGATGCCCAACCACTTATGTTGCAGGATGAGGACATGGGAAGACCGCCACAGCACGTTTTTGATGATGACGAAACACAGGTGCCAACCGCTGTGGCTGCAATGTGCAGACCAACGAGGAGGGCAGGGGTCATGAATGGGTGGAAGATGATGTGGAGGATGATGAGGTCCTAGACCCAGACTGGACTGAAGGTCGTGCTAGTGAGGCATGCAGTTCTGGCGGTGGTCGTACAGAGGCAGCAGCACAGCAAAAGAGGAAACGGTGCAAAAGCAAAGCGGCCGTTCCATAGACAGTACGCCTGCTACTGCCCACCGCACCCAGGCACCGAGCACACCAAAGCCTGCTCCAAGGAGTTCATTGGCATGGCAGTTCTTCACACAATGTCTTGACAACAAGACACGAATCGTTTGCACATTGTGCTATCAGAGCCTGAAGCGAGGCATAAACATTACTAACATGAGCTCAACATACATGACCAGGCATCTACATGCAAAGCACGAACTGCAGTGGAGTAAACCCCTTAAAAACCACGAAAGATCTCAGTCTCCTCCTGGTCCCTCTTCTGCTGCTATCTCGGCCTCTTCCTCCACCACTGGCATCAACGTGGCAGCTGGCAACCAGCAAATAGAGGATGTCCCGCCAACACCACCACCACCTCCGTCACCATCACCAACCATCTCCACTATGTCACAGTCAAGCGTTCAGCTGTCCATCTCCCAAACACTGGAGAGAAAGAGAAAATACTCACCTACCTCGATCCCTGGTCCTGAATGCCATCATTTCAAAATTGCTGGCCTTTGAAATGCTGTCATTCTGTCTGGTGGAGACGGACTGTTTCAAACAGCTGATGGCAGTGAATGTCCCAAAGTACATAGTTGCCAGCCACCACTACTTTTCCAGGGGAGCCATCCCTTAACTGCACAACTAAGTGGAGGATAAAATTAACTGCGCTGCGCAAACAGCATCTGTAGCAAGGTCCACATAACCACAGATACATGGACCAGTAAGCACGGCTAGGGCCGCTATATCTCCCTAACTGCACACTGGGTAAACGTAGTGGCGGCTGGGCCCGAGGCGGATAGCGGTTTGGCACATGTCCTTTCACCACTGAGGATCGTAGGGTATTATTCTTTGCCTCCTGTTACCGCCTCCTCTTACTCCACATCCACATCCTCCTCCTCCTTATCCTCTTCTACCACCCCCACATCCGGTCATCGAAAGAACCTCACTCCCAACTTCAGCACAGCCAAGGGTAAACGTCAGCAGGCGAATTTAAAACTCATGTGTTTGGGTGACAAACCCCACACTGCACAGGAGCTTTGGAGGGAGATAGAACAACAGACCAGTGAGTGGTTGCTGCCAGTGAGCCTCAAGCCCAGCCTGGTGGTGTGCGATAATGGGTAAAATCTCGTTGCAGCTCTGGGACTAGCCGGTTTGACGCACATCCCTTGCCTGGAGCATGTGCTGAATCTGGTTGGTGCAGAAGTTTCTGAAAAACTACCCAGACATGTCAGAGCTGCTGCTGAAAGTGCGGTCCGTCTGTGCTCGCTTTCAGCGTTCTCATCCTGCTGCTGCTCGCCTGTCTGCGCTGCAGCATAACTTCAGCCTTCCAGTTCACTGCCTCATATACAACTTGAACACCAGGTGGAACTCCACCTTGCATATGCTGGAAAAACTGTGCAAGCAGCAGGCGATAGTGGAGTTTCAGCTGCAGCACACACTGGTCAGTTTCTCTGCAGATCAGCACCACTTCATCACCAGTGACTGGGCCTGCATGCGAGACCTGTGTACCTTGTTGCGGTCTTTTGAGTACTCAACCAACATGGCCAGTGCTGATGATGCCATTGTTAGCATTACAGTACCATTTCTATTTCTCCTTGAAAAATCTATTACGTTGATGATGGAAGAGGATATGGCAGAGGAGGAGGAGGAAGAGGGGGCATTTCACAGGGTTTCAGGCCGGTTATTCAGAAATGGCTCAAAGGGTGGGTTCCTGCACCAACAGAGGCCAGATACATATGTGGCCAGCCAGGGCACAGTTCTGGCGGACAAGGAGGAGGAGGATGAGGTAGAAGAGGCGGAGGAAGCGGGTTCATTGCAGGGTGGCACCCAACGCAAATCAGGACCATCACTGAAGCGTGGCTGGGAGGATACGGAGGACACAGACAATACACCTCCAACAGAGGACAGGCAGCCTGGCACACATAAGCGACTACATGCTGCAGGGCCTGCACGACGACAGCAGAGTTGCCCACATTGTAACTTGTGCTGACTACTGGGTTGCCAATCTGTTGGTTTCCCGGTACAAAGACAACGTGCTCACATTAATTCCCGCACTGGAGTGTGATAGGAAGATGCTCGAGTACAAGTGCACCCTGGTAGACGTACTCCTGAGGGCATTCCCAACTGACACGGGGGGACAAGTCGAAGCACAAGACAAAGGCAGAGGAGGAGGAGGAGCAAAGTTTGCCAACTCAGCTGGGTCACGGTCATCTCCTCAGAAGGCAGGGTTAGCATTGCCGACATGTGGAAAAGTTTTGTCACTGCGTCACAGCAACCTGCACCACCAGCTAAACTGGAACGTCTTAGCAGGAGGCAGCATTTGAACAACATGGTGGAACAGTACGTGTGCACATGCCTCCACATACTGAATGATGGTTCTGCTCCATTCAACTGCTGGGTCTCCAAATTGTCCACATGGCCTAAGCTTGCCCTTTATGCCTTCGAGGTGCTGGCCTGCCCTGCAGCCAGTGTATTGTGTGAACGTGTATTTAGCACGGCAGGGGGCGTCATTACAGACAAATGCAGCCGCCTGTCTATAGCCAACATCGACAAGCTCACGTTCATTAAAATGAACCAGGCATGGATCCCACAGGACTTGTCTGTACCTTGTGCAGAATAGACATTTATAACTGCCTCAAACATACATTATTGTACTCCAGTGCACTTATTCATTAAATCCTTTTTTTTATTTGTACCATTATTTCGGGGGCTACCCCAATTTGAATGAACCCCTTCTCTGTCTGGGTGCCAAGGGCCTAAATTAGTGAAAATGGCCTTTTCCATTACTGGGTGACATTAACCTCTTATTGCCGTGAATGCACCTCTCCTCTGTCTGGGTGCCATGGGCCTAAATTAGTGAAAACGGCCTGCTCCATTGCTGGGTGACATGAAGCCTGTTTTGCTGTGCATTGACCTCTCCTCTGTCTGGGTACCAGGGTCCCAAATTTCTGATAATCGCCCGCTGCATTGCTGGGTGACATGAAGCCATGTTTTGCTCTGCATTGACCTCTCCTCTGTCTGGGTGCCAGGGGCCTAAATTAGTGAAAATGGCCTGCTCCATTACTGGGTGACATAAAGCCTGTTTTTGCCATGCATTGACCTCTCCTCTGTCTGGGTGCCAGGGGCCTAAAAGTGGTTTGTGCAACCATAAATAGATTTTTTTTTAAAATAAAACACAGAAATGCAGTATTTTACTGCTGTAAATTTAATGTGGATATTTCAATGCTGTATGCAAAAGTGGTTTGTGGACCCAGAACACGGTTTAAAAAACAAACAAACACAAATGCAGTATTTCACTGCTATAAGTAAAACATAAGTATTTCTATGCTGTATACAAAAGTGGTTTGTGTTTCCAGAACACTGTTTTATTTTTAATAAAACACAGAAATGCAGTATTTTAATGCAGTAAATTAAACGTAAGTATTTCTACGCTGTATGCATAACTACTTTGTGAAGCAAGAATATTGCTGTTTGTCCCACAAACAAAAGACTAATTCACTATTTCACTGCAGAAATGTCAAAAATGTATTTGGGCGGTGTATTTCAAACTGTTTTGTGGACCAGGAATAACGTTTTTTTTCCCTGAAACACACGGATGCACTATTTCCCTGCAGAAATATTAAATATGTATTTGTACGCTGTATGCACAACTGCTTTGTAAAGCAAGAATATTGATTTTTTCCCAGAAAAAAAAAATTGACTAATTCACAATTTCACTGCAGAAATATCAATTGTGTATTTGGGCGATATATTTAAAAATGCTTTGGGGACCAGGATTACGGCTTTTTCTCACAAAAATACACTGATGCACTATTTGACTGCTGAAATTGAATATATGGTTTAGTGCATTGTATACACATATGCTCTGTGGCACCACAGGTCCCAGACTAGACAAATGGACTATGTCACCCCTTAATTATACAAAAGGTAATGTAGGGGACTTGAGCAGCCAGAAAAAAAGCATTTTTTCCTTCACTGAGCTACCAAACAGGATTAGGCTGATGTCCCTTGCAGGCTGGCACATATGCAGTATACTGCAGTGGCTAAAATGGCCACTGACTTCCACCTCAGTAACAGATGGATTTTTTAAAAAATTCCTTGGCAGTGGCTGGGTACATAAATGTAGGATTGCTGAAGCTCCCTCCCTCTCTATTTGCTGTATCTTGTGGATTAAAGTACAACAGGTTCTACAGATTTCTTGCCTATCCTGTCCCTGATAGCACAGGCAGCAACCTTTCACTAGGCTAACATCAGCAGACTGACGTGCGGCACTACGTGACTCCAGCTTATGAAGAGGCTGGGTCACATGCTGCACTCAGCCAATTAAAGCCATGCCATTAGTAGGCATGGCTGCGATGGCTTCTTAGGGCAAAGAAGTAAAACGCTTGCTGATTGGCTGCTGTGCAGCCCTTCAGAAAGCGGGAAAAATCGCCGAGCAACGGACCCCAACCCGGACTTTTATGAAAATGTTCGAGTCCGGGTCCCGAACACCCCAAAATCCGGTACGAACCCGAGCTATACAGTTCGGGTTCGCTCAACCCTATCCATATTGCCTCCTTTTCTAACTGGATTCATTTTTCCATCACATTATACACTGCGCTATGGTTACAAACACACTGTTATCCAGCAGGGGTAGCCACACTTGCACACTAGAAGTACTTTTTTTTTCAGAATGAAGCAATGGATCGTTAAGTGAAAGGTATTATTACATTCAGCTGAGCTAACCCTAAATCCTGTTGTAACAGTTAATTTTTTGATGACAGACTTGTACACTGAAAATTGTTCTCGCACTGGTAAAATAAAGCCAACACAATAAGGAATGATTAATACTAATGACAATGATCTTAGGGCTTATTCACATGTTAGTGATTCGCAGACATGTGCTGTCCATTTCTTTGCATTGCTTGTTTTTCTACTGACTGTAGGTCAATGGAAAGACAATGGAAGCATGTACTGCTTTGGTCCATGCTGCAGAGCAAATAAACCCATTGAAGGCTATGGGTGGCATCAGTTTTCAATGATTTCCACTGACCTCTAGTAAGAGATCCTCTGGAAATCTCCTTTTCTGCCTAACAGTGCATGCAAAAAATTGATCACACACAGAGGGCAAAAAATTGACATACAGTACAGAATAGAGATGAGCGCAGGTTTTAAAAATTTGATTCAGTTGCTTGGACGAATTTTACGAAAAATTAGCTTTTTGACAAATTACTTTGTAAGTAGTGGGTGCAATGATGGGGAACAGTGATTGCACCGCCTCCCATCATTGAACCCCTCAGATGCTGCGTTCATCGCTGATCGCAGCATCTGAGATGAATATTAAGGCCTTTCAGGGGTTGATCAGTTAAAAAAATGTAATTGTACTTACCTTATCCATTTGAGCATGAAGAGGCCGCCGCAGGCTTCTTGCTTGAAGATTCAACAAAAATCTCACGTGATGACGCATCATTACTAGAGATGAGCGAAATTTATATTTTGAAATTTGTTCACTCTTCGTTTGGTGGTAAAAGCAGAATTGCGTTATGGATTCCGCTACCACGGACCATAATGCAATTCTATGACGGAATGCATAACGGAATGCCTTTAGAGACATTTCGTTATTAATTCCATCATAATAGAAGTCTATGGGCTGCAAAACGGATCCATTCCGTTCCCGTTATGGAAGGGAGTCCTCTGCAGCCCATAGACTTCAATTATGACGGAATGAATAACGGAATGCCTCTAAAGGCATTCTGTTATGCATTCCATCATGGAATTGCGTTATGCTCTGTGGTAACGGGATCCATAACGCAATTCTGCTTTTACCACCAAAAGAAGTATGAACGAATTTCATAACATGAAATTCGCTCATCTCTAGTCATTACGCTGGCCGCCACGCACAACGTTTTGTGTGGGATCTTCATGCAAGATGGCCACAGCGGCCTCCTCACACTCAAATGAATGAGGTAAGTATGATTTATTTATTTTTTTAGTTTTAACCACCATTTCAGGGAGAATTGATTCGTTACCACGAAGCCCAAGGAAATGTGGCTTTGTGGTAAATCAAATTTTCCTGACACTAGTACAGAGCACACACAGACGCTGATGGACATTTTCATGGACATGTGAATAAAGCCTCGCTAACATTAACTGAACATGAAATATTGTAACTTTACTTTTAGATTGGTATCCGTTATCCTGCTGTGTTTGTTTGCAGTGTGTCCCATAGAGATGTAATAGTCATTTATTTTAGCAAATTAGACCACACTTACATAATATGACAAATCAAACTAATTAATTTTGAATCAGTAAGAGAGCTAACAGAAAGATTTAATGATGATTATTATATTCCTCTGATCAATGTAATTCTTTGTCCGCCTCCTGAATTTTTTTATTTTATTTGTACAGTAGGTTTATTTTTACAACTCTGCTATAAACGCATATATGATACTTTTATAACAGATCTCTTTATTTAACAGGTACACTTTGAAGTGGAATGAATTGATTTATGCAGCGAGCAGTTCTAGAATAATACTGCTCACAGCTACTTTAGCACTTGCAAAGTTGCCTGCCACAGACACTTTTTCAAGCCTCTCTTTCTTCTCCAGTCAATGTTTGTAGAAAAAGGATCAGGATGGCTTTTAAAATTATTTTTCATTTTTTTTCCGGGGAGCCCAAAGGCATAAACATGATCATTTTGTCTCCCTATTAGCTAAAAGATAAAAAGCACATCTTAGATGTTTCCAAGTTAATCCATATTTATATTCCCTAATCCGCACATGTTTATAGAAGACAGAAATTCACAGTCAATTCATTACCTAGTGCTGCAAATGCTGAGCTATAGTTCATCTCATTTGTATAGTATGCAATTTTCTTTGTTGCACAGTGTGCGATTAGATGGTAAATATCCTCCCAAACACAACTTTTACAAGTATATGTAAGATATATACCATATTTGAATTTCTTTATTGTTTTTGTTTTTTGGCGGGGTGTTTCAACTTGGCTTGTGCTCACACTTGTCCATCATTTCTGTCTATTTACATTGTCTCTCAACATCAAAGCACAGTTGGAAATCAATATCAAAATGAGTCCTCAATAGAAATGCATTTTATTCAAATATACATAAAGTATTGTCTGTCCTGATAATGGACAAAGCCAACATTCACCTCTGTTTATCATTAAAGTCAACGGGCCAACTTATATTAATCATTATTCAAAATTCATAATTCATAATAATTCAAATAGTATTCACATTGGATCTCTAGTGTAGTGATAACTAATCTAGTTTAGCACATTGGGATGTGTGGAACAATTTTCATTAGACACAGTGTTACTTCACACTGCAACTTTATACATACTTATCGGCATTCACTAACAGTTCTCGTGGAGGTGATTGATGAAGCAGCTGAATCAAATTTTACAAAACTCTCTAGTTCTACCACTGGAATATGTTTAATGTAATTTTCATTGTGTCAGCTCACTTGCTTTAATATTCGTATTGTGTTCTGCTGCAGTCAGACGCAATCCCTTTCTGTATCGCTAAAACACTAACTTAAAGGTGCTTAGCAGTTAAAAATTCCCTACACTAACTCCCCGATGTTTTGCTGCACTAGTGGAGTCTTTAGGGGTATCAGAGCTCCTGGCGACATGCCGGATCAAAGAAGTTAGATATTTTTTGAACACTAGAGGGATTCAGTTCTATGAGCACAAACTATTTGTTGTCACCTTACTAGATCTTGTGCTAATGGTCAAAAATACCTAACTGCTGTGATCCGACGTGCCGTGAGAAGCTCCAATACCCTAACGACACTGCTAGGGCCTAGAAACGTGTCAGGGGAGTTAGTGTAGGGAATTTTTAACTGCTAGGCATCTCTTAGTTAGTGTTAGCGATACCTAAAGGAATCACGTCTGATTGCAGCAGAACGCAATACAAATATTAAATGCAGTGGGCTGACATTATGAAAAATACATTAAAATTGTCTATGTATGGAGATGGCTGTATATGAAGTTGCAGTGTGTAGCAACATTGAGAATGATGATAACTAATATGCACATGTAGCAAGCCCCAGTGGGAGCTAATGTAGAGGATGGAAGCCGTAGTGGCCCAGAGGTGATGTTGTAGTGTCACGGTTGTCCTACCGTTGCTCCTTGCGGTCCATTGCAGTGAATGTTAAAGTACTGAAGAATGAGGCCAGATTTAAACATAATAAAGTCATTTTTACTAAGTGCAACATAGAACTTGGAATGCATACAGTAGCAGCAAGCTTATTGCAGTTCTTCTCTGGCACCAGTTGAGGAGGCATGGTGGCAGGTTGGATGGCTGCAGTTTCACACTTAGATGATAATGGCCTATTGGTTGCTTTATGATGGGTGGCTTAGCTGTATTCTTTCACTTCACAGCATTGTCTTTAGAATAATTCTGAAGAGTTGTTGCTCTATGAGCTACTTCCCAACTCTCTGGCAGAAGAGAGATATCTGGATACTGGGCCTGGTTATAGTTGTTGGGAGTGGGTGCTCTGTGAGCTACTTCCCAACTCCCTCACTATCGGGGCAGCACCTCGGGCATGGCCAGCCATTGCCAACCAGTACCACCCTTGCTGAATAAAATTACATGATACACCTGAAATACGTAGATTGCATAATAAACATGTAAAATGCATCAAATAAGGATACTATAGTAGTACCCCCAGGTTTGGGGTAGTACACACAGAATAACTAAAACACCAATCGCCTCCATGAGAACAGTTGGTGAATGTTAATGAATATGTATAAAGTTGAAGTGTGAAGTACCAGTGTGTCTAATGAGAATTTTATTGCAACAGGAGGCTCTCATTGTGCAATAACTTTCTTTTACTACTCCCATAGCAGCAAGAGTTAATACAACAGGCAAATGAATTTTTTTTTCAGAACATGTAATCAATATGCAAATGAACAGAACCTAGATAGCCAATCAGATAGTATCCCAGTTTATAAAAGGTAAAGGTAACATAAATCCCTCCTCTTTCTTGCTGCTCCCAGATAAGATATGTATAAATGTTTTTCTCTTGTACTATACCCTGTTTTGTGGTAAAAAATTGTAAATTTGATGGTAATCCTTTTAATTTTAGTGTTATATGCTTATATTTACAGTTTATGCTATTTTTATATCACCTGTCAGCATTTTGTTCCACCATTATATGAGATACTAATTTTACCTCTAGTGTCTATCACTTTGCGCTCTTTCTACCTCTTTCTGGCAATTTCCTACTTCTTTAAAACTTATATTTTCTTCATTTTGCACTTCATTTTGGTACTGACTCGATCCAGACCATGAATACGAGTCATACACCTAATGAAAATTCGCATATTGCTAGCGGTAATGGCAAAAGTGGTGATATTTCCCACAAGAGACCCTCCGCCCAGGAGGAGGTTGATAATAGCTGGGACATGACAGCCAGTAAGAGGGCTAAGAACGTCTCTTACAAAGAAATGTCTTCCAAATCACCTCTAAGTGAGTCTGATTCTGATTCAGGATCTGATTTATCGTTCTATTCCGAGGAAGACTCATCTGATATTCCTGAAAATTCAGCCCCAATTATCCAACTCTCAGATTCCATAATTTTAGATAGTCAGGGCATCCCCCTTTTCAGCCCGGATCATATAAAACATCCCAGATCCGGGGAATGGGTTCCCCATCTTCAAATTTCAAAATTTTTATCATTATGGGTAAATAAGACCCTAGAAAGAAATTCTAGAAATAAATTGAGAGCGGAGTGTCCAAGACCTACTCTGCCTCAAAAGATCTCCCAGACTCCTGAATTAGACCCCATAATAACTAAATATCTAATCAAAACAGGAATAAATCCTAAAAGAGGTCTTGACAGATCATTTAGATCTTGTCAGGACAAACTCCTAGACCTTTTTGGTCCCCTTACAAAGATTTTAGACCTGTCAGAACAAGCTGCCGCTACTAACCTACCAGTAGATACAGTAGTACTCCGAGGCTGGGACCAAAGGTCTGTCTGTTTCTTTGGTAATGTTAATTCTGCCATAAGCGCAGAGAGAAGACAAAATGTCTTAATGAAGCTGGATCCTCAGCTTTCTCACTTGGCTAACTCAGAACCAGATTCTTCTGCAGAGGGTCTTCTCTTTGGAGATACCCTCATTAAAGAAATAGGGAAATTTGTCAGAGTTGTTACTTCTCTTGATAAAGCTAAAACATTCCTAAAAAAGGTAGGGCAACCAAAATTTTTTGGCAGGGCTGGGAAAGGCAGGGGTCGATTTCCCAGCCGAACATCATACTTCAATCAATATTAGCAGAACCCCTTTCAGAATACAGAAAACAGACCTACCATTTCTTCATCATCGGTCATACCTACACCATTTTTCCCTACTAGAGGACGCCCATGGAGGGGCAGAGGCTATCGAGGCTCCTCTAGACCAAGATCCTCATTAGGTAAGTTTTTCTACCCCGAATTACGACCACATTCCATTAGGGGGAAGACTGAAACATTTTTTCCAAACTTGGGTCTCACTAACTTCAGACTCATGGATCCTGAATACCATTTCAGGTTACCAAATAGATTTTCTAGTTCCTCCATTTCAAGATCACATTCCTCATCCAATACATTTCTCTTACAAAGATCAAGATCTCATAGAAACAGATATAAAAGATTTGTTTTTCAAAGGAGCCATTATTCAGGTTTATCTTCAAAGTCCAGGTTTCATAAGCAACATCTTTTTAGTAAAAAAGAAAGACGGAGGTCACAGACCGGTCATAAACTTAAGAACCCTCAACGATTGTGTAACTTACCATCATTTCAAGATGGAGGGAATTCATCTACTCAGAGACCTGTTACTCCCCCACGATTGGCTCATAAAGATAGATCTAAAGGATGCCTATCTGACCGTTCCTATGCATGCCCTCCATCAGCCTTACTTGCAATTTATTTGGAAAGAACACAAATGGCAATTTACTTGCCTACAATTCGGCCTTTCATCGGTCCCTTGGTGTTTCACCAAGCTGATGAAACCAATGATCTTATCACTAAGATCCCGGGTGTCCGTTTAATTATCTACCTGGACGACATCCTGATTATGGCACAATCCCTTCCTTTAATACGACTTCACACGCAATGGACATTATCCCTTCTCACCAATCTAGGGTTCTTAATCAATTTCAAGAAATCTATTCTTTCTCCGTCCAAAGAAATAGAATTCCTAGGTTTAAATATAAATACTGTGTCAGCTCTCCTCAGCCTCCCTACCAGGAAACTCTCCCTTATTCGGAGAGAGATACGATCTATATTAAACAAACATTTAGTATCCCTACGCTCTATTGCACGGATAGTAGGACTATTATCGGCCTCCTTACAAGCCATCTTCCCCGCTCCATTACACTACAGAGCCCTCCAACGACTCAAAACACAACATCTACGAGAAGGACTATTATATTCCAACAAAATTCCTTTATCCTCAGAGGCCAGGGAAGAACTTTTATGGTGGCTCCAACACATTTAGGTTTGGAATGGAAAAATGATTTTCAATTCCAACCAGACATGGCCATAGAATCAGACGCCAGTTTATCAGGTAGGGGCGCTCGTTGTGGTCCTTATTCCACCGGAGGGAAATGGTCAGAGTCAGAATCAATTGTTTGGAGCTCATGGCAGCCTCTTTCGCTTTGAAGAGTTTTGCGAAGGACAGGTCACATTGCTGCATTCTACTGCGCTTGGACAACATTGCCGCAGTACAATACATCAATCGTTTAGGGGGCACCACTTCCAAAATGCTGAGCGACATTACCAAAGAATTTTGGCATTTTTGTCTAGACAAAGATATTATTCTAAAAGCCGAATACATTCCAGGTTTGATCAATTCAGTTGCCGATTGGAATTCCCGATACCTATCGGATTCCAGCGGCTTGCAATTGAATCCTCGCTTTTTCGACCAGATCAACAACTTATGGGGTCCCCTCCACATAGACCTTTTCTCATCACGATTGAACACCCAACTGCCCAATTTCTTCAGTTGGAGACCAGATCCGGAAGCTCTTGCCATGGATGCTCTTCGTCAGGTTTGGCCACAGGAACGCCTTTACGTTTTTCCCCACTTTGCTTTAATTCCCAGGGTTCTCCTCCAGACCATATCACAGAAATTAACTCTAGTGATCATCACTCCGTGGTGGCCTTCTCAAACATGGATCCCTACTCTACTCAGTCTGACCATAGATGTTCCAAGAATCCTACCATTGTCTCAGGATCTTCTCCAAGATCCTTCGGGACATCCTCATCCTCTAATCTTGTCAGGACACCTATCATTAGTAGCCTGGTTAATCTCGGGCAATCAGGACTTGATCAAGGCCTTTCACAATCTACTCTTGACATCCTCTCTGATGCATGGGCTCCAGGCACCAGAAAGGCTTATAGATCAGCCTGGAAAATTTGGATTCATTGGTCCTCTCAACAGAATCTGGATCCCGTTCATGCACCTATAACCCACATATTAAATTTTTTAGCCGCATCCTTTGAAGCAGGGAAACCCTATAGAACCATAAATCTCTATAGATCGGCCATCTCATCGGAACATGCTTCCATTGACTCCATCCCGGTTGGCAAACACCCTATGGTTTGTAGACTCATCATGAAAGGCATTCGTTTTAGGAAACCTCCTCAACCTAGCTATCATTCTACTTGGGATGTCACCCTTCTCATAAATCTTTTCTCTTCATGGGAGGACAACGAACAATTATCCTTTTAATTATTATCTTTTAAATTGACGGTTCTCCTAGGTCTCATTTCTATTAACAGAGTATCAGATGTCAGAGCTCTAGACATATCCAATAGATCTTTTACCCCTAACAGAGTAAATTTTCGTATTGTTAGACGAACCAAAACCAATCTTCACACAGTTTTCTATCCAACTTTCCCCTTTCATAATAAATTATGTGTTGTCAGTTGTCTTAAGTCATATGAACTCAGGACTCAATCTATATGCACCTCTCAGTCGTCCCAACTTCTTATTTCATTTCGGAAACCACATCTGCCGGTTTCCTCTTCGACACTTTCTAGATGGGTTAAACTCACTATGCAGATGGCTGGGATCGATATTTCAATCTTTGGGGCCCACTCAGTACGTAGTGCAGCTTCCACAAAAATATTCCAAACTGGAGGCTCCCTTTCTGATATTCTGAAAGCCGCAGACTGGTCTTCAGAATCTACTTTTAAAACGTTTTATTTCAGACCCGATTCTCATGTCTCTATATCTATGTTATAATTTAATATCATATATCTTGTATGTATTTTCAGCTTTAAACTTGCACAATGAGAGCCTCCTGTTGCAATAAAATTGAAGATTTTCCTAGCTATTGTAACAGAAAATATAGATTTTATTGAAGACAGGAGGCGAACATTGTCCCTCCCTATCAACCCAACCCTAACGATGTATTTACTTTATTTTACAGCATACTAGGACATTCTGGATATTTCTTCGTTCCATATTTCTTCAAGAATTCCTGTTACTACTAGTATCTACAGTATAAATCTTTAGACATTTCATGCCTACTTTTTGATTTATTTTTATTTTTTTTCTAATTGGACTCTCTCCTTCTCTGGCCGCCATCAAGAAAGAGGAGGGATTTATGTTACCTTTACCTTTTATAAACTGGAATACTATCTGATTGGCTATCTAGGTTCTGTTCATTTGCATATTGATTAGATGTTCTGAAAAAATTTTCATTCACCTGTTGTATTAACTCTTGCTGCTATGGGAGTAGTAAAAGAAAGTTATTGCACAATGTTCATCTCCTGTCTTTAATAAAATCTATATTTTCCATTGCAATAGCTAGGAAAATCTTCAATTCTAGTGTTTAAAATATTGTTTTCCTAGCACTTTTATGCCATGTAAATAAAAGTGAAGTTTTACAAATATCTTTTTGTAGTTTTACAAAAAGATATGTTCCATCACTAAATGTAACTGAGAGGACAGATGGAAAACTAATGCCACTGATAGTTTCATCAAAGTGGATTTCGATCTGAATTTCAGGGAAAATCCAATTCGCCATGAAGCCGAATGTGCTTGTGCTTCTTGTTAGCAAATTGTGATGATGATGTCATCATGGTCCGAGCGAGATTTTGCACTTGATCTTCAATCATGAAGCCGGCGAGCAAATGGAGGAGGTAAGTATGATTTTTATAAATTTTTTAATTTTACACTCTGTTATTACTGTTGGATGTCGCCATTAGCTTTGAACGGGGCATCTGAGAGGTACAATGATGGGGAGAGGCACAATCGCTGCTCCGTGTCATTGCATCTACTTACAAAGAAATGCGCTTCATGACAAAGTAATTCATCATTAACCGAAGCAACTGAATCAAATTTTTTTGAATACTTTGCTCATCTCTACCTTTCACCATTCTTCAGTGGGGAGACCACTCACACCGCTCACTGACTAAAAAGCTCCTGGGTGGGTCTGACCCACTTACATTCAGCAGTTTCTTGGTGTTTCTGAAAAGAATGTTCTTGTAGAAATATTGTACAGAGCACAGTTGTTCATTTCTTTCTGATCACTTCCTGTTTTTGTGTAGATCACTGAGAAGTAAATTAAGCAACATAGGCTAGAAAAAAAGGGGGTCAATTATTAAAACCGGCGTTTTAGACGCCGGACTTAATAAGGCACTTCGCTGGCATTGAATCCACCGAAGTTATGTAGAGGCGCAGGCCTCTATACATAACTTCGGACGGATCCACCGCTGCTTCTAAATCTACGACAGCTCCCTTGCTGGCGTAGATTTAGACCATTTTCTACGCTTAAACAGGCATAGAAAATGATGAATAAGACAGGCCCCATTCCCTACCCACTCAACGTCCCCTTTTGTAGACCTGGCATGAGCGGGGAAAAGTCACAGAATGAGGCTCAAAGAAGCTCTGCACCTCAATCTGTCAGAAATACACCTAATTTAGACTTATTTCTGTAAGTAAATGACCCCCAAAGTTTTGACCCCAGAAAACGACATACATTCTATATAGTATATTTTAAGAGTCAGGCATATAAACTAAAACTACTAGGGACCTTTTTTGTGTGCCTGCAATCGGCTACATGTATATTCTCATGTGCTGCGCTCCCGTACTCAAATTGTGGTGAGCTAATTTGGATATCTTTCCAAGAAACCCAACGGTATGCAAATTAGCTTTCCTTCCAAAAGGAAAAGAGAGCTCAAGCTCTCTGATTCCAGCAGATGGACCCCAACCAAGGCATCTCCATCTCATGCAACTACAAAAAAAAAAAAAGCTGTTTGCTGGTATGAGGTACTCAGCTTTCTTTTCCATTTAGAACAAAGACTGATTTACATGTCTTTTTTCAGAGAAATGATAATTGTTGGTATTTCTCTTATATTCATCTCATATTAAATGTATTTATTTTTTTATTTGGGATGAGTTCCGAATTGATAGAATTGATTTACTTATATCTAGTTGCCTGTATTAAAATTGCCCCTGATTGGCTGCAATGAGCAGCACTGTGGCTCAGTGGTTACCATTAGTGCCTTGCAGTGCTGGGGTCCTAGGTTTGAATCCAACCATGGACAACATCTGCATAGAGTTTGTATGTTCCTCTGTGTTTGAGTGGCTTTGTGTGTGGGGTCACAGCAGAGCATGCGGCAGGAAGAGATGGAGCTGATCCCGGGAGCATCAGGAGCAAGAGAGGTAAGCAAATTTTAAAATGTTATTTGCTCTGAGCAAGCAGGTCTGTACTGAGGTCTTGGGGGTCATTTACATTGTGGGTCTGATCTGAGATCTGGGGATCATTCACCTTGAAACCGGCCCGAGCAAATGGAGGAGGTAAGTATGATTTTTATAAATTTTTTAATTTTACACTCTGTTATTACTGTTGGATGTCGCCATTAGCTTTGAGCGGGGCATCTGAGAGGTACAATGATGGGGAGAGGCTGTCGCTGCTCCGTGTCATTGCATCTACTTACAAAGAAATGCGCTTCATGACAAAGTAATTCATCATTAACCGAAGCAACTGAATCAAATTTTTTGAATACTTTGCTCATCTCTACCTTTCACCATTCTTCAGTGGGAGACCACTCACACCGCTCACTGACTAAAAAGCTCCTGGGTGGGTCTGACCCACTTACATTCAGCAGTTTCTTGGTGTTTCTGAAAGAATGTTCTTGTAGAAATATTGTACAGAGCACAGTTGTTCATTTCTTTCTGATCACTTCCTGTTTTGTGTAGATCACTGAGAAGTAAATTAAGCAACATAGGCTAGAAAAAAGGGGTCAATTATTAAAACCGGCGTTTTAGACGCCGGACTTAATAAGGCACTTCGCTGGCATTGAATCCACCGAAGTTATGTAGGCGCAGGCCTCTATACATAACTCGGACGGATCCACCGCTGCTTCTAAATCTACTGACAGCTCCCTTGCTGGCGTAGATTTAGACCATTTTGCACGCAAACAGGCATAGAAAATGATGAATAAGACAGGCCCCATTCCCTACCCACTCAACGTCCCTTTTGTAGACCTGGCATGAGCGGGGAAAAGTCACAGAATGAGGCTCAAAGAAGCTCTGCACCTCAATCTGTCAGAAATACACCTAATTTAGACTTATTTCTGTAAGTAAATGACCCCAAAGTTTTGACCCCAGAAAGCGACATACATTCTATATAGTATATTTTAAGAGTCAGGCATATAAACTAAAACTACTAGGGACCTTTTGTGTGCCTGCAATCGTGCTACATGTATATTCTCATGTGCTGCGCTCCCGTACTCAAATTGTGGTGAGCTAATTTGGATATCTTTCCAAGAAACCCAACGGTATGCAAATTAGCTTTCCTTCCAAAAGGAAAAGAGAGCTCAAGCTCTCTGATTCCAGCAGATGGACCCCAACCAAGGCATCTCCATCTCATGCAACTACAAAAAAAAAAAAAGCTGTTTGCTGGTATGAGGTACTCAGCTTTCTTTTCCATTTAGAACGAAGACTGATTTACATGTCTTTTTTCAGAGAAATGATAATTGTTGGTATTTCTCTTATATTCATCTCATATTAAATGTATTTATTTTTTTATTTGGGATGAGTTCCGAATTGATAGAATTGATTTACTTATATCTAGTTGCCTGTATTAAAAATTGCCCCTGATTGGCTGCAATGAGCAGCACTGTGGCTCAGTGGTTACCATTAGTGCCTTGCAGTGCTGGGGTCCTAGGTTTGAATCCAACCATGGACAACATCTGCATAGAGTTTGTATGTTCCTCTGTGTTTGAGTGGCTTTGTGTGTGGGGTCACAGCAGAGCATGCGGCAGGAAGAGATGGAGCTGATCCCGGGAGCATCAGGAGCAAGAGAGGTAAGCAAATTTTTAAAATGTTATTTGCTCTGAGCAAGCAGGTCTGTACTGAGGTCTTGGGGGTCATTTACATTGTGGGTCTGATCTGAGATCTGGGGATCATTCACATTGAGATCTGAGCTGAGGTCTTATTGGAGGTCCGATCTGAGGTGTTATTGAGATCTTTTTAACATTGAGGTCTGATTGGGGCTCTTAGCTGAGGTCTGATTAACAGTGGGGGTCTGATTGGAGGTCTGATCTGAGGTCTAATGAAAAATATTTGTTTTCTTATTCTCCTCCTCTAAAACCTAGGTGCATCTTATGGGCAGGTGCGTCTTATAGGGTGAAAAATACTGTATCTCCTGATCCATGTTCTTGAGATACGGATGAAAGTAGTACTTATTCAGAGTTTCTCCCAATGTCTATGCAGAGAGAGGTGTGCTTAGGATCACTTGCAACTTCTCAACCAGGACTTAAATGAAGGCATTCTTGGATTTCATTCCATATAATGTACAATATTTAGTTTCATTGCATCCATTGCATATTACTAGCAATTACTAAGAGCATGAAAGAACACCCTACTGTTTGTTTCACATTTGACTCAAGATCATTAAACAAGCCATGATAGGGTGGATTGAAAAGAATTCTAAATTGTTTGAATTCTTTATAGCAAATATAATTTTTAATCTAGAATTTGCAAGAGATACACATTCAAATATGTACAGGCTTTAATCACTAATCTTGTATATTCGTTTTCAACTAAGACAGGGATGCCCAACCTGTGGCCCTCCAGCTGTTGCAGAACTACAACTCTCAGCATGCCCATACAGCCTACAGCTATCAGCCTACAGCATGGCATGGTGGGAGTTGTAGTTTTATAACAGCTGGAAGGCCGCAGGTTGAGCATCCCTGCACTAAGCAATTAAACAGTCTGTGTAAAATGCCTTCAATGTTGTGCATTGAAATTAATTGTTTACAGGATACTTGACATAACTAGTGATGAGCGGCAGGTGCCATATTCGATTTCGACGAAATTCGCGAATATTCGAATGAATATTCGTTTCATATTCGTCGAAATCGAATATTCGTCATTATTCTAGTTACCACGATTAATATGCGATTTAAATAATCGCGTATTGCGATTTTAACTTAAGGCTACTTTCCTATTGGTTTCATATCTAGAATTATAGCGAAGATGACGGATATGACGAATGTATTCGTCATATTCCTCAAAACGAAGATAACGAAGTATTCTACATCTTCGTTTTAGCAACCTATTCGTCAACTCAGCTAATTCTAGCAATCAAATAGGAAGGTTGACTATAGAGACAACTGTGTTTAATTCGCTATGCGATTATTTATATATATTTTTTTAATAAATAGAATAATTATAATAATTATATCAAGTAATATAATTATTCTATTAAAAATAAATAAAAATAAATCGCATAGCGAATTTAACACAGCTGTCTCTATAGTCAACCTTCCTATTTGATTGCTAGAATTAGCGAGGTTGACGAATAGGTTGCTAAAACGAAGATGTAGAATACTTCGTTATCTTCGTTTTGAGGAATATGACGAATACATTCGTCATATTCGCTATTCGCTAATTCTACCAAGCCAACCATAAAGTTCCTTGCTCATGGAGCGTCCCCATCACCATGGGAACATCTCCATATACTAAAATGTACTGTCGGATTTGAGGAATTACGTTGAAATCGCAATGCGATGAATTCAAGTTATATTAATCGCATTGCGATTTCAACTTAGAGCTGGGTTTATAATGGGTCAGCTTGCTAGAATGAACGAAGTTAACGATTCAATGAACGAAGTTAACGAATATGGAATATAGCAGCACTGCTAAGTTGAATTCGCAATGCGATTAATTTAACTTGAAGTAATCGCATTGCGATTTCAACTTAGCACTGCTATCTTACATAGGCTAGAATTAACGAATATGGAATATAGCAGTGGCACTAGCAGTGCTAAGTTGAAATCGCAATGCGATTACTTTAAGTTAAATTAATCGCATTGCGAATTCATCTTAGCAGTGCTGCTATATTCCATATTCGTTAACTTCGTTCATTCTAGTAGCAAGCTGACCCATTATAAACCCAGCTCTAAGTTGAAATCGCAATGCGATTAATATAACTTGAATTAATCGCATTGCGATTTCAACGTAATTCCTCAAATCCGACAGTACATTTTAGTATATGGAGACGTTCCCATGGATGGGGACGCTCCATGAGCACGGAAGTCGGCAGAAGCGGCAATGGGCACTGACTAGAGCAGCCAGGAAGCCAGGAATCCTCAGGACAGGTAAGAACTACTGTTGGGAAGAGGGAAAGAAAAAAATATAACAAAAAAAAAACCAAAAAAAAAACGAATATTCGAAATAGCGAATTTATAGCGCTATATTCGAAATATTCGCGAATTAGCGAAGTGCCGATATTCGCTAAAAAAAATCGCTATTCGAATATTCGCGCTCAGCACTAGACATAACTAGAGGAAACAAAAATGACCTGTCTCACCAGCAAAAATGTGATATGTATAGAGCGCTAAAAAGGGCTAAAATAAGAATGCTCGATTAAGGAAAAGAGTGGTACATCTGAACCGTAAGTATCATAAAAGAAAAACAGAATTGACACTCATGAAGCATGAACCTTGCTGATGAATCATACAGAGGCTTTGCAGTTGGAATAGAATTTGAGCAGACATTTCTGTTTAAGAAACAAATAGATAAAATAATATTTTTTTATAGATGGAAGATAAGGATGTGAATTTTTAAGACATATAGATTCCTATACCTCTCAACTGTCCAAGATCCACCAGGACAGTCCTGTATTTTGGCCACTGTCCTGATAGCGGTACAGTACAGTATGTCCTGATTCCATTGAGGACACTAAGGCGATATGTTCCTGTGAAGGGGCACTAGGAAAGCATATCTACTGTGTGGGAGCACTAAGTGGGCATTTCAACTATGAAGGGGACACTAACAGGGTTTACTAACAGTGAGGGGGAACTGAGACATAACTACTGTGTGGGGGTGCTAATGAGACCTAACTACTCTGGGGGGCACTAAGGGGGGATAACTTTGTTGTGGGAACATAAAAGGGACTAGGCGGGATTGGGGGTGTATAGATAGGCATTGGGCGGAGGTAGAGGCAAGGTTTAGTGTAAAAACAGGCATGGGTAATGTAGCCCCTCCTGTTATCATAGTGGCAGAGGCCTTATAATAACTAACTAGAATCCAGTTTTTTCCCCAGGATCTCTCTTTCAAAACCATCAGATTCAGTTGACTGAACTAGCTGTATATTTACATACCATAGCCAACACAGTATCACCCAAGACCCAATGCAAATGCCCCTCTGCTCTGCTACACCCCTGCCCTTTATTCTCAAGTAGAATGGCAATCCCATCCCCCAGACCTCTACTGGTCACACTCTTATGATATGTGTGACTGGCAAATAATAGTCAGTAAAATGCTTTTAAGTTTTCATGCTATCAGATGCTGTATCTGTCTTATAATGTGGATAAGCTCATTTTTCCATCCTTGGCAATAAACTCTGGAATACAATGTCGCTATTTTTAATTCAGAAATATCCGTATATCAAGCATCTAGTGAATCAAGAAAAGTGTGCAGCTAATTAATTGCTGCCTAGCTAGTGACATGCATACAAAGTAAATTGGAAACCAGATTTCACACGACACCCGGTCCATTTTAATGACAGATGGATTCTTTTCTTCCCTCGTTGTTATATAGTTGTTAAGTTAACCATTAGTAGATAGATCAGTGAAATCTGAAATCTATGCCGCATGTGTTTTTTAATATACAAAATAATTATGTACATGTTTATGCTACTTACATAAGAAAGAAAGAGTGAGAAAATATGGGAAGCAGCAGAGGTGTAATTTGATCTTGGGCCACAGTGCAGAATTTGTAAAAGAGCCCCTCACAAACCATAACATATGTTATTTATAATACTGCTGTCTTCTTATGTGACATGGGTTCCTATAGGGCTCCTCAGGTACTTTTCCTAAAAGCAGGTAGGGTGGGTACTGGACTGAGTGGGGGGAAGTCAGCCTGGCTCATTTATTAGCACTGGAAATCAACTCTAGCTCCCTTGCTGGGACATGGACCTGCATATATGTGCCACAATTATTAAGAGACATGCGCTTCTTAATAACTGTGATGCATCTTAAAGCTGTAGGGGGAAGTGTAAGACTCACTTGTAGAGATGAGTTTCTCTCAGGTTCAAATTGAACGAGTTCTCTCCTCTTTTCTTTCTACACAACCCCTATTGGAAAGACTATCAGCAGATTTGGTTTCCAGTACAATCTCCATGCCGATGACACCTAACTATATACTTTTTCCTGTGAGATCACGTATGTTGTACTACAGAACACCAGTGACTGTCTGTCCACTGTCTCTAACATCATGTCAGAATCTTTCAAAAACTGAACTACTGGTGTTTTCTCCATCTACTAACTTACCTAAACCTGATATCTGCATCTCAGTGTGCGGCACTACCATCACACCTGGGCCATCTTTGTATTATGTTTACTTTACCCCCTATATTCAATCGCTTGCCCACTCATGCCGCCTGTACCTCAAAAACATCTCCAGAATCCACCCCTCTCTGACTGTGGAAATAACAAAAACTCTCATTATTGCCCTGATCCATTCCGTCTCGATTACTGTAACTCATTACTACTTGGTTTCCCCCTCACCAGACTCTCCCCTCACCAATCTATCCTGAACACAGCAGCCAGTCTTATCCATCTGTCTAACTGCTACTCTGTAGTGATGTCGCGAACATAAAATTTTCCGTTCGCGAACAGCGAACACGACCTTCCGCAAATGTTCGCAAAAGGGCGAACCGGGCGAACCGCCATAGACTTCAATTGGCAGGCGAATTTTAAAACCCACAGGGACTCTTTCTGGCCACAATAGTGATGGGAAAGTTGTTTCAAGGGGTCTAACACCTGGACTGTGGCATGCTGGAGGGGGATCTATGGCAAAACTCCCATGGAAAATTACGTAGTGGACGCAGAGTCGGGTTTTAATCCATAAAGGGCATAAATCAACTAACATTCCTAAATTGTTTGGAATAACGTGCTTTAAAACATCCAGTGTGTGTATACGATCAGGTATGATGTTGTATCGATCAGGTAGTGTAAGGGTTACGCCCGCTTCACAGACATTGACAGACCAAACTCCCCTTTTAATGCACCGCAAACAACCGCAAACAGTTCATTTGCACAACCCCAAACTCCCCATTTGCACAAGGTTGGATACCAAGCTAGCCACGTCCCGGTGATGTCATTGAAGGTTTCTTCCTCCACCCAGCCACGTACAACACCAAGGGTCCCCAAAGGTGAATTGAATTGATTTTTCGAACGGGAGATGGTTAAAAAAACTCTGGCTCCCTCCCATTTGTTTTTATCCACGGTCACTGCGTCTGCGCCGTGCAATTTACTGTCACACCCGATATGAGTGGTATTTCCTGTAGTACTATTCTCATCAGTTTAATCCCTCTAACGTCCCCAATCTGGGGGCCATTTATTGAATAGATTTTTTGAACAGGGAGATGGTTAAAAAAACGCTGGCTCCCTCCACTCTGTTTTAAACCACGGTCACTGCGTCTGCGCCGTGCAATTTACTGTCACACCCGATATGAGTGGTATTTTCTGTAGTAGTATTCTCATCAGTTTAATCCCTCTAACGTCCCCAATCTGGGGGCCATTTATTGAATAGATTTTTCGAACGGGGAGATGGTTAAAAAAACACTGGCTCCCTCCACTCTGTTTTAAACCACGGTGACTGCGCCTGCGCCGTTCAATTTACTGTCACACCCGATATGAGTGGTATTTTCTGTAGTACTATTCTCATCAGTTTAATCCCTCTAACGTCCCCGACTCCCCAATCTGGGGGCCATTTATTGATTAGATTTTTCGAACGGGGAGATGGTTAAAAAAACGCTGGCTCCCTCCACTCTGTTTTAAACCACGGTGACTGCGTCTGCGCCGTTCAATTTACTGTCACACCCGATATGAGTGGTATTTTCTGTAGTACTATTCTCATCAGTTTAATCCCTCTAACGTCCCCGACTCCCCAATGTGGGGGCCATTTATTAAATAGATTTTTCGAACGGGGAGATGGTTAAAAAAACGCTGGCTCCCTCCACTCTGTTTTAAACCACGGTGACTGCGTCTGCGCCGTGCAATTTACTGTCACACCCGATATGAGTGGTATTTTCTGTAGTACTATTCTCATCAGTTTAATCCCTCTAACGTCCCCAATCTGGGGGCCATTTATTGAATAGATTTTTCGAACGGGGAGATGGTTAAAAAAACACTGGCTCCCTCCACTCTGTTTTAAACCACGGTGACTGCGTCTGCGCCATTCAACTTACTGTCACACCCGATATGAGTGGTATTTTCTGTAGTACTATTCTCATCAGTTTAATCCCTGTTACATCCCATATCAGGGATTGCCTTTTGTAAAAAAAAATTAGGTCGGGTACCTTCGACTGCCTTCACAGTGACAGACCAAACTCTCATACACCAAACTGAATTGATTTCAGGAACCGGGAGATGAAAAAAGCAGCTTGGTCGGTCCTCTTACTCCCAAATTGGGGCACTGCGCGTGCACAGAGCAATGTGCTGTGACACCCTATATGAGTGGTGTCTTAACTAGTACTATTCCTATCAGTTTAATCCCTGTTACGGACCCTATCCGGTCGAATTGATTAACCATTGTCGAATTAGCGAACCATTACGACATCATGAAATAATTTAGTTCTGAGTAGTGTTGAGCGAACAGTTCGAGAATAGTTCGGGTTCGTACCGAATTTTGGGGTGTCCGGGACCCGGACCCGAACCCGGACATTTTCAAAAAAGTTCGGGTTCGGTGTTCGTCGATTACTTCCCGCTTTCTGAAGGGCTGCACAGCAGCCAATCAGCTAGCGTTTTACTTCTTGCCCTAAGAGCCCATCACAGCCATGCCTACTAATGGCATGGCTGTGATTGGCCAAGTGCAGCATGTGACCCAGCCTCTATTTAAGCTGGAGTCACGTAGCGCCGCACGTCACACTGCTCTGATTAGTGTAGGGAGAGGACGCAGCTTCTGTCAGGGCGAGATTAGGCAGGTTAAAGTCAGCAACAGCACCTAATGAACGGATCAATTTACAGCTGAGAATCATTGAACTTCTGCTAGTTACTTGCTCGCTGGTTTTTAGGCTGCACAGAGCGTTTTTCTGTCACTTATTTTCTGGGTTGATCGGCGGCCATTTTGTGACTTGTGGTGCGCCAGAAGAAGCTGCCACCAAGTCCATCAATCCATCAATACTAGTTTTTTTTTTTGCTATATCCTACATCAGGGGCTTGGCTGTGCTAATTGTCACCCCTAGAAACTCAGGAAATAAATTTCTATATTTTATTAAGGGTTAAATACAATTGCCCAAATACCAATCCCCTAAATCTGGTGTTCCAGCTTTGGTTAGACAAGTATAATACTGTCTGCTGTCTGGCAAAGGATAGATTATTTTCTGGGGTTAAATTCAATTGCCAAAATAGCAATACCATAAATCAGTGGTTTCAGCTGTGGCTGGCAAAATAGAATAGTGTCCGAGGTAACGTACACACGTACAGATGCACGTACACGATTCTTGAATAGTTGTATTATCGCGATAATAAAACTAACAGTGTAAAGTTGACTGTATTGCTCTAAGTTATATTCGCGTACGAATGTAACTTCTATTACAACACACCAATACTAAAACTGACTAAGAGACAGCTTTAAGTTCTATTCGAACGCGATTGCAACTTTGGAACTTAAAGTGGTGTACGATTTTAAAAGTTGAGTACTAAAAAGTTGGAATCGCAATGCGATTCTTATGTATTTGCTTAATCGCATTGCGATTACAACTTTGAGCTACCGATCACCATGGGAACGCCTCCTCCAGTAGAATGTACTGTCGGATGTGAGAATTAAGTTGAAATCGCAATGCGATTATTATATATCTGCTTAATCGCATTGCCGTTTCAACTTAGCATTGCTAAATAATTCCATCCATATTCATTAACTTACTGACTCAGTAAGTTAACGATATGGATGGAATTATTTAGCAATGCTAAGTTGAAATCGCAATGCGATTAAGCAAATATATAAGAATCACATTGCGATTTCAACTTAATTCTCACATCCGACAGTACATTCTACTGGAGGAGGCGTTCCCATGGTGATCGTTAGCTCAAAGTTTTAATCGCAATGCGTTTATTGCGGTATATTATCCCTCTGGGTGTCTTTTACAGCCATTTTAGTGCCCAAAAGTTCGGGTCCCCATTGAATTCTATGGGGTTCGGGTTCGGGAAGAAGTTCGGGTTGAGTTCGGATCACGAACCCGGACATTTTCCGGAAGTTCGGCCGAACCTCTCGAACCCGAAGATCCAGGTGTTCGCTCATCTCTAGTTCTGAGCTCTGTACTTGCTTTGTATTGGAATTGATGGGGATTTTTTAATTGTCTGCATCATTTCTAATAAACTATTAAGAGACTTTATTATGATTTTTTATTTTATGTATTAAAAACCCATACAACATATAAAAAAAAAGGTAAATTAATGTTTTTTCTATGAAATATTATCCAGCCGTCCGATCGCTTTTGGTCTGACCATAATGAAGCAACGGCCTTATCATCTGGGGTGTGGCAACATTGCCAACACACTTATAGAGGTGATGATTGCTTCATTGTGATACGCAAGCCCCTTCACCACAACAAGGTAACGATCACGAAGGGGAATTGACACTTGTATGTGCTTTTTTTTTTGTTTTGTTTTTGCAGCCACAGTGCTGCACCATAGGACAGAAAAATTAGGCATGTACACATGCCTGAAAAATAATGGCATTGTTGCAGCCGCTATTGTAGCAGCAGCCGGAAAAAGTGATGCTTTCCAGGCAGAAAAGTGACTAAAACATTGCGGCTTGAACCCTAGTTGGTGGTGGAGAATTCACAAAAGTCTTCCGGTATGCAGACATTAAATACAGCAGCGTGGGGACCATTTTGAGGCCAAGGCATGTAATCAGGCCTTTTGTTAGTCAAACGTATCCCCCACTGTCAGTCCCTTCGGGATCCATGCCTCATTCATCTTTATGAAGGTGAGGTAATCAACACTTTTTTGACCGAGGCGACTTCTCTTGTCAGTGACAATGCCTCCTGCTGCACTGAAGGTCCTTTCTGACAGGACACTTGAAGCAGGGCAGGCCAGAAGTTCTATCGCGAACTGGGATAGCTCAGGCCACAGGTCAAGCCTGCACACCCAGTAGTGAAGGGGTTCATTGCTTTTCAGAGTGTCGATATCTGCTGTTAAGGTGAGGTAGTCTGCTACCTGTCGGTCGAGTCGTTCTCTAAGGCTGGATCCCGAAGGGCTGTGGCGATGAGTAGGACTGAAAAAGCTCTGCATGTCCTCCATCAACAACACATCTGTAAATCGTCCAGTCCTTGCCGCCGTGGTAGGACGAGGATTACACTCACCTCTTCCCCTGTTAGATTCCCGTTGTGCTGTGACATCCCCCTTATAAGCTGTGTAAAGCATATTTTTTAGTTTGGTTTTGAACTGCTGCATCGTTTCCGACTTTCGGTAATTTGGTAACATTTCTGCCACTTTCTGCTTATACCGGGGGTCTAGTAGCGTGGCCACCCAGTACAGATCGTTCTCCTTTATCCGTTTTATACGTGGGTCCCTTAACAGACATGACAGCATGAAAGACCCCATTTGAACAAGGTTGGATGCAGAGCTACTCATTTCCCGTTCCTCGTCCTCACTGATGTCATTGACGTTCTGTTCTTCCCCCCAGCCACGTACAACACCATGGGTCCCAGATAGGTGACAACAACGAGCACCCTGGGGTGCCTGCTGTGGTTGGTCTTCCTCCTCCTCAAAGCCGCCACATTCCTCCTCTGACTCCTCTTCCTCATACTCCTCTTCCAGCATTGCTGCAGGTCCGGCAAGCGATGATGACAAGGCTGTTTCTGGTGGTGATGGTGACCACAACTCTTCCTCTTCACGCTCATCTACAGCCTGATCCAGAACTCTTCGCAGGGCACGCTCCAGGAAGAAAACAAATTGGATGAGGTCGCTGATGGTGCCTTCGGTGCGACTGACTAGGTTTGTCACCTCCTCAAAAGGACGCATAAGCCTACAGGCATTGCGCATGAGTGTCCAGTAACGTGGCAAAAAGATTCCCAGCTCCGCAGAGGCTGTCCTAGCACCCCGGTCATACAAATACTCGTTGACGGCTTTTACTTGTTGGAGCAGGCGGTCGAACATTATGAGTGTTGAATTCCAACGTGTCGGGCTGTCGCATATCAAGCGCCTCACTGGCATGTTGTTTCGCCGCTGAATATCGGGAAAGTGCGCCATGGCCGTGTAGGAACGCCTGAAATGGCCACACACCTTCCTGGCCTGCTTGAGGACGTCCTGTAAGCCTGGGTACTTACACACAAAACGTTGTACGATGAGATTCAACACATGTGCCATGCACGGCACATGTGACAACTTGCCCAAATTTAATGCCGCCAACAGATTGCTTCCATTGTCACACACCACTTTGCCGATCTCCAGTTGGTGCGGGGTCAGCCACTGATCCACCTGTGCGTTCAGGGCGGACAGGAGTGCTGGTCCTGTGTGGCTCTCTGCTTTCAGGCAAGTCAACCCCAAGATAGCGTGACACTGTCGTATCCAGGATGTGGAATAGCCCCTGGGGGCTGGGGGAATCAGTTGATGTGCAGCCAGACGCCGCAGCAGAAGAGGACTCAGCCGAGGAGGATATCGAAGAGGATGGAGTAGGAGCAGAGGAGGTGGCAGTAGGTCTGCCTGCAAGTCGTGGTGGTGTCACCAACTCCGCTGCGGAGCCACGCATTCCATGCTTGTCAGCCGTCAGCAGGTTGACCCAATGCGCAATATACGTGATATACCTGCCCTGACCATGCTTTGCAGACCAGGTATCAGTGGTCAGATGGACCCTTGCCCCAACACTGTATGCCAGAGATGCCATGACTTCCTTTTCAATGACATGGTAGAGGTTTGGGATTGCCTTTTTGAAAAAAAATTTGTCCGGGTACCTTCCACTGGGGTGTCCCAATAGCGACAAATTTTTGAAGGCCTCAGACTCTACCAGCTGGTATGGTAAAAGCTGGCAGGCTAAGAGTTCCGTCAAGCCAGCTGTCAGTCGCCGGGCAAGGGGGTGACTTTGTGACATTGGCTTCTTATGCTCAAACATGTCCTTGACAGACATCTGACTGTGGGCAGATGAGCAGGAACTGCTGAAGGTGAGAGATGGAGTGGCGGGTGGTTGAGAGGGGGCAGGGAGGACAGCAGTGGTTGACTTGGCTGAAGATGCTGGACCAGGAGGAGCATGGTGGCTTTGAGTTTGTGTGCTGCTTGTACTCATGTGTTGATCCCATAGGCGTTTGTGATGTGAGATCATGTGCCTTCGCAAAGCAGTTGTACCAAGGTGGGTGTTGGACTTCCCACGACTCAGTTTCTTTTGGCACAGGTTGCAAATGGCATTGCTTTTATCAGAGGCAGACACACAAAAAAATGCCACACTGCTGAGCTTTGCAATGACGGCATTCTGGTGGTGGCAACAGATACATGCCGATACATGCTGTCTGACTGTGCCACTAACTCCTTGCGACGACCTCCCCCTGCTTCCAACTCGTCTCCTCATTATCTCTTTGTCTCCCCTTCAGAACTTTCCCTCTCTTCTTCTCTTCGAGCAGGCACCCACGTGGCATCCGTGGACACATCGTCATCATCAACCGCTTCACTTGTATCTGACACCTCAGCAAAGGAAGCAGCAGCGGGTACAACATCATCATCACACTGTACGTCCATGTGTGTAATCCTGCCTGACTGAGACATATCCCCGTAATCTACATCATCTGGCAATAATGGTTGCACATCACTAATTGCATCCAACTGATGTGTAAATAACTCCTCTAACGGATCAAGTGAAGCGGCTGTGGCAGCTGTGGTGGTAGTGGTGGTGGTGGCGACGGGCGGGTGCGTGGTAACTTGAGAGCAGGTGACCGAAGCTGAGCTGGAGGAGGATGGTGCGTCAAGGTTCTTAGCGGAAGCTGTTGAAGATTGGGTGTCCTGTCTAAGCCAGTCAACTACGTCCTCAGAATTTTTCGGGTTAAGGGTACGTGGCCTCTGAACACTGGGCATTATTCCAGGGACAGTGGAAATCACAGCACCACGACCACGACGGCCCCTGCGGGGTGGCCTGCCTCTGCCTGTCATTTTTTTTTTTATATAAGTGGTACTACTCGTGCTAGGTACTGTGCCACCCGGTATGAGTGGTGGGCACTGGCAGTGGGCACACTACAGTCAGTGGAAGAGGGCCTGACACACACTGGCAGCAGGCAAGCAACTGAATTTAGACTACTGTCTAAAAATTAAATGCCTTATTTATCGGCAAGCTACTGTGCCACCCGGTATGAGTGGTGGGCACTGGCAGTGGGCACACTACAGTCAGTGGAAGCGGGCCTGACTCACACTGGCAGCAGGCAAGCAACTGAATTTAGACTACTGTCTAAAAATTAAATGCCTTATTTATCGGCAAGCTACTGTGCCACCCGGTATCAGTGGTTGGCACTGGCAGTGGGCACACTACAGTCAGTGGAAGCAGGCCTGACACACACTGGCAGCAGGCAAGCAACAGAATTTAGACTACTGTCTAAAAATTAAATGCCTTATTTATCGGCAAACTAATGTGCCACCCGGTATCAGTGGTTGGCACTGGCAGTGGGCACACTACAGTCAGTGGAAGTGGGCCTGACACACACTGGCAGCAGGCAAGCAACTGAATTTAGACTACTGTCTAAAAATTAAATGCCTTATTTATCGGCAAGCTACTGTGCCACCCAGTATCAGTGGTTGGCACTGGCAGTGGGCACACTACAGTCTGTGGAAGTGGGCCTGACACACACTGGCAGCAGGAAAGCAACTGAAATTAGACTACTGTCTAAAAATTAAATGCCTTATTTATCGGCGAAGCTACTGTGCCACCCGGTATCAGTGGTTGGCACTGGCAGTGGGCACACTACAGTCTAGTGGAAGTGGGCCTGACACACACTGGCAGCAGGCAAGCAACTGAATTTAGACTACTGTCTAAAAATGAAATGCCTTATTTATCGGCAAGCTACTGTGCCACCCGGTATCAGTGGTTGGCACTGGCAGTGGGCACACTACAGTCTGTGGAAGTGGGCCTGACACACACTGGCAGCAGGCAAGCAACTGAAATTAGACTACTGTCTAAAAATTAAATGCCTTATTTATCGGCGAAGCTACTGTGCCACCCGGTATCAGTGGTTGGCACTGGCAGTCGGCACACTACAGTCAGTGGAAGTGGGCCTGACACACACTAGCAGCAGGCAAGCAACTGAAATTACACTAAAGTGTAAAAATTAAATGCCTTTTTTTGATGCAAAGTACTGTGCCACACGGGATGACAGGGGTGGGCACTGGCAGTGGGCAAACTACAGTCAGTGGAAGTCGGCCTGACACACACTGGCAGCAGGCAAGCAACTGAAATTACACTAAAGTGTAAAAATTAAATGCCTTTTTTTAATGCAAAGTCCTGTGCCACACGGGATGACAGTGGTGGGCACTGGAAGTGGGCACACTACAGTCAGTTGAAGTCGGCCTGACACACACTAGCAGCAGGCAAGCAGCTGAAATTACACTGAAGTGTAAAAATTAAATGCCTTTTTTTGATGCAAAGTACTGGGCCACACGGGATGACAGGGGTGGGCACTGGCAGTGGGCACACTACAGTCAGTGGAAGTCGGCCTGACACACACTGGCAGCAGGCAAGCAACTGAAATTACACTAAAGTGTAAAAATGAAATGCCTGTTTTTGATGCAAAGTCCTGTGCCACACGGGATGACAGGGGTGGGCACTGGCAGTGGGCACACTACAGTCAGTTGAAGTCAGCCTGACATACACTAGCAGCAGGCAAGCATCTGAAATTACACTAAAGTGTAAAAATTAAATGCCTTTTTTATGCAAAGTCCTGTGCCAGCTGATTTGAGTGGTGGGCACTGGCAGTGGGCACACTACAGTCAGTGGAAGTCAGCCTGACACACACTGGCAGGCAACTAACCTTAGATTAAAGTGTAAAAATTAAGTGCCTTTTTTTTTTATGCAAAGTCCTGTGCCACACGGGATGACAGGGGTGGGCACTGGCAGTGGGCACACTACAGTCAGTGGAAGTCGGCTTGACACACACTGGCAGCAGGCAAGCAACTGAAATTACACTAAAGTGTAAAAATTAAGTGCCTTTTTTATGCAAAGTCCTGTGCCAGCCGGTATGAGTGGTGGGCACTGGCAGTGGGCACACTACAGTCAGTGGAAGTCAGCCTGACACACACTGGCAGGCAACTAACCTTAGATTAAAGTGTAAAAATTAAATGCCTTTTTTTGATGCAAAGTCCTGTGCCACACGGGATGACAGGGGTGGGCACTGGCAGTGGGCACACTACAGTCTGTGGGCCTACAGCTCCTCACACACAGGCAGGCTAGGCAACTGCAATATGTATATAAAGGGAAAAAAAAGCAGACTAATGTTGCAGCCCTAAAAAGGGCTTTTTGGGGTGCTGTCAGGACGCTGTCCTTACAGCAGAGATCAGATGAGTCTTTCAGGACTGGAGTGGACACTGAATTCACTAGCCTAGCTATCGATTTCCCTATTAAATCAGCAGCAACTACACTCTCCCTCCTCTCACTAAGACTGCAGCTTCAGAATGAATCTAAAATGGATGCTGTGCAGGAGGTGGGAGGGTCTGGGAGGGAGGGTATGCTGCTGATTGGCTGGAATGTGTCTGCTGACTGTGAGGTACAGGGTCAAAGTTTGCTCAATGATGATGTATAGGGGGCGGACCGAACATCGCATGTGTTCGCCCGTTGAGGCGAACAAGCTATGTTCGCCGGGAACTGTTCGCCGGCGGATAGTTCGGGCCATCTCTACTACTCTGATGCCTCTGCCCTGTGCCAGTCATTACACTGGTTACTCATACAGTAAAGTATTCAATTTAAAGTCTTCATTCTCACCCACAAAGCTCTCCACAGTGCTGCACCCACCTACATCTCTTCCCTCATTTCTCTCTACCTGTGCTCTCATCCTACCTGTGCTCTCCGTTCAGCTAATGACTTATGACTGACATCCACCATAATCGGAACCTCTCCCTTCTGTCTCCAAGACTTCCCTCGAGCTGCAGCACTTATCTGGAATGCCTTACCCCAAGCAATTAGGTTAATTCATAACATCCATAGTTTTAGGTGCTCCCGAAAACCATATCTTTTTAGGTTAGCCTATCACATCTCCTAATCTAACATTTACTGCCCCCACCCCATTCACCATCAATCTTCTGAACCTGATCTATCAGAATCCACCACACTCCATGCAGTCAGAAGCACTACAGATTTCAGCTAGTGAGTGACTTATGCAGTCTTATATGTACACTCCTATTGTGTTAAAGGGGTTGTCCGGGTTCAGAGCTGAACCTGGACATACCCATCATTTCACCCAGGCAGCACCCCTGATCTTATGCTCCGATGCGCTCCCTTGCCCTGCGCTAGATCGCGCAGGGCAAGGGCTCTTTTGTTTACAATAACACACTGCTGGGCAGAAGCTTTCGCCCTAGCAGTGTGTTCAGGGAAGTCACCGGCTCTGATGGGCATGCTTTAGCGCTGCCCTAGCCGTTTTACAGGCATTTGAAAATCATATGTACCCCAAACTACAGTCGTGGCCAAAAGTTTTGAGAATGACACAAATATTAGTTTTCACAAAGTTTGCTGCAAAACTGCTTTTAGATCTTTGTTTCAGTTGTTTCTGTGATGTACTGAAATATAATTACACGCACTTTATACGTTTTAAAGGCTTTTATCGACAATTACATGACATTTATGCAAAGAGTCAGTATTTGTAGTGTTGGCCCTTCTTTTTCAGGACCTCTGCAATTCGACTGGGCATGCTCTCAATCAACTTCTGGGCCAATTCCTGACTGATAGCAACCCATTCTTTCATAATCACTTCTTGGAGTTTGTCAGAATTAGTGGGTTTTTGTTTGTCCACCTGCCTCTTGAGGATTGACCGAAAGTTCTCAAAGTTCTCAAAGTGACTTCAGACCTGATTTGGTCCTTAAAAAGTGGGTTTTCGGAAAAATTTCAAATTTGCTTCTAAACTTCTAAGCCTTCAAACGTCCCCAAAAAATAAAAATTGAAAATGATTCAAACATGAAGTAGACATATGGGAAATGTAAAGCAAAAACTATTATATGAGGTATCATTCTCTATTATAAAAGTAGAGAAATTAAAATTTGAAAATTTGGGAATTTTTTTAAATCTTGTGTAAATTTGGGATTTTTTCACAAATAAAGGTGAAATATATTGACTTAAATTTATGACTATCATGAAGTACAATGTGTCACGAGAAAACAATCTCAGAGTGGCCTGGATAAGTAAAAGTGTTCCAAAGCTATTACCACATAAATTGACACGTCAGATTTTCAAAAAATGGTGTGGGCCGGAAGGTGAAAACTGGTCCGGGGTAGAAAGGGTTAAGGAGGGTGGATTGGTGTTTGCAGTGTCTGAGACAGACATAGATCTTACACAGTATGCAAAGTCACAAGTGAGTATTTCTTCTAGAGTAACAAGGACAGAATAGGCAAAGAATAGAAAAAAGTAAGAATAATGCAAGTCACCCGTACATACTAAATGGTAAAACACTCAGTAAGAATGACATGGGAAAGGGTCTAGGAATTATAATAAACATCAAACTAAGCTGCAAAAAACTGTGCCCGGCAGCTGCCACCAATGCCAATAAGATAATGGGTTGCATCAAAAGGGGCATAGACGCCCGTGATGAGAACATAGTCCTACAACTTTGCAAATCGTTAGTCAGACCACACATGGAGTACTGTGTACAGTTCTGGGCTCCTGTGAACAAGGCAGACATAGCAGAGATGGAGAGGGTTCAGAGGAGGGCAACTAAAGTAATAACTGGAAGGTGGCAACTACAGTACCCTGAAAGATTATCAAAATTAGGGTTATGCACTTTAGAAAAAAAATGACAGAGGGGAGATCTAATTACTATGTATAAATATATCAGGGGTCAGTACAGAGATCTCTCCCATCATCTATTTATCCCCAGGACTGTGACGAGGGGACATCCTCTGCGTCTGGAGGAAAGTAGGTTTGCACACAAACATAGAAGAAGATTCTTTACAGTAAGAGCAGTGAGACTATGGAACTCTCTGCCTGAGGAGGTGGTGATGGTGAGTTCAATAAAGGAATTCAAGAGGGGCCTGGATGTATTTCTGGAGTATAATAATATTACAGGTTATGGCTACTAGAGATGTGTCATTGATCCAGGGAGTTATTCTGATTGCCTGATTAGAGTCGGGAAGGAATTTTTTATTCCTTTGGCTGAACTGGATGGACAGATGTCTTTTTTCGGCCTTATGTACTATGTTACTATGTAATTGAGAGACCTTGATCAAGGAAAGCAATTTGAAGGAGTGAGGGGCTGGGGCATAGTGCTTAATAATACAACTGTGACATAATCTCATTCATGCTGTTCTGCATAACAAAACCAGCCACCTGCAAGAAAAAAAAAACTCAAGTTTCTACATATTATTATTATTATTATTATTATTATTGTCAGCAGAGATGAACAAAGCTTTGAAAATCACCCTGTTGGCCCTGTATTAATTTATGATTATTTAATAAATAACCCCTAAAAGCCACTTAAAAGTCCCCAGTATTGGCTATTTTTACCTGAGATAAAATCAGGTTGCTATGCTCCTTCCGTCTACCAGATGAGGACGGAGCACGCTGCGTGCACTGGGAACTGATAGTGAGTCAAAATTGTAAGGGAATGTATAAAAAGACAGGTTCTTCCTGACAATAGATAACAGTGCTGGGCTGTGTGTGTGAACTTCTCCACATGCCGGTGCTTGGCAAACACTCCCTTAGCAGTGCTGGACAATGTGGCTGCTCAGTGTATAAATGAAAGCCTTATCTGATAAGAGGAGAGCTTGTAGAAGGACTATAGGCTTCAGCCAGACCTGGGAACTTCACTGCAAGACCCCCCTATACAGAGCTGGTCCTCACTAACTTCACTGCAGGCGTCCTATGGATTAGCCTCAGGGCTGAGGGCGGCCATCTTAACAGAATAGTGAAATTTCAGTTTTATGCAGACTGGTTGCTAAGGGCTGAATCTTATTAAATAAGGGGTAAGTAAGTCTAATAGTTATTGATTCAGGAATATTATCATATTAGTAACTACATATATGAAAACTGAAATTAGGGTCTAAATATGACAGTTATCCTTTAACAGCCTCTTAGGCAGAAATGCACCCATCCAACGGATGTTAAAAACGCTAATATTCTAGAGCAATATAGCTTTTTAGTTTAAAAAAAAAATCACTCGCCTCATCCACTTTCTCGCCCAGAGGCAGTCCACTCCCCTCTTGAGTGGAAAAGACCTGCTGAAGTACTTGCGTTGAGCGTGATAATGCCAACTCGCACTCCCAGTGTCACCACGTGCTGACGATGGATGATGGCACCACGTGATAATGCTGGGAGAGCGCAGTGAAGTCATGAAGCTCAGCCCAGGTCTTTTCCACTCAAGAGAGGGGGGACTGCCTCTGTGCAAGCAAGTGAATGACGTGAGTATTATTATTTTTTGGTTCTTTCTAACACAATGCAAGCCCCATTTTAGGAAAATTTAGGGGTTACCACGAAGCACAAGGAAATTCCGCTTTTGTGGAGTTTTTTTCCTAAACTTCGGATCGAATTTTACTTCTGATATTTCGATTTGCTTAACACTAATTGTCAGCACAGCACCCCAATAGCATTATGCTACTGTGCTATTTCACCATTTTTTCAGTACATTATATCTGTCCGGTGTTATTTAACATTAAATAACATTAAATATGTTATTTAACATATTTGAGCGTAAGAAGCCAATGTCACAGAGTCACCCCCTTGCTCGGTGTCTGATAGCTGGCTTGACGGAACTCTTAGCACGCCAGCTTTTAACAAACAAGCTGGTGGAGTCTGAGGCCTTCAAAAAATTTGTAGCTATTGGGACACCCCAGTGGAAGGTACCCAGCTGAAATTATTTTTCACAAAAGTCAATCCCCAACCTGTACTCTATTGTAGAAAAGGAAGTCATGACTAGAGATGAGCGAACACCTGGATGTTCGGGTTCGAGAGGTTCGGCCGAACTTCCAGAAAATGTCCGGGTTCGTGATCCAAACTCAACCCGAACAGCATCCCGAACCCGAACCCCATAGAAGTCAATGGGGACCCGAACTTTTGGGCACTAAAAAGCCTGTAAGAGACTCCAGGAAAGGTCTAGAGGGCTGCAAAAGGCAGCAAAATGTAGGTAAATCCCCTGCAAACAAATGTAGATAGGGAAATGAATTAAAATAAAATAAATAAAAATTAACCAATATCAATTGGAGAGAGGTCCCACAGCAAGGAATCATGCGTCATATCATCCACCACTGGAGAAGGCCACTCTCATTTATTTGGGACCAGCACCCAGACAGAGGATACAGGTCCCACAGCAAGGAATCATGCTTCATATCAACCACCACCGGAGAAGGCCACTCTCATGTATTTTGGACCAGCACCCAGACAGAGGATACAGGTCCCACAGCAAGGAATCATGCGTCATATCAACCACCACCGGAGAAGGCCACTCATGTATTTTGGACCAGCACCCAGACAGAGGAGAGAGGTCCCACATCAAGGAATCATGCGTCATATCAACCACCAACGGAGAAGGCCACTCTCATTTATTTCGGCCCAGCACCCAGACAGAGGATACAGGTCCCACAGCAAGGAATCATGCGTCATATCAACCACCAACGGAGAAGGCCACTCTCATTTATTTCAGACCAGCACCCAGACAGAGGAGAGAGGTCCCACATCAAGGAATCATGCGTCATATCAACCCCCACCGGAGAAGGCCACTCTCATGTATTTTGGACCAGCAACCAGACAGAGGAGAGAGGTCCCACATCAAGGAATCATGCGTCATATCAACCCCCTCCGGAGAAGGCCACTCTCAATTATTTTGGACCAGCACCCAGACAGAGGATACAGGTCCCACAGCAAGGAATCATGCGTCATATCAACCACCACCGGAGAAGGCCACTCTCATGTATTTTGGACCAGCACCCAGACAGAGGAGAGAGGTTTTCACAGCAGAGAATCAAGCATTTAGATCACCCACCACAGGAGTAGGCCACCATTTAATGGGACCCCGGCAACCATGTCAGATGGCACAAACATCAGCTTCACATCACCCAGCACAAGAGAAGGCCACTTTGAGAGACTTTGACCCCTGCACGCAGGCGGAGGAGAGGGGTTTTCACAGCAGAGAATCAGGCATTTAGATCACCCACCACAGGAGTAGGCCACCATTTAATGGGACCCAGGCAACCATGTCAGATGGCACAAACATCAGCTTCACATCACCCAGCACAAGAGAAGGCCACTTTGAGAGACTTTGACCCCTGCACCCAGACGGAGTAGAGAGGTTTTCACAGCAGAGAATCATGCATTCAGATCACCCACCACAGGAGTAGGCCACCATTTAATGGGACCCCGGCAACCATGTCAGATGGCACAAACATCAGCTTCACATCACCCAGCACAAGAGAAGGCCACTTTTAGAGACTTTGACCCCTGCAGCCACACGGAGGAGAGAGGTCCCACAGCAGAGATTCAGGCATTTATATCAGCCAGCACAGGAGAAGGCCGCTTTCAGTGACTTAGGCCTTAGCACCGACACAGGAGACAGGTCAGATAGCACAAGCATCAGTTTTACATCAACCACCACAGGAGAAGGGCACTTTTAGAGACCTTGACCCCTGCAGCCACACGGAGGAGAGAGGTCCCACAGCAGAGAATCAGGCATTTTGATCACCCACCACAGGAGAAGGCCGCTTTCAGTGACTTTGGCCCCCTGCACCCACACAAAGGAGACATGTCAGACAGCACAACTATAACATTCATATCACTCAGCACAGGAGAAGGACACTTTCATGTACTTTGGCCCCGGCACCCAGACAGAGGGAAGGTATATTCAACTCTGGGTTGCACCCCAAGATCCTACTTAATTTCAAAGATTGATTTTTCAATGAAGAAGTGGCCAGGAGTACAAGACAACATGGTTTAAGGCAGTTATTAAGGACTTCTCTGCACAAGGGAGGGTCAGGTCTTGTGGGATCCATGCCTGGTTCATTTTTATAAACGTCAGCTTGTCCACGTTGGCTGCGGACAGGCGGCTGCGTTTGTCAGTAATGACGCCCCCTGCCGTGCTGAATACACGTTCAGATAAATCGCTGGCCGCCGGGCAGGCCAGCACCTCCAAGGCATAACATGCTAATTCTGGCCACGTGGACAATTTGGAAACCCAGAAGTTGAATGGGGCCGAACCATCCGTCAGTACGTGGAGTTGTGTGCAGACGTACTGTTCAACCATGTTACTGAAATGTTGCCTCCTGCTAACACGTTCCGTATCAGGTGGTGGGGCGGTTAGCTGTGGCGTGGAGACAAAACTTTTCCACATTTCTGCCATGCTAACCCTGCCCTCAGAGGAGCTGGCCGTGACACTGCTGTGTGGGCGACCTCTAGCTCCTCCTCTGCCTTGGCCTTGGCCTTCCACCTGTTCCCCTGTGACAGTTGGGAATGCTCTCAGGAGCGCGTCTACCAGTGTGCGCTTGTACTCGCGCATCTTCCTATCACGCTCCAGTGCAGGAAGTAAAGTGGGCACATTGTCTTTGTACCGTGGATCCAGCAGGGTGGCCACCCAGTAGTCAGCACACGTTAAAATGTGGGCAACTCTGCTGTCGTTGCGCAGGCACTGCAGGATGTAATCGCTCATGTGTGCCAGGCTCCCCAGAGGTAAGGACAAGCTGTCCTCTGTGGGAGGCGTATCGTCATCATCCTCTGTATTCCCCCAGCCACGCACCAGGGATGTGCCTGCGCTGTGCTGGGTGCCACCCCGCTGTGAACCTGCTTTATCCTCATCCTCCTCCACCTCCTCCTCATCCTCCTCGTCCTCCAGTAGTGGTCCCTGGCTGGCCACATTTGTACCTGCCCTCTGCTGTTGTAAAAAACCTCCCTCTGAGCCACTTCTAACAGACTGGCCTGAAAGTGCTAAAAACGACCCGTCATCCTCCTCCTCCTCCTCCTGGCCCTGGCCCACCTCCTCTTCCATCATCGCCCTAAGCGTTTTCTCTAGGAGACATAGAATTGGTATTGTCACGCTGATAACAGTGGCATCGCCACTGGCCATGTTGTTGGCGTACTCTAAACAGCGCAACAGGGCACACAGGTCTCGCATGGAGGCCCAATCATTGGTGGTGAAGTGGTGCTGTTCCGCAGTGCGACTGACCCGTGCGTGCTGCAGCTGAAACTCCACTATGGCCTGCTGCTGCTCGCACAGTCTCTCCAGCATGTGCAAGGTGGAGTTCCACCGGGTGGGCACGTCGCATATTAGGCGGTGAGCGGGAAGGCCGAAGTTCCGCTGTAGCGCTGACAGGCGAGCAGCGGCAGGATGTGAACGCCGGAAGCGCGCACAGACGGCCCGCACTTTATGCAGCAGCTCTGACATGTCTGGGTAGTTGTGAATGAACTTTTGCACCACCAAATTCAGCACATGCGCCAGGCAAGGGATGTGCGTCAAACCGGCTAGTCCCAGAGCTGCCACGAGATTTCGCCCATTATCGCACACCACCAGGCCCGGCTTGAGGCCCACCGGCAGCAACCACTGGTCGGTCTGTTGTTCAATACCCCGCAACAACTCCTGCGCGGTGTGGGGCCTGTCCCCCAAACATATGAGTTTCAGAATGGCCTGCTGACGTTTACCCCGGGCTGTGCTGAAGTTGGTGGTGAAGGTGTGTGGCTGACTGGATGAGCTGGTGGAAGCAGAGGAGGAGGAGGAGGAAGCCGAGTAGGAGGAGGAGGCTACAGGAGGCAAAGAATGATGCCCTGTGATCCTTGGCGGCGGAAGGACGTGCGCCAAGGAACTCTCCGCCTGGGGCCCAGCCGCCACTACATTTACCCAGTGTGCAGTTAGGAAGATATAGCGTCCCTGGCCGTGCTTACTGGTCCACGTATCTGTGGTTAGGTGGACCCTGCCTCAAATGGCGTTGCGCAGTGCACACTTGATTTTATCGGACACTTGCATGTGCAGGGAAGGCACGGCTGTCTTGGAGAAGTAGTGGCGGCTGGGAACCACATACTGGGGGACAGCCATGGCCATCAGCAGTTTGAAGCTGTCTGTGTCCACCAGCCGGAATGACAGCATTTCAAAGGCCAGTAGTTTAGAAATGCTGGCATTCAGGCCAAGGGCTCGAGGGTGACTAGGTGGGAATTTGCGCTTCCTCTCAAAGGTTTGAGAGATGGAGAGCTGAACGCTGCTGTGTGAAATAGTGGAGACGCTAGGTGACGGTGGCGGTGGCGGTGGTGGTGGTGGTGTCGGTGGCACATCCTCTGTTTGCTGCTCGGCAGGTGGCAACATTCCTCTCGAGGCGGAAGCCGAGGCAGCAGCGGTAGAGGGAGCAGAGGGAGCCTGAGCGGGTTCCTTGTTTTTAAGGTGTGTACTCCACTGCAGTTCATGCTTTGCATGTAGATGCCTGATCATGCAGGTGGTGCTCAGGTTAAGAACGTTAATGCCTCGCCTCAGGGTCTGATGGCACAGCGTGCAAACCACTCTGGTCTTGTCCTCAGCACATTGTTTGAAGAAGTGCCATGCCAGGGAACTCCTTGAATATGCCTTTGGGGTGCTGGGTCCCTGTTGGCGCTGGCCAATAGCAGGCAAACTCTCTGGACGGCGGCTGTTCTGCTTTTGCCCCCTGCTCCCTCTTTGGCTTCGCTGTTGTCTCGGTCTCACCACTGCCTCTTCCTCTGAACTATTTAAGTCAGCGGCACGACCTTCAGTCTATGTGGGGTCTAGGACCTCATCGTCCTCTGCATCGTCTTCCACCCAGTCTTCCTCCATGACCTCCTCCTGTTCAGTCTGCACACTGCAATAAGAGGCGGCAGTGGGCACCTGTGTTTCGTCATCATCAGACACTCGGTCACTCTGCTGTGGTGGTATTCCCATGTCCTCATCATCTGGATACATAAGTGGTTGTGCGTCAGTGCATGGAATGTCTTCCACCGCTGGGGAAGGGCTAGGTGGACGCCCCTGGAAAACCGTGGGAGCAGAGTCTTCAAACAGAATAAGAGACTGCTGCATAACTTGAGGCTCAGCCAGTTTCCCTGATATGCATGGGGGTGATATGACAGACTGATGGGCTTGGTTTTCAGGTGCCACCTGTGCGCTTTCCGCAGAAGACTGGGCGGAAGACAATGTGGTGAACGTGCTGGAAGCACTGTCGGCCACCCAATCGACTAATGCCTGTACCTGCTCAGGCCTTACCATCCTCATAACGGCATTGGGCCCCACCAAATATTGCTGTAAATTCTGCCGGCTACTTGAGGGATTTGGTTCACTACTTTGTGCGCCTGAGGCCGAACGGCCACGTCCTCTGCCAGCAACAGAGGCTCCACGGACACCACCACGACCGCGTCCTCGTCCCTTAATAGAATGTTTCCTCATTGTTGCGATTCAACTCGCACCACAATAAAATATATTATTTTTTAGCCCCAAAATTCCCACACTGGAAGATATAATTCCTTTTTCCTGTATTAATTACAAGAAAACTGCTGCAAATTGGACACCAGAATTTTTAAAATGCTAGTTTTGGTACATAGGTTCCCACACGGGGAGATATAATTCCTTTTTAGAGGAGTGAAAACGTGAGGCCTAGTTTTTCTGGTCTAACAAACAACAGATTGATTAAATTGGCCTTTTTTTCAGCAAAATTACAACACTGGACAATAATGCCTTTTGGCGGTATTAATTACAAGAACACTGCTGCTGCTAATTGGACACCAGATTTTTTATAATGCTAGTTTGTGTACATAAATTCCCACACTGGAAGATATAATTCCTTTTTCCGGTATTAATTACAAGAACACTGCTGCTAATTGGACACCAGAATTTTTATAATGCTAGTTTTGGTACATAGAGTCCCACACGGGGAGATATAATTCCTTTTTAGAGGAGTGAAAACGTGAGGCCTAGTTTTTCTGGTCTAACAAATACCAGATTGATTAAATTGGCCTTTTTTTCAGCAAAATTACAACACTGGACAATAATGCCTTTTGGCGGTATTAATTACAAGAACACTGCTGCTAATTGGACACCAGATTTTTTATAATGCTAGTTTGTGTACATAAATTCCCACACTGGAAGATATAATTCCTTTTTCCGGTATTAATTACAAGAACACTGCTGCTAATTGGACACCAGAATTTTTATAATGCTAGTTTTGGTACATAGTTTCCCACACGGGGAGATATAATTCCTTTTTAGAGGAGTGAAAACGTGAGGCCTAGTTTTTCTGGTCTAACAAACACCAGATTGATATAATTGGCCTTTTTTTCAGCAAAATTACAACACTGGACAATAATGCCTTTTGGCGGTATTAATTACAAGAACACTGCTGCTAATTGGACACCAGATTTTTTATAATGCTAGTTTTGGTACATAGATTCCCACACGGGGAGATATAATTCCTTTTTAGAGGAGTGAAAACGTGAGGCCTAGTTTTTCTGGTCTAACAAACACCAGATTGATTAAATTGGCCTTTTTTTCAGCAAAATTACAACACTGGACAAAAATGCCTTTTGTCGGTATTAATTACAAGAACACTGCTGCTAATTGGACACCAGATTTTTTATAATGCTAGTTTTGGTACATAGATTCCCACACGGGGAGATATAATTCCATTTTAGAGGAGTGAAAACTTGAGGCCTAGCTTTTCTGGTCTAACAAACACCAGATTGATTAAATTGGCCTTTTTTTCAGCAAAATTACAACACTGGACAATAATGCCTTTTGGCGGTATTAATTACAAGAACACTGCTGCTAATTGGACACCAGATTTTTTATAATGCTAGTTTGTGTACATAAATTCCCACACTGGAAGATATAATTCCTTTTTCCGGTATTAATTACAAGAACACTGCTTCTAATTGGACACCAGAATTTTTATAATGCTAGTTTTGGTACATAGTTTCCCACACGGGGAGATATAATTCCTTTTTAGAGGAGTGAAAACGTGAGGCCTAGTTTTCCTGGTCTAACAAACACCAGATTGATTAAATTGGCCTTTTTTTCAGCAAAATTACAACACTGGACAATAATGCCTTTTGGCGGTATTAATTACAAGAACACTGCTGCTGCTAATTGGACACCAGATTTTTTATAATGCTAGTTTGTGTACATAAATTCCCACACTGGAAGATATAATTCCTTTTTCCGGTATTAATTACAAGAACACTGCTGCTAATTGGACACCAGAATTTTTATAATGCTAGTTTTGGTACATAGAGTCCCACACGGGGAGATATAATTCCTTTTTAGAGGAGTGAAAACATGAGGCCTAGTTTTTCTGGTCTAACAAACACCAGATTGATATAATTGGCCTTTTTTTCAGCAAAATTACAACACTGGACAAAAATGCCTTTTGTCGGTATTAATTACAAGAACACTGCTGCTAATTGGACACCAGATTTTTTATAATGCTAGTTTTGGTACATAGATTCCCACACGGGAGATATAATTCCTTTTAGAGGAGTGAAAACGTGAGGCCTAGTTTTTCTGGTCTAACAAACACCAGATTGATTAAATTGGCCTTTTTTCAGCAAAATTACAACACTGGACAATAATGCCTTTTGGCGGTATTAATTACAAGAACACTGCTGCTAATTGGACACCAGATTTTTTATTATGCTAGTTTTGGTACATAGATTCCCACACGGGGAGATATAATTCCATTTTAGAGGAGTGAAAACTTGAGGCCTAGCTTTTCTGGTCTAGCAAACACCAGATTGATTAAATTGGCCTTTTTTTCAGCAAAATTACAACACTGGACAATAATGCCTTTTGGCGGTATTAATTACAAGAACACTGCTGCTAATTGGACACCAGATTTTTTTATAATGCTAGTTTGTGTACATAAATTCCCACACTGGAAGATATAATTCCTTTTTCCGGTATTAATTACAAGAACACTGCTTCTAATTGGACACCAGAATTTTTATAATGCTAGTTTTGGTACATAGATTCCCACACGGGGAGATATAATTCCTTTTTAGAGGAGTGAAAACGTGAGGCCTAGTTTTCCTGGTCTAACAAACACCAGATTGATTAAATTGGCCTTTTTTTCAGCAAAATTACAACACTGTACAAAAATGCCTTTTGTCGGTATTAATTACAAGAACACTGCTGCTAATTGGACACCAAATTTTTTATAATGCTAGTTTTGGTACATACATTCCCACACGGGGAGATATAATTCCTTTTAGAGGAGTGAAAACGTGAGGACTAGTTCTTCTGGTCTAACAAACACCAGATTGATTAAATTGGCCTTTTTTTCACCAAAATTACAACACTGGACAATAATGCCTTTTGGCGGTATTATTTACAAGAAAACTGCTGCAAAGTGGACACCAGAATTTTTAATATGCTAGTTTTGGTACATAGTTTTCCACACGGGGAGATATAATTCCTTTTTACAGGAGTAAAAACGTGAGGCCTATTGTTTTTGGTCTAACAAACACCAGATTGATTAAATTGGCCTTTTTTTCACCAAAATTACAACACTGGACAATAATGCCTTTTGGCGGTATTATTTTCAAGAATACTGCTGCAAATAGGACATCTGAAGTTTTAAAATGCTAGTTTGGGTACATAGATTCCCACACGGGGAGATATGATTCCTTTTTACAGGAGTAAAAATGTGAGGCCTAGTGTTTTTGGTCTACCAAGCACCAGATTGATTAAATTGGCCTTTTTTTCACCAAAATTACAACACTGGACAATAATGCCTTTTGGCGGTATTAATTACAAGAACACTGCTGCTGCTAATTGGACACCAGATTTTTTATAATGCTAGTTTGTGTACATAAATTCCCACACTGGAAGATATAATTCCTTTTCCGGTATTAATTACAAGAACACTGCTGCTAATTGGACACCAGAATTTTTATAATGCTAGTTTTGGTACATAGAGTCCCACACGGGAGATATAATTCCTTTTAGAGGAGTGAAAACGTGAGGCCTAGTTTTTCTGGTCTAACAAACACCAGATTGATTAAATTGGCCTTTTTTCAGCAAAATTACAACACTGGACAATAATGCCTTTTGGCGGTATTAATTACAAGAACACTGCTGCTAATTGGACACCAGATTTTTATAATGCTAGTTTGTGTACATAAATTCCCACACTGGAAGATATAATTCCTTTTTCCGGTATTAATTACAAGAACACTGCTGCTAATTGGACACCAGAATTTTTATAATGCTAGTTTTGGTACATAGAGTCCCACACGGGAGATATAATTCCTTTTAGAGGAGTGAAAACGTGAGGCCTAGTTTTTCTGGTCTAACAAACACCAGATTGATTAAATTGGCCTTTTTTCAGCAAAATTACAACACTGTACAAAAATGCCTTTTGTCGGTATTAATTACAAGAACACTGCTGCTAATTGGACACCAAATTTTTATAATGCTAGTTTTGGTACATACATTCCCACACGGGAGATATAATTCCTTTTAGAGGAGTGAAAACGTGAGGACTAGTTCTTCTGGTCTAACAAACACCAGATTGATTAAATTGGCCTTTTTTCACCAAAATTACAACACTGGACAATAATGCCTTTTGGCGGTATTATTTACAAGAAAACTGCTGCAAAGTGGACACCAGAATTTTTAATATGCTAGTTTTGGTACATAGTTTTCCACACGGGAGATATAATTCCTTTTACAGGAGTAAAACGTGAGGCCTATTGTTTTTGGTCTAACAAACACCAGATTGATTAAATTGGCCTTTTTTTCACCAAAATTACAACACTGGACAATAATGCCTTTTGGCGGTATTATTTTCAAGAATACTGCTGCAAATAGGACATCTGAAGTTTTAAAATGCTAGTTTGGGTACATAGATTCCCACACGGGGAGATATAATTCCTTTTTACAGGAGTAAAAATGTGAGGCCTAGTGTTTTTGGTCTACCAAGCACCAGATTGATTAAATTGGCCTTTTTTTCACCAAAATTACAACACTGGACAATAATGCCTTTTGGCGTTATTATTTACAAGAATACTGCTGCAAATAGGACATCTGAAGTTTTAAAATGCTAGTTTGGGTACATAGATTCCCACACGGGGAGATATAATTCCTTTTTACAGGAGTAAAAACGTGAGGCCTAGTGTTTTTGGTCTACCAAACACCAGATTGATTAACCTCTTAAGGACGAAGGGCGTACATGTACGCCCTTCGTCCGCACTTTAAAGATGGCTCCCGCACGGAGCGGGCGCCCGAGCTGTGGGTAAACGCTTGATTCATCAATCTGACACCCGCAGCTCATGTCCGCGACCGGCAGCGATGCCGATCGCGGACATTTAACCCCTCAGATGCCGTGGTCAATCCTGACCACGGCATCTGATCGTGCAAAACCGAAAGTTTCACTTTCGGTTTTGCTCCGTCCCTGATGGCCACAAGGGGGAGCCGAGCATGTATGTAGTACCCTAGGTTTCTGTGAATGAAACCTAGGGTACTATCATAGTATTCCTATGGAGCCTATGACTGTAATAGGCTCCATAGAAATATGCAATTTTCTCATATATTCCAATGCTATTGCATTGGAATATATGAGAATAGCAATCTGATGATTGCATCTTATAGTTCCCTATGGGAACTATAAGAAAGTGGTAAAAAAAAAAAAAAAAAAGTTTAAAAATAAAAATTAAATAAAAAAATATAAAAATTCAAATCACCCCTTTCCCCAAAATGAAAATAAAATAAATAAAAAATAAAAAATTACACATAATGGGTGTCAGTAATGTGCGAAAACGCCCATACTATAATAATATTAAAAATATTCACCATACGGTAAACATAAAAACGGAAAGAAAGCGTCCAAATGGCTAATTCGCCATTTTTGGATGCTTCATTTCCTAAAAAAATGAATAAAAGTGATCAAAACATCATACGCACCCTGTAATGGTATCAATTAAAAGTTCAGATTGCCCTGCAAAAAATGAGCCCCTACACTGCTCCGTACGCATAATTACAAAAAGTTATAGGGGTCAAAACATGGTGACAAAAATAAAATAAAAAAATTCCCACTTTAAATTTTTTTTCACTATCAAAACGCAAGAAAAACTATACATATTAGGTATTGCTGGATTCGTACTGACCTGAAGAATAAAATTAACCAGTCAGTTTTATCGCAAATCGAATGTTGTAATTTAAAACCCGTAAAACTGTGGTGAAATTGCTTTTTATTGCAATTTCACCCCATTTGAAATTTTTTCCCGTTTCCCACTACATCACATGCAAAAATAAATGGTAGCGTTAAAAAGTACAACTTGTCCCGCAAAAAATAAGCCGTCATATGGCTATGTGAGCGGAAATATAAAAATGTTATGGCTTTTGGAAGGCAGGGAGCGCAAAACAAAAACGCAAAAATCCCAAAACCCCCGGTCCTTAAGGGGTTAAATTGGCCTTTTTTTCACCAAAATTACAACACTAGACAATAATGCCTTTTGGCGGTATTATTTACAAGAATACTGCTGCAAATAGGACATCTGAAGTTTTAAAATGCTAGTTTGGGTACATAGATTCCCACACGGGGAGATATAATTCCTTTTTACAGGAGTAAAAACGTGAGGCCTATTGTTTTTGGTCTAACAAACACCAGATTGATTAAATTGGCCTTTTTTTCACCAAAATTACAACACTGGACAATAATGCCTTTTGGCGGAATTATTTACAAGAATACTGCTGCAAATAGGACATCTGAAGTTTTAAAATGCTAGTTTGGGTACATAGATTTCCACATGGGGAGATATAATTCCTTTTTACAGGAGTAAAAACGTGAGGCCTAGTGTTTTTGGTCTACCAAACACCAGATTGATTAAATTGGCCTTTTTTTCACCAAAATTACAACACTGGACGATATAATGCCTTTTGGCGGTATTAATTACAAGAGGACTGCTGGTATTTCAGAACACCGGAATTGTTAAAATGCTAGTTTTGCTAGATAAATTTCCCACACTGGGAGAAATATTGCCTAAGCCTTTTAACAGGAGTGCTTCTTCTGGTCTAACACCAGAATAATTTTATTATTACGGTGAAAGCTTTTTCTAATTTATATTTCTGGCACATAAAAAAAAAAATATATATTTCTGGCTGACAGTATTGGACAAAGTAGTGGCACTTATTAGCCTAGCTGGAACAGCACATTCATGGGATTTGCTATCCAAGTGGGTTATTTTCAGTTTCACCACTGATATATTAAATATCTTTGCAGTTAGTATGGGTGACACAAGCACAGCCAAACCCCTGATGTAGTATATCTATGAAAAAATCGACTATTACATGAGATTAATGGCTGTTGTGGCAACTTTTGCTGTAGCACCACAAGTCCCAAAATGGCCGCCGCCTATCAGCCCAGTAACATGTGCCAGAAAACAGTCTGCCCAGCCAGAAAAAAAATTGACTTTGACTGAGCAGCTGAATCGCTGTTGTTCTGATTCACAGGTGTAGATTTGTAACTTCTTTGGAGCTTTGGTTTACACTCTGTGGCAGCAAGTGCTGGCGCACCACAAGTCCCAAAATGGCCACCGCCGGTCAGCCCAGTTACATGTGCCAGTAAAAATCGCTCTGGCCAGTCTCAACAAAATAGTGACTTTCAGTGAACAGCTCAGCTGAGTTGTTCTGATGCACAGGTGTAGAAAGGTAGATCATTCAATCACTTCTTTATCCCTGCCTATCTTGCCCTCACAGAAGCTGCATCCTCTCCCTACACTAGTCAGAGCAGTGTGACGTGCGGCGCTACGCGACTCCAGCTTAAATAGAGGCTGGGTCACATGCTGCACTTGGCCAATCACAGCCATGCCATTAGTAGGCATGGCTGTGATGGGCTCTTAGGGCAAGAAGTAAAACGCTAGCTGATTGGCTGCTATGCAGCCCTTCAGAAAGCGGGAAGAAATCTACGAACACCGGACCCGAACCCGAACTTTTTTGAAAATGTCCGGGTTCGGGTCCGTGTCACGGACACCCCAAAATTCGGTACGAACCCGAACGATGCTCGAACTGTTCGCTCAACACTAGTCATGACATGTCTGGCACACAGTGTAGGGGCAAGGGTCCATCTGACCACTGATACCTGGTCTGAAAAGCACGGTCAGGGCAGGTATTTCACGTACACTGCGCATTGGGTAAAATTGCTGACGGCTGCCAAGCATGGAATGCGTGGCTCTGCAGCAGAGTTGGTGACACCGCCACGACTTGCAGGGAGGACTGCTGCCACCTCCTCTACTCCTCCTACTCCATCCTCTTCGCTAACCTCCTTGGCTGAGTCCTCTTCTGCTGTGCATCTTGCTCCACATCATCAACTGCACCCCCGCAGCTCCCCACTTGCCTAAAAGCAGAGTCACACCTGACCAGCACTCCTGTCCGCCCTGAACACACAGGTGGATCACTGGCTGACCCCGTACCAACTGGAGATCGCAAAGTGGTGTGTGACAACAGAAGCAATCTGTTGGCGGCATTGAATTTGGGCAAGTTGACACATGAGCCGTGCATGGCACATGTGTTGAATCTGATTGTACAACACTTTGTGTTTAAGTAGCCAGGCTTACAGGACGTCCTCAAGCAGGCTAGGAAGGTGTGTGGCCATTTCAGGCGTTCCTACACGGCCATGGCGCACTTTTCCGATATTCAGCGGCGAAACAACATGCCAGTGAGGCGCTGTATTTGGGACAGCCCGACACGTTGGAATTCAACACTCCTAATGTTCGACCACCTGCTCCAACAAAAAAAAACGTCAACGAGTATTTGTATGACCGGGGTGCTAGTACAGCGTCTGCAGAGCTGGGTATTTTTTTGCCATGTTACTGGACGCTCATGCGCATTGCCTGTAGGCTCATGCGTCCTTTTGAGGAGGTGACAAACCTAGTCAGTGGCACCGAAGGCACCATCAGCGACCTCATCCCATTTGTTTTCTTCCTGGAGCGTGCCCTGCGAAGAGTGCTGGATAAGGCCGTAGATGAGCGTGAAGAGGAAGAGTTGTGGTCACCATCACCACCAGAAACAGCCTTATCATCATCGCTTGCTGGACCTGCGGCAATGCTGGAAGAGTCTGAGGAAGAGGAGTCAGAGGAGGAATGTGGCTTTGAGGGGGAGGAAGACCAACCACAGCAGGCATCCCAGGGTGCTCGTTGTTGTCACCTATCTGGGACCCGTGATGTTGTACGTGGCTGGGGGGAAGAACAGACCTTCATCAATATCAGTGAGGACGAGGAACGGGAGATGAGTAGCTCGGCATCCAACCATGTGCAAATGGGGTCATTCATGCTGTCATATCTGTTGAGGGACCCTCGTATATAAAGGCTGAAGGAGAACGACCTGTACTGGGTGGCAACGCTACTAGACCCCCGGAATAAGCAGAAAGTGGCTGAAATGTTACCAAATTCCAGGAAGTCGGAGAAGATGCAGCACTTCCAAAACAAGTTAAAAAGTATGCTTTACACAGTGTGTAAGGGTGATGTCACAGCACTACAGGAATCTAACATGGCAAGAGGTGAAAGTAATCCTCCTCCTACCACAACCACGCCGGCAAGGACAGGACGCTTTACAGACGTGTTGTTGATGGAGGACATGCAGAGCTTTTTAAGTCCTACGCATCGCCACAGCCCTTCGGGGTCCACCCTCAGAGAACGACTCGACCGACAGGTAGCAGACTACCTCACCTTAACTGCAGATATCGACACTCTGAGGAGCAATGAACCCCTTGACTACGCATGTGCAGGCTTGACCTGTGGCCTGAGCAATCCCAATTTGCGATAGGACTTCTGGCATGCCCCGCTTCAAGTGTCCTGTCAGAAAGGACCTTCAGCGCAGCAGGAGGTATTGTCACTGACAAGAGAAGTCACCTAGGTCAAAAAAGTGTACATTATCTCACCTTTATTAAGATGAATGAGGCGTGGATACCGAAAGGACTGACAGTGGAGGATGCATGTTACTTAAAAAAGGCCTGATTAGATGCCTTGGGCTAAAAATGGTCCCCATGCTGCTGTATTTAATCTCTGCATGCCGGATGACTTGTGTGACTTCTCCGCCACCAACTAGGGTTCAAGGCCCAAATGTTTTAGTACACTTTCTGCCGGGAAAACATCAATTTTTCCGGCCACTGCTACAGCAGTGGCTGCAACAATAAACCTAATTTTTCAGGCATGTGTACATGCCTAATTTTTCTGGGCTCCGCTGCTGCACTGTGGCTGCAAAAACAAAGCAAAAAAAAAGCACATACATGTGTCAATTCCTTTTCGTGATCGTTACCTTGTTGTGATAAAGGGGCTTGCGTATCACAATGAAGCGATCACCTCTATTAGTGTGTTGGCAATGTTGGCACACCCTAGATGATAAGGTCGTTGCTTCATTGTGAACAGACCAAAAGCGATCGGCTGGATAATTTTTCATAGAAAAAACATTAAGTTTCTTTGTGATCATCTAAGGTGATCATGAAAGCCTACTAGGCCAACAATGGGCCCATACTGCAGAATCACTGTTTTCTGGGTCACTTAACTGTCACTGAACTACCTCAGCACTACCATAGGCTTTGAAAAACCGCCATCGCCTGCAATCTCCCAAACGTGCGCACGAGCACAGTCATCACTACACCAAGATTGACGCATAGAGGAATAAAATTTACGTCATAAGTGTGTCAACTATTGACAACTCTTTGCAGTTGTCTAAAATCTGTTCGATACACGTCCCCTGATAAGGGACATAACAGGGATTAAACTGATAAGAATAGTACTACTTAACACACCACTCATATAGGGTTGCACAGCACATTGCGTGGCGCACGCGCAGTGCCCCAAATTGGAAGTAAGAGAACTGACCAAACTTCTTTTTCCATCTCCCGGTTCCTAAAATCTATTCGATACACGCCCCCTGATAGGGGACGTAACAGGGATTAAACTGATAAGAATAGTACTATTTAACACACCACTCATATAGGGTGTCACAGTACATTGCGTAGAGCACGTGCAGTGCCTCAAATTGGAAGAGGACCGACCAATCATCTTTTTCCATCTCCCGGTTCCTAAAATCTATTCACGTCCCCTGATAGAGGAACGTAACATGGATTAAACTGATAGGAATAGTACTATTTAACACACCACTCATATAGGGTGTCACAGTACATTGCGTAGAGCACGTGCAGTGCCTCAAATTGGAAGAGGACCGACCAATCATCTTTTTCCATCTCCCGGTTCCTAAAATCTATTCACGTCCCCTGATAGAGGAACGTAACATGGATTAAACTGATAGGAATAGTACTAGTTAACACACAACTCATATAGAGTTGCACAGTACATTGCACGGCGCACGCGCAGTGCCCCAAATTGGAAGTAAGAGGACCGAGCAAGCTTCTTTTTCCATCTCCCGGTTCCTAAAATCTATTCGATACACGTCCCCTAATAGGGGACGTAACAGGGATTAAACTGATAAGTATAGTATTACTTAACACACCACTCATATAGGGTGGCACAGTACATTGCGCGAGGAAGAGACCTTCAATGACGTCAGTGAGGACAAGGAACGGAACATGGATAGCTTGGTATCCAACCTTGTGCAAATGGGGAGTTTGCGGCTGTGAAAATGGACTGTTTGCTGTTGTTTGCGGTGCGTTAAACGGGGAGTTTGTGACAGTTAGGTCGGTCACTGTAAAGCGAGCGTAACCCTTACACTACCTGATCGATACAACATCATACCTGATTGTATACACACACTGGATGTTTTAACCACTTGAAGACCACAGGTTTATACCCCCCTAGTGACCAGGCCCTTTTTTACAAATCCGCACTACACTACTTTCACCGCTTATTGCTCGGTCATACAACTTACCACCCAAATGAATTTTACCTCCTTTTCTTCTCACTAATAGAGCTTTGATTTGGTGCTATTTCATTCTTGCTGACATTTTTACTTTTTTTGATATTTTACTTTTTTTGGCGAAATTTTTTCAAAAAAATGACATTTTTCACTTTCTGTTGGAAAATTTGCCAAATAAAACTACATTTCTCTATACATTTTTCACTAAATGTATTGTTCTACATGTCTTTGATAAAAAAAAATTCTATAAGTGTATATTTATTGGTTTGGGTAAAAGTTATAGCGTTTACAAACTATGGTGCAAAAAGTGAATTTCCGCAATTTGACTTTCTGAGCGCCTGTCCTGTTTCCTGACGTGCTACAATGCCCAGACAGTAGAAACACCCCATAAATGACCTCATTTCGGAAAGTAGACACCCTAAGGTATTTACTGAGGGGCATAGTGAGTTCATGGAAGTTTTTATTTTTGTCACAAGTTAGCGGAAATTGTTTTTTTGTTTTTTTCAAAAATTTCATTTTTCGCTAACTTGTGACAAAAATAAAAACTTCCATGAACTCACTATGCCCATCAGCGAATACCTTAGGGTGTCTACTTTCCGAATGGGGTCACTTGTGGGGTATTTTTACTGCCCTGGCATTTTAGGGGCCCCTAAACGTCAGAAGCAGTTTGGAATCCAAATGCGTAAAAATGTCCTGTGAAATCCTAAAGGTACTCATTGGATTTAGGGCCCCTTTGCGCATCTTGGATGCAAAAGTGGCACACATGGTATCGCCGTACTCAGGAAAGTAGAGCAATGTGTTTGGGGTGTATTTTTACATATACCCATGCTGGGTGTGAAAATATCTCTGTAAATGACAACTTTTTCCATTTTTTATACAAAGTTGTCCATTTACAGAGATATTTCTCTCACCCAGCATGGGTATATGTAAAAATACACCCCAAAACACATTGCCCTACTTCTCCTGAGTACGGCGATACCACATGTGTGACACTTTTTGCAGCCAAGGTGCACAAAGGGGCCCTAAATCCAATGAATACCATTAGGATTTCACAGGACATTTTTACGCATTTGGATTCCAAACTACTTCTGACGTTTAGGGGCCCCTAATATGCCAGGACAGTATAAATACCACACAAGTGACCCCATTTCGGAAAGTAGACACCCTAAGGTATTCGCTGAGGGGCATAGTGAGTTCATGGAAGTTTTTATTTTTGGCACAAGTTAGCGGAAATGGTTTTTTTTTTTTTTTTACAAAGTCTCATATTCCACTAACTTGTGACAAAAATAAACTTTTACATGAACTCACCATACCCTCACAGAATACCTTGGGGTGTCTTCTTTCTAAAATGGGGTCACTTGTGGGGTATTTATACTGTCCTGGCATATTAGGGGCCCCTAAACGTCAGAAGCAGTTTGGAATCCAAATGCGTAAAAATGTCCTGTGAAATCCTAAAGGTACTCATTGGAATTTGGGCCCTTTGCGCATGTTGGATGCAAAAGTGTCACACATGTGGTATCGCCGTACTCAGGAGAAGTAGGGCAATGTGTTTGTGGTGTATTTACATATACCCATACTGGGTGTGAAAATATCTCTTTAAATGACAACTTTTTCCATTTTTTTATACAAAGTTGTCCATTTACAGAGATATTTGTCTCACCCAGCATGGGTATATGTAAAATACACCCTAAAACACATTGCCCTACTTCTCCTGAGTACGGCGATACCACATGTGTGCCACTTTTTGCAGCCAAGGTGCGCAAAGGGGCCCTAAATCCAATGAGTACCTTTTAGGAGGGCATTTTTATGCATTTTTCTTCTCTCGCTTTAGGGCCCCTAAAATGCCAGGTCAGTATAAATACCCCACATGTGACCCCATTTTAGAAAGAGGACACCCCAAGGTATTCTGTGAGGGGCATGGCGAGTTCATATATTTTTTTTTTTTCGCACAAGTCAGCGGAATTTGATTTTTTTTTGTTTTTTCTCACAAAGTCTCCCTTTCCGCTAACTTGTGACAAAAGTTCAATCTTTCATGGACTCAATATGCCCTCAGCGAATACCTTGGGGTGTCTTCTTTCCAAAATGGGGTCACATGTGGGGTTTTTGTACTGCCCTGGCATTTGAGGGTCTCCGCAATCATTACACGTATGGCCAGCATTAGGAGTTTCTGCTATTCTCCTTATATGGAGCATACAGGTAATGAGATTTTTTTTCCGTTCAGCCTCTGGGCTGAAAGAAAATGAACGGCACAGATTTCCTCATTCGCATCGATTGATGTGGATGAAAAATCTCTGCCAAAAATATGCAAGAAGAAAAGGGGCCTGGCGATTGCCAGGACATAGGGGCTCCGCCCAAACATCCATACCCACTTCAGCTCCTATGTCCTGGCAAACGTGATTTCTCCATTCACATCGATCAATCGATCGGTGTGGAGGAAGACATCTTTGCCAGATTTTTTGATACAAAGTGTTTGCCAAAGCATATGAACTCCAACACCTCTCCTCAGCTCATATGCCTGGGCAAACGTACCTGTACTGCAGAGGAGAAATCTCGTCTTGCAGCGCCGCATACACCGACTTCACGTGTCTTCTGATAGCAGCGCAATGCTTCTCTCAGAATGCACATCAGTGCTGCAGCTGGCTCTTTGCTTGATCCACCTAGAAGGTAAAAAAAAAAAAAGAAAAACCAGGCAGCAACGCAATAATTTTATTAACATTAACTTTATAGAACATTAGAAACCGAACGTTAACTTAAACATTTGAAACATAACTTGAACTTTTTGCTTACCTGTGGATTTTTTTTTGTTTTTTTTTACCTTAAGGTCTCATGCACACGGCCGTGAAACTGCCGTGCATGGACCGTTGTATCTCGGCCTGGCAGCCATCTGACAGCAGGAGTGCACGGCGCCACTGGTTGCTATGACGCCGTGCGCTCCTGCTGTCAGATGGATGCCAGGCCAGGATACCACGGTCCATGCACGGCGTGTTCCACGGCCGTGCATGAGGCCTTAGAGGATAAACCTCTCCTTCCCCGTGGGACAATGTGCAAAGCACAAATCACCCAGAGCTGTGGCGAGTACATTATGCACTTTGTCCCAGGTGAAAGGAGAGGTTTGCAGCAGCTCTGGTGAAAGGGCCTTGCACACGAGGCATGCTCACGCATGGTGATCGCAGAGGAGTGCCTGGCCTGACTTCTCCGCACAGACGGGTCGCATAGCATCATATTGATTTATGATGCTATGTACCTTACAGTTCTTGAATGCATTGATAGCACTGGCAGCAGCAGTATGCCAGTGCTATCCAATGCATTCCAGAACTGTAAGGCTACATAGCATCATAAATCAATATGATGCTATGCGACCCTGTCTGTTTTGGGAAGTCAGGACGGGCGCTCCTTGCGATCACCATGCGTGAGCAATGCTCGGTGCAAGGACCCTAAGACTCTTGTGTGCCTGGCCTGTGTCTTGCAATCCCTATGCTAATAATGTACCTGGGTGTGATACTTGTGGAAGCACTCCCTATGCATAGGGCAGGCTGGTCAGGACAGTCAGGACAAAAAACGGTGGTGTCACGCCTTAGTCCACTCCTGCTACAGACACGACATCTTTTTCTTGGGGAACGGTGGCTTGGGGTACCAGGGAAGACACTGGGGAAGTGTCTCTCATGTAGCCGGCTCACTACATCGGGGACTTGGGGCACAGAACCTCCTGGATACAGGAGTTCCGAAATGATCTCTTCCTGGAATTTAAGGAAGGATCCCGTTCTCCCAGCCTTACTGTAGAGTAGTGTTGAGCGCGAATATTCGAAAAGCGAATTTTTTTAGCGAATATCGGCACTTCGCTAATTCGCGAATATTTCGAATATAGCGCTATAAATTCGCTATTTCGAATATTCGTTTTTTTTTTTTTTTTTTTAGTTATATTTTTTTCTTTCCCACTTCCCAAAAGTAGTTCTTACCTGTCATGAGGATTCCTGGCTTCCTGGCTGCTCCAGTCAGTGCCCGTTGCCGCTTCTGCCGACTTCCGTGCTCATGGAGCGTCCCTTCCATGGGAAAATCTCTATATACTAAAAATGTACTGTCGGATTTGAGGAATTACGTTGAAATCGCAATGCGATTAATTCAAGTTATATTAATCGCATTGCGATTACAACTTAGCACTGCTATCTTACATAGGCTAGAATTAACGAATATGGAATATATAGCTGATGCACTAGCAGTGCTAAGTTGAAATCGCAATGCGAATACTTTAAGTTAAATTAATCGCATTGCGATTTCAACTTAGCACTGCTGCTATATTCCATATTCGTTAACTTCGCTAATTCTAGCAAGCTGACCCATTATAAACCCAGCTCTAAGTTGAAATCGCAATGCGATTAATATAACTTGAATTAATCGCATTGCGATTTCAACGTAATTCCTCAAATCCGACAGTACATTTTAGTATATGGAGACGTTCCCATGGTGATGGGGACGCTCCATGAGCACAGAAGTTATGGTTGGCTTGGTAGAATTAGCGAATGAGCGAATATGACGAATGTATTCGTCATATTCCTCAAAACGAAGATAACGAAGCATTCTACATCTTCGCTTTAGCTACCTATTCGTCTCGTCATCGTCAACTTCGCTATTCGCTAATTCTAGCAATCAAATAGGAAGGTTGACTTACCAGACAGTTGTAGTTAAATTCGCTATGCGATTTTTTTTTTTTTTAATAAATAGAATACTTATAATAATATTATCATATCAAGTAATATAATTATTGTATTAAAAAAAAATCGCATAGCGAATTTAACACAGCTGTCTCTATAGTCAACCTTCCTATTTGATTGCTAGAATTAGCGAGGTTGACGAATAGGTTGCTAAAACGAAGATGTAGAATACTTCGTTATCTTCGTTTTGAGGAATATGACGAATACATTCGTCATATTCGTCATCCTCGCTAATTCTAGATATGAAACCAATAGGAAAGTAACCTTAAGTACAAATCGCAATATGCGATTATTTAAATCGCATTTTAATCGCGATAACTAGAAAAAATGACGAATATTCGATTTCGACGAATACGAAACGAATATTCATTCGAATATTCGCGAATTTCGTCGAAATCGAATATGGCACCTGCCGCTCATCACTACTGTAGAGAACGTAACTGTTATATATGGCCAATTGAATCAAATATACAGACACCTTTTTATACCAGCGTCTGGTGCGTCGGGAAACTAAATATGGAGCCAACATTTGGTCATTGAAGTCCACCCCTCCCATGTGGAGATTATAATCGTGGACTGAGAGGGGCTTTTCAATGACTCCTGTCGCCCGTTCTATTTGGACAGTCGTGTCTGCGTGAATGGTGGACAGAAGGTAAACGTCCCTCTTGTCCCGCCACTTCACCGCGAGCAGTTCTTGGTCACACAAGGCAGCCCTCTCCCCCGTGCAAGTCGGGTATTAATGAGCCGTTGGGGAAGCCCCGGCGACTAGGCCGCGGTGCCACAGCATTGGATTCCGACTAGATGTAAGTGCCGAAAGAGGGCCACACTTGTGTAAAAATTGTCCACGTATAAGTGGTACCCCTTGCAGACTAAGGGTGACACCAAGTCCCAGACAATCTTGCCACTGCACCCCAGGTAGTCAGGGCATCCGACCGGCTCCAGTTTTGAGTCTTTTCCCTCATAGACCCTAAAACGATATGTATAGCCTGTGGCCCTTTCACAGAGCTTATACATTTTGACCCGTACCGGGCGCGCTTGCTGGGGATGTACTGTTTGATGCCAAGGCGCCCGGTGAATTGTACGAGGGACTCGTCTATGCAGATGTTCTGACTGGGGGTATACGCATCTGCAAATTTAGATGACAAATGGTCTATGAGGGGCCGAATTTTATGGAGCCGGTCATAAGCAGAGTGGCCTCTTGGATGACAGGTTACATTGTCGGTGAAATGCATAAAGCGCATGATGACCTCAAACCGTGCCCTGGACATTGCAGCAGAGTACATGGGCATGTAATGTATTGGGTCTTTAGACCAATATGACCGCAATACATTTTTTTAGTTATGCCCATGCTGAGGGTAAGGCCCAAAAATGTTTTAAATTCGGAAACGGTGACTGGTTTCCACCGGAAAGGCTGGGCATAGAAGCTTTCCGGATTGGCGGTTATATATTGTGTGGCGTATCGGTTGGTTTCTGCCACAACTAAGTCGTAGAGATCCGCGGTGAAGAACAGCTCAAAAAATTCAAGGGCCGATCTGAAATTGGCTGTCTCCATGCGAACTCCTGACTGGGCGGTGAAAGGGGGCACACGGGTGCGGCGGAAGGAGGGATTGCCAATTAGGGTTTGCCAGCACCTCTGGGAGACTAAGGGGTCTACGGGCCTGAGAACGCGGTGGCTGCGACGGGGAGTTAGTGCACGTGCCACCGTACCAGCAACTGCCCTTCTGGTGCTCGCCACTTCACCAGGGAATACGGCAGTGCTGGTAGAAGGTCCAGGATGTGCTGCGCTGCCGGTGTATGCCGCACCATCAAAAAGGTCAGCGCTAGCACCACTCTGCTGCATATGAGGCTCATCACGCGGGATATGCGAAACACTGACATGGGGTCGGGTACGCCTGACCGTAGCAGGGACCTCAACCTCGTCATCTTCGCTAGCGGTTAGAGTGCCACTGCTGTCTACAGGTTCATATTCTGAACCACTGGATTCAGCAGGTGAAGCGTCCCCATCGCTTTCATCCATCACGGCCAGAATCCTGTAGGCCTCTTCAGCGGAATACCCCTTTTTGCCATTTTGGAGTAACTAAATTTAGGGGTATTCCTCTGAGACTACCCAGGAAAAAGAGCACACCTACCTAGTAAAAGGGAGTGCTTGTAGTAACGCTGCGATCGCTAATAAAGATCCAATAACTCAAAAGTGATCTTTTATAGCGGTGCAGCGATTTTACTGTATTTTTGCAGTGATCAGAAAAAAATTCTGTCACTGCGGTGGGCGGACTGAACGCAAGTGTGCGCACAAGATCAGGCCTGATCAGGCTGAACAATGCGTTTTTATAGAGCCTAAAGTGACCCTACTGATATAGATCTGATTGCGATCAGTCTTGATCACTTACAGATACTATATTAGTATTAGTGCTGATAAGCGACAGTGATGACGCTAATCAGCGACTAATAAGTGACTGTGCGGTGCGGTGGGCTGGGCGCTAACTACCTAACAAGTAGCTAACTACCTGACGGTGATTAGGGACCCTTATAGGGGGTGATCTATGACAGGGGGTGACAGAGGGTGATTAGGGGGTTTATATGGGTAATCAGTGGCTACTAAGGGGCTACTAAGGGGTTAATAACTGACAAAGGGGGGGTATGTAATGTATGTGTGGTGATTTGGTGTACTTACTGAGCTGCTTGTGTCCTCTGGTGGTGGATCCAGCAAAAGGGATCACCAGAGGACCAAGCAGGACTTATATCAGACGCTATTTTGTAAATAGCGTCTGATATCTGATTTTAATAGGTCGATTTAAAAAATTACAGCCTGCCAGCCAATGATCGCGGCTGGCAGGCTGTAGTTTCACTTCTCCTCTGTGCGTCACAGTGAACGCGCGCGCGTTCATGTGAAATCTCGGGTCTCACGAGATGACGCCGATAGGCGGCAGTGAGACCTGAGAGAGCCGCCGCGCTGACGCCCATCGGCGTTAGCGTGGCGGCAAGTGGTTAAAGCACGTTATTCAAAACAATTTAGGATTGTTAGGTGATTTATGCACTTTATGGATTAAAACTCTGCGTCCACTACGTAATTTTCAATGGGAGTTTTGCCATAGATCCCCCTCTGGCATGCCACAGTCCAGGTGTGGCCAGAAAGAGTCCCTGTGGGTTTTAAAATTCGCCTGCCTATTGAAGTCTATGATGGTTCGCCTGTTTGCGAACATCTGCAAAAGTTCGCATTCGCCGTTCGCGAATGGAAAATTTTATGTTCGCGACATCTCTAGTTGTGGTGAGTGGGGCAGAGAATAATCACATCACAAGTTTGCATCATGTGTTTTACAGTAGAGAAAGGTCTTTACTGAAACAGAATTTTTAAATTAAAATCATACAGTAGTCAAATCTTATACCAGCCTTTAACTGCATTGTTTTATTAGTATTATGATGTGTGTGTGTGTGTGTGTGTGTGGGGGGGGGTATAATCGCATTATAAGTTTGCAACATGTTTTTCACAATAGAGAAAGGTATTTTCTAAAAATGTGTTTTTTAAGTGTAAATAACACAGTAGATAAATCTTACACTGGCCTTTCCTGTATAGTTATATTGTGGTTGTGGGGGTTGAGAGACGAATTGCATTACAAGTTTGCAATGTGTGTTTTACTGTAGAGAAAGGTATTTTCTGAAACTGCATTTTTAAACACAAATAACACAGTGGGTAGATCTTACCAATGTAAATATGGCATTATTCTGAAAGTAAATTGTCCATAGCTGTATTCACTTTGTAGAAGGGGAAGGATATTTCGCCTCTATGTTCAAAATACAGAAAATACATTTGAAATTTTGCTATAACTGTTCCATAACTTGTGTGACAGTGTCTATCAAATGCATGACTTTTTATTTAGCAAAATCGTGAGCTGGCCTTGTTCTCTCAGAGCCAAAATATGGTTAAATAGCGGCGCCAGATATCCATCTCCATTCGCTCTGGCTTCTGAAAAGTGCAACAATATAATTGAGAAGAAAGAGCATGATATTGTGGATTGGATGGCTCACTCCTCTTCTTGGTCATAGCAAGATAATATGGAGGTCACTTCAGAGTCTAGCACCATACCTTGGAGCCAGGGTTCACAGCATTCCTACTGCTCTCCCTCCTTGTAGCCCCAGAGAAGTATTTTAATGGCATGTTCTGTGTCTCCAAGGGGTACTTTCTTTTTTTTTTTCAAAAGAAGGGTCAACTAAACCCTACCACACACTCTGACAGATAGTCAAGCGAGTCTCCCTGAAGTGTGAGAGCAGTCTGCGTTTGGAATGCCACAAGGAGGAGGTTCAGGGGGAGGAGGGGCACTTTATAGATAGCAGTGTTGATGGTAGTGCTAATGGCAGTGGCGATGGGGGCCACTTGTGCCCCGTCTTATGCTAACATCTTTCTTGGAGTCTGGAAGAGGAGCTTGTTCCATGATGGAGAGGTGGAAGGTATTGACAAGGTGCATGAGTGGATGCGTTTTATTGATGATATCCTGTTTCTATGGGAAGGAACAGTGGAAGAATTAAGGAATTTCATGACGATATTGAATAATAACACTTTAAATATCAAACTTACCAGGCGGATAGAGAGGTGGATTTTCTGGATTTGAAGATCAAAGCCGGAGAGGGTGGAAGATTGGAAACCAATATCTACCAGAAGAAAACAGCGGTTAATGCATTATTAAATGCCAAATTGGCGGATCCAAGATCTACCATAAATGGGATATCAACAGGTCAGTTCTTGAGATGGAAGAGAATTTGCTCTGAAGATACTCAATTCCATGAACAATCCAAGGATTTGATGATAAGGTTCCAAAAAAGAGGCTACATTAAAAGGCAAATCAAAAAAGGAATGAATATAGCTAAACATAAAAAGAGAGAACATCTACTGCGTCCCAATATAACAAAGAAAAATAAGACATCAAGTCAGGAGACTACACTAATCACCAACTACAATAAACAATGGAATGGGATTTATTTCATTTTGAAGAAACATTGGAAAGTATTACAAACAGATAATAAACTGAGGAAGTGTATCACGGAAAAACCTTGCTTGTCCACAGTCATTATATAGCGGATTCAGAGGCAAAAGGAAAGAAAGGAAAGCTTGGCTCATTCCCGTGCGGATCTTGTAAAGCATGTCGCAATATGGAGAGAAGTAATACTTTCACGAATGTGGGAAATAGCAGAACACATGTGATTCGGAAATACATTCCTGCTCCACAACAGGAGTAGTATATCTTGCTACATGCCCATGTGATAAAATTTACATTGGGCTGATGACAAGAGAATTAAGAAAAATAATTCATGAACACGTAGGGGACATAGAAAAGGCGGAAAAAGAAGAGGACTTGAGTAAATTAAAAACAATCCCAAAACACTTTAAGCTGTTCCATCACTGTAACCCAGACCAACTGAGATTTAAAGGCATCGACATGATCAATCTTGGAATCAGAGGTGGAGATAAAGGTAAGAGGTTAGCACAATTACAGAGTAGGTGGATTTTCCGGTTAGGCTCAATGACCCCACAGGGACTTAATGAAAATTTGGGATTTAGTTCCTTTCTATAATGAGCAGTAGTATCTTTTAGGGGTTAGGGTTAAAACAATATACTGTATATATTAACGTAAGTATTTTTTATTGCATTTTAGATCTGAATCAGAGGGTTGCCGGTGGATGGGACAATATGAGATAAAGAAAAAAGAAAGAAAAAAAGAAATGAAGAATAGTGATGTCGCGAACATAAAATTTTCAGTTCGCGAACAGCGAACGCGAACTTCCGCAAATGTTCGCGAACGGGCGAACCGGGCGAACCGCCATAGACTTCAATTGGCAGGCGAATTTTAAAACCCACAGGGACTCTTTCCGGCCACAATAGTGATGAGAAAGTTGTTTCAAGGGGTCTAACACCTGGACTGTGGCATGCCGGAGGGGGATCTATGGCAAAACTCCCATGGAAAATTACGTAGTGGACGCACAGTCGGGTTTTAATCCATAAAGGGCATAAATCAACTAACATTCCTAAATTGTTTGGAATAACGTGCTTTAAAACATCCAGTGTGTGTATACGATCAGGTATGATGTTGTATCGATCAGGTAGTGTAAGGGTTACGCCCGCTTCACTGACATTGACAGACCAAACTCCCTTTTAATGCACCGCAAACAGTTCATTTGCACAACCGCAAACTCCCCATTTGCACAAGGTTGGATACCAAGCTAGCCACGTCCCGGTGATGTCATTGAAGGTTTCTTCCTCCACCCAGCCACGTACAACACCAAGGGTCCCCAAAAGGTGAATTGAATTGATTTTTCGAACGGTGAGATGGTTAAAAAAACGCTGGCTCCCTCCCGTTTGTTTTTATCCACGGTGACTGCGTCTGCGCCGTGCAATTTACTGTCACACCCGATATGAGTATAATTTTCTGTAGTACTATTCTCATCAGTTTAATCCCTCTAACGTCCCCAATCTGGGGGCCATTTATTGAATAGATTTTTCGAACGGGGAGATGGTTAAAAAAACGCTGGCTCCCTCCACTCTGTTTTAAACCACGGTCACTGCGTCTGCGCCGTGCAATTTACTGTCACACCCGATATGAGTGGTATTTTCTGTAGTATTATTCTCATCAGTTTAATCCCTGTTACGTCCCATATCAGGGATTGTCTTTTGTGAAAAAAAATTTAGGCCGGGTACCTTCGACTGCCTTCACAGTGACAGACCAAACTCTCATACACTAAACTGAATTGATTTCAGGAACCGGGAGATGGAAAAAGCAGCTTGGTCGGTCCTCTTACTCCCAAATTGGGGCACTGCGCGTGCACAGAGCAATGTGCTGTGACACCCTATATGAGTGGTGTCTTAACTAGTACTATTCCTATCAGTTTAATCACTGTTACGGACCCTATCCGGTCGAATTGAATAACCATTGTCGAATTAGCGAACCATTACGACATCATGAAATAATTCAGTTCTGAGCTCTGTACTTGCTTTGTATTGGAATTGATGGGGATTTTTTTAATTGCCTGCATCATTTCTAATAATCTATTAAGAGACTTTATTATGATTTTTTATTTTATGTATTAAAAACCCATACAACATATAAAAAAAAAGGTAAATTAATGTTTTTTCTATGAAATATTATCCAGCCGTCTGATCGCTTTTGGTCTGACCATAATGAAGCAACGGCCTTATCATCTGGGGTGTGGCAACATTGCCAACACACTTATAGAGGTGATGATGATTGCTTCATTGTGATACGCAAGCCCCTTCACCACAACAAGGTAACGATCACGAAGGGGAATTGACACTTGTATGTGCCTTTTTTTTTGGTTTGTTTTTGCAGCCACAGTGCTGCACCATAGGACAGAAAAATTAGGCATGTACACATGCCTGAAAAATAATGGCACTGTTGCAGCCGCTATTGTAGCAGCGGCCGAAAAAATTTATGTTTTCCAGGCACAAAAGTGACTAAAACATTGCAGCTTGAACCCTAGTTGGTGGTGGAGAATTCACGAAAGTCATCCGGTATGCAGACATTAAATACAGCAGCGTGGGGACCATTTTGAGGCCAAGGCATGTAATCAGGCCTTTTGTTAGTCAAACGTATCCCCCACTGTCAGTCCCTTCGGGATCCATGCCTCATTCATCTTTATGAAGGTGAGGTAATCAACACTTTTTTGACCGAGGTGACTTCTCTTGTCAGTGACAATGCCTTCTGCTGCACTGAAGGTCCTTTCTGACAGGACACTTGAAGCAGGGCAGGCCAGAAGTTCTATCGCGAACTGGGATAGCTCAGGCCACAGGTCAAGCCTGCACACCCAGTAGTGAAGGGGTTCATTGCTCCTCAGAGTGTCGATATCTGCTGTTAAGGCGAGGTAGTCTGCTACCTGTCAGTCGAGTCGTTCTCTAAGGCTGGATCCCGAAGGGCTGTGGCGATGAGTAGGACTGAAAAAGCTCTGCATGTCCTCCATCAACAACACATCTGTAAATCGTCCAGTACTTGCCGCCGTGATAGGAGGAGGATTACACTCACCTCTTCCCCTGTTAGATTCCCGTTGTGCTGTGACATCCCCCTTATAAGCTGTGTAAAGCATATTTTTTAGTTTGGTTTTGAACTGCTGCATCGTTTCCGACTTTCGGTAATTTGGTAACATTTCTGCCACTTTCTGCTTATACCGGGGGTCTAGTAGCGTGGCCACCCAGTACAGATCGTTCTCCTTTATCCTTTTTATACGTAGGTCCCTCAACAGACATGACCGCATGAAAGACCCCATATGAACAAGGTTGGATGCAGAGCTACTCATTTCCCGTTCCTCGTCCTCACTGATGTCATTGACGGTCTGTTCTTCCCCCCAGCCACGTACAACACCATGGGTCCCAGATAGGTGACAACAACGAGCACCCTGGGGTGCCTGCTGTGGTTGGTCTTCCTCCTCCTCAAAGCCGCCACATTCCTCCTCTGACTCCTCTTCCAGCGTTGCTGCAGGTCCGGCAAGCGATGATGACAAGGCTGTTTCTGGTGGTGATGGTGACCACAACTCTTCCTCTTCACGCTCATCTACAGCCTGATCCAGAACTCTTCGCAGGGCACGCTCCAGGAAGAAAACAAATGGGATGAGGTCGCTGATGGTGCCTTCGGTGCGACTGACTAGGTTTGTCACCTCCTCAAAAGGACGCATGAGCCTACAGGCATTGCGCATGAGTGTCCAGTAACGTGGCAAAAAGATTCCCAGCTCCGCAGAGGCTGTCCTAGCACCCCGGTCATACACATACTCGTTGACGGCTTTTTCTTGTTGGAGCAGGTGGTCGAACATTATGAGTGTTGAATTCCAACGTGTCGGGCTGTCGCATATCAAGCGCCTCACTGGCATGTTGTTTCGCCGCTGAATATCGGGAAAGTGCGCCATGGCCGTGTAGGAACGCCTGAAATGGCCACACACCTTCCTGGCCTGCTTGAGGACGTCCTGTAAGCCTGGGTACTTACACACAAAACGTTGTACGATGAGATTCAACACATGTGCCATGCACGGCACATGTGACAACTTGCCCAAATTTAATGCCGCCAACAGATTGCTTCCATTGTCACACACCACTTTGCCGATTTCCAGTTGGTGTGGGGTCAGCCACTGATCCACCTGTGCGTTCAGGGCGGACAGGAGTGCTGGTCCTGTGTGGCTCTCTGCTTTCAGGCAAGTCAACCCCAAGATAGCGTGACACTGTCGTATCCAGGATGTGGAATAGCCCCTGGGGAGCTGGGGGGAATCAGTTGATGTGCAGCCAGACGCCGCAGCAGAAGAGGACTCAGCCGAGGAGGATATCGAAGAGGATGGAGTAGGAGCAGAGGAGGTGGCAGTAGGTCTGCCTGCAAGTCGTGGTGGTGTCACCAACTCCGCTGCGGAGCCACGCATTCCATGCTTGTCAGCCGTCAGCAGGTTGACCCAATGCGCAATATACGTGATATACCTGCCCTGACCATGCTTTGCAGACCAGGTATCAGTGGTCAGATGGACCCTTGCCCCAACACTGTATGCCAGAGATGCCATGACTTCCTTTTCAATGACATGGTAGAGGTTTGGGATTGCCTTTTTTGAAAAAAAATTTTGTCCGGGTACCTTCCACTGGGGTGTCCCAATAGCGACAAATTTTTTAAAGGCCTCAGACTCTACCAGCTGGTATGGTAAAAGCTGGCGGGCTAAGAGTTCCGTCAAGCCAGCTGTCAGTCGCCGGGCAAGGGGGTGACTTTGTGACATTGGCTTCCTATGCTCAAACATGTCCTTGACAGACACCTAACTGTGGGCAGATGAGCAGGAACTGCTGAAGGTGAGAGATGGAGTGGCGGGTGGTTGAGAGGGGGCAGGGAGGACAGCAGTGGTTGACGTGGCTGAAGATGCTGGACCAGGAGGTGCATGGTGGCTTTGAGTTTGTGTGCTGCTTGTACTCATGTGTTGATCCCATAGGAGTTTGTGATGTGAGATCATGTGCCTTCGCAAAGCAGTTGTACCAAGGTGGGTGTTGGACTTCCCACGACTCAGTTTCTTTTGGCACAGGTTGCAAATGGCATTGCTTTTATCAGAGGCAGACACACAAAAAAATGCCACACTGCTGAGCTTTGCAATGACGGCATTCTAGTGGTGACAACAGCATGCGTTGACTGGCGTGCTGTCTGGCTGACCCCAGGTGCCGATACATGCTGTCTGACTGTGCCACTAACTCCTTGCGACAACCTCCCCTGCTTCCAACTCGTCTCCTCATTCTCTCTGTCTCCCCTTCAGAACTTTCCCCTCTTCTTCTCTTCGAGCAGGCACCCACGTGGCATCCGTGGACACATCGTCATCATCAACCGCTTCACTTGTATCTGACACCTCAGCAAAGGAAGCAGCAGCGGGTACAACATCATCATCATCATCACACTGTACGTCCATGTGTGTAATCCTGCCTGACTGAGACATATCCCCGTAATCTACATCATCTGGCAAAAATGGTTGCGCATCACTAATTGCATCCAACTGATGTGTAAATAACTCCTCTGACGGATCAAGTGAAGCGGCTGTGGTGGCTGTGGTGGTAGTGGTGGTGGTGGCGACGGGCGGGTGCGTGGTAACTTGAGAGCAGGTGACCGAAGCTGAGCTGGAGGAGGATGGTGCGTCAAGGTTCTTAGCGGAAGTTGTTGAAGATTGAGTGTCCTGTCTAAGCCAGTCAACTACGTCCTCTGAATTTTTCGGGTTCAGGGTACGTGGCCTCTGAAAACTGGGCATTATTCCAGGGACAGTGGAAATCACAGCACCACGACCACGACGGCCCCTGCGGGGTGGCCTGCCTCTGCCTGTCATTTTTTTTTTAGATAAGTTGTACTACGCGTGCTAGGTACTGTGCCACCCGGTATGAGTGGTTGGCACTGGCAGTGGGCACACTACAGTCAGTGGAAGCGGGCCTGACACACACTGGCAGCAGGCAAGCAACTGAATTTAGACTACTGTCTGAAAATTAAATGCCTTATTTATCGGCAAGCTACTGTGCCACCCGGTATCAGTGGTTGGCACTGGCAGTGGGCACACTACAGTCAGTGGAAGAGGGCCTGACACACACTGGCAGCAGGCAAGCAACTGAATTTAGACTACTGTCTAAAAATTAAATGCCTTATTTATCGGCAAGCTACTGTGCCACCCGGTATGAGTGGTTGGCACTGGCAGTGGGCACACTACAGTCAGTGGAAGCAGGCCTGACACACACTGGCAGCAGGCAAGCAACTGAATTTAGACTACTGTCTAAAAATTAAATGCCTTATTTATCGGCAAGCTACTGTGCCAACAGGTATGAGTGGTTGGCACTGGCAGTGTGCACACTACAGTCAGTGGAAGCGGGCCTGACACACACTGGCAGCAGGCAAGCAACTGAATTTAGACTACTGTCTAAAAATTAAATGCCTTATTTACCGGCAAGCAACTGTGCTACCCGGTATCAGTGGTTGGCACTGGCAGTGGGCACACTACAGTCAGTGGAAGAGGGCCTGACACACACTGGCAGCAGGCAAGCAACTGAATTTAGACTACTGTCTAAAAATTAAATGCCTAATTTATCTGCAAGCTACTGTGCCACCCGGTATGAGTGGTTGGCACTGGCAGTGGGCACACTACAGTCAGTGGAAGTCAGCCTGACACACACTAGCAGCAGGCAAGCAACTGAAATTACACTAAAGTGTAAAAATTAAATGCCTTTTTTTGATGCAAAGTACTGTGCCACACGGGATGACAGGGGTGGGCACTGGCAGTGGGCACACTACAGTCAGTTGAAGTCGGCCTGACACACACTAGCAGCAGGCAAGCAGCTGAAATTACACTAAAGTGTAAAAATTAAATGCCTTTTTTATGCAAAGTCCTGTGCCAGCCGGTATAAGTGGTGGGCACTGGCAGTGGGCACACTACAGTCAGTGGAAGTCAGCCTGACACACACTGGCAGGCAACTAACCTTAGATTAAAGTGTAAAAATTAAGTGCCTTCTTTTTAAGCAAAGTCCTGTGCCACACGGGATGACAGGGGTGGGCACTGACAGTGGGCACACTACAGTCAGTTGAAGTCGGCCTGACACACACTAGCAGCAGGCAAGCAGCTGAAATTACACTAAAGTGTAAAAATTAAATGCCTTTTTTATGCAAAGTCCTGTGCCAGCCGGTATGAGTGGTGGGCACTGGCAGTTGGCACACTACAGTCAGTTGAAGTCGGCCTGACACATACTAGCAGCAGGCAAGCAGCTGAAATTACACTAAAATTTAAAAATTAAATGCCTTTTTTATGCAAAGTCCTGTGCCAGCCGGTATGAGTGGTGGGCACTGGCAGAGGGCACACTACAGTCAGTGGAAGTCAGCCTGACACACACACTGGCAGGCAACTAACCTTAGATTAAAGTGTAAAAATTAAGTGCCTTTTTTTAAGCAAAGTCCTGTGCCACACGGGATGACAGGGGTGGGCACTGGCAGTGGGCACACTACAGTCAGTTGAAGTCGGCCTGACACACACTAGCAGCAGGCAAGCAACTGAAATTACACTAAAGTGTAAAAATTAAATGCCTTTTTTATGCAAAGTCCTGTGCCAGCCGGTATGAGTGGTGGGCACTGGCAGTGGGCACACTACAGTCAGTGGAAGTCAGCCTGACACACACTGGCAGGCAACTAACCTTAGATTAAAGTGTAAAAATTAAATGCCTTTTTTGATGCAAAGTCCTGTGCCACACGGAATGACAGGGGTGGGCACTGGCAGTGGGCACACTACAGTCTGTGGGCCTGCAGCTCCTCACACACAGGCAGGCCAGGCAACTGCAATATGTATATAAAGGAAAAAAAAAAGCAGACTAATGTTGCAGCCCTAAAAAGGGCTTTTTGGGGTGCTGTCAGGACGCTGTCCTTACTGCAGAGATCAGATGAGTCTTTCAGGACTGGAGTGGACACTGAATTCACTAGCCTAGCTATCGATTTCCCAATTAAATCAGCAGCAACTACACTCTCCCTCCTCTCACTAAGACTGCAGCTTCAGAATGAATCTAAAATGGATGCTGTGCAGGAGGTGGGAGGGTCTGGGAGGGAGGGTATGCTGCTGATTGGCTGGAATGTGTCTGCTGACTGTGAGGTACAGGGTCAAAGTTTGCTCAATGATGATGTATAGGGGGCGGACCGAACATCGCATATGTTCGCCCGGCAGAGGCGAACGCGAACAAGCTATGTTCGCCGGGAACTGTTCGCCGGCGGATAGTTCGGGCCATCTCTAATGAAGAAGAACAACAAAGAAATACTAAGTTGAATGGACTTTTAAATGATAATTTAATCAAATATGGCTAGTGGTACTTTAATTGAAACCCCAGTTTGTAATTGTATTTTTTGTTGCAAATAATGGTGAGAGCACAATAGGGTAACAGGAATTATTGTTTGATAATCACCGCTGGATGTTTTAATTTGTATTTTTTTTATGTACAGGTGTATATAGTAAATGAAATGTATGTTTTTTTATATTCATTATGCAAACGCACTTTATTTGGTTGTAAAATATAAATAATTAGTTAATTAAATTTAGAAAACCCCTTTTTTTATTAAAAAGCACTTGCAAAAGTAGCACATAGCACTTTATTAATTGGCACCTAATAAGGGGATATATGATTAATGATAAACATTGTTTAAAGTAGTATGCACTCTCACTTTACATAATGCAAACAATAGAATAGAATAAAGGTTTATAGTAATCTAAACAAACTGTTCTGATAGATTTACTAGAGATCTCATATATCTCCAGAAACCAGTGTCGAGCGCGCATGATAGCCACTGAGCGTGTCTGTTTCGCTTGATCCCCAATCTGGTCCACGCGGGAGATGATGTCCTGGGTCTACTTTGACGTGGGTCTGCCCTCTTCCAGCGTTGGGTTATGGCCAAAGGGTGAGAGAGGCGCTCATAGTGTGAGAAAGTTTAGATGACAACCCCTACTTCCAAAGTCAGGTGGATTTCATAAACTCAACTGTCTCTAATAAACTTTGTTGTACCGTGCATCGGGTTGTGGTTATGCGCCCTGTGATCGTCCACTAGCAAGATCACTATACAGGGACAAGCTTAGCCACTATTTCTCTTCCAACGTCGGCCTCGGGCTGAGGGCGGAAACAGTGATCACATGACTGAGGTGGCAGGTCATGCGCCGTTTAAAGACCCTGGTGACGTATTGAATCACATGAGTAGTCAGATGTTCATAATCCCTGCAGCCCATTGGTTAAAAGTTATGTTTTAAACACCCCTGTAAGCGCTATTCAAACCACTCCTCCTGAAGAGGCTAGACGGCGAAACGCATGTCAAGGAGAGGATCAGCTGGAATTTCCCCTGACAATATTCAGGTAACACTCAGCAACACTTTGTATTCCCTAATGCTTGTAGCTTATCCTACATTGTAGGTAAATGCACCACATACATAGGTAATAGCATTAGAGATACAGATGTGTTCAAAATTATTTAACCTCCAATGCTGTAAAGGGTTTTAGGCAATTTAGTGTACATTTGTAATTGTGTGCAGAATTAAATCTTACAAGGACTTTTTAAAGAACCAAATGCAACTAAACTGACATCAATTGTTTTTGTAATACAGTATTAAATGTTTTTTTGTGATTTTTCATTGACACAATTATTCAACCCCTTAAAGACTACCACTCTTAAGAACAGAGGTTCATTCAAGTGTTTTCGATCAGGTATTGAAAACACCTTTGGATGTCAACGAGCAGCAATCAAGCATAATAAGCACCAATTAGGCAGATTTAAAATGACTGTGATACTCAGCTCCTTCTAGACATTTACTGGTGAGTTTACAAACATGGTGAAGTCAAGAGAATGGTCCAGGAAGACAAGAGAAGAGGTGATTTCTCTTCACAGGAAGGGCAATGGCTATAAGAAGATTGCAAAGATGTTAAACATACCAAGAGACACCATAGGAAGCATCATTTGCAAATTCAAGGCAAAGGGCACTGTTGAAACGCTACCTGGTCGTGGCAGAAAGAAGATGCTGACTTTGACTGCTGTGCGCTACCTGAAGCACAAAGTGGAGAAAAGTCCCTGTGTGACTGCTGAGGAACTGAAAAAAGATTTGTCAGATGCGGGTACTGAAGTTTCAGCTCAGACAATAAGGCGCACACTGCGTAATGAAGGCCTCCATGCCAGAACTCCTAGGCGCACCCCCTTGCTGTCTCCAAAGAATAAGAAGAGTCGACTGCAGTATGCCAAAAGTCACGTGGACAAACCACAAAAGTTTTGGGATTGTGTTCTATGGCCTGATGAAACAAAATTAGAACTCTTTGGGCCCATGGATCAATGCTATGTTTGGAGGAAGAAGAACAAGGCCTATGAAGAAAATAACACCTTGCCTACTGTGAAGCATGGCGGGGGGTCAATCATGTTTTGGGGCTGTTTTGCTTCTACATGTACTGGGAAGCTTCAGCATGTGCAAGGTACCATGAATTCTCTTCAGTACCAGAAGATATTGGATGAAAATGTGATGCAGTCCGTCACAAACCTTAGGCTTAGGAGACGTTGGACCTTTTAACAGGACAATGATCCCAATCATACCTCTAAGTCAACTAGAGCAGTGTTTCCCAACCAGTGTGCCTCCAGCTGTTGCAAAACTACAACTCCCAGCATGCCTCAACAGCTAAAAGCTGTCTGGGTATGCTGGGAGTTGTAGTTTTGCAACATCTGGAGGCACACTGGTTGGGAAACACTGAACTAGAGGATGGTTGCAGATTAAAGGCTGGAACATTTTGAAGTGGCCATCGCAGTCACCAGACTTAAATCCGATTGAGAACCTCTGGTGGGACTTAAAGAAAGCAGCTGCAGCGTGCAAGCCTAAGAATGTGACTGAACTGGAGGCTTTTGCCCATGAAGAATGGGCGAAGATACCCGTAGATCGCTGCAAGACACTTGTGTCAAGTTATGCTTCACGTTTAAAAGCTGTTATAACTGGAAAAGGATGTTGTACTAAGTACTAAGATTGAATGTCACTTGGGGGTTGAATAAAACTGATAATGATGTGAGCACAAAAAAGACATTTGTGGTTATTTCATTATAAATGTTATGTTATATTTGTCTGACTTACAAGTGCCTCTTTGATTTAATTGTAAACAAGATGACTGAAATGATCAAAATCAATGTCAAACTGGCCAAAACACTAAATTTCAGTGGGGGTTGAAAAATTTTGAACACAACTGTAAGTCAGTGTAGATATTGAGCTCTGTTTCACTCGCATTTCTGCAGGAATTGTACTGCACTCTGCACTTTAGTTTCCGAGTTAGCTGTTGAACTGGCTGTGTTAACACCAACTGAAATTTCTGTTGTCTCCTGGCAGGCATGTTTTCAGGTTTTGGTGACTTATGGATGATGCATGTATAGAAATCTTTTGCCTGTGATAGAGCTTGTCATGCTAGATGCTGCTGATCCCTGTTTCCCCCTGAATATATAGTAATTTTAGAGTTCCATTAGTGTTGTTTGTAAAAAGTTTACAATAAAATTTACATTCATTATTTTGTGGATGAATATACTCTTTGTTTGGAATAACAAAGTATATCATATGGAGTATTCTGCATGCTGAGAGTTCAAGCTTATTTAAAGTGAACCAATTGTGTGGTGATTAATGTGTGTTTTACTGTAGAGGAAGGTATTTTCTGAAACTGCGTTTTTAAACGCAAATAACAAAGTGGGCAGATTATACCAATGTAAATATGGCATTATTCTGAAAGTAAATTGTCCATAGCTGTATTCACTTTGTAGAAGGGGAAGGATATTTCACCTCTGTCTTCAAAATACAGAAAATACATTTGGAATTTTGCAATAACTGTTCCATAACTTGTGTGACAGTGTCTATCAAACCCATTACTTTTTATTTAGCAAAATAGTGAGCTGGCCTTGTTCTCTCAGAGCCTGAATATGGTTAAATAGCAGCGCCAGATATCCATCTCCATTTGCTCTGACTTCTGAAAAGTGCAACATTATAATTGAGAAGAAAGAGCATGATATTGTGGATTGGATGGCTCACTCCTCTTCTTGGTCATAGCAAGACAATATGGATGTCACTTCAGAGTCTAGCCCTGTACCTTGGAGCCAGGGTTCACAGCATTCCTACTGCTCTCCCTCCTTGTAGCCCCAGAGAAGTATTTTAATGGCACGTTCTGTGTCTCCAAGGGGTACTTTCTTTTTTTTTTTTTCAAAAGAAGGGTCAACCAAACCCTACCACACACTCTGACAGATAGTCAAGCGATTCTCCCTGAAGTGTGAGAGCAGTCAGTGTTTGGAATGCCATAAGGAGGAGGTTCAGGGGGAGGAGGGGCACTCTATAGATAGCAGTGTTGATGGTAGTGCTAATGGCACTGGCTGTAAGGGCTTTGGTAGCGACAGTGGCTGCCTTGGCAAATACAGTGGCATGCAAAAGTTTGGGCACACCTGGTCAAAATTACTGTTACAGTTAATAGTTAAGCATGTTGAAATGATCTCCAAAAGGCATAAAGTTAAGGATAAAACACACTTTTCACCATTTTAAGCAATATCAGTGTATTATTTTGGTTTTCTACAATTTGAGAGCGAAAAAAGGAAAAGAGCACCTTGCAAAAGTATGGGAACCCAAGAAGGTTTGAGCACTCAGATAACTTTTACCAGGGTTATTATTAGGAAAGGCCAGACCCAGACTCCTCTAAAACCTTGTCACAAAAAATGACAGCCATGTGTTTTTCTAAGCAGCTGCTTAACACTCTGTAAAAGAAAATGGATGAGGCCCACAAAGAAAGGATTCAATGAAATTCAATCAAATTCTGAAAGCAAACACCAACTGTAAAAAAGTTGAAAAAAGCATGGCTTTTACAAATGGATAATATTATTATGACCCTAAACATACATCAAAATCTACAATAGACTACCTGAAAAGATGCAAGCTGAAGGTTTTACCATGGCCCTTACAGTCCCCTTATCGGAACATCATTGAGAATCTGTGCTTAAAAGACCAGTGCATGCAAGATGGCCCAGGAATCTTACAGAATTGGAAGACTTTTGCAAGAAAGAATGGATGAAAATCCCTCATACAAGAATTGAAAGACTCTTGACTCGATACAAAAAGCATTTAAAAGTTGTGACACTTGCCAAAGGTGATTCTACAAGGTACTAATAACCATAGAGGGTGCTCAAAGTTTTGCTTCAGGTCATTCTCATTTTTTGTCATTTTGAAAATGTAAAAGATAAAAATAAAAATAGTTTTTGTTTAAAATAAAAAGGGAATGTGTCATCTTTAATTTTATGCCTTTTAGAGATCATTTCATCTTCAACTTGCTTAACAATTACTGTAACAGTAATTTTGACCAGGGGTGCCCCAACTTTTGCATGACACCTTTCAGAGCAGGGAGGGAGGGCCAAGGAGCCCACCATGAGATATCATAGTTTGACAAACGTGGCAGGGAGGGTGAGGACTATGTTGATTATCATGTGTTAGACAGGACCTGGGAGCCGGATCTGTTTTTATTATGAAAAGCTTGGCAACTGGTGATGTTGCTGAAACTGTGGGTGTGGGCTCAAAGCTTGCCTGCTCAGCTGCATTTAGCTCTGTGCAAACAACTCTTGAATAATGTTTGTTTCTCTACATGTCCAGTACACAAATCCACAATGCTGTGCAAGGTCTACAGGATTAAAATAAACAATGGGAATTCAAACACAAACATAGGTACTGAGACTCTATTGCAGCACATGAGGTGGCATCACCAGATCTGGTGGGAAGCTATATAACTGGTCAGCATTCTGAATCAGAAGCCTGTCCTCCTTCTCTTGATCTTCTTTATGGCAGCCAGCGCACATCCCAAAGCAGTACAGTGTCCTTGTCATCATCATCAGTTGCTTCTTCTCCTGCTCAGACTCCTTCTCCTCCTTGTCACCCACTCCATCATTAGAAATCCATAACCAAACACTATTCTTGACCAGTGCTTAGCTAATGAACAACCTGGCCAAGTTGCCGGCAGTGCAGCTGTAGTGGTAGTACTTCTGTACCTTCCCCAAAATGTAATTGTTCTTTAAAATATAGTTCTTCTGTATGCCATCACCCACAGTTTTCCCCATATTTCAACAGTTTGTTGGACTGTTGGCTAGGTGTGCACAGTGGTGCAGTTCCATGCCTTCATCAAAATTGCATCCTTTTCTAAAATGTAATTCTTCTTTATGTCTTCACCTACAGATTTTTCCATATCCCATTATTTGGATTTTTGACGAGTTGTACATAGTGGCACAGTTCTTCACCTTCCCATTTAATTTAAATTTAATTATGCTGCATGATATTCGTACTTTTGTTTAGTTGCCCAATTTTTATTTTATTTTTTCACTTTTTTTTATTGACTGTTGCCTTTTCCCATCACATACCCTGCTCCCTAACCCCATGGACTTCTGGGAACTGGAACTGGCCCAATTTGCTCTCTGCTATTTCTGTGCACTCCTCCAATGTCAGCTCAGAAATGGATTTTAGTGTGGCTAGTGGCGTTGTCACACCCAAATGGACAAAGGTATCCTTCTCCAGTGTACACAACATCATTTTTGTCAAAGTGAATCAGGCATGGATCCAAGAGGATTTTCACCCACCTCCATTATCATGGCACTGCCGCTGTCTACCATTTGCCTGTCTACCATTACATTCCATATCATATGGCTGCTGCTGCCGCCACCACCATATCTGCTACTCCCTGCTGTTAATCCTGAGACCCAGTTCTCCCTCCATTTCTAGGGTTCAACAGGTTTGGGGGACTGCCGGCAAAAAGTTACCTGAAAGGAAGGGATTTTACACATTTCACGCATCCACACCCGTGATGATCAAGTAGAGACTAGTACTTTGACTCAACTAGTTGTAGGTTACTTGTTGCAGAAGGAAGTAGAAATGAAAATACATGATCTAATAGCTTCAGATCACACACCCATCTCCATAACTTTCATGGACACACTGCAAGATTTATTACACTCCATGTGCTGTAATTTTTTTCTCAGGCCCATTTTGCATAGAAATGTGTGACTTCTTGACCTTTCAATTCACACTCACTATTTTTATAAAAAGTTGCCAGGAGGAGACAGGGCATTCAAAGCCTGACACATAAGACTTACGCCAGTGTTCTGGGCCAAGTCACACTTGAAATGTATGCCAGCTTCTAACTGGATAGATTTCAAACTCTGGTGCACAGACCTACCAAGATGCCCTAAAATTCTTAAAAGTCATATGCCTTAATTATTCTGCTACATCTCAGGCTACTGTAAACTAGATCAAGACTGGTGTTAGAAATACCAGTCTTGGTAAATTCCTCCCAATGTGCAAGGAGAGGAAAAATAATTATCTGAAAGCTAAAAGGAGTTTGATCTTGGGTTAGAGAGGAAGGAAGAATTACACATGTCAAACCATTAAGCTGAACTGTTTCACTTTGGCATTTAGGCAGGCAAACTTTTAGCCTGGACAAGATTAGGGGCACCTCTGGCAGTTTGTGTACCTGAAATAAAAACTACTCCATCCCCTGACTGGAGTAGTTTTTATCCCTCTTTCACTCCTGTTTTCAGGCATAAAAATTATTTTTACCGGACCCACAGCCCAGGCCTGGCCCCTGCCACTTCGATAAAAATACCTGTGCAACAAAATATTATTGCACAGGCATTTAAAAACTGCAAAAAGGAGTCTTGCAACAATTTTTATGTCAAAACTGATGAAAATGGTACTAATTGACCCCCAATGCCCCTTCCTGTCTGGGGTCTTATAGATTCGTATCTTTGATAGATGAGGACAAGAAAATTCTCCCTAAAATACTAGCGAAACAGTTGGTGGACTTGTCGTGAGCCATAGAGCCTTTACAAGTATGTTTTGTAAAAAGAAAGTCTGCTGTAGCCAATGTCCAAAAAGGTCCTAGGGGTGCAAGGTTGATGAACCCTAGCCATGGGAAAGACCTATGCTTTTGGCATCAGATGCAGAAAAGGCATTAATTACCCAATTGTAAACTATCTTTAATTTCTTCTATAGTTTTGGGGACTGTTTACTTTTAAGAGAAATAATAAAATTATTGTTTTACACCTTAGAGAAGTTATAGTTTAAGAACACATGATTGCATAATGTAATATGTAAGTGAATCCTAATGTTAGAAGGTTGAAGAGATATGGGGTGATCAAAAGTCATATCAAGTAGGAGTATAAATCATATGGGTGCATCTTCAGTTTTCTATTTGGTATACTGTCTTTTCTCTCATGTCATACCTTACTTATATAGTGTTTTGTTTTATTGTGCCATAACCTACTGATATAGTGTTTTTATATGCAAACTGAAAATGCAAGGCAATAACAAAGAAAAATATGTAAATGGTTTACAAAAATCTTTCATATTAATACACTTGTTCATGGCACACATTTTATGTTCTGCTCTACTTACTTATGCATCTGTCTACTAATTTGCATGCAACTGTCTTTTCTTGGGAAAAACAAGTAAAAAAAATTCTAAAAAATCCTAGTAAATGCAAGTCCTTGCTTCAGAATGTTCCTTTTCTGCAGTGAGATCAATGATTTAATCTCAACCATAAGGGGAAATTCTTTAAATGTCTTTAAAAACCAAATACCTCTTAAAGAACCATTAAATATATACTAATAGAATAGCATCAAGCTATAAAGAAGCTGTATGATAAAACCTTTCACATACAGTACAGTAATAAAAAGGAAGCAAATATAGAATAAAGTAGGAGGGTTTAAAGGTTCAATATTGGGTTCTGCAATTATATTATTAACAAGTCGCTAATGAATAATGGTTCCTACACAAAATATATGGTTCCTAAACAGCAAGTTAAAGAAGACCTGTCATTACAAAATGCAATCGATACAATCTGCAGCATATTATAGAGAAGAAGGAGCTTAGCAGATAGATATATTGTTTTGTGGGGAAAGAGTCAGCAAAAATTGTAATTTATTTATTTAATCTTCTGCTCTTTCTGAATTTAAGATTCTCTTTTTGCACAGTGACTGACAGCTATCTCTATATATACACTTATCGGGGGAATGATATCAATCAAGGATAACACCTTCCCTACATACAACTGAGCTCAGAGAGAGCAGAGATTTAAGTATGAATTATAAGTTTTACTGATTTACCCCCTCCCATAAAAAAAAAAAAAAAAACTATATATTAATCTGCTCAGGTCCACCTGCTCTATACCTTGTTGCCTGCAAATTGCATTGCATTTCATAGTGACAGGTCCTCTTTAAAATATATTTATCATTAATAAACAGTGCACAAATGTAGATATCATATGCCTTAGCCACACCTTGCACATAACATTTCATGTAAAAAGAATGCAGCTTTCATCAGGGGCCAAAATAAATCACAACTAAGCCTTTCTAACAGCTGAAGCCAAATATGCGGAGCTGCTTAAAGATATACAACATACCAAGAGTTACAAGAATTACAAATCATGAGAGCCTGGGACATATTCCCATAACTTTTTTATTATGTTTTGTGGATAGTAAACTATTTAGTGGCAGTTATTAAAGACACCCATCCCTATTGGTCACTATGCCTGATCATGCGCTTTCAGAAAAATACGCTTTGCATATATTATTTTGTGAAAGGCATATTCTACGTATTAGCTGGTAGCTACCGATGTATTGTCAGTTTTACAAATGTTATTTAACTCAACAAAAGCTAAATTTTTATCAACACCTCTACAGCAGAAACCTTTGCTATTTCAACTTTTAGGAGTTGTATTCTAGCTCCTGGACTGGCCGTGTGGCCCTCAATAAGTTGGGAGAACAATCAAGTGCATACAGGAAAAGTTCAGTAAATGGATGGATATCTAAAACATAGTGTCACGACCCAGGTTTAGGTCGTGCGTGTGGTTGTCAGCGGCAACGTGTCGTCTGCACGGAGGGCTGCTACCCTGTTGCCCTATGTGCGGTTGCCGTTGGCAACGGGTCACCCGCCTGGCGGTTGTGGCTTTTACCTGTGGCCTCGCATACACTGATGTATGTTATCTCGTATGTGTATGTGTTATGTTTGGCGCAGGGCCACGGCTGCTCTGTCTTTGGTGTGGTGACACATACACACATGCTGGTTGCTGCTAGCAACTTCTTGTGGTGCATGTGTGTCTTTCCCCCTTTCCTGTGCACGATTCCCTTGTTTAGTGTCTTCTGTGTTTGTGTGGCGTGCACGGGGTTAAGGTGTGGCTGCATTGTGGGTGTGTCCTCAGGCGTCCTTTAAGTTCCTGTGTTTGGAGCCTGGAGGTCAGTTTGGTTTGTCCAGTCATGATGTGAGCATGGCTGGAGCTTGTTGTCTGTTCCCCACTTGGATGTCTGCGTGAGCCACCCTTATTTGTCATATTGTTTGCTATGTTGTTCTTTCCCTGGTGAGTGTCTGTGTATCCCTTCCCCACCTGGTTGCTGTAGTATGGTGTGGGTATGTTTGGTGTTTGTTGACACGGTGTGATGCTCCGGAAGGGGCTTGCCCGCCCGGAGGGGTGTGGTACCTACCTGGTGGTGTGCTGCCACTTTGGGATCCATCCGCATGCGTCAGTTGTCCGCATGGGAGGTCGGGAGTTCTTGGATCCGCTTTATCTTTTGCGGTGCGGCAGGTAAGAGTGTTTGGTTGTATGCTCTCCTGCGGTACTGGGGTTCACACTGTCAGGGTCCCGGCTGCAGAGGGGCCTCGGGAGACTCATGCTCATCCGTGTCCCTGGGTGAGCAGGTGGTCTCTGCCCTGTTAGATCCAGGGTGAATCAGGGATGTCCAGGACTCTAGGTTCCGGACGTATGGGCCCTCCTACCTTCGGGGTCAGCCCATACTGTTAGGAGACCAGGGCCAGCGTTAGGGACGTGCTAGTTTGGCAGTTCCTATGTCCCTGCTTTAGTCCTTTTTGGCCCAGCGGCCGTGGATAGTGCGCGGCGGGGGGTTTCCCCACTCCCCGTCGTGACACATAGGCCCTGATTCATGAAAAAGGCATCAGCTACACTGGTCTTAATGGGGCCGGCACTACCAGAGAAGCCATGCAATTTATAACAAAGAGCAGAGCTCCTCGTAAATTACATGGCTCCCCAGCAGTCTGGGTGCTGGAATGAAATCTGCAGCAGCTCAGAGCTGCCATATTTTAATAATTATTCGTGTCAGTTTCTGGTGTAAATAATGATGAATGAGCCAGGGACAATAACCCTCCCCACACTCTACCCTTGCAACGCCCCCTTTTTGTAAAATCATTGATGGCAGCATAAAATGCTTCAATTTAATGTCAAAAAATTTACAGCATAAAAACTCAGTGGCGATACTTTTCCTTTGCCCAAATTAACAACCCATTTTTAAAAAAAAATAGGTTTACTATAAAAGCTTGATTTAAACAATATGTAATTTTCTGATGACACATTCCTTTTAATGCTTTCAGTGCTGAGGATGTATTTTGTATGTCCTTGCAAGGAGGTAATTTAGTAGCCAAGGATGTACCTTGGATGTCCTTTCTACTCATGGCTGGATCTCAGGCTGTTCTAGAGAATCATCTCAGTCTTGTTATAAAGCTGATAATCTCAACTTTAAAACAATCAGAACCAGTGGTATGGTAATCTAACTCATTTTCTGATGATCTGCAGGAGGTTCAGGTATTGTGTTCCTAATACAGAAAATCTTTTTTTAAAGTGCCACCTGCAGGTTTTTTTTCTTATTTATTTGTGCTGCCCAATGAGAAGGCCGCATATGCTCAGTTTCATCCTTCAACTGCCTCCTGAGCTGTGATAGGGAGAGCTGAGAAACGCCCCCTGAGCTGCGGAAGAATAGACTTTTTAGCTTGATATAAATCTAGCAGAGCAATGAATGGAGAGATCTCTGGCTCCATGTGAGGTACAGGGCTGGTTATAGCTATGATGGGTCATTAGTAATAAAATGTCAAAAAACCCTTTTAACTATCTACTTAAAATGGCACACATGTAGAACGGGTCAGGACAGTCAGACCCCATGCAATATAGCCTGATTTTCAAATTATGTGCTCCATTATATGAAAAATCTGGGCACTCCACTGATATATGGGAATAAAATCAATTATTTAATTATTTAATGAAGCAGATGCAATAGTGACAAAACAATGTGCAACACTGTTGAAAAACCACAATTCAAATACTAAAAAAGTGTCAATGCAACAAAGTGCATATAGTGCAAAAAGTGCAATGAATCGATTAGAAAATACAATGAATCAATTATAAAATGAATCAATTGTAAAATAAACGTGCCCACATTCGTATACTTATAATCCATATATATTCATGTGGCCTCCAGTAATTGACCAAATAAAGTGCATGAACAGTGCAGCAGTATTCCAACAATAAGGTCTCAGTAGCAGCAATAGATATCACAAAAGTAGTCTAGCGATATCAACCCACACAATAGTGGCTGTAGAAGAATCCAACAGTCTTTGGTGCGATTTATAAATGCAGCAATCCCCAATGTGTACCTACAGCCTCCACGCAAAGAAACAGGAGACGATGCTCCCCTTTGGCGCACTACAAGTGTCTTTGGCGTCTGAAGCTGAATGCAACAGCGGCGTCCCGCTGAAAGAGTTAATGACACGTGTCTCGCTACTACCGGCAATTAAGAAGCAGACTCCACTGTGCTGATTTTAGTACATTACCCACTCTGGACGTCAGGCTTTCTGTATCGTCCTTGCAAGCGGTTTTCCTTTGGGCTCAGCGTCTTCGTGGAACCTTTGAATATCCGGGTTCACATGGGTCTATGACCTCTGCGTGATGTCCCGAAATGGAGTATCGCACAATGCTGTAGAAATGCCGGTGTAGACTGGGCTATAGAGAGGGTCCTGACCATACGCGCTTTTCAGGGTTATTATCCCCTTTTTCAGTGGTTAATCCGGACCCCACATTCAAAACATTTTTATAGCCTTTTGTGTGGATCTGGGTGGAGTCAGAGCTGTAGGTTCGGCACTATGTAAAAGTTGGACTGGTATTTAACTTGTTATCCAGTTTTATATTGTATACTCTGCTCAAAACATTGACCAGTTTTGTCTATGTATTAGATTATTCATTTTCTTTTACAGTCAGTATTATATTTCAAAGCTCTATAATTCCACAGTTGCTTTAATAATGCTTAGAATTCTGTAGGTTTGCAGCTCTGGTGCCTGCAAAATTGTGAAAAGCCGCTTAGGACAATAATGTATGGTGTAACTAAAACATAAAATGTATGAGATATAGATGAATTCCATATGTAAATGGTGTTCAGAGGTTAATAAATACCTGCCATAACAGGGCCTTAGGTGAATTAATTAAGGACATGCTTCTGATCCATATGAGTAGATCTCACATAATCTCTTCATGTTATGTGTTGGCACATTACTATAATTTCCTGTCTGTGAAGGGCTCTTCTTTGTTTACTACGTGTAATATACATTGAATAACTTTGTTATCCTCTCACTCTCAGAATTCATTACAGGTCATTTTTAATGGCAAATGTTAGAACAACTAAGTAAGCTGAATCAATACAGCTATTTATAACAGGAAAGTCTCTTGCTAAAATCATAATAATCCAGTTATGTCCAGATGTCAGTGATCTCAACTTGTGATAAAAGGCATTAACTTAAATCAATGTAGTTGAACGCAATAATGAGAATTTCCCTGCTAAGGCACAGCCAATAAATGCCTTCTGTTTCCTCAGGTACCTCAGAACTCCTACAATAGTTCTTTTCTGTTATTGTTCATTCAAAAATTCTGCATCCACCAAAAAAGCTTTATATTCAGTATTCATTGGTAAAAATAAGGGGCACTTTATCAATAGGACAAACCTCAAGCTAACTCATGACATAATCATATGCCTCTGCATAGATACAGTGGACAAACCCAGACTAGTGCAAGAGGCACACGCTTGATAAAGAGCAGGCATAGGAGGCTTAGGCACTCTATGGCTGGGGCACTGGTAAATCCAATCCTTAAACAGGTTCTCCGGGAATTAAGAAAATGAAAATACGTAAATATCACTTTATTATAAATATATTCCCACATACCTTTCATTAGCTATAATGGCTCATTATTTCTAGGGAGCAATCATTAGGAGAAATAAAACGGGCGCCATCCTATTAGTCCAAACAAAATCTGTCCTAATCACACAGAACTGTGCTAAAGAGCTGCCTCATCCTCCTCTCTGCTGGCCAGGGATTATGATCCTGAATACAGTTTAATTTAATCTTCAGCTGTATCTCTGTAGGAATGAAGTCCAGGTGGAGACATGAATTACAGTGAGGAGGTGGGGTGTTTCTTATGGGCCGCAGCACTTGTATATAATCTCCATTACCACAGCCCCACATTACCAGTCTGTCCTGTCCATTCTCTCTTTACTTCAACTGTTTCCTCATGAACTCCATTCCTACAGAGATTCAGCTGAAGATCTTATCACCTATATTCAGGATCATAATCCCTGACAAGTAGAGCAGAGAGGAGGATGAGGCAGCTCTTTAGCTCAGTGTTCTGGAGTAACTTGTCCTCCTGTGTGATTAGGACAGGTTTTGTGTCTTTGCTATGGTTATGTTTTTGATTGTTCTCCACATCCACATTATCGTTATTGTATATAGGATGGTTATTGTGGTACTTGTAGTCCGTTGCTGGCATCTTCCATTGTATGCATTTTTTGCTGTTGATTGACCCTAGCAACGGACTACAAGTACAGGATGTGCTCCCCTATATACATGCACTACTGCGGTTGAGCATATCCTGCTTGTTAAACACCACACCCCGTTTTCTAATGGTTTTTATAATATGTTTCGAGGTGTATAAACTCCACTTTATATGTGCCTGCTTTTCATCTACAGGCTACATTCAGGTGCACCTGGGAGGCTTTGGGCCATATCAGCCGGTCTCGGGTGGGGCTCACAGCCACCTCCCACCTCCCATTGCAAGCATGCAAGCATGGAGGTCACTGGTGAGCTGTTTGTGAGTCAGGCCTTATGCTCCCGTAATCCCCAACTGCCCCTGGTATCGCCCATACGGCACAGGTAGGTTGAGTGGTAGGGTATCGGGCTACTTGAGAGACCTTGACGTGGTGTCCGAGCTTAAGACATGTCCTCCTAGTAGGATGTGTCAAACTAACCTCTCAATTTTAACATCAGTGTGAGGGTTTAGTATTGCTGCAGAGTGCACCTGCCTTTGCTATGGTTATGTTTTTAACCCCTTTAGGACACATGACGTACCTATACGGCATGTTTCCCGAGTCCTTAAGGACACATGACGTACCGGTACGTCATGAGTTGTTCCGATCACTGCTGCTCAGCTGGCAGTGATCGGAACAAGGTACCTGCTGAAATCATTCAGCAGGTACCTTGCTACAATGCCCAGGGGGGACCTGTGATCCCCCCATATGGGCGATCGCTGCAAACCGCAGGTCAATTCAGACCTGCGGTTTGCAACGCTTCTGTGCGATCTCTGATCGACCGCGGGGATCAGAGAGTTAATGCCCCTAAACTGTTTATGTTTAACCCCCCCTGCAGCCCCCAATCATATTGTGGCTGCGGGGGTGCAGGGGGGGTGGTTGCGGGTGGCCGGAGGCGGTGCGGGAGGCGGGCGGTGCGGCGGGCGGGATCGCGATTGCGATCCCCCGCCCGCCTCCTCTGATAAGTTTCCCTGGTGTCTAGTGGGTCTATCAGAGTGTCAGCACATTGCTGACACTCTGATAGAAACGGCTGGCATCTGTGCTTGATCAGATGCCAGCCGTTTAACCCTTCCGTACCGCGGTCCGTACGGACCGCGGTATGGAAGGGTTAACAGGAGGGAGCTCCCTCCCTCTCCCATCGGGGGCTGCTGTGCCTTTGCAGCCCCCAACAGTATGGGATCACAGAGGGAGGGAGCTCCACTCCTCCCCATCCATCACCCCTGCCCAGTTATGGCAGCGGGTGATGGTTGCCATGGAGACAGGACGCTTTCAGAAGCGTCCTGCTCTCCATGGTGCTGAAAGTCTGAATAGACCTGCTAAAGGTCTATTCAGACTTTCTAAAGTACAAAATTCAGTACTGTGCACTATATAGTGTACTGTACTGTATTATACAGACACCAGATCCACTGGATCTTTCAGAACCAAGTGGGTCTGGGTCAAAAAAAAAATGTAAAAAAAGTGAAAAAAAAGTAAAAATGAAAAAAACACATATCACTGAATAAAAATTAAAAAAAATAATATACACTACACATATTAGGTATTGCCGCGTCCGTAAAAACCTGCTCTATAAAAATATCACATGACTGAACTCCTCAGGTGAACGCCATAAAAAAAAAACCAAAAAATGGTGTAAATAAGCCATTTTTTGGCACCTTACATCACTAAAAGTGTAATACAAAGCGATCAAAAGGTGTTTGCCTCCCAACATAGTACCAATCAAACCGCCATCTCATCCCGCAAAAACGAGCCCCTACCTAAAACAATTGGCCAAAAATAAAAAAACTATGCCTCTCAGACTAAAACATGATTTTTTTGTTTTAAAAATGCTTTTAGTGTTAAATGTAAAAAAAAAAAAAAGTAGACATATTGGGTATCTCCACGTCCGTAAGAATCTGCTCTATAAAAATATCACATGACCTAACCCCTCAAGTAAACACTGTAAAAAAATAATAAAAACTTTGTCAAAAAGCCATTTTTTGCCACCTTACATCACAAAAAGTGTAATAGCAAGCGATCAAAAAGTCATATGACCCCCAAATAGTGCCAATCTAACCGTCACCTCATCCCGCAAAAATGATACCCAACCTGAGACAATTGCCTAAAAACTGAAAAATATATGGCTCTCAGACTATGGAGATACTAAAACATGTTTTTTTTTTCATTCAAAAAGGATATTATTGTGTAAAACCAAAATAAGTAAAAAAAGGTATACATATTATGTATTGCCGCGTCCGAAAGGACCTGCTCTATAAAAATATATCATGACCTAACCCCTCAGATGAACGCCGTAAACATAAAAAATAAAAACGTTGTCAAACAAGCCATTTTTTTGTCACCTTACATCAAAAAAAGTGTAATAGTAAGCGATCAAAAAGTCATATGCACCCCAAGATAGTACCATTCGAACCGCCATCTCATCCCGCAAAAAATGAGCCCCTACATAGGACAATCGCCCAAAAAAAAAAAACAATATGGCTCTCAAACTATGGAGACACTAAAACATGATTTTTTTGTTTTAAAAATGATATTATTGTGTAAAGCTTATATAAATAAATAAAAAGTATACATATTATGTATCGCCGCGTCCGTCACATCCTGATCTATAAAAATAACACATGACCTAACCCATCAGCTGAACACAGCAAAAAAAAAAAAATACGGTGTCAAAAGCCATTTTTGTCACCTTACATCTACAAAAGTGTAATAGCAAGCGACCAAAATGTCATATGCACCCCAAGATAGTGCCAATCAAACCGCCATCTCATCCCGCAAAAAATGAGCCCCTACATAAGACAGTCGCCCAAAAAATAAAATAAAACTATGGCTTTCAGAATGTGGAGACACTAAAAATTTTTTTCAAAAATGCTTTATTATGTAAAACTGAAACAAAAAACCCCAAAAAGTAGTCATATTTGGTATTGTCGCGTCCGTAACAACCTGCTCTATAGAAATAGCACACAATCTAACCTGTCAGTTCAACTATGTAAATAACAAAAATAAAAACAGTCCCAAAACAGCTATTTTTTGCAAATTTTCCATTTTAATCAATTTTTCCAGTAACAAAGCAAGGGTTAACAGCCAAGCAAAACTCAATATTTATTGCCCTGATTCTCTTGTTTGCACAAACACCCCATATGTGGTCGTAAACTACTGTATGGCCAAACGGCAGGGCACAGAAGGAAGGGAACGCCATATGGTTTTTGGAAGGCAGATTTTGCTGGACTGGTTTTTTGACACTATGTCCCATTTGAAGCCCCCCTGATGCACCCCTACAGTAGAAACTCCAAAAAAGTGACCCCATTTTGGAAACTACGGGATAAGGTGTCAGTTTTGTTGGTACTATTCTAGGGTAAACATGATTTTTGGTTGCTCTATATTACACTTTTTTTGAGACAAGGTTAACAAAGTTTGTAAAACTGGTTTTGAATACCTTCAGGGGTGTAGTTTCTTAGATGGAGTCACTTTTATGGAGTTTCTACTCTAGGGGTGCATCGGGGGGCTTCAAATGGGACATGGTGTAAAAAAACCAGCCCAGCAAAATCCGCGTTCCAAAAACCATATGGCGCTCCTTTCCTTCTGCGCCCTGCAGTTTGGCCATACAGCAGTTTACGACCACATATAGGGTGTTCGTGCAAACTGCAGAATCGGGGGAATAAATATTACGTTTATTTAAGTTTTAACCCTTGCTTTGTTACTGGAAAAAATGGATTAAAATGGAAAATTTTACAAAATTCTGAAATTTTATCTCCATTTGCCATTAACTCTTGTGGGAAAACCTAAAGGGTTAATGATGTTTGTAAAATCAGTTTTGAATACCTTGAGGGGTGTAGTTTCTAGAATGGGGTCATTTTTGGGTGGTTTTATTATGTAAGCCTCACAAAGTGAGTTCAGACCTGAACTGGTCCCTAAAAAGTGGGTTTTTGAAAATTTCTGAAAAATTTCAAGATTTGCTTCTAAACTTCTAAGCCTTGTAACGTCCCCAAAAAATAAAATGGCATTCCCAAAATGATCGATACATGAAGTAGACATATGGGGAATGTAAATCAATAACTTTTTTTTTGGCAGTATTACTATGTATTATAGAAGTAGAGTAATTGAAACTTGGAAAAATTGCAAATTTTTCAAAATTTTTGGTAAATTTGGTATTTTTTATAAATAAAAATGAAATTTTTCGACTTCATTTTACCACTGTCATGAAGTACAATATGTGACGAAAAAACAATCTCAGAATGGCCTGGATAAGAAAAAGCGTTTTAAAGTTATCACCACATAAAGTGACACTGGTCAGATTTTGAAAAAATGGCCTGGTCCTTAAGGTGAAATAGGGCCGTGTCCTTAAGGGGTTAATAGAATGCGGGCCATTTTATTTCTCCTGATGATTGCTTCCTAGACAAAATGAGCCATTATAACTAATGAAAGGTATTTGGGAATATATTTTTAGTAATATTTAAGTATTTTTATTTTCTAAATTCCTGGAGAACCTTTTTAAGCATTGATAGGGTCATCTGAGACCTAAGTGACACACACTCTCACCCTGGGTTCACACCTGAGCGTTTTACAGCGCGTTCAAACGCGCTGTAAAACGCTCAACAGATTAAAACCAATGCATCCCTATGGGAGTGGCTCACACTTGAGCGTTTTACAGCGCGTTTGAACGCGCTGTAAAACGCCCAACGCATAAACAAGTACTTGAGCTTCTTTTGGGGCGTTTGACGCGCGTTTTGTGATTGACACCACAGTAGTCAATCACAAGAGCAGCGTTTCTGCAGCGTTTCCTATTTGCAAAAACGCGCTGAAATACGCGCGACAAAAACGCGTGTAAAACGCGCGTTTTTAGAACGCTCAGGTCTGAACCCAGGGTCAAGGAAAGATGGAGATACAAACAATAAAAGACATCTGCCTGAAACTGAAAAAAAAAAAAAAAACTTGCTGCAATAAGGTTTGCTACTTTCTTTCAGGTTGTATGGAAAAAAGAGAGATTTACACTACTTTTCCATTTTCAAAGATTTGCAGCTACAGTAGATCCCATCTGGTGCCCATGCCCCAGGAACAGGCTGGCAGAGATGTGGAAAGGGTGGCGTCACAGTGGACTGTGTCATGTTCCTATAGCATTATAGCAGTAAAAGTACAGATGCCACGGCACTGTACTTTTACTGCTTGAGCTGGGGAGATCCTAAGGGCGGAACTCGACGCCGCTGGCACCGCCATGTACTAGTTTGCTAAAGAGCTGAGAGTGGTGCTCCCTGAATATTTTTTCATATTCCTATAGCATTATATATATCTGGTGAATGTGCTTCTTTTATTAGTCAGTGTGTGCTGTATTAGATATTGGGGGTTGTAGTGATGGTGCCGAGCTAAAATTGACTCTGATAACATATGGCACAGTGTTATCTAGGTTTTCTCGTGACAAAAGCCATTGAAATCCATTGAAAAGTCAGTTAACAGTTTGTTGCCATTCTTTACTTAATGGGTTAAACATCAAGTTTAGCCCGGCTACATCTCTATGCTGATGACTTCTGTAACCTTCAAGAAAAGTTAGGCTTTGGAACTCTACACTCTTACAGGGGTCTCAGTGGTCTGACCATGCTTTAAAGCATTCCTCTCTATCAGGGTAGTAGAGGGCCCCTGGCTAGTGATAGTACAGACAAAGGAGTGGGGGATATGTTTCTGGATATCTTTGAGACTGGGGGTAGTAGTCAGTTGGAGATTGTGAGAACAAGCTGCTGTGTTCTTTCCTCTTGGATTTGCCAGTGCTACTTCCAGCATCTCCTGTATATCTAATATGTGTGACCTGTCCATCTCATGGGGATAAAGGATTTTGCTGGTAACAACTCCTATTGCTCAGTGCCTATCTTTCGTTGGTCACAAGCCGTTTTTGTGACAGGTGCAGGATGTGGATCTCTGGAAATCATATTTTCCCCCTCCCTCTTTTCCTGGTACTGCAAAAAGTTATAACAGCTGAAGCTTCTTACTAATTGTTGTTACATGATCCGGGTGGACAGAACAGTAAGAGGAAGGGAGTGCAGGAAACAGCAATCAGGAAGCAAACTATGACCAATATGGTACCTTCTCCACAGCTGAGATAGGACAGCTTTGCAGGAGAGGTATTGTATGTGTATAGTGTGTGCCTGTATATGTATGTGTACAGTCGTGGCCAAAAGTTTTAGGAATGACACAAATATTAGTTTTCACAAAGTTTGCTGCAAAACTGCTTTTAGATCTTTGTTTCAGTTGTTTCTGTGATGTACTGAACTATAATTACACGCACTTCATAAGTTTCAAAGGCTTTTATAGACAATTACATGACATTTATACAAAGAGTCAGTATTTGCAGTTTTGGCCCTTCTTTTTCAGGACCTCTGCAATTCAACTGGGCATGCTCTCAATCAACTTCTGGGCCAATTCGTGACTGATAGCAACCCATTCTTTCATAATCACTTCTTGGAGTTTGTCAGAATTAGTGGGTTTTTGTTTGTCCACCCGCTTCTTGAGGATTGACCATGACCACAAGTTCTCAACAGGATTAAAATCTGGGGAGTTTCCAGGCCATGGACCCAAAATGTCAACCTTTTGGTCCCCGTGCCACTTTTGCCTTATGGCACGGTGCTTCATCGTGCTGGAAAATGCATTGTTCTTCACCAAACTGTTGTTGGATTGTTGGAAGAAGTTGCTGTTGGAGGGTGTTTTGGTACCATTCTTTATTCATGGCTGTGTTTTTGGGCAAAATTGTGAGTGAGCCCACTCCCTTGGATGAGAAGCAACCCCACACATGAAGGGTCTCAGGATGCTTTACTGTTGGCATGACACAGGGCTGATGGTAGCGCTCACCTTTTCTTCTCCGGACAAGCCTTTTTGCCTGATGCCCCAAACAATCGGAAAGAGGCTTCATCGAAGAATATGACTTTGCCCCAGTCCTCAGCAGTCCATTCACCATACTTTCTACAGAAGATCAATCTGTCCCTGATGTTTTTTTTGGAGAGAAGTGGCTTCTTTGCTGCCTTTCTTGACACCAGGCCATCTTCCAAAAGTCTTCGCCTCACTGTGCGTGCAGATGCGCTCACACCTGCCTGCTGCCATTCCTGAGCAAGCTCTGCACTGGTGGCACTCCGATCCTGCAGCTGAATCCTGGCGCTTGCTGGACTTTCTTGGACGCCCTAAAGCCTTCTTAACAAGAATTGAACCTCTTTCCTTGAAGTTCTTGATGATCCTATAAATTGTTGATTGAGGTGCAATCTTAGTAGCCACAATATCCTTGCCTGTGAAGCCATTTTTATGCAACGCAATGATGGCTGCACGTGTTTCTTTGCAGGTCACCATGGTTAACAATGGAAGAACAATGATTTAAAGCATCACCCTCCTTTTAACATGTCAAATCTGCCATTTTAACCCAATCAGCCTGACATAATGATCTCCAGCCTTGTGCTCGTCAACATTCTCACCTGAGTTAACAAGACGATTACTGAAATGATCTCAGCAGGTCCTTTCATGACAGCAATGAAATGCAGTGGAAAGTTTTTTTTGGGATTGAGTTAATTTTCATGGCAAAGAAGGACTATGCAATTCTTCTAATCACTCTTCATAACATTCTGGAGTATATGCAAATTGCTATTATAAAAACTTAATCAGCAACTTTTCCAAATTCCAATATTTCTGTAATTCTTAAAACTTTTGGCCATGACTGTAACGTGCATTTATAAATGTGTAATTTTTATTTATGTATGTTTTTAATGTGTATATATGTGTGTGTAATATGTATGTATATGTGTGTAATATGTGTGCAGTTTTTATAGACAATATGTATTTAAAAGGGTTTTCCATGATTTTACTACTGATGACCTACTGTATCTTCTGGAAAGGTAATCAGTATCTGATTGGTGGAGGTTCGACACCCAGTACCCATGCCTATCAGCTGTCTTGAGAAGATAGCGGCACTCTTGTGAGCTCTCATGTGAGCACCGCTGCCTTCTCATTGCTCACCAAGCGCAGTGCCATACATTGTATAGTGGCAATACTTGTTATTGCAGTTCAACCCCATTCACTTGAATGGGCCTGAGCTGCTCCTAGGCCACATGACTGATAAACATGTTGTCACTGGCCTAACAAAAGCAAAGAGAAGGCAGCAGCGCTACAGGAGTGCTGCTCTCATCTCAAAACAGCTGATATGCATGGGTCCTGGGTGTCAGACCCCCAGCGATCAGATAATCTATCCTGAAGATAGGTCATCAGTATAAAAATCTCGGAAAACCCCTTTAAAGCATATGTATGTATATGTCTGTATTGTGTATATGTATGTCCAATGCTCACCGTCCATGGCCTTCAGCATCTTCCCACTCATGGTGGCTTAGGCCGCTGAGATACTCACCCCTCCTGCAGCTCTGTGAAGCCAGTGGTCGAAACCCACAAGAGTCTCTCTTCTTCCACACTGCTGGTCTCTTTTGGCCATCTCCATCTTCTGCTTGCTAGTCCTGCTCTGTCCCCTTAGGTTTGATCTGTCCACAGCCAATAGTTGCAATCCCTGCTTTATTTAAAGGGGTTGTCTGTCTTTTTCTTACTGATGATCTATCCTCTGGAAAGGTCATCAGCATATGATAAGTGTGGTCCCCATATCACACCTCAAATCAGACTCCCATATCAAACCTCAGATGAAAATCCCATCATGCCTCCTTTAGACCTCCATGTCAGACCCTTATTTCAGACCTCAGATCAGGGCCGTTTTAGGCCACCATGTCAGATCTCACATCAAACCTCCTTTAGACATCCATATCAGACCCCCATTTCAGACGTCAGATCAGAGCCCCTCTAGACCTCCAATGTCACACCCTCTTTAGATCTTCATGTTAGATACCCATCAGACCTCAGTTCAGGACCAAAATAAATAAATTCACTTACCTCAACTGCTCTGCCGCTCTCCTGCAGTAATGCTCCTTGGTTTTCTCTGGACCTGTGCTGCACTGTGACCTGACTACGTACACAGTCAGGGCAGTGCTGTATGAACCTGGAGACCCGGAAAAGACTAGGAAAGGAGAGTACAGTGCTAGCAGCGCTTCACTCCCTTGCCTCCTGCATATTAGTGAGCACTTCCATAATGGAAGCGCTCGCTAGCATTTGCTTTATAAAGCACACTGCATCTCATAAAGTGAAAAATACAGTAATTGGTGGTGCATCACTGGCAAGGGGGGCCCTGAGGGCCACCTGGCTTAGGGGTCAGTTTGCAATTGTGATTGCTGCAAACCATATAGCTACACCACTGCAAGTGTTTTAGCCTGTAACAAAACCACTCATAGTCCCTTACTTTGTAATAGAACCATACACAGTGCCTCAACTGTAATAGAGCCTCACTTTGTGTCTCACACTTTAAAAAACACACACTAATAGTGCTTCAGACTGTAATAGAACCAAACTTACTGTCGTAGACTATAATAGATCGACAAACTGTGCCCCAGCCTATAAAAAAACACATACAATTGCCTCAGACACTAGTAAAACCACACACAGTGCCTCAGACTATAAATGAAAAACACTTACTGCCTCCACCTGTAATAAACCACACATACTGTAGTTCCTAACACTATAATTGAACCACAATTGCTGCCTCAGACTGTAATAGAAACAGGTCTACTGTCTCAGTCTGTAATCAAATCACGCATAGTGCCTTGAGGCTGTAATAGTAAAAAATCTGTATTTGCACTGTGTTAGCCAGTAAATAGAAGATGAGTGAATGAAATTCCTCAGTGGCTGATACCTTTTAATGGCTAACTGAAAAGATGATGCCAAAATTGCAAGCTTTTGCGGCTACTTTGGCCTATTTACCAGGCGTCTGTTAAGACAGTATCTGAAGATTCACATACTGTATGTATATACACAAAGTAAATAGGAATAATGAGGTAGATGAGACAAGTAATGTGAAACAGATCAATATGAGTGGAGGAGTAAACAAACAGTTGTAACAGTGAATTTGTTAGCAATTACACATGAGGATTAAAGGGTTTCTGTCACCAACTTTTGACATTATAAGCTGTCTGACATTAGCTATGTGCTAATGTCAGACCAGCTTGATAATGTCTTTTTTATAAAAATCCGCTGTATATATAGTCTGAAAAACTTACTTTTATATTATGTAAATTAGCCTCTAGAGCAGGCGTGCCCTGCTCCTAGCGGCCAGTCGGCAACCTGCTGGCACGCCTTCACACTTTGATTGACAGTAGGGCAGGATCCTCCTGCACTGTCTCGCTCTGAATGCGCGCTGCCGCCGCTTGTATTCGGCGCAGGCGCGGTGAGCAGAGGACAGCAGGCACCAGCGTCCTCTGCTCACCGCGCCTGCGCCGAATACAGAGCGGCGGCGCGGGCGCGCGATTTCAGAACGAGACAGTGCAGGAGGATCGCTGCCCTGCACTGTCAATCAAAGTGTGAAGGGGCGTGCCAGCAGGTTGCCGGACGGAGCCGCTAGGAGCAGGGCAACGCCCCCCCTGCTCCTAGAGGCTAATTTACATAATATAAAAGTAAGTTTTTCAGACTATATATACAGCGGATTTTTATAAAAAAGACATTATCAAGCTGGTCTGACATTAGCACATAGCTAATGTCAGACAGCTTATAATGTCAAAAGTTGGTGACAGAAACCCTTTAAAGATAGGCAGTTTTATTGTCCTCTAATTGATGTCCAGTCCATGACTGTGATGAACCCAAGAGGTCTGAGGGCCAAGCAGAAGGACAAAAATCCATGAGACCCATTCCTGTCAAAAACTGTCATGAACTTGTATTCCCAGACTCTCTTGTCCTTCTGAGATTTGAAATTCCTTTTTAATATCAAAATTTTCATGTCTGTGATGTTGTGATCATGGCTGCAAAAGTGTTTACGTACAGACAAATCTTTCTTTTCTAATTTTATTGTGTGGACTAGAGGAACGGCCATACTGGACTTAGTATTAACTAATAAACCTGACAGGACAACAGATGTGCAGGTTGGGGGACACCTGGGAAATAGTGACCATAAAGTAATAACCTTCCAATTATCATTCAAAAGAGCATTTCTACAGGGAGGAACAAAAATACCAAACTTCAAAAAAGCGAAATTTAACCAACTAAGCGAGGCCATAGGCCTAACTTACTGGAATAAAGTTCTCAAAAAAAAATATGCAGCCACAAAATGGGATATCTTTAAAAGCACTCTAAAATCTCATTGTGAGAGGTACATACCGTATGGGAATAAAAGGTTAAGGAACAAAAAGAAACCAATGTGGATAAATAGAAATGTAAAGAAAGCAATAAATGACAAAAAAAGCATATAAATCACTAAAACAGGAGGGTAGCGAGGAAGCACTGAAAAACTATAAGGAAAAAAATAGAACATGTAAAAATTAAATAAAAGAGGCCAAACTAGAGACAGAGAGATTAATTGCCAAAGAGAGTAAAACTAACCCTAAAATGTTCTTCAATTATATAAATGTTAAAAAGTATAAATCTGAAGTTGTCGGCCCTTTAAAGAGCAATGAAGGGGGAGTTGCAGAGAGCGATAAGGAGAAAGCAAAGCTGTTAAATATTTTTTTCTCCAATGTATTTACTGAGGAAAATAAACTGTCAGATGAAATGCTGAATGTAAAAATAAAACCTCCACTAAAAGTGTCCTGTCTGACCCAAGAAGAAGTACAACAGCGACTTAAAAAGATTAAAATAGACAAATCGCCAGGATCGGATGGCATACATCCTAAGGGAATTAGAATAGTAATGTCATAGCCAGAACCTTATTTCTGATATTTGCGGACTCTATACTGACAGCAAATTTTCCACAGGATTGGCGCATAGAAAATATGGTGCCAATATTCAAAAAGGGTCAAAAAACCCAGAAACTATAGGCCAGTAAGTTTAACATCTGTTGTGGGTAAACTGTTTGAAGGTTTTCTGAGAGATGCTATCTTAGAGGATCTCAATGGAAATAAGCAAATAATTCCATATCAGCATGGCTTCATGAGGGATCGGTCATGTCAAACTAATTTAATCAGTTTCTATGAGGAGGTAAGTTCTAGACTTGACAGCGTCGAATCAATAGATGTCGTATATCTGGACTTCTCCAAAGCATTTGACACTGTACCACATAAAAGGTTAGTATATAAAATGAGAATGCTCGGACTGGGAGAAAATGTCTGTATGTGGGTAAGTAACTTACTGAGAGATAGAAAACAGAGGGTGGTTATTAACGGTATACATTCAGATTGGGTCACTGTCACTAGTGCGGTACCTCAGGGGTCAGTATTGGGCCCTATTCTTTTCAATATATTTATTAATGATCTAGTAGAAGGCATGCATAGTAAAATATCAATTTTTGCTAATGACACTAAACTGTGTAAAGTAATTAAACTGAAGAGGACAGTATACTGCTACAGAGGGATCTGGATAGATTGAAGGCCTGGGTAGATAAGTGGCAGATGAGGTTTAACACTTACAAATGCACATGGGAAGGAATAATGCAAGTCACCCTTACATACTTAACGGTAAAACACTCGGTAACACTGACATGGAAAAGGATCTAGGAATTTCTATAAACAGCAAACTTGCAGCTGCGGCAAAGGCCAATAAGATAATGGGTTGCATCTAAAGGGGCATAGTTGGCCGTGAAGAGAACATAGTTCTACCACTTTACAAATCGCTAGTCAGACCACACATGGAGTACTGTGTACGGTTCTGGTGTCCTGTGAACAAGGCAGACATAGCAAAGCTGGAGAGGGTTCAGAGGAGGGCAATTAAAGTAATAACTGGAATGGGGCAACTACAGTACCCTGAAAGATTATAAAATTAGGGTTATTCACTTTAGAAAAAAGACGACTGAGGGGAGATCTAATTACTATGTATAAATATATCAGGGGTCAGTACAGAGATCTCTCCCATCATCTATTTATCCCCAGGACTGTTACTGTGACGAGGGGACATCATCTGTGTCTGGAGGAAAGAAGGTTTGCACACAAACAAAGAAGAATTCATAAAATAAAGGAATTCAAGAGGGGCCTGGATGTATTTCTGGAGTGTAATAATATTACAGATTATAGCTACTAGAGATGGGTTGTTGATCCAGGGAGTTATTCTGATTGCCCGATTGGAGTCGGGAAGGAATTTTTTATTCCCCTAAGAGGGGAATATTGGCTTCTACCTCACAGGGGTTTTTAGCCTTCCTTTGGATCAACTAGCAGGATGACAGGCCAAACTGGATGGACAGATGTCTTTTTTCGGCCTTATGTACAATGTTACTATGGAGATGATAGTTAATTCTTGTTCTACGTTTTATGAGGCACAGCTCAGCAAGGAGTGCATCAAAATTCTGTTCACCTTAATAGATCTCTGTTAGGGTGAATAGGACAAGGGATCAAAAGATCCAAGATTTTAGCCCCCTAAGGGGGCTAAAAGTTGTCACTATGAAAGTAATATAATTGAAAAAAAAGTTTAAATCGCCCACCTTTCCCTATTTTACATACAAGCATATTAGGTCTGAAAATCTCAAAACTATTAAAATATTAATAAATATTTCCTATACGCAGATCAACAAATATTAAAAACAAACAATTTGCCGTTTTGTTTTGTTTTTTGTCACCTTTTCTCCCCGCATTTTTTTCTCCCTCAGAAAATGAGAATTACATAAAGGGGCCACAATAGTTGACTACTATATACATTTTAACTAATAACTAATGTAACCTTATAACTTTAACCCTTGCATCCTGAAACTACTCATGAATAGCATCTGGTTGTGCAGCAGGTGACTGGCAGTTGTATCCAATGAACTGATAAAAGAGGAGCACAAGAAGAAAGCCCCCACCTCCTAATTGCAAACACACTTCTTCAACCCCAAACAATCTCCTGCCCTACAGGTCAAAGAACCTTTCTTCTGCCATCTGCTTTTCCACTTTGTTCCACATCATCTTTTCCTTTTCAACTATCTTTTTATTGATTTTACATCATAAAGCAAGTATAACAATTGGTACATGATACCAGTTAAATATTACAGAACATATTTGAAACAGTTCAGGAAAACATTGATTTCTTGTGAAACATGTGGATAGTGGAACCTTATAAGGTAGACCCTGGAATGTATATGTGAATGCGTTCCATATAGGGCAAAGTCTCTTATTCTTAGTATGTCTTGCAAAGGGGTGGGAACATAAGTAAGATCTACAAGTTTAACAAAATGTAACAGTGAAAAAAGGGAACAGGATTATGCAATGACGGGGATGGGGAGGGAGTGAGTAGAGGGTAAAGAGATGTGTAGGGCTACTTTCACACTCGCGTTTTGTGCGGATCCGTCATGGACGGATCCGTTCAGATAATACAACCGTCTGCATCAGTTCAGAACAGATCCATTTCTATTATCTTTAACATAGCCAAGACAGATCTGTCTTGAACACCATTGAAAGTCAATGGAGGATGGATACGTTTTCTATTGTGCCAGATTGTGTCAGTGAAAACCGATCCATCCCCATTATTGATGAGCGAGCACCAAAGTTTTCGGGTGTTCGGATATTTGGGCCGAACACATTACTATGTTCGTGTGCTCGGCCGAGCACCCGAGTATAATGGAAGTCAATGGGAAGCAACAAGGCACCCCCTGCTCTGAAGAGGGGAGGATGCCTGGAAAAAGACAGAAAGTGACAGAAACACCACTGAAATGGACCCGGAACAGCATGGGGACGATGTCTGGATGCATCTTGGACTCCCAAGTCGCTGCTGGGAACTTGTTGTTCAAGTTGTACACCAGTAGGCCATCAACTCCAAGGCGTAGACCGCAAGTTTGTGCCACGTCTCCAGCTTGGACATCCAATAGTTGTAAGGCACTAAGGGATCATTTAGGATGCTGACACGGTCTGATATGTATTCCTTCACCATCTTCCAAAATGTTTCCCTCCTTGTATCACTAGGCCGTGCTTCAGTGTGAGTTTGCTGGCGGGGTGTCAAGAAAGTGTCCCATGCCTTGGAGAGTGTTACCCTGCGCTTGTTGGAACTGCTGTGTGTTCCCTTGTCTCCCTTCTTTGGTTGGCTAAGGAAGTACGAACTCTGCTGGCCGCATTGTCAGATGGAAAATTTTGGAGCAATCTCTCAAGTACCTTCTCGTATTGCAAAATTTTACTCGTCCTCTCCACCACAAGAATGAGACATGTGAAGATCTTTTGTAGGGGGGGTCAAGAAGGGTAAGAACTCAGTAATCCATGTTATCTAAAATGCATTTAACGCGAGGGTCGCGAGAAAGGCAGCCTAACATGAAGTCAGCCATGTGTGCCAGAGTACCAATAGGCAAGACGTCGATGCCGACATCCACATGACCCTTCATCTCCTCATCTTTCTCCTTCTCCTCCTCCACCTCTGCCCATCCACGCTGAACAGATGGAATTAAAGTTCCATGGGCACTACCCTCTGTAGCAGAGGCAACTGTCTCCAGCTCCTCCTCCTACTCTTCATGGTCCAATTTGCGCTGAGAAGACTAATTGTGGGTGGTCTGGCTATCACCCTGTGTCATATCCTCCCCCATTACCTCATCTGCCACATTCAGAGCGTCCTCCTTAATTGGGAGCAGCGATCATTTGAATAGACACAGAAGTGGGATGGTTACGCTGATAAAAGCGTTATAACAACTAACCATCTTTGTGGATTGATTAAAGTTTTTTAAAACCTAACATAGGTATTCCACAAAATTCCCATCTGCTGCCCACAAAGCCTGGCCAACATGTAGAACATAGAGATCCAGCTTGCTCACGTCGCACAACAGTCGGTGAGCTGGAAGCCGCAAGCGCTGCTGCAGCATTGACAGACCAGCTGAAGCTGTGGACGACTTTCGGAAATGGGCACACAAGCCTTTGATAAACCACTGAACCACTAACTTTAAGACGTGGGCTAGGCATTGAATGTGTGTCAGGTTGCTGAGCTCCAAAGTCACCACCAATTTACGTCCCTTGTCAGACACAACCATGCCTGGTTGTAGGTTGAGTGGCGAGAGGCACAGCTAGGTCTGGTTACTTATACCCTGCCACTGCTTTGTGGCGGTGTGCTGTTTGTCCCCTAAGCATATCAGCTTCAGCACGGCCTGTTGACGCTTACCCACAGCAGTGCTACACTGTTTCTAACTAGCGACTGATGGCTGACTGCTGTAGGAGGTGGAAGTGAAGGAGGAGGCCGCGGAGGAGGAGAAGTGGGGGTTGTAGCCAGTAACATAGCTGCTGGTGGAGACCCTGATGGACTTAGGGCCCGCAATCCTGGGCGTGGGTAGCACCTGTGTCATTCCAGGGTATGACTCACTCCCGGACTCCACAATATTCACCCAGTGTGCGGTCTGGGAAATGTAGTGTCCCTGGCCCCCAGCACTTGTCCATGTGTTGGTGGCCCTTCCCAGTAAGTGCGTTGGTCAGGGCACGGTTGATGTTCTGGTACACATGCTGGTGTAAGGTTGGAACAGCACACAGTGAAAAATAACGGCGGCTGGGGACTGCGTAACGAGGTACGGCCACCGATATCAGGCTGCGGAAGGCCTTAGTGTCCACAAGCCTAAATGGCAACATTTCAGTAATTTCCAGTAATTTCAAAAGTTGCACATTTAGGGCTATGGCCTGTGGGTGGGTTGGCGGCTATTTGCACTTGCTTTCAAATGCCTGTGTTATGGATATTTGGACGCTGTGCTGGGACAGGGAAGTAGATGTTGTTGCTGACAGTTCATGCGAAGGTCCAGGTGCAGGGCGAGGGGCATCTGGGCCGGAGCCTTCGACAGGGGATTGGCCAGCAGTGCGTAAGACAGCGGAAGAAGAGGCAGTGGTGTGACCCGCAGACCCAGATTGTGGACCTAGGCTTTCATTCCACTTATTAGTGTGCTTAGATGCCATGTGGCGGATCATGCTGGTGGTGGTGATGTTGCTAGTGTTTATGCCCTGGCTCATTTTGGGTTCCGGGACAGGTTGCAAACTACCATTCTTTTGTCGTCTACACTTTCCTAAAAAAACTGCGGAACAACTACCCCTTTGGCGAGGCAGATTTACGCATGGGGGTGCTCGGTGTCACGGTTGCGAGCCTGTTTGGTGTGGGCCAACTTCTCCCTTTTGAAACCCCACTGCTTCTTCCAGCCTATTGCAGCGCTACATGGTGGGAGGAAGGATGATCAGAGTGAGGATTCGGTTGACCAGACTCTTGGCTACAGAGACTGCAAATGGTGGAAGAGAGGGTAGTGCTTAACCGACTGGAAGCATTATCTTCAGCAATTCAACTAACCAACTGTTCACACTGGTCTGACTTGGACAGTCTTATCCTGCGCCGCCTAGCTAAGTTGGATATGAAGCTGGGTACAGTGGATTTTATTTTTTTTCTGGTGCACTGACAGCAGGCACAGTTTCATTGCACCCTGGGCCACAGCCTCTGCGTGCAACATCAGCATTGCGCCCACTTCCCCGTCCCTTAGTTCTCACCTTCTTTATATTAATGGTTTTGTCACAAGATGTGGCGTAGACACTGTTTTGCTATGCCAGACTGTATATGTCACATAAAACACCAGAATATGGACAGAATATTAGGCCCAGATTAATGTAATTTTAAATACAGACAATGTATTCAGAGGCCAGACTGTATATGCCCCAAAAAACACTAGAATATGGACAGTATATTAGACCCAGATTAATGTAATTTTCAATACAGACAAAGTATTCAGAGGCCAGACTGTATATGTCCCAAAAAACACCAGAATTTGGACAGTATATTAGACCCAGATTAATGTAATTTTCAATACAGACACTGTATTGGGAAGCTGGACTGTATATGTCACAAAAAACATCAGAATATGGACAGTATATTAGGCCCAGATTAATGTAATTTTCAATACAGACACCGTATTCAGAGGCCAGACTGTATATGTCCCAAAAAACACCAGAATTTGGACAGTATATTTGACCCAGATTAATGTAATTTTCAGTGCAGACAATGTATTCAGAGGCCGGACTGTCTATGTCACAAAAAACACCAGAATATGGACAGTATATTAGGCCCAGACTAATGTAATTTTCAATACAGACAAAGTATTCGGACGCCGGACTGCATATGTCACAAAAAACACCAGAATATGGACAGTATATTAGGCCCAGATTAATGTAATTTTAAATACATACACTGTATTGGGAAGCCGGACTGTATATGTCCCAAAAAACACCAGAATATGGACAGTATATTAGGCCCAGATTAATGTAATTTTCAAGACAATGTATTCGAAGGCCGAACTGTATAATGTCACAAAAAACACCAGAATATGGACAGTATATTAGGCCTAGATTAATTTAATTTTCGATACAGACAATGTATTCGGATGCTGGACTGTATATGTCACAAAAAACACCAGAATATGGAAATTATATTAGGCCCAGATTAATGTAATTTTAAATACAGACAATGTATTCGGAGACCGAACTGTATATGTCACAAAAAACACCAGAATATGGACAGTATATTAGGCCCAGATTAATGTAATTTTCAATACAGACAATCTATTCAGAGGCCAGACTGTATACTTTGGTGTCTTTGAAAAGCTTTTGGTAGTAAAAACAGCAAATATTTCTCTCTGCACTGTCCCTTCTGAAGCACTGTCCCTGAGACTGCAGCAGGTAAATAGATTGCTGCTCTAAAACACACACACAGTAGTCCTTTTGGGAAACCTTTCTCTGAATAAAAACTGTGAAAATCGCTCCCTACACTGTCTTTCCCTTCCTACGCTCTGCTCTCCCTGACTATGACTGATCCAAGCACGTGTTATTGGGTGCTATATAACCTCTGATGACGCGTTCCGGCCAGCCAATCACTGTAATGCCAGCAGCCAACATAGCTACTGGCATTACAGTGAGGGCAGTACTTACCTGGACCTTTATTGGCTTCTTAAAACCTGCGAGGGCAGAGACTCGAGCATTGCGCTCGAGCACATGCGGTACTCGGTCGAGTACCGCCATGTGCCGAGCATAGCAATGCTCGAGCCGTACAGATATTCGGCCCAGCATGCTCGCTCATCACTAGAAGCTATTAGCTTTTCAAAATTGGTGAGGTCACTTTGCGGGGCGGGATTTGCAAGGAAGGGGGATAGAAGTGATCTGATGTGGGCTTTATGTATGGAGTGGAGGGAGGTTGCGGATAACGGGTCTGACGGCTCTTCTACAGTATTTCTAGATATTTCTCCACATCATTTAATACCGATGATATATATCATCAGTGAAATCTAGCTCCTCCTCACTCTGTATCTTGCTGACTTTTCTTGGATATGGGGACAACAAAGAATGATTTAGAATAAGTAAAGTCAGCAATAGATGAGGATGGTTATCATTAAGACCTGGTCCCCCAAAGGGGTGCATAAAAAATTATTTCCATATTCTACTACATACCATTTCCATAGACTACATGGAAAGAGAGGGACTGTAGTACCAGGAACTTGGCCAGATGCACGTTCAGCTTCTGCGGCATTTGATGAGTGTACGCATACTTTTGTCTTTTTGCAAGATCGATTGCCGTTTAAACAAATGACAAGAAGGAGGAGCAGCATCAGGAGCAACAGACGACATTAAAGTGGATGGGAAGGAACAACACTTTCCTTCTGCTGATGTTAACAAGCCCAGACTGCTAGTGTGTTCCTTACAGGTAGTCTCCCAAGTAGCAGACGGTGTACACCTCCGGCTGCAGATCTCCCACTGCCTCCACCCTGCTGACTCATGGGCACGCTTCCACCCTGCTGTCCCATGGCACGATGCCACCCAGGCCCCCGATGATGATGATGCCCCATCTTGACTTAACTCCCACGTGCCAGCGGGTACATCATTATCTACATCTATTGGGTTGTCACTTGTGTCACCCTTACCTGTCTCTTTTGTGTGTTCCTGACCTTTCGCAACATGTGCTCCAACCCAACTGTCATCATCGGTCCTGATCACCCTTGCTGAAAAGTGGAGGAGAGCCAGCAGTATACATCACTTGGCTAGCAGAAGAAGCAGCAAAAGTGAGAGGCAGGTTAAAGACAGGTTAGGGCACAGAGGCAGTTACTGGGCCATGCAAATAAGCGTGATGTCAGAGGAACCCATTGATTTCTGGCAGTCTTCACTTGAGATGATATTGAAGAGAGAGTTAACAATTCCAGTACAGGAGGATTGTTGGTTGACAATGACAGCTCTGGCATGTTGCTGCGGCTGCTGCTACCACCACCCCTTCTTCTGCTGCTACTTGTGCTGGCTACTGTGCAGGGTGTTAGGTTCTGCTGTCCATACATACATGCTACATACATAGTGCTGTATGTATAAATGTATGTATGCAACATATATGCATACATAGTGCTGTGATGTCACAAGTTCACAGCAATACTTATTACACCAATCACTAATATGTAGTCAGACCTGCTAAAAAGTGAAGTTGCCCGTATTACGCAAAAATATGCGCATCGTTAATTGCCAATTTGTGCAATTGCGAATATATCGGATATAAAGCTATTGTAATGTTCTGCCATACCAACCATTTTCTCCAGTCTCAGGAAACTTCTAGCAGCTTGAAAAATGTACCAATAGTGACCCACACCTGTATTGCGTGCGTATTACACGAATATTACATTGCCGGCTTTCGCAATCAAGAAAATAACCGCAAATTTGCGTAAACATGACGAATATTCTACAAAATATTCATGAAATATCGCAAATTCGAATACTGCCCCTGCAGCTCATCACTATCTGTGAGGTGTATCCCACACCTTACAGATAGTGATGTTGCTCCATCTTGTAAGAAAAAACAGGACTTTTTTTTTCTGGTGTTAGTTGGTTGGAAAATTGTTCAAAGATGTCCAGGTAAATTGCAATATTCACAGTTGATTTGAAGAAAATTGGACCAACTATTCGTGTTCCTGAAACTGCGCACCAAAAAACGATTTTCTGGTCATGAAGTGGTGTTTTGTGAGTCAAATGTTGATTTTCAGCGTACCAGTACCTCGTATTCTGGGAATTTATGTGAACTAATAAATGAAACCAAGCTTTGTCAGTCATGAAGTATAGCAAAGGGTCCAAATGTTTGTCAGCAATCAAGTCCAGTACTTTACGCGTTAAGCTTTGACTCTTTCAGTTCCTGCACACACGTTATTCTATATGGTTTCAGGTTCAAAGATTTTATCACTCGCTATCATCGTTCGTGATACCCCAACATGCGTAGACAGTCTTCCAGTTGATTTTTGGGGGCTACTTGCAATACCCTGATAAATTTCATGCACAACTTCAGCCGTCCTGATCGATGGAGGCCTCAATCTCATCATGTTTGCAACATAACCAGTCTGATGCCATTTTCGAACCGGACTCTGAATACAACGTTTAGCTGGTGGTTTTGTTCCTGGCTACTTGTTAGCAAAGGTCTCTTGCTTTTCCTTAATTGATCTGCTTCGCACAATAGCCTTCCACAATCACTATTCACTGTTCCAGGGAGAACACAATAGGCCACTTTTATCAAACTGCATAATAAATCAGTCTTAGTTGCCCATAGCAACCAGAACTCAACTTTCAGTTCCTACAGGGCTCTGAAGAAATGAAAACTGAGCTCTGATTGGTTGGTATGTACGGTGTCCATATTAGGACATTGTCAGACATCATCCACAACTCCATCCTCCGTCAGGCAAAACACCCTTCTTCGTCAGCCCAAACTCCATCAGTCCTCTTCCCACAGGCAAAACTCCATCCTCTGTCAGCCAAAACTCCTTTCTTCCTCATCCAAAACTGCCTCCTCCCTCAGACATCCGCCAAAAATGCCCTCCTCCTTCATCCAAAACTGCCTCCTCCCTCAGACCTCAGCCAAAACGCCCTTGTCCCTCATCCAAAACTCCATCAGATGTCAGCCAAAACTCCCTCAGACATCAGCCAAAACTCCCTCATCCAAACCTGCCTCCTCCCTCAGACCTCTGCCAAATTGCCCTCTTCCCTCATCTAAAACTCCATCAGATGTCAGACAAAACTCCCTTCTCCCTCAGAAGTCAGTCAAAATTTCCTCCTCCCTAACTCAAAAGTATGAAATACACAAACTCTACGCCTGAAGAAGCTGCTAGCTGCTGGAAAGGCAAAGGACCTGTGATGATGTCATAACCATGTGATGAGTCATGTGTGTGGGAGGGGTCAGATTTCACAGTGGCTGTGTACAAAACTATAGTCATCAAATAGAGCTGTGTATTAGAGATGTGTGTACTGTGTAGTAGAGCTATGTGTGTATCATATCTCTATTACACAGTACACAGCTCTGCTACATGCAGGATACACACATAGCTCTACTACACAATACACACTTCTCTAATACACAGCTCTATTTGATGACTACAGTTCTGTACACAGCCGCTGTGAAATCTGACCCCTCCCACACACATACTCATCACATGGTCATGACATCATCACAGGTCCTTTGCCTTTCCAGCAGCTAGCAGCTTCTTCAGGCGTAGAGTTTGTGTATTGCATACTTTTGAGTTAGGGAGGAGGGAATTTTGACTGACTTCTGAGGGAGAAGGGAGTTTTGTCTGACATCTGATGGAGTTTTAGATGAGGGAGGAGGGCGATTTGGCTGAGGTCTGAGGGAGGAGGAAATTTTGGATGAGAGAGTTTTGGCTGATGTCTGAGGGAGGAGGCAGTTTTGGATGAGGGAGTTTTGGCTGATGTCTGAGGCAGTTTTGGATGAGGGAGTTTTGGCTGATGTCTGAGGGAGGAGGCAGTTTTGGATGAGGGAGCAGGGAGTTTTGCCTAAGGGAAGAGGACTGATGGAGTTTGGGCTGACGAAGGAGGGAGTTTTGCCTGACGGAGGATGGAGTTGTGAATGATGTTTGACGATGTCCTAATATGGACACTGTAGGTATGGACAACTAAGACAGGTTTACTATTAAGCAGTTTGATTTGGAGATATTGGAGGCCACCCTGTAGAACCATACATAGTGTATCAGACTGTAATTGTTGACAACATATTACTTTTGACTGTGTAAAGATGCCCATAACGCCCAGGACTGTGATAGTACCTGATGCTGTGTCCTAAACTGTTTAAATGACGCAAACAGTAATGTACCAGACTGTTACAGTGAAACACACACAGCCCAAACTGTATATATAAAATCTATGATCAGTGAGGACTAACACATTACTCGGCATATGAGAATCCATCCATCAACTTGGTTTACAAAATGAGAGCTTCATTCCCCTAGGCCCACATCAAAGCTCTCTCACTCAGCCAAACCAGTTCACTAAAAAATAAAACACACAAAATAGCTGTCTGCAAACGAGTGTCTTTTTCTTATTAAAAAGAAAAAAAATTCTGGTTTTGGCTGATATCCCAAATCACTTTCCAAGAAATATTAAGCCCTAAAATCATTTAGTAAGCAATATAGCAATAGTAACCATCACAGTGCCTATGGTAAATGACCCCGATGTCCCCAATGTCCTTGCTAGTCCCCGATAAAGCACAATAAATTATACAAAAAAATGTTTCCCCTTGCCTCTAATTTTAGACTAAGCTAAAATTACAAGCACTACAAGCACAATGCACCTGATTAATGTGTAGCATAAACAGATGATGGTTAGACATGATTGAAACATGATTGTAATTCTTCGCACAATAACAGAACATTCTTCTTTTGAATATTTATCCAAAAGCATAGTAACAAAAAATTCACAGGAAGCCCTCCTTCTGGGCAGAAGATCCAGCTTTCTATACTTTCATCTGTTGTGTGTAGCAGCCTGACTCTGCCAAATTGTGTTAAATTGTGCTAAAAGATGTAAGGAGCAATTCTGACATCTAGTGGCAGATATTAATCTGCATAACCAAACCATTTTACATTTTAAAGGCTTGATACTGTGAATAAATTACATTTCTGATTTTAATACACACAACTAAAGAGCTTGAAAGGGGTTAGATACAGTCCTAAGATACTTCAGTGTGTCATACATGACTTTACAGGGCAATCTGAAGACTTTCAATTACTTTTTATTAAATTTTTTGTGGACGTGAAGCAACGAAAAAAAAACTGCAAGTTGGTGTTCACAGTACGGGATAAATATGTTTATATTTTAATAGTTCTGACATTTTTGGGTGTGTTGATGTCTACTATTAGAGATGAGCGAAGTTTTGAAAAATTAAATTCGGGCGATTTGCCGAACTTTGACAAGAAATTCGATTTGTGCTGAATTAATTTGCCACGAATTGCGATAAATCTGGTATACCCAGGCCACTCTGCCTAATCATATTCATCCCACTTGGTGGCAATCTCAATGAAAAGGCTTGGAAGTTAAACTGTAAGTAGGTTGCAGGGAGAATTTATCGCTGTGTACATTACGTTCTAGTGCACCCACATTCGAAGTTAATCCGTTCCGTAGGTACTCTGCCGTCAGTTATGCAGGAAGGTGTAATATATCACCGTCTACATCAGTGCACCAAGATACATAGCTAATCCCTTCTGAAAAAAGAAAAGCATACAGAACCCTTAGGCCCCTTCACACGAGCGAGTTTTCCGCGCGGGCGCAATGCGTGAGGAGGACGCACTGCACCTGCACTGAATCCTGACCCATTCATTTCTATGGGGCTGTGCACATGAACGGTGATTTTCACGCATCACATCTGCGTTGCGTGAAAGTCGCAGCATGCTCTATATTGTGCATTTTTTACGCAACGCAGGCCCCATAGAAGTGAATGGGGCTGCGGGAAAATCGCAAGCATCCGCAAACAAGTGCGGATGCGTTGCGATTTTCCCGCATGGTTGCTTAGCAACGGGACCCGATCTCTATTATTTTCCCTTATAACATGGTTATAAGGGAAAATAATAGCATTCTTAATAAAGAATGCATTGTAAAATGAAGTGGAAGGGGTTAAAAATAATAAAAGTTAACTTACCTTAGCCACTTGATCACATAGTTGCGATCTGTCCTCTCTTTCCCAGCATCAGCTAACAACTAAAGGACCTGTGATGACGTCACATCACATGGTCCAATCACATTGTCCATCTTACCATGGTGATGGACCATGTGATGTGACCATGTGATGTGACGTCCTCACAGGTCCTTTACTTCTTAGCTGATGCAGGGAAAGAGAGGACAGATCGCAACTACGTGATCAAGTGGCTAAGGTAAGTTAACTTTTATTATTTTTAACCCCTTCCACTTCATTTTACAATGCATTCTTTATTAAGAATGCTATTATTTCCCCTTATAACCATGTTAAAAGGGAAAATAATCAATTCTCCAGAAGACCCGAAACCGGACTTCAGTGATGAAGTCCGGCTTCGGGTTGGGTACCAAACATGGCGATTTTTCTCACACGCGTGCAAAACGCGTTTCAAATGTTTGCACCCGCACGGGAAAATCGCGCATATTCACGCGACGAACCCGCCTCTTATACGGGCGTCGAACATGATGCCCGTGTTAGAGAGGCCTTAAGTAAAGCCAAAAATCTGTGTGCACCCCTGCAGGAACTGTGTCCAAATGGCTCCTTAGTAAAACAAAATAAAGAAATGGAGGCAGCGCCAATAATGTAGTGGAGAAAAAAACGTTCTTTTAACCTCTTAGGGACACAGGGCGTAAAGGTACGCCCTGATGTCCTGGCACTTAAGGACACAGGCGTACCTGTATGTCCTGTGTATTTCCAGTCACCGCTGTGCAGTGTGCGGTGATCGGAACAAGTTACCTGCTAAAATCATTCAGCAGGTACCTTGGAACAATGCTGAGGGGGGTCCTGTGACCCCCCGTATCAGCGATCGCTGAAAAGCGCAGGTCAATTCAGACCTGCGGTGTGCAGAGCTTTCTGCAGTTTCTAATCAAAAACTAAAAAATTACGTTTTTTTTTGTTTTTCTTCCCCCCTCCCCCTGCAGCCCTCTTTGAGATGGCCGGCGGGCTGTGCAGGGGTAGGGTGCGGGCAGTGCAGGAGGTGGGTGGTGCGGCAGGCTGGAATGCGATCCCCCACCCGCCTCCTCTCTAATGTTCATTGGTGGCCAGTGGGTATACCAGAGTGTCAGCAAATTGCTGACACTCTGGTATAAACGGCTGACATCTGTGCTGTGATGTCAGCCGTTTAACCCCTTCCATGCCGCAGTCCGTGCCGACCGCTGTATGGAAGGGGTTAACAGAAAGGGAGCTCTCTCCCTCTCCCATTGGGGGCTGCTGTGCCCTTTCAGCCTCCGATTCTTCATGGGATCACAGAGGGAGGGGGATCCCCTCCCTCCCCATCACCTGCTGCTCTGTTCTGGCAGCGGGTGATAGTTAGAGGAGAGGTCCCACAGCAAGGAATCATGCATAATATATCAACCACCACCGGAGAAGGCCACTCTCAGTTATTTTGGCCCCACCACCCAGACAGAGGAGAGGTTCATTTAACTTTGGGTTGCACTGCAAGATCATGGTAAAGTTAAAAAAATGAGGATTCAATAAAGAAGTTCCCCGGAGTACAAGAATACATGGTTGAGGGGGAGGCAGTTATAAATGTTTATTCTGCACAAGGGAGGCACAGATCCTGTGGGATCCATGCCTGGTTCATTTTTATGAACGTCAGCTTGTCCACGTTGGCTGTGGACAGGCGGCTACGTTTGTCAGTAATGACGCCCCCTGCCGTGCTGAATACACGTTCAGACAAAACGCTGGCTGCCGGGCAGGCAAGCACCTCCAAGGCATAAAATGCTAACTCCGGCCACGTGGCCAATTTGGAGACCCAGAAGTTGAATGGGGCCGAACCATCAGTCAGTACGTGGAGGGGTGTGCAGACGTACTGTTCAACCATGTTAGTGAAATGCTGCCTCCTGATAACACATTCCGTATCAGGTGGTGGTGCAGTTAGCTGTGGCGTGGAGACAAAACTTTTCCACATTTCAGCCATGCTAACCCTGCCCTCAGAGGAGCTGGCCGTGACACAGCTGCGTTAGTGACCTCTTGCTCCTCCTCTGCCTTCGCCTTGGGCTTCCACCTGTTCCCCTGTGACATTTGGGAATGCTCTCAGGAGCGCCTCTACCAGCGTGCGCTTGTACTCGCGCATCTTCCTATAACGCTCCAGTGCAGGAAGTAAGGTGGGCACATTGTCTTTGTACCGGGAATCCAGCAGGGTGGCAACCCAGTAGTCCGCACACGTTAAAATGTGGGCAACTCTGCTGTCGTTGCGCAGGCACTGCAGCATGTAGTCGCTCATGTGTGCCAGGCTCCCCAGAGGTAAGGACAAGCTGTCCTCTGTGGGAGGCGTATCGTCATCGTCCTCCGTATCCCCCCAGCCACGCACCAGTGATGGGCCTGAGCTGTGTCGGGTGCCACTCCGCTGTGAACCTGCTTCATCCTCATCCTCCTCCACCTCCTTCTCATCCTCCTCGTCCTCCAGTAGTGGGCCCTGGCTGGCCACATTTGTACCTGGCCTCTGCTGTTGCAAAAAACCTCCCTCTGAGCCACTTCTAACAGACTGGCCTGAAAGTGCTAAAAATGACCCCTCCTCCTCCTCCTCCTGGGCCACCTCCTCTTCCATCATCGCCCTAAGCGTTTTCTCAAGGAGACATAGAAGTGGTATTGTAACGCTGATAACGGTGTCATCGCCACTGGCCATGTTGGTGGAGTTCTCAAAACAGCGCAACAGGGCGCACAGGTCTCGCATGGAGGCCCAATCATTGGTGGTGAGGTGGTGCTGTTCCGCAGTGCGACTGACGCGTGCGTGCTGCAGCTGAAACTCCACTATGGCCTGTTGCTGCTCGCACAGTCTCTCCAGCATGTGCAAGGTGGAGTTCCACCTGGTGGGCACGTCGCATATGAGGCGGTGAGCGGGAAGGCCGAAGTTCCGCTGTAGCGCAGACAGGCGAGCAGCGGCAGGATGTGAACGCCGGAAGCGCCCACAGACGGCCCTCACTTTATGCAGCAGCTCTGACATGTTGGGGTAGTTGTGAATGAACTTCTGCACCACCAAATTCAGCACATGCGCTAGGCAAGGGATGTGCGTCAAACCGGCTAGTCCCAGAGCTGCGACGAGATTTCGCCCATTATCGCACACCATCAGGCCGGACTTGAGGCCCACCGGCAGAAACCACTCGTCGGTCTGTTGTTCAATACCCCGTCACAACTCCTGCGCGGTGTGGGGCCTGTCCCCCAAACATATGAGTTTCAGAATGGCCTGCTGACGTTTACACCGGGCTGTGCTGAAGTTGGTGGTGAAGTTGTGTGACTGACTGGATGAGCTGGTGGAAGCAGAGGAGGAGGAAGCCGAGTAGGAGGAGGAGGCTACAGGAGGCAAAGAATGATGCCCTGCGATCCTTGGCGGCGGAAGGACGTGCGCCAAGGAACTCTCCGCCTGCGTCCCAGCCGCCACTACATTTACCCAGTGTGCAGTTTGGGAGATATAGCGTCCCTGGCCGTGCTTACTGGTCCACGTATCTGTGGTTAGGTGGACCTTGCCACAGATGGCGTTGCGCAGTGCACACTTGATTTTATCGGATACTTGGTTGTGCAGGGAAGGCACGGCTGTCTTGGAGAAGTAGTGGCGGCTGGGAACAACATACTGTGGGACAGCCATGGACATCAGCTGTTTGAAGCTGTCTGTGTCCACCAGCCTGAATGACAGCATTTCAAAGGCCAGTAGTTTAGAAATGCTGGCATTCAGGCCCAGGGCTCGAGGGTGGCTAGGTGGGAATTTACGCTTTCTCTCCAAGGTTTGTGAGATGGAGAGCTGAACGCTGCCGTGTGACATGGAGATGCTTGGTGACGCAGGTGGTGATGTCGGTGGCACATCCTCTATTTGGTGGGCGGCAGGTGCCAACATTCCTCCCGAGGCGGAGGAAGAGGCCGAGGCAGCAGCAGAAGAGGGAGCAGGGGGAGCCAGAGTGAGTTCCTTGCTTTTAAGGTGTTTACTCCACTGCAGTTCATGCTTTGCATGTAGATGCCTGGTCATGCAGGTTGTGCTAAGGTTCAGAACGTTAATGCCTCGCTTCAGGATCTGATGGCACAGCGTGCAAACCACTCGGGTCTTGTCGTCAGCACATTGTTTAAAGAAGTGCCATGCCAGGGAACTCCTTGAAGCTGCCTTTGGGGTGCTCGGTCCCTGGTGGCGGTGGCCAGTAGCAGGTGAACTCTCTTGGCGGCGGCTGGTCTGCTTTTGCCCCCTGCTCCCTCTTTTGCTACGCTGTTGGCTCGGTCTCACCGCTGCCTCTTCCTCTGAACTATGAAAGTCAGTGGCACGACCTTCATTCCATGTGGGGTCTAGAACCTCATCGTCCCCTGCATCGTCTTCCACACAGTCTTCCTCCCTGACCTCCTGTTCGGTCTGCACACTGCAGAAAGACGCAGCAGTTGGCACCTGTGTTTCGTCATCATCAGAGACGTGCGGACTCCGATGAGGTGGTATTTCCATGTCCTCATCATCAGGAAACATCAGTGGTTGTGCATCAGTGCATTCTATGTCTTCCACCACTGGGGAAGGGCTAGGTGGATTTCCTTGGGAAATCCTGCCAGCAGAGTCTTCAAACAGCATAAGAGACTGCTGCATAACTTGTGGCTCTGGCAGTTTCCCTAAAATGCATGGGGGTGATGTGACAGACTGATGGGCTTGGTTTTCAGGTGCCACCTGTGCGCTTTCTGCAGAAGACTGGGTGGAAGATAATGTTGTGAACATGCTGGATCCACTGTCAGCCAACCAATTGACTAGCGCCTGTACCTGCTCAGGCCTTACCATCCTTAGAACGGCATTGGGCCCCACCAAATATCGCTGTAAATTCTGGTGGGTACTGGAACCTGAGGTAGTTGGTTCATTAGGACGTGTGTCTGTGGCAGAATGGCCACGTCCTCTCCCAGCACCAGAGGGTACACTAACACCACCACGACCGCGTCCGCGTCCCTTACTAGATGTTTTCCTCATTGTTACCGTTCACCAAGCACCACAATAAGGAAAAAAATATTTGGCCCAATATATTGATTTCAAATTTAGGCCTTTTTTTACAGGCACCTAACACTATCTGCCTATTTGTTTATGTAGCGTATTACACTAATCCAGGCACAGCAGTAACCACTGATTTAGGGGAATATATCTTTTAGAGCTAGTATTTAGGCCCGGGATGAAAGGTATCCATTTATGGACAGATTTACACTTGGCCTGCAACAGCTGGGACAAAAGTTTCAGGGTATTGCTATTTTGGCAATTGAATTTCACCCCAGAACAAAATATATGTTTTGACGGACACTATGAAATCTGGCCTGCAACTGCTGGGACACCAGAATCAGGGTATTGCTATTTTGCCAGATTAATTTCACCTCAGAACAAAATATGTGTTTTGGCAGACACTATGAAATCAGGCCTGCAATTGCTGGGACACCAGAATCAGGGTATTGCTATGTTGCCAGATTACTTTCACCCCAGAACAAAATATATGTTTTAGCAGACACTATGAAATCTGGCCTGCAACTGCTGGATCACTAGATTCAGGGTATTGCTATTTTGCCAGATTAATTTCACCCCAGAACAAAATATTTGTTTTAGCGGACACTATGAAATCTGGCCTGAAACTGCTGGGACACCAGAATCAGGGTATTGCTATTTTGCAAGATTAATTTCACCCCAGAACAAAATATATGTTTTGTCGGACACTATTCTATTTTGCCAGCCACAGCTGAAACCACTGATTTATGGTATTGCTATTTTGGCAATTGAATTTCACCCCAGAAAATAATCTATCCTTTGCCAGACAGCAGACAGTATTATACTTGTCTAGCCAAAGCTGGAACACCAGATTTAGGGGATTGGTATTTGGGCAATTGTATTTAACCCCTTAATAAAATATAGAAATTGCTATCCTGAGTTTCTAGGGGTGACAATTAGCACAGCCAAGCCCCTGATGTAGGATATAGCAAAAAAAAAACTAGTATTGATGGATTGATGGACTTGGTGGCAGCTTCTTCTGGTGCACCACAAGTCACAAAATGGCCGCTGATCAACCCAGAAAATAAGTGACAGAAAAACGCTCTGTGCAGCCTAAAAACCAGCGAGCAAGTAACTAGCAGAAGTTCAATGATTCTCAGCTGTAGATCGATCCGTTCATTAGGTGCTGTTGCTGACTTTAACCTGCCTAATCTCGCCCTGACAGAAGCTGCGTCCTCTCCCTACACTAATCAGAGCAGTGTGACGTGCGGCGCTACGTGACTCCAGCTTAAATAGAGGCTGGGTCACATGCTGCACTTGGCCAATCACAGCCATGCCATTAGTAGGCATGGCTGTGATGGGCTCTTAGGGCAAGAAGTAAAACGCTAGCTGATTGGCTGCTGTGCAGCCCTTCAGAAAGCGGGAAGAAATCGACGAACAATGGACCCGAACCCGAACTTTTTTGAAAATGTCCGGGTTCGGGTCCGGGTCCCAGACACCCCAAATTTCGGTACGAACCCGAACGATGCTCGAACTGTTCGCTCAACACTAAATAAAAGTTAACTTACCTTAGCCACTTGATCGCGTAGTTGCGATCTGTCCTCTCTTTCCCAGCATCAGCTAACAATGGTTATGGACAATGTGATGTGACCATGTGATGTGACGTCATCACAGGTCCTTTACTTCTTAGCTGATGCAGGGAAAGAGAGGACAGATCGCAACTACGCGATCAAGTGGCTAAGGTAAGTTAACTTTTTAACCCCTTCCACTTCATTTTACAATGCATTCTTTATTAAGAATGCTATTATTTCCCCTTATAACCATGTTTTAAGGGAAAATAATCAATTCTCCAGAAGACCCGAAACCGGACTTCAGTGATGAAGTCCGGCTTCGGGTTGGGTACCAAACATGGCGATTTTTCAGACGCGCGTGCAAAACGCATTACAAACGTTTGCACCCGCGCGGGAAAATCGTGCATATTCCCGCAACGCACCCGCCTCTTATCCGGGCGTCAAACATGACGCCCGTGTGAAAGAGGCCTAAGTGTAAAAGTGAAAATACAGTACAGTACACTATATAGTGTACTGTACTGTATTATACAGACATCAGACCCACTGCTCTATAAAATCCGTTAAAACCTGCTCTATAAAAATATCACATGACCTCACCCCTCAGATGAACACCATAAAATAAAAAACAAAAAAATGGTGTAAAAAGCTATTTTTTGTCACTATGCATCACAAAAAGTGTAATACCAAGCAATCAAAAAGGTGTATGCCTCCCAAAATGATATCAATCAAACCGCCATCTCATCCCACAAAAAAATAGCCCCTACATAGGACAATCACACAAAAAATTAAAAAAACATGGCTCTCAGACTATGGAGACACTAAAACATGATATTTTTTATTTTTAAATGCTGTTATTGTGTTAAAGTTAAATAACAAAAAAACAAGTATACATATTTGGTATTGCCATGTCCGTAACAACCTACTCTATAAAATTAACACATGACCTAACTCATCAGGTGAACACAGCAAAAAAAATTATATTAAAACAGTTTAAAAGAAACAAATTTTGTCACCTCACATCACAAAAAGTGTAACAACAAGCGATCAAAAAGTTATATGCCTCCCAAAATAGTGTCAATAAAACCGTCATTTCATCCCACAAAAAATGATACCCTACATAGGAAAATCGTCCCCCCCAAAAAAATAAAAAAATAAAAATATAGCTCTCAGACTAAGGATACATTAAAACATGATTTTTTTTTTTGTTTCAAAAATGATATCATTGTGTAAAACCGAAATAAATAAATAAATAAAAAGTATACATATTACGTATCACCGCATCCGTAACAACCTGCTCTATAAAACTAACACAGAACCTAACTTCTCAGGTGAATACAGCAAAGTAAATTATATAAATACTGTGTCAAAGCCATTTCGGTCACCTTACATCATAAAATAGTGTAATAGCAAGCGACCAAAATGACATATGCACCCCAAGATAGTGCCAATAAAACCGTCCTCTCATACCGCAAAAAATAAGCCCCTACATGAGACAGTAGCCCAAAAAAAATAATAAAACAAATATGGCTTTCAGAATGAGGAGACACTAAAAATTTTTTTCAAAAATGCTTTATTATGTAAAACTGAAACAAAAACCCACAAAAAGTAGTCATATTTGGTATTATCGCGTCTGTAACAACCTGCTCTATATAAATAGCACATGATCTAACCTGTCAGATCAACAATGTAAATAACAAAAAATTAAAACTGTCCCAAAACAGCAATCTTTTTTGCAATTTTAATATTTTAATCAATTTTTCCAATAACAAAGCAAGGGTTAACAGCCAAACAAAACTCAATATTTATTGCCCTGATACTGTAGTTTGCAGAAACACCCAATATGTGGTCGTAAATTGCTGTATGGCCAAACGGCAGCGCGCAGAAGGAAGGGAACGCCATATGGTTTTTGGAAGGCAGATTTTGATGGACTGTTTTTTTAACACTATGTCCCATTTTAAGCCCCCTTGATGCACCCCCTAGAGTACAAACTCCAAAAAAGTGATTCCAACTAAGAAAGTACACCCCTCAAGGTATTTAAAACTTATTTTACAAACTTTGTTCACCTTTTAGGTGTTCCACAAGAGTTATTGGCAAATGGAGATGAAATTTCAGAATTTCAATTTTTTGTTACCTTTCCTCAAAAAAGTGTAATCTAGAGCAACCAAAAATCATATTTACCCTAAAATGGTACCAACAAAACTGCCACCTTATCCCGTCGTATCCAGAATGGGGTGACTTTTTTGGAGTTTCTACTGTAGGGTGCATCAGGGGGGCTTTAAATGGGACATGGTGTCTAAAAACCAGTCCAGTAAAATCTGCCTTCCAAAAACCGTATGGTGTTTCTATAAACTACAGAATCAGGGTAATAAATATTGAGTTTTGTTTGGCTTTTAACCCTTGCTTTGTTACTTGAAAAAATAGATTAGAAATGGAAAATTTGGCAAAAAAATCGAAATTCTTAAATGTTATCTCCATTTGCCATTAACTCTTGTGGAACACCTAAAGGGTTAACAACATTTGTAAAATCAGTTTTGAATACCTTGATGGGTGTAGTTTCTAGAATGGGGTCAATTTTTGGTGGTTTTTATCATGTAAGCCTCACAAAGTGACGTCAGTCTTGAACTGATCCTTAAAAAGTGGGTTTTGGAAATTTTCTGAAAAATGTCAAGATTTGCTTCTAAACTTCTAAGCCTTGTAACGTCCCCAAAAAATAAAATGGCATTCCCAAAATGATCCATACATGAAGTAGACATATGGTAAATGTAAATTAATAACTATTTTTGGAGGTATTAGTATGTATTATAGAAGTAGAGAAATTGAAACTTGGAAATTAGCAAATTTTGTGATAAATTTTGACTGGATAAGTAAAAGCGTTTTAAAGTTATCACCACATAAAGTGACACTGGTCAGATTTGCAAAGAATGGCCTGGTCCTTAAGGTGAAATATGGTCGTGCCCTTAAGGGGTTAATGTATGTTGTGGCAGTTCAAACACATGTTTTTTAATCCCTTCTGTTAGCTGTAGATTTACTGTGCGTCAGCATTACAGGTCAATGTTAGTATCAGGTCTAATTTATCGCAATAGACTTAACCGTGCAGTGCCCCAAAATTCAAGTAGTAGCCCCATAACAGACCAAATACTGACCATCTGTGGGAGGCCTTACAGATGCTCAAAATACAGGATCCTTATTTTTAATCTGTTCTTCTGATTGTTTAAATAAGTAGAATAGAAAAATAAATGGTAATGTCAACACGGACAAACAGGGATAATAGTGGCCCCATTACAGAGTGGGGAAATGGCCACCAGCAGTGGCAGCAATAGGGACAATTGATAGCCCCATAACAGAGTGGGGATGGGGCCAACAGCAGTAGAAGTAACAGGGACAATAGTGGACCCATGACAGTGGGGAGGGGGGCAGCAGCAGTGACAGTGACAATACATGGCCCCAGGACAGTGTGGGGAAGGGGTGCAGCAGCAGTGGCATACAGCACAAGATGGTGGCAGTTTATAGTAGGAGCAGAACCCAACAACAGCAGTGTGATGGCAAGGTCCAGTGCCATGCATATCCTTTTAGAAATTGAACATGCACATATCAGTAGGCCAAGAAGTCCCATTGTAGGAATGTCAGTAGAAGCATCAGGTGGGTGGTATCAGGTGGGTGACAGCATCAGAATGGTGGCAGCAGCACGTGGCCAGAAGTAACAGCCCATTTTGCTGAATATTCCAGTGTGGTAGCACACCACAGTATGTATCTATTCTGTTGAATCAGGCACCGGTGTCTGGAAATCTCGGTTGAACCACGCCTGATTCATCTTTATGAAGGTTAGGCTCTCAACATTTTGGGAGGAAAGACGAGTTCTCTTAGGGGTAACTGTACTCTGATGCCATATTACTGACCGGGCAGGAAAGCAAGCCCATGGCAAACTCAGCCATTTGCAGCCACACTTCAAGTTTGCATGCTCTGTAGTCCAGGGGATCTTGGATAATGGTTGACAGGGTACAGTCCAAGTATGCCACCACCTGCTGGTTGAGGTCCAGCTGCATGTCCTGCTGCTGCTGGGTGGTTTCTTTAGTAGGGGGCTGAAGAAAACTGCTCATCAGAGACTCCAGACTGAAGTTACTGCATATGGCCATTTGCACAACCGACTTGAAGGCCCTTCCTGCCTTCATCTCTATTGGATGCTGCCACGGTCTGTCAAGGTCATCTGCATCATCTTAGTCACTGGCTAACTTGGTGCCACTGGCTAACTTGGAAGTTACACCAGGAAGTAGACCTATCCGTTTGCAGCATTAAAAAAATAGTTGACCACCTTCCTCTGCTCATACAGGTGGTCTAACATATGGAGCAGAGAATTACAACGAGTGGAAGCATTGCATATCAGGGGATGTTGGGGAACAGCATTTTGACTTTGCAGCTCAAGGCAGGAATGTTTTGCACGGTAAGAGTGGCTCAAGTGCATGCACAGTTTCCTGGACATTTTTAACAGCTGTTGCAGTTTAGTGGAAGACATGAGGAATGGTGACAACATGGGTCAGCCCTCCCTGATGCAGCATAGACAAAATGTTCTTCCCATTATCAGTAACCATGTTTCCTATCTCCAGATTGTGTTTGCTAAAAGATGTAAGGAGCAATTCTGACATCTAGTGGCAGATATTAATCTGCATAAGCAAACCATTTTACATTTTAAAGGCTTAATACTGTGAAGAAATTACACTTCTGATTTTAATACACAAAACTAAAGAGCTTGAAAGGGGTTAGATACAGTCCTAAGATACTTCAGTGTGTCATACATGACTTTACAGGGCAATCTGAAGACTTTCGATTACTTTTTACTCAACGTACGTGTTCAGGGCTGGTACAGCTTATTTTTAGAAAACTAATGTCGACTTGGGACTCTCCACCTTGGCTGGACACAAGTCATCAATTCTCTAAAATGTGCAGAGACTGTAGTACCAGCAAATTGTCCAGGTGCACATTCACCTTCTGCACCATTGGATTAGTGCACGCATACTGTTGTCTTTTTTTAATCGTCTAAGTGATCAATCCCTGTTGAAACAAGTGACAATAACGAGAAGGAGGAGGAGCATCAGGAGCAATATACAACATTCAAGTCGAAGGCAAGGAATGACAGCTTGCTTCTGTTGACATTGTGGAGCCCTGACTGCTGGAGAGGGGCTGCAGGCCAATGGGAGATGCAGGTTGCGCATCAGTCTGTAACACTACAGGAGTGGCACAGTTTGTGACACTCCATATGTTGACGCAGGGCCGATGTGCCAACATTAGGACCCTGTCCGCACCTCACCTTCTGGCCACATATTGTGCACACCACCAAGCTAACGTCCCCCAGTAAAAAATTCCCACACTGGCTAGTATGGCATTTTCCTTCCAACACTGTGTGATGCTTACCGCTGCTTTTATGAACCTGTGCACTGCTAGTGTGTTCCTCACAGGTAGTCTCCCAAGTAGCAGACAATGTAACCATCCCGTATTTGGCTGCAGATCTCAATCTGCTTCCACCCTGCTGTCTCAATGGGACGCTTCCAACCTGCTGTCTCACAGACATGCTGTCACCTTTGCCCCCTGATGACGATGATGCCCCCTCTACTCGACTCCTACATGTGATACGCTACATCATCATCTACATCTGTTTGGTCATCTCTTGTGTCACCCTCACCTGTCCCTTGCACATGTCCCTGACCTCTCGCAACATGTGCTCCCACCCGACTGTCATTATTGGTAGTTACACTTCTAAAAGGAGTCTGCAGCAGACTTCTCCTTCAAGTCTACGTTGGCCTGTAACTGCTGAGTGCCCTCACAAAGCTAATCTTTGCTGAAAATCAGAACAGAACCAGCGGCATACTTCATTGCAAAAGGAGCAGCAAAAGCACAAGGCCAGTTCAGGACAGGTGAGGGCACAGATGCAGTTCCTGGGCCATGCCAACTAAGCGTGCTGTCAGAGAAACCCACCAATTCCTGGATGGCTGTATCTGTTGTCACTTGAGATGTTGAAGAGCCAGTCAACCATTCTACTACAGCTGGATTGTTGGTCAAAACACGACCGCTGGATGACAGTGGCAGCTCTGACCTGTTGCTGTGGCTGTTACCACCTCCACATTGTTGCCACTGCCTGTTCCTTTGGAGGGCCCAGGCAAATGTCTGTTGGCCAAACAAAAAAGACCAAACACTAACAATACCTAAATCACGGGTGTACAGTACCCTGTGCTTGAGCACTACCCGCATCTATTATGGTAATCAAGGTACCAGCTCAAAAACTGCAAACATCCTACAAAGAAGAAACAAGCCCAAAAAATATAATAAAGCGTTATTGTGTATACAAATAACATAAACAATGTTTTTATTAAAAATCACATGATGCATGGACAGGTGGCAGAAAAAGCATTCTCCAGAGACCACATAATTTACAAATAGGGGTTAATATGGAAATGTGTATATATTATAATGTATGGTCTGGAATACATCCACTGGGATAGTATCCTGTAAACAATGTAGCTACAAATAGTGCCAGAAATAAGTAGTAATAACTGTGTCCAGACGAGAGTATAAAAAACTAATACCAATATTCAAACTCACCCATTTGCAATTGTGGTCAATGGTGGGCGCTATTCTCAGAGGATCTGTTATAAAAAAAAAAGTACTCTTGAGCAGAGCATACCCCTTGCATTTTGAGTACCGTTACATCATAGCCAAATGTTAATCTTGGTCAGCAGCTACAGATAAACCCAGGGGCGGACTGGCCATAGACTCTATAAATTTCTCGGTGGGCCGATGCTCAGGCGAACTGCTTGATCCCTCCTGTTGGCCACCACGCAGGTGCATAGCGATCTGATGCACTCATCAATTAATGCTAGGAGCATCAGATACTTAAGCATTTTGACAGCAGCCAAAGTTGTCCTCCTGATTTCAACTATATGACTGTCCTCAGTAGAATGACACAGTTGAATACTGCCGCAGGAGAGGCAGTATTTTGTGCTACCCAGTGGTATTTGGTTCTATTAGGGCGGTATTTTGTGTGCCACTAAGGTATTGCTAGCCCTGCCTACTTCTGTTGGCTCTGCCTACTTGTGTTATTCCACCTTCTTTAAATTTAGACTTGCCTACAACCTGGGGCCACTTTTTTTTTTTTTCCAGGGCCACTTTTTCCCAGTGAAAGCAGATATCAGGCACATTGTGACAATGCCACCCAGCACTATACAGTTATGGGTGCCTTCAGGCAACTTTGTATTAAACATAATGAGGAAGCTATGTAATACCCCACAGTGGTTGTATCATTTCTTCAATCTGCTACTGTCTTTAATTGCTAACCATAATGTCATCTGTGTATTTATTCCAGGTGCTTCCCACTGTGCATTGATAATGTTTCTATAAAACTGTTTTGTAGATGTAATGTTGCAGCGGCTATATGGCAGAGAGATATTTAGATACAATGGAACTTACCATTCCATTCACCCGGTTTTGGGCAAAAGTGGGCTAGTCCCATTCCTACCAAGGGAAGGGCAGAAGGAAGTGTCTGGTCAGTCTAAGCCAGGGCAGCGTCAGAGTCAGATGTATCATGGAGTCTCTCCAGTGGGAAGCAGCTCATAGAGCACCAAGATTTCTTGCAGATTAACCTACAGAGTGTCAATAGCCGAAGGTACTCCCACTCCACAGATAGAGAACAGACTGAAAGTCCAACTCCCGGAATAGAGCCGAATTTAGCACAGAATATTTAAATTTTCCTGCAAGTTTATGCCAACACCTGCTGGAACCAATAGAAAGCCTGAATTTTGACTGGATGCAAGTTGATGCAAGTAACGCTGTTGAACTTTCATTTATTCTCCACCATTATTCTTCCCCTTTATTGTTTTGGAGCCAAACCCTGGGGAGCGACGGTATCCCGGTAGGAGTACCGTGACACACACAGAGACTATTAAGGGCTGCACCACACCATTCGGCATTTTCCATTTCCCACTACATCTTATGCAATATTATTGGTGGCATTAGAAAGTACAACTTGTCCTGCAAAAAACAAGCCCTCATACGACTGAATGGAATGTGAATGGAAAAATAAAAAAGTTATGGCTCTGGGAAGACAAGAAGCGAAAAACGAAAATGTGAAAAAGGAAAATCGCATCGTCAGGAAAGGGTTAAATAATAAATTTGGCGCAAACTAAAAATTACCCAGAAACAATATTCTGTCTCAAAATAAACATATCTTAATTAACTATCTGGGGATGATTGTGGTAGTGGTACTCAAAGTTCATGGTGCCAGTTCTCACCAGGCCATCCAGTAAATGGGGAGCACTCCCTTTCTGCTTGGTGATAGTTGGAGTGCAGGACAGGAGCAGGGGCTGGCAGATGATGGAGACAGTAACCTGGCCCAATTTAATTATAATAAATAAAGTATCTCTTTACTGAGTAGATTATGAGAGTTTCAGTACAAAAAGAAGCAACTGGTACAGTCCTGAGGTCTATCATAGAGCTTACTATAGAGTCTTTCTCTATAGCTGGTATCAATCTTTCCAATTGTCCACAGGCATGCAAAACTCATAATCATAACTGCAATTTCCACAGCAGGGTGCAGATCTTAGGTCCAGATGGCCAGTTAATCTCAAAATGTGGTGCGTGCCAGAGGTAGTTAACCCTTTCCACAAACAGTAAAGTCTTTAAGAGTAACTAAACTTTTCTATAACCTTCCTTTAAAATGTTTTAAATAGCTTAAAATGTTTTGTAATATACTTTATTAATCAGAAACACAGTTTTTCTGCTCAAATAGGCACCCAAAGTCCTGGGTGCCTATCGCATCCTGCAATCATTATTCTAGTACAGCACTGGTGTCAGGATTTCACTGGTGGTTGCAGCGAATGCTGCACAGGCTGGAGCACAAATCGCTGCTCCTGCTTGTGCCCCTAACCCGTGCTATGTCAGGATATATATCTAAGTGGAGTGGTGTCCTGCCTGAGAACTCTCTTCTAAGCCCAAAGCTCTCTATTAGTGTTGAGCGAACCCGACCACACTTTACGATTTTTTGTACCCGGACCAGAACTCGAACTTTGCAGAAAAAGTTCGGGTTCGAGTACGGTGTTCGGGCATTTAATAAAGTTTGTTGAAAGGCTGCAGGGCAGCCAATCAACAAGCTTTTAAGCTGTGTGCCCTTAGAAGCCATCATAGCCATGACTACTAATGGCATGGCTGTGATTGGCCGGTGCATCATGTGACCCAGCCTCTATATAAGCTGGATCAAGTGTAGCACCGCCCATCAGTTCTCAGTAGTGAAGAGACAGAAAGCAAGCAGCTGAAGTTAGGGACAGTGTCAGTGCTATTTTTTGTGAGTGCAAGTACACCTGCATTGCATACACGACAGGGAAAATAATACAGTTAATCCATCTGTTAGTTAGGGGAACGTCATATACCCATTTATTGTCTGAAGTATACCTGCACTGCATATGTGACAAGGAAAATAATATAGTTAATCCGTCTGTTAGTTAGGTGCACGTCATATACCCATTTATTGTGTGAAGTACACCTGCACTGCATACTTGACAGGTAAAATAATATAGTTAATCTGTCTGTTAGTTCAGAGGGTGACCTCAAAGAATGAGGAGGGCATAAACTTAAGGACGGGGCCCTGGTCGTGGTGCTGCTGGGGTTGGTGGAGCTTCTGTTGCAGGGACCTTCCTCAGGTACGCATAGGCGAGAAAACTTTCTGTGTTTTTTTTAGGCCCCAATTCCAGTGTATGAATAGTGAGGCCAGAACAAGTAGTAGCGGTAGTAGTTTGGGTGGCTGACAGTGCCTCCAGTTCCTTCACATTGTTTTCCACCCGATCCCCTGCTGAAAGCGGAGAATTGGCACCTGCAGCCCATGGGCATCTGTCTTTCACCTCACCCCTTGCAAATCAGCCAAGCAGTCTGAGCCCCAAGTCATGCAGCAGTCTGTTATGCTTTTTGATGACTCTGCTGGCAGAGTTTCTGAGGGCCGTCCACATAGCCCTGCTACAGAAGTGGAAGAGATTGAGTGCACTGATGCCGAACCACTTATGTTTCAGGATGTGGACATAGGAGGACCACCGCAGCACATCTCTGATGATGACGAAAGACAGGTGCCAACTGCTGTGGCTTTCTGCAGTGTGCAGACCAGCAAGGAGTGCAGGGGTGAATAGTGGGTAGAAGATGATGTGGAGGATGATGAGGTCCTAGATCCCACATGGAATCAAGGTCATGCGAGTGACGTGTGCAGTTCAGAGGAAGAGGTGGTGGTCACACAGCACCAGCCGCACAGCAAAAGAGGGAGCAGTGTGCAAAAGCAGATTGTCCGTCCCCTAGCCAGTACGTCTGCTACTGCCCACCGCACCCAGGGACTGAGTGCACCAAAGCCAGCTCCAAGGAGTTCCCTGGCATGGCAGTTCTTCAGGCAATGTGCTGACGACAAGATGCGAGGAGTTTGTATGCTGTGCAATCAGAGCCTGAAGCGCGGCATAAATGTTCTAAACCTGAGCACCACCTGCATAACCAGGCATCTAAATGCAAAGCACGAGCTGCAGTGGAGTAAACACCTCAAAAACCACAAAAGATCTCAGGCTCCTCCTGTTCACTCTTCTGCTGCAGTCTCGGCCTCTTCCTTCCCCTCTGGAGTGACAGTGGCACTTGCCACCCCGCAAACAGAGGATGTGGCAGGAACGCCACCACGTCCGTCACCGTCACCAAGCATCTCCACAATGTCCCATGGAAGCGTTCAGCTGTCCATCTCCCAAACACTGGAGAGAAAGAAGAAGCATCCGCCTACCCATCTGCGATCTCTGGCCCTGAATGCCAGAATTTCAAAATTCATGGCCTTTGAAATACTGTCATTCCATCTCGTGGAGGGAGAGACTTTTAAAAACCTTATGGTGGTGGCTGTCCCACAGTATGTGGTTCCCAGCCGCCACTACTTTTCCAGACGAGCCATCCCTGCCCTGCACAAGCAAGTGGCGGACAAAATCAGGTGTGCACTGCGCAACACCATCTGTGGCAAGGTCCACATAACTACCTATACGTGGACCAGTAAGCACGGGCAGGGGCGTTTTATCTCTCTAACTGCACACTGGGTAAATGCAGTGGTGGCTGGGCCTGAGGTGGATAGCAGTTTGGCTCATGTCCTACAGCCACCGAGGATTGCAGGACTTTTCTCTTTGCCTCCTGTTGCCTCCTCCTCCTACTCCGCTTCCTCCTCTACCGCCTCTTCATCTGGTCAGCGTAACACCTTCACCAACAACTTCAGCACAGCCAGGGGGAAACGACAGCAGGCTGTTTTGAAGCTCATCTGTTTGGGGGGAAAAGCCTACACCGCGCAGGAGCTGTGGAGGGGCATGGAACAACAGACCGATGAGTGGTTGGTGCCGCTGAGCCTCAAGCCTGTCCTGGTGAGCGCATGGTGAGTGCCTCATGTTATTCTATATTCTTGTTGAAGAATCAGATGAACCTTCCTTTGCTTATTTATTTATGAGCACAGCGATACTTTGCCATTATACTGGGTGCTTTTTCAGCTGTATGCAATTTGGACTGTGCGACTTTCAAGTGTGGTATTCTTGGACTAGCAGTGCCACTGTTTTCTCCTCTCCTTTGCTACAGTTTATATCTTATAATGTCAGTTGAGCATGCTAATGAACCACCAGCTACGTCCATAAAGGCTGATGTGCAAGATACAGCACCCAGTATTAAACTGGGAAGAGAAGGAGCGGACACGTTTTTCGCAGTATGCGATGAAAAGGATAGCATTCAGGCGATGAGCACTAAGATGCTGGAAACAAAAATCTTCCAGCTGGCAGATAAAGAGATGCGATTATTCTGGCACATAAAATCGCTTAAATCATACAGAGACTGTAAAAGAGTTCCGAGGGGACTGCGCCTCTATAAAGAGGTTATGCAATACGAGGATGATAGTCTGTTTGTAGACAACTGGAAAGATATGCACCAGCAGTTCTCCTTACAAGTTATGGATCTAGCCTTAACTCGAGATGAGGAAGAATATGAATTAGTCACCAACGAACTAAATAAGGCACGAGAAGAATTAAAGAATAGATTAATGGAATCCCAAGTGTCCAACTTTGAGAAAAAATTAAACAAAAAACTATCCGTTACACAGGCAGAGTTGAAAGAGCGTAAACGTGATAAATTCCTTCGGGACAAGAATGATTATGAACATGATAGAGTGTTCGACTGGGGGAGAAAGAAAATACGCCCCAAACGCGCATTCCGTCGTGGACGCAGCGATTTCTGCATGACAGATTCAGATTCAAGCCTTTCTGAAGGAGGCAATACCAGCCAGCCTAATGCCCCCTCCCCTTTAGAAAGAGAACGAGGAGATGAAGAGGGAGACACAAAAGAAAGGAGCAGAGAAGTCCACAAGTCCACGAGACGGAAGAGACCAGTCTCCTGGCGTCAGTGAACAATGGATATGGAAGCTCTCCGGTCGAAAATAATATTGTGGTCAACTTAACTGAGTTAGAACTGCCACAGGGCTGCACCTCACTCCTTAATAGGGGTTTGGGGTTCAGCCTAGTTGACCAGTTCAACCCAGTGGACTTTGAAATAGATCTGTTCAAATCTATACGTAAATTACATTTAAAGAAGATGTTTTCAGATACACCCAGCACCAGTAGATCTACCTTACCGGGGGAAATCCCAGCTAGAATGTCAGAACAACAGTTTCATGCCCAGCAGAGATATGATGAGGAGGAATGGGAGTGTGTGAGGTTTCTGGCAGGCATACAGACAGAGGAGCTAAGTAGCGACACTGGTGCACGAGAGATATTCACAGGTAGCATCGGGACCACCTTCCTACTTCCCATGCCGGCTGGCTCAGGCTAAGCGATAGATATTTTCCATAAGCGGGTATTGAGAGATATGCGTGCACTGATATATCCAGTGGTACCTCGCAATACCACTAAAGAAGAGGCACCTGCCTTAGAGTGGTTTAGGAAACAAGATAATATCGTAGTGAAGCCGGCCGACAAGGGAGGGAACGTGGTCCTGATGACCAGAGCATACTATCTGGAGGAGGCAGAGAGGCAATTAGGAGACACTCAAGTGTACCAAAGATTGAGTAGCGACCCAATCCCTGGAATAATTTGCAAGTTGAGGGTCCTATTGGACAAATATATAGAAGCCCAATTTTTGCCACGGACTTTATTGGATAAACTGCCTTCCCCAAAATATCAATTTGGTATTTTACACCAAAGATTCATAAATCCCCTATAAAACCCCCTGGCCGCCTTATAGTGGCAGGGATCGGGTCGGCAACAGAACCATTGTCGCGCTATACTGATTGGCTCCTCAGGCCTTTACTTCTAAGCACCCCAACATATCTTAAGGACACTAGCGATTTCCTACGTGCACTCGACTTGTTTGAGTGGCACGAGGATTATCGTCTGGTGTCCTTAGATGTTGAAAGCCTATACACCAGAATTCCTCATAATTTAGGTCTTTCAGCAATAGATGATGTGCTGACCAGGTCAGACAAGGGCGAGACATTTCGTAGCTTCATACATGAATCTTTAGATTTCGTGTTATCTAACAATACTTTTCAATTCGATGGTAAGTGGTACCGCCAGGTATTGGGTACGGCCATGGGCACGCCGGTGTCGTGCACATTCGCCAACCTATACCTGGCGGTATTTGAGGAGACATATGTATTCTCGGCGGGTAACCCCTTTCTCAAATATATACATCTGTTTCTACGATATGTCGATGACGTGTTCCTGGTCTGGTCAAGCAGCGAGGAGCAGTGCAGCGAATTTGTGGAGTACTTAAACACGCAAAATAGAATGAATATGAGGTTCACACTCAATTTTGGGGCGAGACCTTGGACTTTCTGGATGTTCGCGTTACAGTAGAGGATGGTAGGCTACACACGGCGGGATACCGCAAACCTTCCGCTACCAACTCGCTGCTTCACCAGACCAGTTTTCACGCATCGGCAGTAAAGGACGCTATCCCTTATGAGCAGTTTGTCAGGTTGTGTCGTATCAATGACACCGATGAGGGTTATTTTAAACAAGCAGATAAGCTTAAAAATCGATTGGTTGAGAGGGGTTACCCACTGGGGAAAGTCTCCAAAGCTATGCGAAAAGCGGCGAACTTGAACCGCAAAGACCTCCTGAGGGAGGGAAGAAATAAAGAAACTGCAGCACGTTTTGCTTTTGCCTTTAAATATAGTCCTGCTGCGGAACTTGTCAAAAAGGTCATCCAGGATAATTGGGACCTACTCAAAGGAGATGCTGGTTTGAAAGACATTACGGCTAATAAGCCATTGGTGGTGTTAAGGAGGTGCCACACATTAAAGGACAAGTTGGTCCATACTGTATGTCCCCAGAATTCACGTAGCAAATGGTTACAGATGGGAGGAGTAACACAGAAGGTAAAGATTTTATAAATTGTCGTACCTCATTTTTTGTCTATGTTATCTTCTGTCCCTGTAGGATGTTTTATATTGGTAAGACCATACGTCCCTTATTCGAGCGTATACGTGAGCATGTGAACTCGATCCGCACGGGGAAAGGTTCCCCGCGGCTGATCGAGCATGTTCATAACGCCCATGATGGGAGTCCACGTTGCCTGACCTTTGCGGGAGTGGAGGTGGTGAAACCCATCCGTCGTGGGGGGGACCAGCACCGTCTACTCTTGCAGAGGGAGGCAAGGTGGATCCTATGTACAGGAGCAATGGGAGCAAATGGACTCAATGACAAAAATGATATGTCAGTATTTTTGTGAAGGTTTGTGACTTGCGATTTATGTGGAGTCCGTGGTAACAGTGCCAGATATAATTAGCGGGAGTATGCCGATAATAAGCCATCTACATATGCTAAAGTTAATGATGTTTGCTGAATGTATCCTTCTCATACGCATGTTTGTTTTTAATGTCCCAATCATGTTGAAGCGTCCCAGTGTTGCTATGACAAATGGGGGGGCGTTCCTAATAAATAGCGTGGAATCACGCCGGGACGTCAGTGCGGCCTGACGAAGCACGTGTGTGCGCGCGAAACAGCCGTAGCCGCTGACTATCTATGGATCGTGTCCGCTACCTATTCCCTTGACTTGCTGTCATACATCATATGACGAAATAAAGAAAAAATAAAGATAAGTTTTAAGCGCATGGTGAGTGCCGCATTTTATTCTATATTCTTGTTGAAGAATCTGGTGGTGTGCCCCATAGCAGCTCTGGGGTTAGCCGGTTTGATGCACATCCCTTGTCTGGCGCATGTGCTGAATTTGGTGATGCAGAGATTCCTGAAAAATTACCCCAATATGTCAGTGCTGCTGCAGAAAGTGTGGGCCGTCTGGGCGTGCCTTTGGTGTTCTCACCCTGCTGCTGCTTGACTGTCTGTGTTGCAGCGTAACTTCAGCCTTCCCTCTCACCGCCTCATATGCGATGTACCCACAAGGCGGAACTTCACCTTGCACAAGCTGTAGAGACTGTGCGAGCAACAGCAGGCAATAGTGGAGTTCCAGCTGCAGCACGCACGGGTGAATTGCTCTGCGGAACAGCACCACTTCACCACCAACGAGTGAGCCTCCATGCGGGATGTGTGTGCCGTGTTGCGCTGTTTCCAGTACTCCACCAACATGGCCGGTGCCGATGATGCAGTCCTCAGCTTTACTATCCCACTTCTATATCTCCTTCGGGAGATGATGGAAATGTGGAAAAGCTTTGTCAGCATGCCACAACAACTAGCACCACCAGCTGATACAGAACGTCTTAGCAGGAGGCAGCATTTCAGCAACATGGTGGAACAGTACTTCTGCATATGCCTACACGTACTAACTGATAGGTCTTCCCCATTCAACTTCTCCATGTCCACATGGCCTGAGCTTGCCCTTTCCGCCTTGGAGGTGCTGGCCTGCCCTGCAGCCAGTGCATTGTCTGAATGTGTGTTTAGCACAGCAGGGGGCGTTATCACAGATGAGCGCAGCCCCCATTACACAGCCAATGCGGACAAGCTCACGTTCATTAAAATGAACCAGGCATGGATCCCACACGACTTGTCCATACCTTGCACTGAGTATACAAGTATACTGGCCACACCCAGCCATTGTTATACTCCAGCGCACTTTAATTCTCTTTTCTATTTCAATGTTTTGGGGTCTTCACAAATTTATTAAAAAATAAAAAAATAAAAATAAAGGGGAAAAAAATTAAAAAACAACAAAAACAGTGTTGGCTACCTCCTCTTCCACCTTCACCGCCGCGTTTACCACCTCCTTCACCTCACACTTCACTTTGATCTCTGCCTCCTAGATCAAGATTATTTAAATTTTTTTCTATTCTATGTTATTTTAAGTCATTTCCCTATAAACATTTGTTTGCAGTGCAACTGTCTAGCTCTTACTGCCATTTTGCTTACTTTTAAAGCCCTCTAGCCCTTACTATGACTATTTTACAGCCATTTTAGTGCACCAAGGTTCAGGTCCCCATTGATTTCAATAGGGTTCGGGTTCGAGTTCAGGTCAAGTTCGGGTCCCGAACCCGAACTTTGACCCAAAGTTCGGCCGAACCCAGCGAACCCGTTCATCCATGGGTCTGCTCATCCCTACTTATTAATAATAACTCACTGTTTCTTTCAGTGCTGCTACACGTGTATAAAAACAGGCAGGTATCTGCCCCAATTAAGGTATGGCCACGGTGTCATGTTTTTGATGCAGTTTTGGAAGTCAAAATCAGAAGAGGATCATAAAAGGAAAGAAAGTATAAAGAACAGACATGACTTCTCTTTTTTTATTCAATGCTGTTGTAGCTTCAAAAACTGCATCAGAAAATTTTTCTATGTGGCAGTCCCCTAAAATATAATTTTTCTATTGCTTGTTCAGAATAAGGCATTTTTCCCTATACCACCATGTATAGCTTCCCCACTCCTTTGACAGCAAACCTCTCCATGTAGCTTCTCCTCCTTCTCCCTTATGGCCTCTTTCCGCACACTACAGAGAACCATGCAGAAAAGGGATGCACTATATCAAATAGGAGAGATGGCCACTGGAATACAGCAGCCCATCTCCAGTTCTGAGGAATATTGGTGAATTCCCTGTTGTACAGCCTTCTCCTAGGACCACACATCAGCTGTATCATAGGTGAGCCCATGCTATTCTGCTACATTGTGTATTTATTCATTTTTAGATTATGTAGAGACTTTTTTCCTGCCCCACTGTCTCAACTGTATTGCTTCTGTATTCTGAAACTTGTAGTTCCTCATTGTTCTGAAAAATATTTATTCATTGCTAAATTATTCTGAGACCTGTATTGCATTAGTTCTCCAAAGTGTATTTATTCATTACTGCATTATTCTGGGACTCCACCTGCTCCGCCCCTTCCATTAGGCTAACGACAAAATAAAGGAACCAGCACAATGCAGGGAGTTTCTCAGATGACTGTTGCCATTGCAGTAAAGCGGTATGTCATACAGTATTCCACGGACAAATGTCTTGAGCAACAATTAAATCTTTATTAAAAGGCAATGTGAAAACTGTTGTAGTGACCCTTGTACAACAGCACTCCTATATTTTAGATTGCACTCACTCTATTAGGAGTTTCATGGAGAGGTACATGAAGCTAGGTAGCCCTTTCAGTCAGCCACAGTTCAGGGTAACAGAGTCTTATATCTCTCTCTCCTACCAGTGTTTCATGCACTGTGACACTTCAGGCTCTGCACTGGGCCGTGCTGATCCTGGATCTCTCCACCTTCTGGCCAAGTTGTTTGAGAAACCTTGTTACCTAGCAAGCAGAAATGCTCTGAAAGCTGGCACTGAGGACATTCACCAAGCTGAGAGGTACTGCAGTTTAAGTTGCTATGACTATTGCTGAGACTAAGATCAAAGGGAGTCTGTCACCTGGATTAAGCACTATAAAGTGGAGTTCTACGAGGCGACATGTGGCAATTGCCTCAGGCAGCACCACCTAGGGACGATTGCGGGTGGCTGAAAGACCCCGGGAAATTAGCGTGTCACAGTTCTTCCAGCCACTGCTGCCTCCATGCAACAGCATCATTCGGTTGCCAGGGGAACCGGGTCTGATGGGTGGCCTGTGCTGATGTTAGAGCCCTGGGCCAATGAAGATGTGTGTTGGGACTCCCAAGCATTAGGGCGCGTGGCTGGCAGCTGCACCAGGTGTGCAGGCACGCTGACTTGAGCTGCCTTTCTTCATTATGAAGGCCAACACCTGTATCTCTCTGTCTGGTCATACCTTCTGATAGGCATCATCATCATGCCACTTGAGCCAGGCATTCAGCTCAGAACACAGACTGTAAGAGAATTGTGTCCTGCACGGAATCCTGTGTATTTATGTACTGGCACATGTTTTAAGGGGGCATTTTTTGTACTGGTACACATTATGAGGGGCATTTTTGTAATGGCGCACATTATAGGGGCCATTTTTCAACTGGCACGCATTATAAGGAGGCATACTTTCTACTATGTATTTTTTTTACTGGCACATATTATAAGGGGATGTTATGGGATAAAAAAAATCAAACAGTGGCTTGTTGGGGGAAAAGTGTTCAAAAATTATGTCTTGACGAGGTTAGAATGCCTGCACAAATGACACTCACAAATGCTCCTTGTCAGAAGAAAAAAGTGGCTAGTCTGAACGAGCCTAGAAAGTTCTCCCGTTTAATTGGGAGCAGCAGCAGTGCAGTGTGGATGTGGAAAGGATAGAGCAGTGATGGCTAACCTCCGGCACTCCAGCTGTGGTAAAACTATGACTCGCAACGCAAGATGCACACTTGCTTGGCTGTTCTCCTTAGAAATGAATGGAGCATGCTCGGAATCATAGTTTCACCAAAGCTAGGGTGTTGGAGGCTAGCCATCACTGGGATAGAGTATTAAAGGCTCGTGGCCGCAATAGTAACAGCAGCAGCACAATCAGCATAGCATGCAGCATACAAGACAGTAGACTGTCTGTCTATATGTAGTAGTAGTAGTAGTAGTAGTAGTGATGTCAGTAGGGGATTAGCAGTGAGTAGCAGGAACCATCTTGACTTTTGCTTGCTTTTTGACTCTCTTCTACCACTCTCTACCATTTGTTTCCTCCAGGACGCAGATGCTGCCAGAACTCTATTACTTCATAACCTCTGGTGTCTTCCCCTCTGGTTTTAAGCATGCTACCATTACACCCATCCTCAATAAGCCTTCACTTAAAGATGAGCGAACACCTGGAAGTTCGGGTTCGGGAAGTTCGGCCGAACTTCCCGAAAATGTTCGGGTTCGGGATCCGAACTCGACCCGAACTTTATCCCGAACCCGAACCCCATTGAAGTCAATGGGGACCCAAACTTTTAGGCACTAAAAAGGCCAGCACCCAGACAGAGGAGAGCCATCCCACAGCAAGGAATCATGCGTCATTTCACTCACCACTGGAGATGGCCACTTTCAGTTATTTCGGCCCAGCACCCAGACCGAGGATACAGGTCCCACAGCAAGGAATCATGCGTCATATCACCCACCACTGGAGAAGGCCACTTTCAGTTATTTCGGACCCAGCACCCAGACAGAGGAGAGAGGTCCCACAGCAAGGAATCATGCGTCATATCACCCACCACTGGAGAAGGCCACTTGCATTTATTTCGGCCCCAGCACCCAGACAGAGGAGAGAGGTCCCACAGCAAGGAATCATGCGTCATGTCACCCACCACTGGAGAAGGCCACTTTTAGTTATTTTTGCCCCACCACCCAGACTGAGGATACAGGTCCCACAGCAAGGAATCATGCGTCATATTACCCACCACTGGAGAAGGCCACTTTCAGTTATTTATGCCCCACCACCCAGACAGAGGAGAGAGGTCCCACAGCAAGGAATCATGCGTCATATCACCCACCACCGGAGAAGGCCACTTTCAGTTATTTCGGACCCAGCACCCAGACAGAGGAGAGGTTCATTCAACTTTGGGTTGCACCGCAAGATCATGGTAAAGTTAAAAAAATGAGGATTCAATAAAGAAGTGCTCCGGAGTACAAGAATACATGGTTGAGGGGGAGGCAGTTATAAATGTCAATTCTGCACAAGGGAGGCACAGGTCCTGTGGGATCCATGCCTGGTTCATTTTTATGAACGTCAGCTTGTCCACGTTGGCTGTGGACAGGCGGCTGCGTTTGTCAGTAATGAAGCCCCCTGCCGTGCTGAATACACGTTCAGACAAAACGCTGGCCGCACCTACAAGGCATAAAATGCTAACTCTGGCCACGTGGACAATTTGGAGACCCAGAAGTTGAATGGGGCCGAACCATCAGTCAGTACGTGGAGGGGTGTGCAGACGTACTGTTCAACCATGTTAGTGAAATGCTGCCTCCTGCTAGTACGTTCCGTATCAGTTGGTGGTGCAGTTAGCTGTGGCGTGGAGACAAAACTTTTCCACATTTCTGCCATGCTAACCCTGCCCTCAGAGGAGCTGGCCTTGACACAGCTGCGTTGGCGACCTCTTGCTCCTCCTCTGCCTTCGCCTTGGGCTTCCATCTGTTCCCCTGTGACATTTGGGAATGCTCTCAGGAATGCCTCGACCAGTGTGCACTTGTACTCGCGCATCTTCCTATCACGCTCCAGTGCAGGAAGTAAGGTGGGCACATTGTCTTTGTACCGGGGATCCAGCAGGGTGGCAACCCAGTAGTCCGCACACGTTAAAATGTGGGCAACTCTGCTATTGTTGTGCAGGCACTGCAGCATGTAGTCGCTCATGTGTGCCAGGCTCCCCAGAGGTAAGGACAAGCTGTCCTCTGTGGGAGGCGTATCGGCATAGTCCTCCGTATCCCCCAGCCGCGCACCAGTGATGGGCCTTAGCTGTGTCGGGTGCCACCCTGATGTGAACCTACTTCATCCTCATCCTCCTCCACCTCCTCCTCCTCGTCCTCCAGTAGTGGGCCCTGGCTGGCCACATTTGTACCTGGCCTCTGCTGTTGCAAAAAACCTCCCTCTGAGCCACTTCTAACAGACTGGCCTGAAAGTGCTAAAAATGACCCCTCATCCTCCTCCTCCTCCTCCTCCTGGGCCACCTCCTCTTCCATCATCGCCCTAAGCGTTTTCTCAAGGAGACATAGAAGTGGTATTGTAACGCTGATAACGGTGTCATCACCACTGGCCATGTTGGTGGAGTACTCGAAACAGCGCAACAGGGCACACAGGTCTCGCATGGAGGCCCAATCATTGGTGGTGAAGTGGTGCTGTTCCGCAGTGCGACTGACGCGTGCGTGCTGCAGCTGAAATTCCACTATGGCCTGCTGCTGCTCGCACAGTCTCTCCAGCATGTGCAAGGTGGAGTTCCACCTGGTGGGCACGTCGCATATGAGGCGGTGAGCGGGAAGGCCGAAGTTCCTCTGTAGCGCAGACAGGCGAACAGCGACAGGATGTGAACGCCGGAAGCGTGCACAGACAGCCCGCATTTTATGCAGCAGCTCTGACATGTCGGGGTAGTTGTGAATGAACTTTTGCACCACCAAATTCAGCACATACGCCAGGCAAGGGATGTGCGTCAAACCGGCTAGTCCCAGAGCTGCCACGAGATTTTGCCCATTATCGCACATCACCAGGCCGGGCTTGAGGCCCACCGGCAGAAACCACTTGTCGGTCTGTTGTTCAATACCCCGCCACAACTTCTGCGTGGTGTGGGGCCTGTCCCCCAAACATATGAGTTTCAGAATGGCCTGCTGACGTTTACCCCGGGCTGTGCTGAAGTTGGTGGTGAAGGTGTGTGGCTGACTGGATGAGCTGGTGGAAGCAGAGGAGGAGGAAGCCGAGTAGGAGGAGGAGGCTACAGGAGGCAAAGAATGATGCCCTGCGATCCTTGACGGCGGAAGGACTTGCGCTAAGGAACTTTCCACCTGGGGCCCAGCCGCCACTACATTTACCCAGTGTGCAGTTAGGGAGATATAGCGTCCCTGGCCGTGCTTACTGGTCCACGTATCAGTGGTTAGGTGGACCTTGCCACAGATGGCGTTGCGCAGTGCACACTTGATTTTATCGGATACTTGGTTGTGCAGGGAAGGCACGGCTGTCTTGGAGAAGTAGTGGCGGCTGGGAACAACATACTGTGGGACAGCCATGGACATCAGCTGTTTTAAGCTGTCTGTGTCCACCAGCCTGAATGACAGCATTTCAAATGCCAGTAGTTTAGAAATGCTGGCATTCAGGCCCAGGGCTCGAGGGTGGCTAGGTGGGAATTTACGCTTTCTCTCCAAGGTTTGTGAGATGGAGAGCTGAACGCTGCCGTGTGACATGGTGGAGATGCTTGGTGACGCAGGTGGTGTTGTCGGTTGCACATCCTCTGTTTGGTGGGCGGCAGGTGCCAACATTCCTCCCGAGGCGGAGGAAGAGGCAGAGGCAGCAGCAGAAGAGGGAGCAGTGGGAGCCAGAGTGAGTTCCTTGCTTTTAAGGTGTTTACTCCACTGCAGTTCATGCTTTGCATGTAGATGCCTGGTCATGCAGGTTGTGCTAAGGTTCAGAACGTTAATGCCTCGCTTCATGCTCTGATGGCACAGCGTGCAAACCACTCGGGACTTGTCGTCAGCACATTGTTTAAAGAAGTGCCATGCCAGGGAACTCCTTGAAGCTGCCTTTGGGGTGCTCGGTCCCTGGTGGCGGTGGCCAGAAGCAGGCGAACTCTCTTGGAGGCGGCTGTTCTGCTTTTGCCCCCTGCTCTCTCTTTTGCTATGCTGTTGCCTCGGTCTCACCACTGCCTCTTCCTCTGAACTATGAAAGTCAGTGGCACGAACTTCATTCCATGTGGGGTCTAGGACCTCATCGTCCCCTGCATCGTCTTCCACACAGTCTTCCTCCCTGACCTCCTGTTCGGTCTGCACACTGCAGAAAGACGCAGCAGTTGGCACCTGTGTTTCATCATCATCAGAGAAGTGCGGACTCCGATGAGGTGGTATTCCCATGTCCTCATCAGTGGTTGTGCATTAGTGCATTCTATGTCTTCCACCACTGGGGAAGGGCTAGGTGGATACCTTTGGGAAACCCTGCCAGCAGAGTCTACAAACAGCATAAGAGACTGCTGCATAACTTGAGGCTCAGACAGTTTCTCTGATATGCATGGGGGTGATGTGACAGACTGATGGGCTTGGTTTTCAGGTGCCACCTGAGCATTTTCTGCAGAAGACTGGGTGGAAGATAATGTTGTGAACATGCTGGATCCACTGTCGGCCACCCAATTGACTAGCGCCTGTACCTGCTCAGGCCTTACCATCCTTAGAACGGCATTGGGCCCCACCAAATATCGCTGTAAATTCTGGTGGGTACTGAAACCTGAGGTAGTTGGTTCACTAGGACGTGTGGCTGTGGCAGAATGGCCACGTCCTCTCCCAGCACAAGAGGGTACACTAACACCACCACGACCGCGTCCGCGTCCCTTACTAGATGTTTTCCTCATTGTTACCGTTCACCAAGCACCACAATAAGAAAAAAAATATTTGGCCCAATATATTGATTTCAAATTCAGGCCTTTTTTTACAGGCACCTAACACTATCTGCCTATTTATTTATGTAGCGTATTACACCAATCCAGGCACAGCAGTAACCACTGATTTAGGGGAATATCTCTTTTAGGGCTGGTATTTAGGCCCTGGATGAAGCAGGGTGCAACAGCTCGAACACCAGATTCAGGGTATTGCTATTTTGGCAATTGAATTTCACGCCAGAACAAAATATATGTTTTTGCGGACACTATGAAACTTGGCCTGTAACAGCTGGGACACCAGATTCAGGGTATTTCTATTTTGGCAATTGAATTTCATCCCAGAACAAAATATATAATTTGCAGGACACCATGAAACTTGGCCAGCCACAGCTGAAACCACTGATTTATGGTATTGCTATTTTGGCAATTGAATTTCACCCCAGAACAAAATAAATGTTTTTGCGGACACTATGAATCTTGGCCAGCCACAGCTGAAACCATTTATTTATGGTATTGCTATTTTGGCAATTGAATTTCACCCCAGAACAAAATATATGTTTTTGCGGACACTATGAAACTTGGCCTGCAACAGCTGGGACACCAGATCCAGGGTATTGCTATTTTGGCAATTGAATTTCACCCCAGAACAAAATATATGTTTTTGCGGACACTATGAATCTTGGCCAGCCACAGCTGGGAAACCACTGATTTATGGTATTGCTATTTTGGCAATTGAATTTCACCCCAGAACAAAATATATGTTTTTGCGGACACTATGAAACTTGGCCTGCAACAGCTGGGACACCAGATTCAGGGTATTGCTATTTTGGCAATTGAATTTCACCCCAGAACAAAATATATGTTTTTGCGGACACTATGAAACTTGGCCTGCAACAGCTGGGACACCAGATTCAGGGTATTGCTATTTTGGCAATTGAATTTCACCCCAGAACAAAATATATGTTTTTGCGGACACTATGAATCTTGGCCAGCCACAGCTGAAACCACTGATTTATGGTATTGCTATTTTGGCAATTGAATTTCACCCCAGAACAAAATATATGTTTTTGCGGACACTATGAAACTTGGCCTGCAACAGCTGGGACACCAGATTCAGGGTATTGCTATTTTGGCAATTGAATTTCACCCCAGAACAAAATATATATTTTGCAGGACACTATGAAACTTGGCCAGCCACAGCTGAAACCACTGATTTATGGTATTGCTATTTTGGCAATTGAATTTCACCCCAGAACAAAATATATGTTTTTGCGGACACTATGAATCTTGGCCAGCCACAGCTGAAACCACTTGATTTATGGTATTGCTATTTTGGCAATTGAATTTCACCCCAGAACAAAATATATGTTTTTGCGGACACTATGAAACTTGGCCTGCAACAGCTGGGACACCAGATTCAGGGTATTGCTATTTTGGCAATTGAATTTCACCCCACAACAAAATATATATTTTTGCGGACAATATGAATCTTGGGATTCTTGGCCAGCCACAGCTGAAACCACTGATTTATGGTATTGCTATTTTGGCAATTGAATTTCACGCCAAAACAAAATATATGTTTTTGCGGACACTATGAAACTTGGCCTGCAACAGCTGGGACACCAGATTCAGGGTATTGCTATTTTGGCAATTGAATTTCACCCCAGAACAAAATATATAATTTGCAGGACACTATGAAACTTGGCCAGCCACATCTGAAACCACTGATTTATGGTATTGCTATTTTGGCAATTGAATTTCACCCCAGAACAAAATATTTGTTTTTGCGGACACTATGAATCTTGGCCAGCCACAGCTGAAACCACTTATTTATGGTATTGCTATTTTGGCAATTGAATTTCACCCCAGAACAAAATATATGTTTTTGCGGACACTATGAAACTTGGCCTGCAACAGCTGGGACACCAGATTCAGGGTATTGCTATTTTGGCAATTGAATTTCACCCCACAACAAAATATATGTTTTTGCGGACACTATGAAACTTGGCCTGCAACAGCTGGGACACCAGATCCAGGGTATTGCTATTTTGGCAATTGAATTTCACCCCAGAACAAAATAAATGTTTTTGCGGACACTATGAATCTTGGCCAGCCACAGCTGAAACCACTGATTTATGGTATTGCTATTTTGGCAATTCAATTTCACCCCAGAACAAAATATATGTTTTTGCGGACACTATGAAACTTGGCCTGCAACAGCTGGGACACCAGATTCAGGGTATTGCTATTTTGGCAATTGAATTTCACCACACAACAAAATATATATTTTTGCGGACAATATGAATCTTGGGATTCTTGGCCAGCCACAGCTGAAACCACTGATTTATGGTATTGCTATTTTGGCAATTGAATTTCACCCCAAAACAAAATATATAATTTGCAGGACACTATGAAACTTGGCCTGCAAGAGCTGGGACACCAGATTCAGGGTATTGCTATTTTGGCAATTGAATTTCACCCCAGAACAAAATATATAATTTGCAGGACACTATGAAACTTGGCCAGCCACAGCTGAAACCACTGATTTATGGTATTGCTATTTTGGCAATTGAATTTCACCCCAGAACAAAATATATGTTTTTGTGGACACTATGAATCTTGGCCAGCCACAGCTGAAACCACTGATTTATGGCATTGCTATTTTGGCAATTGAATTTCACCCCAGAACAAAATATATGTTTTTGCGGACACTATGAATCTTGGCCGGCCACAGCTGAAACCACTGATTTATGGTATTGCTATTTTGGCAATTGAATTTCAATCGGGTATGATGTTGTATTTTTCAGATAGTGTAAGGATTACGCCTGCTTCACAGTGACAGACCAAACTCTGACAGACCAAACTTCCCGTTTAAGTTGAGTTGTCAATAGTTGACACACTCATGACATAAATTTTATTCCTCTATGCGTCAATCTTGGTGTAGTGATGACTTTGCTCGAGCACACGTTCTGGAGATTGCAGGCGCTGTCGGTTTTACAAAGCCTATGGTCGTGCTGAGGTGGTTCAGTGACAGTTAAGTGACCCAGAAAACAATGATTCTACAGTGTGGGCCCATTGTTGGCCTAGTAGGCTTTAATGATCACCTTAGATGATGTGACACAGTGAGAGGTTTGGTGGTAAAAAACAGGTATTTTCCTCTCAGCCTGTGCTGCTGGGTTGATTGCAGCCAGGTGAGGGCAAATACTGGACCGGATTTTAGGTGCCGGTCCGGGTTTTTTTGGGTTAATGCCTAGGTGCCTTTAAAAGACAGCTGGGTTTTATGCAAACTCTCTCTGTGTGTGGGATCTGAGCCCTGTGCTGGGCTGAAAAGCTGAGACCTGTGTGTCAGAAGAGCAGGCCATTTAAAGACGGTCAGTGGACTTTTTGTGTTGCTGAGCATTCAGCCAGGTGTGAACTAACACCTAGGATTTAAGGTGATTTAACCTGGAAACTGCTGGTGTTCCGTGGAGCTCTCAGGGCTGGAAGCAAGAGCTTGCAAAGAGGTGTGCAGTCTGCCTGGAAGCCTGAGGTTGGACTTTCCTGCGGCTGGGCTGACAGCCGGGTGTGAACACACACCTAAACCACACAGGTGAATTTGATTCAGTCTTGGACTTTTGTTTTGCCTCAAGTTTTTGCTGTGTGTGTGAAGTAACACTAAGTGACTGTTTTGAGTTTTGTTTGTGCAAGTGTGAAATAAAACACTGTTTACTGCACCAGCACCGCTGTCTACCAGAGCAACTCCCCACATTGATCACAAAGAAAATTTATGTTTTTTTTATGAAAAATTACACAGCCGATCGCTTTTGGTCTGTTCACAATGAAGCAACGACCTTATCATCTGGGGTATGCCAACATTGCCAACACACTTATAGAGGTGTTCGCTTCATTGTGATACGCAAGCCCCTTCACCACAACAAGGTAACGATCACGAAGGGGAATTAACACTTGTATGTGCCTTTTTTTTTTTGCTTTGTTTTAGCAGCCACAGTGCAGCACCAGAGGCTAGAAAAATTAGGCATGTACACATGACTGAAAAATTAGGTATTGCATGCAGAGATTAAATACAGTAGCGTGGGGACCATTTTTAGCCCAAGGCATCTCATCAGGCCTTTTTTTGTCAAATGTATCCCCCACTGTCAGTCCCTTCGGGATCCATGCCTCATTCATCTTTATAAAGGTGAGGTAATCTAGACTTTTTTGACCTAGGCGACTTCTCTTCTCAGTGACAATACCTCCTGCTGTGCTTAAGGTCCTTTCTGGCAGGACACTTGAATTGCTGCAGGCCAGAAGCTCTATCGCAAATTGAGATCGCTCAGGCCACAGGTCAATAGAGATGGCCCGAACTATTCGCCGGCGAACTGTTCCCGGCGAACGTAGCTTGTTCGCGTTCGCCTCTGCCGGGCGAACATATGCGATGTTCGGTCCGCCCCCTATACATCATCATTGAGCAAACTTTGACCCTGTACCTCACAGTCAGCAGACACATTCCAGCCAATCAGCAGCATACCCTCCCTCCCAGACCCTCCCACCTCCTGCACAGCATCCATTTTAGATTCATTCTGAAGCTGCAGTCTTAGTGAGAGGAGGGAGAGTGTAGCTGCTGCTGATTTAATTGGGAAATCGATAGCTAGGCTAGTGAATTCAGTGTCCACTCCAGTCCTGAAAGACTCATCTGATCTCTGCTGTAAGGACAGCGTCCTGACTGCACCCCAAAAAGCCCTTTTTAGGGCTGCAACATTAGTCTGCTTTTTTTTCCCCTTTATATGCATATTGCAGTTGCCTGGCCTGCCTGTGTGAGAGGAGCTGCAGGCCCACAGACTGTAGTGTGCCCACTGCCAGTGCCCACCCCTGTCATCCCATGTGGCACAGGACTTTGCATCAAAAAAGGCATTTCATTTTTACACTTTAATTTAAGTTTAGTTGCCTGCCAGTGTGTGTCAGGCTGACTTCCAGTGACTGTAGTGTGCCCACTGCCAGTGCCCACCACTCATACCGGCTGGCACAGGACTTTGCATAAAAAAAGGCATTTCATTTTTACACTTTAGTGTAATTTCAGCTGCTTGCCTGCTGCTAGTGTGTGTCAGGCCGACTTCCACTGACTGTAGTGTGCCCACTGCCAGTGCCCGCCCCTGTCATCCCGTGTGGCACAGGACTTTGCATCAAAAAATGGCATTTCATTTTTATTGCCTGCCAGTGTGTGTCAGGCTGACTTCCACTGACTGTAGTGTGCCCACTGCCAGTGCCCACCACTCATACCGGCTGGCACAGGACTTTGCATAAAAAAAGGCATTTAATTTTTACACTTTAGTGTAATTTCAGCTGCTTGCCTGCTGCTAGTGTGTGTCAGGCCGACTTCAACTGACTGTAGTGTGCCCACTGCCAGTGCCCACCCCTGTCATCCCGTGTGGCACAGGACTTTGCATCAAAAACAGGCATTTCATTTTTACACTTTAGTGTAATTTCAGTTGCTTGCCTGCTGCCAGTGTGTGTCAGGCCGACTTCCACTGACTGTAGTGTGCCCACTGCCAGTGCCTACCACTCATACCGGCTGGCAGAGGACTTTGCATCATAATAGGCATTTAATTTTTACACTTTAATCTAAGGTTAGTTGCCTGCCAGTTTGTGTCAGGCTGACTTCCAGTGACTGTAGTGTGCCCACTGCCAGTGCCTACCACTCATACCGGCTGGCACAGGACTTTGCATAAAAAAAGGCATTTAATTTTTACACAATAGTCTAATTTCAGTTGCTTGCCTGCTGCCAGTGCGTGTCAGGCCCACTTCCACTGACTGTAGTGTGCCCACTGCCAGTGCCAACCACTGATACCGGGTGGCACAGTAGCTTGCCGATAAATAAGGCATTTCATTTTTACACATTAGTCTAATTTCAGTTGCTTGCCTCCTTCCAGTGTGTGTCAGGGCCACCTCCACAGACTGTAGTGTGCCCACTGCCAGTGCCAACCACTGATACCGGGTGGCACAGTAGCTTGACGATAAATAAGGCATTTCATTTTTACACATTAGTCTAATTTCAGTTGCTTGCCTGCTGCCAGTGTGTGTCAGGCCCACTTCCACAGACTGTAGTGTGCCCACTGCCAGTGCCCACCACTGATACAGGGTGGCACAGTACCACTTATCGAAAAAAAAAATGACAGGCAGAGGCAGGCCACCCCGCAGGGGCCGTCGTGGTCGTGGTGCTGTGATTTCCACTGTCCCTGGAATAATGCCTAGTGTTCAGAGGCCATGTACCCTGAACCCGAAAAATTCTGAGGACGTAGTTGACTGGCTTAGACAGGACACCCAATCTTCAACAGCTTCCGCTAAGAACCTTGACGCACCATCTTCCTCCAGCTCAGCTTTGGTCACCTGCTCTCAAGTTACCACGCACCCGCCCGCCGCTGATAGGAATAGTACTAGTTAAGACACCACTCATATAGGGTGTCACAGCACATTGCTCTGTGCACGCGCAGTGCCCCAATTTGGGAGTATGAGGACCGACCAAGCTGCTTTTTCCATCTCCCGGTTCCTGAAATCAGTTCAGTTTGGTGTATGAGAGTTTGGTCTGTCATTGTGAAGGCAGTCGAAGGTACCAGGCCTAAATTTTTTTTCACAAAAGGCAATCCCTGATATGGGATGTAACAGGGATTAAACTGATGAGAATAGTACTACAGAAAATACCACTCATATCGGGTGTGACAGTAAATTGCACGGCGCAGACGCAGTCACCGTGGATAAAAACAAAGGGGAGGGAGCCAGCGTTTTTTTAACCATCTCCCCGTTCGAAAAATCAATTCAATTGACCTTTCAGGGACCCTTGGTGTTGTATGTGGCTGGGTGGAGGAAGAAACCTTCAATGACATCACCGGGACGTGGCTAGCTTGGTATCCAACCTTGTGCAAATGGGGAGTTTGCGGTTGTGCAAATGAACTGTTTGCGGTGCATTAAAAGGGGAGTTTGCTCTTTCAATGTCTGTGAAGCGGGCGTAACCCTTACACTACCTGATCGATACAACATCATACCTGATCGTATACACACACTGGATGTTTTAAAGCACGTTATTCCAAACAATTTAGGAATGTTAGTTGATTTATGCCCTTTATGGATTAAAACCCGACTCTGCGTCCACTACGTAATTTTCCATGGGAGTTTTGCCATAGATCCCCCTCCGGCATGCCACAGTCCAGGTGTTAGACCCCTTGAAACAACTTTCTCATCACTATTGTGGCCAGAAAGAGTCCCTGTGGGTTTTAAAATTCGCCTGTCTATTGAAGTCTATGGCGGTTCGCCCGGTTCGCGACTTCGCGAACATTTGCGGAAGTTCGCGTTCGCTGTTCGCGAACTGAAAATTTTATGTTCGCGACATCACTACAGGTCAAGTCTGCACACCCAGTAGTCAAGGGGTTCATCGCTCCTCAGAGTGTCGTGATCTGCAGTTAAGGCGAGGTAGTCTGCTACCTGTTGGTCAAGTCGTTCTCTGAGGGTGGACCCCGAAGGGCTGTGGCGATGTGTAGGACTTAAAAAGCTCTGCATGTCCTCTATCAACAACCCGTCTGTAAAGCATCCAGTCCTTGTCGTAGTGGTCGTAGGAGGAGGATTACTTTCACCTCTTCCCCTGTTAGATTCTCGTTGTGCTGTGACATCACCCTTATACACTGTGTAAAGCATATTTTTTAACTTGTTTTGGAACTGCTGCATCCTTTCCGACTTCTGGTAATTCGGTAACATTTCAGCCACTTTACGCTTATACCGGGGGTCTAGTAGCGTGGCCACCCAGTACAGGTCGTTCTCCTTCAGCCTTTTTATACGAGGCCTCCCTCAACAGGCATGACAGCATGAAAGACCCCATTTGCACAAGGTTGGATGCCGAACTACTCATGTCCTGTTCCTCGTCCTCACTGATCTCATTGAAGGTCTGTTCTTCCCCCCCAGCCACATACAACACCATGGGTCCCAGATAGGTGACAACGAGCAGCCTGGGATGCCTGCTGTGGTTGGTCTTCCTCCTACTCAAAGCCATATTCCTCCTCTGACTCCTGTTCCTCAGAATGCTCTTCCAGCGTTGCTGCAGGTCCAGCAAACGATGATAATAAGGCTGTTTCTGGTGGTGAAAGTGACCACCACTCTTCCTCTTTCTCTTCACACTCATCTACGGCCTGATCCAACACTCTTCGCAGGGCACGCTCCAGCAAGAAAACAAATGGGATGAGGTCGCTGATGGTGCCTTCGGTGCGACTGACTAGGTTTGTCACCTCCTAAAAAGGATGCATGAATCTACAGGCATTGCGCATGAGCATCCAGTAACGTGGCAAAAAAATTCCCAGCTCCGCAGAGGCTGTCCTAGCACCTCGGTCATACAAATACTCAATGACGGCTTTTTCTTGTTGGAGCAGGCGGACGAACAGGAGTGTTGAATTCCAACATGTCGGGCTGACGCAAATCAAATGCCTCACTGGCATGTTTTTTCGCCACTGAATATCGGAAAAGTGTGCCATGGCCGTTGAGGAACGCATGAAATGGCCACACACCTTCCTGGCCTGCTTGAGGACGTCCTGTAAGCCTGGGTACATATACACAAAGCGTTGTACGATCAGATTAAACACATGTGCCATGCAAGGCACATGTGTCAACTTGCCCAATTTCAATGCCGCCAACAGATTGCTTCCGTTGTCGCACACCACTTTGCCGATCTCCAGTTGGTGTGGGGTCAGCCACTGATCCACCTGTGTGTTCAGGGTGGACAGGAGTGCTGGTCCAGTGTACTCTCTGCTTTCAGGCAATTCAACCTCAAGACGGCGTGACCCTGTCGTATCCGGGATGTGGAATAGCCCCTGGGGAGCTGGGGGTGCAGTTGATGTGGAGCAAGACGAAGCAGCAGAAGAGGACTCAGCCGAGGAGGTTAGCGAAGAGGATGGAGTAGGAGGAGTAGAGGAAGTGGCAGCAGGCCTGCTTGCAAGTTGGGGACGGTGTCACCAACTCCGCTGCAGAGCATTCCATGCTTGGCAGCCATCAGCAGGTTTACCCAATGCGCATTGTACGTGATATACCTGCCATGACCGTGCTTTGCAGACCAGGTATCAGTGGTCAGATAGACCCTTGCCCCAACACTGTGTGCCAGACATGCCATGACTTCCTTTTCCACAATAGAGTACAGGTTGGGAATTGCCTTTTGTGAAAAAAAATTTCGGCCGGGAACCTTCCACTGTGGTGTCCTAATAGTTAAAAATTTTTTGAAGGCCTCAGACTCCACCACATTGTATGATAAAAGCTGGCGGGCTAAGAGTTCCTACAAGCCAGCTGTCAAACGCTGGACAAGGGGGTGACTATGTGACATTGGCTTCTTATACTCAAACATTTCCTTGACAGACAACTGACTGTGGGCAGATAAGCAGGAACTGCTGAAGGTGAGGGGCGGAGTGGCGGTTGGTTGAGAGGGGGCAGGGAGGACAGCAGTGGTTGACGTGGCTGAAGATGCTGGACCAGGAGGAGGATGGTGGCTTTAAGTTTGTGTGCTGCTTGTACTCATGTGTTGATCCTATAGGCGACTCAGTTTCTTTTGGCACAGGTTGCAAATGGCATCGCTGTTATCAGAGGCAGATACACAAAAAAATGCCACACTGCTGAGCTTTGCAATGACGGCATTCTAGTGGTGGCAACAGCATGTGTTGATTGGCGTGCTGTCTGGCTGACCCCGGGTGCCGATACATGCTGTCACTGACTGTCACTGACTCTGACTGTGCCATTAGCTCCTTGCGACGACCTCCCCCTGCTTCCAACTCGTCTCCTCCTCCTCTCTGTCTCCCCATCTAAACTTTCCCCCTGTTCTTCTTCTCTTTGAGCGGGCACCCACGTGACATCCACGAACACATCGTCATCATCAACCGCTTCGCTTGTATCTGCCAACTCAGCAAAGGAAGCAGAAGCGGGTACAACATCATCATCATCACACCGTACGCCCATGTGTGTAATGCTGCCTGACTGAGACATATCCCTGTTATCTACATCCTCTGGCAATAATGGTTGCACATCACTCATTTCTTCCAACTGATGTGTAAAAAACTCCTCTGACAGATCAAATGAAGCTGCTGTGGTGCTAGTGTTGGTGGTGGCGGCAGGCTGGCGGGCGAGTGGTAACTTGAGAGGTGCCCGAAGCTGAGCTGGAGGAAGATGGTGCGTCAAGATTCCGAGAGGAAGCTGTAGAAGATTGGGTGTGCTGTGTAAGACAGTCAACTATGTCCTCAGAATTTTTCAAGTTCAAGGTACGTGGCCTCTGAACACTGGGCATTAATCTAGGGCCAACAGAAATCACAGCACCATGACCACGACGGCCCTAAGGTGTGGCCTGCCTCTGCCTGTCATTTTTTTTTAGATTATTGGTACTATGCGTGCAAGGTACTGTGCCACCCTATATGAGTGGTGGGCAGTGGGCACAGTACAGTCAGTGGGCCTGACACACACTGGCAGGCAACTGCAATTATATTAAAGGGTAAAAATTAAATGACTCTTTTTATCTGCAAGGTACTGTGCCACCCGATATGAGTGGTGGGCAATGGCAGTGGGCACAGTACAGTCCTTGCTTTTTGATAGGAGGTGGGAGGGTCTGAGAGGGAGGGTATGCTGATTGGCTGGAATGTGTCTGCTGACTATGAGGTAGAGGGTCAAATTTTGCACAATGATGATGTATAGGGGGTGGACCGAACATCGCATATGTTCACCCTCCACAGCAGAGAAAGATAAAGCAAGATATCCAAGTTCAGCTGCCAGTTTACCCCAAAACCTTCTGGAACCAAAAGAAAGATCAAGTATTGTCTGTTAAACTTTACAAAGTCTAGACTCAGCTTATTCTCTACAAACTACGACTCTCCAATTTATTTCTATGGAGCCTAACCCTGGGGAGCGACGGTATCCAGGTAAGAGCGCCGTGACACAGCAAACTAATAAGGCTGCACCACCAATAGGCATCCCAAAAAACCTGGTGCACGATAAGCCCTGGGGGCAGCATACTGCAAAGGAATCTTTGTTGGTCTCATGTTAACAAAATGACAAAATTCAGAGGCTTCAGGGGTTAAAAATACAACTTGGCTGTATTTGGTCCAGCAATAAAACAGCGACATCACATAGAGATCAGTTCACACATAACAGTATTCAGAGCACAGATGTTCCACTGTGGCTACTGTGCCTTTCCAGACTGAGACCTTGACTGCAGTTGTCAAAAGTTTTATGCCCCAGTAACAGCATCACCTGGGCTGATTGGTGGGGAAGGGGGGGGGGGGAGTCCTGGAGGGGGAGGGAATGGCAGGTCCCACTTCCAACCTACCTGCCATTCCAAAAAAATTCAGGCCCGGAAATAAAATTTATAAAAACCTCAGCAAAGTAAATTTACTAAGGAAACCCAACTTTCCTGGATTTTTCATCTCACCTACATTAAAAAGTGTGGATGAGATGTACACCCCCTCCAGGTGTCTTCCATCTACCTATGTATTCTACGATAGATAGACAGACAGACAGGGGAAAGACGGACATACAGATAGACAAACAGAGGGAAAGACAGACAGATATGGCCACTGTTGATGGTGTTCCAAGGTTTAGGACTGATGGGCATGATGGTATTAACGCCATTTAGTCCATGGACCGGCAGCTGCAGCAGGTGTTCTTCTTCTGGGTCCTTTTTTGAATCCATTTATGGAACCGTTTCAGGCGGGATGGTCTTGTGATATTCTCCTGATCTGTTTTGGATGGTTTCTTCACGATTTTGTCCTCCTCTGTTTTAGGTGTTATTTTCATTATTTTCTCCTCCTCTTTTTTGGCAGCTTTAAGTTGTTCAATAATTGTCATTTCTTTCTTGATGTTATTGATGGCTGGTCTGATGTTATCTTTCTTGATGTCATTGATGGCTGGTCTGATGTTATCTTTCTTGATGTCATTCATGGCTGGTCTGATGTTATCTTTCTTGATGTTATCTATGGCTGGTCTGATGTTATCTTTCTTGATGTTATCTATGGCTGGTCTGATGTTTTTTTTCTTAATTTGCACTAAAGGCTTTTGAACAACTACAAAATGAAAAGGAAACCATCAGCAGGTAGTAGATATAACAGAATATATACTTTTAATATTATGAGCAATGCAGTAATATAGTGATGCAGCTCATCAGCAGACATGATGCTGAATAATGGGGTAATAGAAGGACCCACAATGTGTGTGATCAGCAGATATGAGAGGTAACCCTAAGCTCTGCCTGTACCCCCATTATATACTGTATGTTATTACATAGAAATGATTACCTGGCTTCTCCACTCGAACCATCGCTAGATCAGTTGCCTGTTTCTGTTCCCGCCGGCGCCAGGCCATGATGTACTTGTAACTGTGAGACAGAGAAATGTCCTGACATTAGCCGCTACAGATTATGATCTTCAGCTCCCCATCAGAATATACCCATGACCCCCCTCCCCCACTACAGGGGGTGAGCTATAAAGGTGCAGTATATAACAGGCAGGAAGGATATACAATAGTGCTATATTCTATATCACATCATAATACAGGACGAGGAAAGAGTGGACAGCACTTACATAATTACATCCCTGCCCGATCCAGCCCCTGTATTATAACCTGGCTGCAGTAGTTACTGCGCTCCCTGTAGGTCAGACAATACAGTGTATAGAGAATAATGTGATCTGTAGAGTAGAAGAAAATTGCAAACTCACCAGCAAAAGATGGTAATCACAGCGGCAAGCAATAGAAATCCGCATAGCGGCAGGACAACGCGGTACATGACTGGTAATAAAGACACAAGATGCTCATTATCAATTCTTATCATAGAGAACATATTCTACAAGACATTGTCCAACATCTCTAGATCCTAGAGGATAATGAGAGTAGAATTAGGAGAAGAAGGAATTGACTACTCACTGTTATTTGCACCAGCGCTGTCCGGACCGGGGTTGTCCTCCCTGATCCTGGGAAAGTCACTGTCCATGAAAGAATGAAGGAAAATAAAGACATGAAATCAATGATAGCGGCAGCTGAACCCCAAAACGAGGACAAGAGGCGACGTCAGAAGATGACAATAAATCAGTATTTAGTAAGTGCCCACTAGTGGATGTCATCATTTAAGGCCATGGTTTCAGATTAGAAACCTTACAGTTTCCTTTTTGAAATATCCTCCCTCTTGTTCCAGGGGTTGTGTACGGTTTTGCAGTTCAGCGCCATCCAAGTAAATGGGGCTCAGCTACAATGCCGCACACAGCCCACTGTCCTATAACCTGAGCTCCAAGCCACAGAGATACCAGCCAGGTTTGCCTCTAGGACCCGTAATCATGTAAGGATAGATACAATATTCAGCCCCCATTCCGTAAGATAAACCCCCGGTGATAATAGCCATTACCTGCAGGTTTTTTTGTGGGCTTTCCGTAAACATAAAATATAAAAAATAAAAGAAAAGCAAGAACAATTCTTGAATCCATCGTCTCCAACATCTAACCCTCAAAAAAATCCAGAGCACCCCAACACATAGAACCCTGAACACAGCATTGTGATGTCATACAGCTTCAGTATTCTAAGGGGGCGGGGCTCCTGGCTACTGCTGATGTCATCAGAGATCTAGTCTGAATGAAGAACTGTATATAGAGCAGTAATGTTTAAAGGGGAATGCCACTTTTAGTATACCTTTAATAAAGTCATAAGTGTATTGGGCGTTATTTATTAAACTGGTGTGGAGTGGAAATGGCTTAGTTGCCCATAGCAACCAATCAGATTCCACCTTTCAATTTGGACCACTCCTTTGGAAAGTGAAAGGAGGAATCTGATTCATTGCTATGGGCAAATAAGCCAGTTTTCCGTTACACCAGTTTGATAAATGATCCCCATTATGTACATTATAGCATCAGACTACACAATTATGATACAGAATTTATACATTCAGAACTCCTAGGTGGTAATGACGACTCTCCTTCCCTCTTTTAAAAGTCTATGGGGGTCATTTATTGAGACCAGCATTCTAGACGCCGTACTAATAACCCCTATATGTGGCTATGAATCTGCTGAGTTTTGAAGCGCCGCCGGCCTCTACATAATTCCGGCGTATCAAGCGCCAGTCTTAATGTAAGATAGTTGCCTTGCTGGCTTACATTTAGATCATTTTCTGTGTCTAAAAGAGGCATGTTCTTTTCCTTGTCCACGTTCACTTTTTTAAACCTGGCGTGAGCTGGGAAAAGTCGTAGATTGCGGCGCAACTAACTATTACAACGCAATCTGCACGTGAAATATACCTAATGGAGGTGTATTTCAGGATAATAAATAACCCTCCATATATCCTTCTTAATATGGAGCATCTCCATGCCAGGGGTACACCTATACTTTCTGCTGCCTGAGGCGAAAACTGAAACTGCGCCCCCCTTTCCCAATGCCAATTTCTTAAACTAACCTCTACCTTCAGCCCATATCCTTTCGGCTGCCCCCCCCCCCCATCTTACCAATTCCTGGTGCTGCTTGAGGCGATCGCCTCACCTGACCTCATTGGTGGTGCACCCCTCATCTCAAGTCCGACCATATCATTCTCCATGAATCTATACCTCTTCCACTAATAGCTTGTAGGTATGAATGACCTAAAAAAAAAACACATTACAACAATGAGTAAAAATAAATAAAATAAGGTAATTAAATCAGTGACCATTTTGGGACCAAGGAGAAGAAGCAAAAATTTAAAAAATCACAAGTATGGTGAGAAAATCAGATATTCATTTAACCCAAATGGGGCAACGTAATCCATCTTACCTTCTTTCCAGTTGCCACCTCCTATGGATATAAGGACACGATCAATGCCATCTTACATGAAACTGGGATCTTTCACAGTTATGGAATTCTTTAAAATGCCTAGGAATAGATTTTTATTTCGTTAAATCATTCTCATCCTTGGCCCCTTCCCTGACACGTCTCCTCAATTCTCACATAAATGAGTTGGCATGAACATTGTGCCAGATAGATTACTCCTGATGTAGCACATGTAATATTATGAGTAATCTTGTATTGTTTGGTGGTTCTAGTAGGGTTGGAAAAGTGAGAGGCTTTGTCTAAATTTGGACAAGCGACACATTGGCCACAAGGTGAGCAACCCCATCTTTGACCCTGTGACCCAAAGGCATAAAATGTCTCTAAGATTCTGGGACTTTCTATGGGTAATTGATGGAAATTGTGGTAAAACTTTCTCCAAAGTTGGATCTAAACCTAACAATTCCCAATGTTTGGTCAAGGCACATCTTATCATTTTCCACTGTGGATTATATGTGGATATAATATATAATATATAATTATATAATGAAGGCTGAAGTTCAGCCTGCATTTCTGGGAGGGGCGTCTGCCCCATATATTCACGGGCTCTCTTAACCCGGCATACGTCCCTCTCATGCCCCTCCCTCCCACCCCTTTTCTCTGTTGTTCTCATTAGGGTATGCACCCTTTTAGGCCTACCCGCGTTCCTGGCTCCAGGAACAAGTCAGCCAGTCTAGGGTCCCGGGTTAGGCATGCTTCCTTCACATGCTTCCGGAGGAAAAACTGTTGAATCTGCAGCAGGAGGTTTGTAAGGCCATAAAACAGGAAAAGATTAGGTTGCGGGACTTGCAGTCCTTATTGGGAAAACGTAAATTTGCATGCCGGACTATGCCAATGGGTCGAATTTTTTGCAGACGCGGCTACAACGGGTGTGTCAGCGCCACATCACTTCGTACGGCTACGAAAGGAATTGAAAGGGGATTTAAGGGTATGGGCAGAATTTTTACAACAGTACAATGGTCAGACGTTAGTTATGGGGGACGCTTGTGATAATGTTGATTTTGAGTTATATACGGACGCGTCTGGGGGAGTTGGTTTTGGGGCTTATTGCCAGGGACAATGGTGTGCGGGTCAGTGGCCGGAGACGTGGTTTACATGTGGCTGGGTTAACCTGGCTCTTTTGGAACTATTTCCCATTGTCATGGCGGTAGTGTTGTGGGGGGAGCGATTCGCCAATAGGAAGGTGCGTTTCCATTGTAATAACTTGGTGGTGGTTCAGGCTATCAACAGTTTATCGGCATCTTGTTTATTAGGCTCTTGCAATTTCTGGTCTTGCGTTGTTTGTCGATTAATACTTGGATAGTCGCAGAGCATGTTATGGGGGTGTCGAATTCTGTGGCGGATGCTCTTTCTCGTTCACAGTGGGAGCTGTTTCGGCTTCTAATGCCAGAAGAGAGGAAGAGGGTCTGGAGTGTCCAATTTAGCTTTGGGAAATCCTGGAGGAGTCATAGTGAGGTTGTTGAAGGACTCGCTGAGTCCTGGTACCTGGAAGGCATATGGTAAGGCGTGGGAGACCTGGGAAAAGTGGAGCTCCTGGCTTGAGGTGTGCGTTGATGATGGAGAGATGATATTGGTGCTGTTATTAGGGCATTTTGAAGAGGAAGGTTGGTCTGTTTCTCAGGTAAACCGTTTTATGGCATGTCTAGCATTTGGGTTCAGGTTACGTGGCTTAACTGACCAGACAAAGACTTTTTGGGTTTGGTAGGTTTTGAAGGGATGGTGTAGGGGAAGTAAGGTCAAGGCGGGTTGCTTATAAGTTGCTTTTGGAGATAAGAAAAGAGAAGAGCGCGGGTTTGAGGTGTGATGATGTGGACTTATATTTGGACAGGGTTGTGGTTCAGATTTGGAAGTAGAAACGGATCAGGAAGGTAGAAGTTGCCAGTTTACGTAGTTTGCAGTTCCCGGTTGTTTTATCTGCCCAGTCCGGTGTGTGGAGGGTGATAGTGTGGGATTAGGTAGGGATACATTGACTTTTCTTCGGCATGAGGACGGTTCGCTTTTATCAAGTTTTCAATTTTTGGCGGTGTTCAAGAAATGCTTGAAAGATCTTGGAGTCGAGGGAACAGGGTATTCTGGGCACCCGTTCAGGTTAGGAGCAGCGACGGAGGTGGCCAGATTGGGGGTCTGTGAGGAGGTGATTAGGAAGATTGAACGTTGGGAATCGGCGAGGTTTCAGTCTTATGTTAGACTGGGATTTTTATAGATATGATACGGGCAATGTTTGCTTTAGTGTTAATTCTTCTTTTCTTTGATTTCAAGTTTCGACAGCAGCTTTGGTGTGGATCTTAGGGCACTCCGATGTGTTTTGGGGGGCAGTTAGAGCGGGTGTGCGGCCGAACTGGCGCCATCTCGGGTTTGGTACCGATTTTGGCTATGGTCAGTGGTTAGAGGCATATTATGTGGGGGTGTCATGAGGGAGGTACAATGTTTTGTGCGACTGGATCGCCCCCCTGATATTTTGGTGCTTCACGTTGGGGGCAATGCCACCGTTTCGGGAGTAGATAAGGGATGTAAAGTTTGACCTACTTCGGGTCTGGGCGTTGTTTCCAGGTCTAATTACAATATGGTCGGACATTGTTCCTCGCAAGTCTGGGAGGGAGGCAACGTCAGTGAAAGGAATTAACAGAGGTAAATAGGGTTGTGGGCCGAATTATGGCTAGAAACGGGGTGATAGCGGTTCGGCATGAGGAATTAGATGGTGCAATGATGTCATTTAGCCACATGTTATGTTCCTCATGAGCAGATCTGCCTGAAGACGTGGGGTCTCCTTCACTGTATTGTAGGGCCACGCCGGAATATGTGAGTATAAACTGCCCTCTACTATTATCTTAATTTCTCCAAACCCTAATACTGGCCCCTGACCCTTAACCATAATATTGACCCCCAAACCCTAAGTCTAATACTAGTCTCTAGATCTAATATTGACCCCTAATGCTAATACAATGCCAAACTGACCCCTAACCCTAATTCTGAAAATTAGCCCTATGGCTACATTTGCACAACCGTATGTGTTTTCCCATCCACATCCGCAAAGCAAGAATACTGGCCATGTGCGTTCGACGTTTTGTGGAACACACACGGCCAGCCCTATGATAAAAATGTCTGTTTTTGTCTGAGATTGCGGACAAGAATAAGACATGTTCTTTTTTTTTTTTTATTTAACTATGGATGCAGACAGCACACGACCCATTAAAATGAATTGAAATAGAGTTGTGTGAATGTATCTGAATGCTGACACTAACCTCAATAATGGTCCCTAACTGTAATTCTGGTTCTAAGGGTACATTCAGATGACTGTATATCTGGGTCCGCATCCGTTCTCCAGTTTTGCGGAACGTGTGCGGACCCAATCATTTCAATGGGGCCGCAAAAGATGCGACAGCACATCCGAACTTCCATTCCATGGCCTGGGAAAAAAGATACAGCATGTCCTATTCTTTTCCACAATCACAGACAAGAATAGGCATTTCTATACAGAGTAGGCCCTGTGCATTCCGCAAATGCGGAACGCACATGTCCGCTATCCATGTTCTGCAGATCTGCAATTTGCGGACTGCAAAACACTTACGGTCATCTGAATGTTTCCTTATCCTAATACTACACCTAATCCTACTACTGGCCAGTAACTCAAATGCAACTCATAAACCTAATACTGGCTTCCAAATTCTAATACTGGACCATAACCCTAATACTGACTCTAACCCCAATACTACCCCCTAATAGAGATGTTGCGAACATAAAATTTTCCATTCGCGAACGGCGAACGCCAACTTCCGCAAATGTTCGCGAACGGGCGAACCACCATAGACTTCAATAGGCCTGGCGAATTTTAAAACCCACAGTGAAAAGTTGTTTACAGTGTAAATCACCTAACATCCCTAAATTGTTTGGAATAACGTGCTGTAAAACATCCAGTGTATGTATACGATCAGGTATGATGTTGTAGGGATCAGGTAGTGTAAGGGTTACGCCCGCTTCACAGTGACAGACCAAACTCTGACAGACCAAACTCCCGTTTAAGTTGAGTTGTCAATAGTTGACACACTCATGACATAAATTTTATTCCTCTAAGCGTCAATCTTGGTGTAGTGATGACTGTGCTCGTGCGCACGTTCTGGAGATTGCAGGTGATGTCGGTTTTTCAAAGCCTATGGTCGTGCTGAGGTAGTTCAGTGACAGTTAAGTGACCCAGAAAACAATGATTCTGCAGTGTGGGCCCATTGTTGGCCTAGTAGGCTTTAATGATCACCTTAGATGATCACAAAGAAAATTTATGTTTTTTCTATGAAAAATTACACAGCCGATCGCTTTTGGTCTGTTCACAATGAAGCAACGACCTTATCATCTGGGGTATGCCAACATTGCCAACACACTTATAGAGGTGATCGCTTCATTGTGATCGCTTTTGCTTTGTTTTTGCAGCCACAGTGCAGCACCAGAGGCCAGAAAAATTAGGCATGCACACATGCCTGAAAAATTAGGTATTGTTGCAGCGGCCGGAAAAATTGATGTTTTCCAGGCAGAAAGTGTACTAAAACATTGCGGCTTGAACCCTAGTTGGTGGCGGAGAAGTCAGGCAAGTCATCCGGCATGCAGAGATTAAATACAGCAGCGTGGGGACCATTTTTAGCCCAAGGCATCTCATCAGGCCTTTTTTTGTCAAATGTATCCCCCACTGTCAGTCCCTTCGGGATCCATGCCTCATTCATCTTCATAAAGGTGAGGTAATCTAGACTTTTTTGACCTAGGCGACTTCTCTTCTCAGTGACAATACCTCCTGCTGTGCTTAAGGTCCTTTCTGACAGGACACTTGAATCGGTGCAGGCCAGAAGCTCTATCGCAAATTGGGATAGCTCAGGCCACAGGTCAAGCCTGCACACCCAGTAGTCAAGGGGTTCATCGCTCCTCAGAGTGTCGAGAACTGCAGTTAAGGCGAGGTAGTCTGCTACCTGTTGGTCAAGTCGTTCTCTGAGGGTGGACCCCGAAGGGCTGTGGCGATGCGTAGGACTTAAAAAGCTACACATGTCCTCCATCAACAACCCGTCTGTAAAGCATCCAGTCCTTGTCGGCGTGGTCGTAGGAGGAGGATTACTTTCACCTCTTCCCCTGTTAGATTCCCGTTGTGCTGTGACATCACCCTTATACACGGTGTAAAGCATATTTTTTTTACTTGTTTTGGAACTGCTGCATCCTTTCCGACTTCTGGTAATTCGGTAACATTTCAGCCACTTTACGCTTATACCGGGGGTCTAGTAGCGTGGCCACCCAGTACAGGTCGTTCTCCTTCAGCCTTTTAATACGAGGCTCCCTCAACAGGCATGACAGCGTGAAAGACCCCATTTGCACAAGGTTGGATGCCGAACTACTCATGTCCCGTTCCTCGTCCTCACTGATCTCATTGAAGGTCTGTTCTTCCCCCAGCCACGTACAACACCACGGGTCCCAGATAGGTGACAACGAGCACCCTGGGATGCCTGCTGTGGTTGGTCTTCCTCCTCCTCAAAGCCATATTCCTCCTCTGACTCCTGTTCCTCATACTCCTCTACCAGCGTTGCTGCAGGTCCAGCAAGCGATGATGAAAAGGCTGTTTCCGGTGGTAATAGTGACCACAACTCTTCCTCTTTCTCTTCGCGCTCATCCACGGCCTGATCCAGCACTCTTCAAAGGCACATGTGTCAACTTGCCCAAATTCAATGCCGCCAACAGATTGCTTCCGTTGTCACACACCACTTTGCCGATCTCCAGTTGGTGTCGGGTCAGCCACTGATCCACCTGTGTGTTCAGGGTGGACAGGAGTGCTGGTCCGGTGTTACTCTCTGCTTTCAGGCAAGTCAACCCCAAGACGGCGTGACCCGTCGTATCCGGGATGTGGAATAGCCCCTGGGGAGCTGGGGGGGTGCAGTTGATGTGGAGCAAGACGTAGCAGCAGAAGAGGACTCAGCCGAGGAGGTTAGCGAAGAGGATGAAGTAGGAGGAGTAGAGGAGGTGACAGCAGGCCTGGTGGTGGTGTCACCAACTCCGCTGCAGAGCATTCCATGCTTGGCAGCCATCAGCAGGTTTACCCAATGCGCAGTGTATCAGTGGTCAGATAGACCTTTGCCCCAACACTGTGTGCCAGACATGCCATGACTTCTTTTTCCACAATAGAGTACAGGTTGGGAATTGCCTTTTGTAAAAAAAAAAATCGGCCGGGTAACTTCCACTGCGGTGTCCCAATAGTTACAAATTTTTTGAAGGCCTCAGACTCCACCACATTGTATGGTAAAAGCTGGCGGGCTAAGAGTTCCCACAAGCCAGCTGTCAAACGTTGGACAAGGGGGTGACTCTGTGACATTGGCTTCTTACGCTCAAACATTTCCTTGACAGACACCTGACTGTGGGCAGATGAGCAGGAACTGCTGAAGGTGAGAGGCAGAGTGGCGGTTGGTTGAGAGGAGGCAGGGAGGACAGCAGTGGTTGACGTGGCTGAAGATGCTGGACCAGGAGGAGGATGGTGGCTTTGAGTTTGTGTGCTGCTTGTACTCATGTGTTGATCCTACTTTCTTTTGGCACAGGTTGCAAATGGCATCACTGTTATCAGATACACAAAAAAAATGCCACACTGCTGAGCTTTGCAATGACGGCATTCTGGTGGTGGCAACAGCATGCGTTGATTGGCGTGCTGTCTGGCTGACCCCGGGTGCCGATACATGCTGTCTGACTGTGCCACTAGCTCCTTGCGACGACCTCCCCCTGCTTCCAACTCGTCTCCTCCTCATCTCTGTCTCCCCATCTAAACTTTCCCCCTGTTCTTCTTCTCTTTGAGCGGGCACCCACATGACATCCACGGACACATCGTCATCATCAATAGCTTTACTTGTATCTGCCAGCTCAGCAAAGGAAGCAGAAGCGGCTACAACATCATCATCATTACATACCGTACGCCCATGTGTGTAATGCTGCCTGACTGAGACATATCCCTGTTATCTACATCCTCTGGCAACAATGGTTGCACATCACTCATTTCTTCCAACTGATGTGTAAAAAACTCCTCTGACATATCAAATGAAGCGGCTGTGGTGCTAGTGTTGGTGGTGGCGGCGGGCGGGCGAGTGGTAACTTGAGAGGTGCCCGAAGCTGAGCTGGAGGAAGATGGTGCGTCAAGATTCCGAGAGGAAGCTGTAGAAGATTGGGTGTGCTGTGTAAGCCAGTCAACTATGTCCTCAGAATTTTTCGAGTTCAAGGTACGTGGCCTCTGAACACTGGGCATTAATCTAGGACCAACGGAAATCACAGCACCATGACCACGACGGCCCTAAGGTGTGGCCTGCCTCTGCCTGTCATTTTTTTTTTGATTAGTGGTACTATGACTGCAAGGTACTGTGCCACCCTATATGAGTGGTGGGCAGTGGGCACAGTACAGTCAGTGGGCCTGACACACACTGGCAGGCAACTGCAATTATATTAAAGGGTAAAAATTAAATGACTCTTTTTATCTGCAAGGTACTGTGCCACCCGATATGAGTGGTGGGCAGTGGGCACAGTGCAGTCAGTGGGCCTGACACACACTGGCAGGCAACTGCAATTATATTAAAGGGTAAAAATTAAATGACTCTTTTTATCTGCAAGGTACTGTGCCACCCGATATGAGTGGTGGGCAATGGCAGTGGGCACAGTACAGTCCTTGCTTTTTGATAGGAGGTGGGAGGGTCTGAGAGGGAGGGTATGCTGATTGGCTGGAATGTGTCTGCTGACTATGAGGTACAGGGTCAAATTTTGCTCAATGATCATGTATAGGGGGTGGACCGAACATCGCTTATGTTCACCCTCCGCGGTGAACATGTGATGTTCACCGGCGAATTTTTCGAGACATCTCTACCGCCTAACCCTAATACTGGCTCCTAACCCAGAACTGACACAAAGTCCAGAACACAGACTGAAGTCAGAGATTAGCACAGCAGAGAATGATAAAGCAAGATATCCAAGTTCAGCTGCCAGTTTACCCCAAAACCTGCTGGAACCAAAAGAAAGATCAAGTATTGTCTGTTAAACTTTACAAAGTCTAGACTCAGCTTATTCTCTACAAACTACGACTCTCCACTTTATTTCTATGGAGCCTAACCCTGGGGAGCGACGGTATCCAGGTAAGAGCGCCGTGACACAGCAAACTAATAAGGCTGCACCACCAATCGGCATCCCAAAAAACCTGGTGCACGATAAGCCCTGGGGGCAGCATACTGCAAAGGAATCTTTGTTGGTCTCATGTTAACAAAATGACAAAATTCAGAGGCTTCAGGGGTTAAAAATACAACTTGGCTGTATTGGGTCCAGCAACAAAACAGCGACATCACATAGAGATTAGTTCACACATAACAGTATTCAGAGCACAGATGTTCCACTGTGGCTACTGTGCCTTTCCAGACTGAGACCTTGACTGCAGTTGTCAAAAGTTTTATGCCCCAGTAACAGCATCACCTGGGCTGATTGGTGGGGAAGGGGGGGGGGAGTCCTGGAGGGGGAGGGAATGGCAGGTCCCACTGCCAACCTACCTGCCATTCCAAAAAAAATTCAGGTCCGGAAATAAAATTTATAAAAACCTCAGCAAAGTAAATTTACTAAGGAAACCCAACTTTCCTGGATTTTCATTTCACCTACATTAAAAAGTGTGGATGAGATGTACACCCCCTCCAGGTGTCTTCCATCTACCTATGTATTCTACGATAGATAGACAGACAGACAGGGGAAAGACGGACATACAGATAGACAAACAGAGGGACAGACAGATATGGCCACTGTTGATGGTGTTCCAAGGCTTTAGGACTGATGGGCATGATGGTATTAACGCCATTTAGTCCATGGACCGGCAGCTGCAGCAGGTGTTCTTCTTCTGGGTCCTTTTTTGAATCCATTTATGGAACCATTTCAGGCGGGATGGTCTCGTGATATTCTCCTGATCTGTTTTGGAAAGTTTCTTCACGATTTTGTCCTCCTCTGTTTTAGGTGTTATTTTCATTATTTTCTCCTCCTCTTTTTTGGCAGCTTTAAGTTATTCAATAATTGTCATTTCTTTCTTGATGTTATTGATGGCTGGTCTGATGTTATCTTTCTTGATGTCATTGATGGCTGGTCTGATGTTATCTTGCTTGATGTCATTCATGGCTGGTCTGATGTTATCTTTCTTGATGTTATTGATGGCTGGTCTGATGTTATCTTTCTTGATGTTATCTATGGCTGGTCTGATGTTATTTTTCTTAATTTGCACTAAAGGCTTTTGAACAACTACAAAATGAAAAGGAAACCATCAGCAGGTAGTAGATATAACAGAATATATACTTTTAATATTATGAGCAATGCAGTAATATAGTGATGCAGCTCATCAGCAGACATGATGCTGAATAATGGGGTAATAGAAGGACCCACAATGTGTGTGATCAGCAGATATGAGAGGTAACCCTAAGCTCTGCCTGTACCTCCATTATATATGTTATTACATAGAAATGATTACCTGGCTTCTCCACTCGAACCATCGCTAGATCAGTTGCCTGTTTCTGTTCCCGCCGGCACCAGGCCATGATGTACTTGTAACTGTGAGACAGAGAAATGTCCTGACATTAGCCGCTACAGATGATGATCTTCAGCTCCCCATCAGAATATACCCATGACCCCCTCCCCACTACAGGGGGTGAGCTATAAAGGTGCAGTATATAACAGGCAGGAAGGATATACAATAGTGCTATATTCTATATCACATCATAATACAGGACGAGGAAAGAGTGGACAGCACTTACATGATTACATCCCTGCCCGATCCAGCCCCTGTATTATAACCTGGCTGCAGTAGTTACTGCGCTCCCTGTAGGTCAGACAATACAGTGTATAGAGAATAATGTGATCTGTAGAGTAGAAGAAAATTGCAAACTCACCAGCAAAAGATGGTAATCACGGCGGCAAGCAATAGAAATCCGCATAGCGGCAGGACAACGCGGTACATGACTGGTAATAAAGACACAAGATGCTCATTATCAATTCTTATCATAGAGAACATATTCTACAAGACATTGTCCAACATCTCTAGATCCTAGAGGATAATGAGAGTAAAAATAGGAGAGGAAGGAATTGACTACTCACTGTTATTTGCACCAGCGCTGTCCGGACCGGGAGGTTGTCCTCCCTGATCCTGGGAAAGTCACTGTCCATGAAAGAATGAAGGAAAATAAAGACATGAAATCAATGATAGCGGCAGCTGAACCCCAAAACGAGGACAAGAGGCGACGTCAGAAGATGACAATAAATCTGTATTTAGTAAGTGCCCACTAGTGTATGTCATCATTTAAGGCCATGGTTTCAGATTAGAAACCTTACAGCTTTCTTTCTGAAATATTCTCCCTCTTTTTCCAGGGGTTGTGTACGGTTTTGCAGTTCAGTGCCATCCAAGTAAATGGGGCTCAGCTACAATGCCGCACACAGCCCACTGTCCTATAACCTGAGCTCCAAGCCACAGAGATGCCAGCCAGGTTTGCCTCTAGGACCCGTAATCATGTAAGGATAAATACAATATTCAGCCCCCATTCCGTAAGATAAACCCCCGGTGATAATAGCCATTACCTGCAGGTGTTTTTGTGGGCTTTCCGTAAACATAAAATATAAAAAAAAAAGAAATACAAGAACAATTCTTCTTGAATCCATCGTCTCCAACATCTAACCCTCAAAAAAATCCAGAGCACCCCAACACATAGAACCCTGAACACAGCATTGTGATGTCATACAGCTTCAGTATTCTAAGGGGGCAGGGCTCCTGGCTACTGCTGATGTCATCAGAGATCTAGTCTGAATGAAGATCTGTATATAGAGCAGTAATGTTTAAATGGGAATGCCACTTTTAGTATACCTTTAATAAAGTCATAAGTGTATTGGGCGTTATTTATTAAACTGGTGTGGAGTGGAAATGGCTTAGTTGACCATAGCAACCAATCAGATTCCACCTTTCAATTTTTACCACTCCTTTGGAAAGTGAAAGGAGGAATCTGATTCATTGCTATGGGCAAATAAGCCAGTTTTCCTTTACACCAGTTTGATAAATGATCCCCATTATGTACATTATAGCATCAGACTACACAAATATGATACAGAATTTATACATTCAGAACTCCTAGATGGCAATGACGACTCTCCTCCCCTCTTTTAAAAGTCTATGGGGGTCATTTATTGAGACCAGCATTCTAGACGCCGTACTAATAACCCCTATTTGTGGCCAGGGGCGTAACGATCGCGGTCGCAGAGTGTGCGACCGCGACCGGGCCCGGGGAGGGGGGGGGCCCGCTGCGGCGGGCGGGCCCCACGGCAGAGCGGACTCACTTAACTTAATAGCAGCCAGAGCTGCGGGCGGGCGGGCAGAGAGGGAGGCGATTCAGCTCTTATTTGCCGGCCAGCTCCTCCTCCCATAGGCAGCCTACGCTCCCGGCACTATTCCCATCCCCTCCCCAGTCAGTTCACCCAGCCTCAGGCGTCAGGCCGAGTCCCAAGTCAGTCCCCACCTCTCTTCGGCGGGCCCTCCCCTCTTCAGTCTTCGGCGGCACGGCAGGCGCAGCACAGACTCAGCACAGCCTGCTTGATCCATCAGCACAGCTGCTGTGCCTGTGCTGACTGCAGTGCTGAGCTGAGTGTGCAGCAGCCGTGCGCACATGAAGCGCCGCGCCTCGCGCTGCTTCTCGGCACTCCCTCCCCCAAGCTACAGTGGCTGAAGGGCCCTCCCTCCTCGGCTTCAAGACACGCCCGCAGGCCCGGCGCGAGTCCACTGTCACTGACTGCCTGGCCCTGGTCTCTCCCTGCTCAGGCGCAGCAAGAGCCCGCCAGCCGATTTAAAGAGGCCCTCCCCTGCCCTAAGGGCCCCTCAGCCAGAGAGAGAGTGGAAGGAAGAGAGACTTGTGTCACCATGTCACCGACCGAATCTAGTACTGCTCCATCTGCCTGGCCAGGAGGACACTACAACCCAGGTAGCATTAGTAATGTAATTTTTTTATATCATGAAGTTTGGGGTACGCACAATCTACATACTTGTGGATTAGGTAGCCGGATAACTTTCAATAATGGATCCCGCCTGATACTGTGCCAAATAGATGGATGATGGGTCAGTGGGCGTGTAATAATGTTTGAAATCAGGCTGCAGGTGGGGCGGATAGATGAATGGATGATCAGTGGACAGTAATAAATTATTGCTGTCCACTGATGATCTGTCCACCCCACCCGTATCCTAATTTCAGACATTATTACCGTCCATTGATGATCCATCTGCCCCACCCGACCCTGATTTCAGACATTATTATTACCGCCCACTGATCATCCATCCATCCGCCCCACACGCCCTCTGAATTCAGACATTATTATTTATTGCCATTGTCTGCAATCAGGGTGGGGGTGGGATGGACGGATGGATGGCTGATCAGTGGGCGGTAATAATAATGTCTGAAATCAGGGCCGGGGGGTGGGCGGCGGCGTGGGGGGGGGGGCCCAATTCAAAGTTTGCCCTGGGGCCCATAAAACTCTTGTTACGCCACTGTTTGTGGCTATGAATCTGCGAAGTTTTGAAACGGCGCCGGCCTCTACATAATTCTGGCATATCAAGCGCCAGTCTTAATGTAAGATAGTTGCCTTGCTGGCTTACATTTAGATCATTTTCTGTGTCTAAAAGAGGCATGTTATTTTCCTTGTCCACATTCACTTTTTTAGACCTGGCTTGAGCTGGGAAAAGTCGTAGAGTGCGGCGCAACTAACTATTACAACGCAATCTGCACGTGAAATATACCTAATGGAGGTGTATTTCAGGATAATAAATAACCCTCTATATATCCTTCTTAATATGGAGCATCTCCATGCCAGGGGTACACCTATACTTTCTGCTGCCTGTGGCGAAAACTGAAACTGCGCCCCCCTTTCCCAATGCCAATTTCTTAAACTAACCTCTACCTTCAGCCCATGGCCCTTTGGCTGCCCGCCCATCTTTTCAATTCCCGCTGCTGCTTGAGGCGATCGCCTCACCTGACCTCATTGGTGGTGCACCCCTCATCTCAAGTCCGAGCAAATCATTCTCCATGAATCTATACCTCTTCCACTAATAGTTTGTAGGTATAAAAAAAAAAAAAAGCACATTACAACAATGAGTAAAAATAAATAAAATAAGGTAATTAAATCAGTGACCATTTTGGGACCAAGGAGATGAAGCAAAAATTTAAAAAATCACAAGTATGGTGAAAAAATCAGATATTCATTTAACCCAAATGTAATCAGGTGACCCATCACCATGGTACCAATCCCAAACACCCGACGCTGTAAATCCCACCGCCAATCCAGCCGCATCAAGGGACGCCATAATGTTCGCAAGCCAGGGAGCACAATCACGGCTACATACGTTGTATATCATCTATTAAATCAATGTGAACCTAATAAATTAAAAACCTATCCCAGTGTGGACCTCCCACGACGGTGCAACACAGACCACACGCGACAAAACGTGCGCACACTCGTAGCACCGGCATGAGAGTACAATCAACACCAAGGGAAAAAAGGGGAGAAAAAGCTGATTACTCCACAATTATAATAGTGTGCGCACGTTTTGCTACGAGTGTGCGCACGTTTTGTCGCGTGTGGTCTGTGTTGCACCGTCGTGGGAGGTCCACAAATTCGCACAGATTTCTAACAAATATGCGTGTCATCTTGTTAAATCTGGAATTTTTACAACATGAATTGGCAGTTGTTAAAGAGCGGCAGGAGCAGACAAGGAATTCTCTGCAGCTAATGATGTCCGCTGAGGAATGGACCCAATATGATATAACATGCTCTGCATATATTGAGAAATTTGTTAAAGAGCAGGAAACGATGAAAAGGAAAAAATGGCAGCGTGATGTGGGTGATTACTCTAGTGGCAAAATCTACACGTGGTAGGCGATACCATCTGGGAAGCCTGTGAACCGGTTTGGCAATCGATTTAATGAACAACGGAATCGTCCTGGGTCTTCATCATCGGCCGTTGCTTGTTCCCCTTTTTTAGAACAGGGCCAGCCCCCAAGAGATCCAGGAGGGGCGGAAGACGTCAACACAAATGGAGGAAACAACAGGGTGCCAAAGAAAATGAAGCCGATGGTCTTGCGCAAGAAGGCACAATGAACACGATGGACATGTCACACAAAACATCTGTGGTAAATATTTCATCGGCCACACTGACCGATGCTCAGATATGTCTTTTGAGCAAGGGACTTTCTTTTTGCCCTACTTCTCGTATTAATTGGTTTCAGCTGGAGATTGATCTTCAACAGTTCTTCAGACTTATCAAGCTGAGGGTCTGGTTTAAAGATCAATCTCCCCCTGTACACACATATGCAGATTCAGAGAGGTCAACATTCACCTTGAAGAAGATGGGGTTGCACACTAAAAGTGAGTTTATTCCACCGGTCTCTGTGCCAGCATTGGATGCTTTCACCAATGCGGTACAGTTAGACCTTGATAAACTCAAGACCAATATTGATGGAGATGTTCTGAGATATCCCAATATGACCACCAGTGACCTGAAGGCTATTGATGAGCTGTGCCATAGCCACGACCTAACTATTAAACCGGCCGATAAGGGCGGGGCGGTCGTGGTTATGGATGCAGGCTGGTATATTGGGGAGATTAACAGACAGTTGAGTGATCCGGTTGTATATAAAAGACTACCTAGGGACCCTAGGTTTGATATTGCTAAAGACATAAAATGTATCCTCGATTGGGCTATCGGTAGTGGCACAATCGATGATGAGCTATATAAATTTTTAATGATTGAACATCCCCGGACACCGGTGATTTACATCTTACCGAAGATACACAAGTGTCTTACCAATCCACCCGGGCGACCTATAGTGTCCGGGACTGCGCCAATCTTCTCTAATATAGCCATCTTCCTGGATCGTGTGCTTAGGATCTTTGCAACCAGCTCCAGGTCCTATATTCAGGACACTGGAGATTTTTTGGAGAAGATAAAGGATATTGATCTACCTGATGGTTGTCTTGTGGCATCTTTTGATGTCACAAGTCTGTATCACATCAATCGATCGCACGCGGGAATGGCAGCTGTACAGAAGTGCCTTGAATCCAGTCAGTTTTCCATTGACAGTCGGAATTTTTGTTTGGCGTCTGTTGGAGGTGGTACTGAGACGGAACTATTTTTTGTTCATGGACCAGTACTACTTGCAGCTTCGAGGGACCGCCATGGGGTCGAATGTGGCGCCGACTTACGCCAATGTCTTCATGGCGGCCCTCGAGGAGGACCTTATCTATGTATCCCACCACTTCAGCCATGTGCTGGGGTGGTGGCGATACATAGATGATGTCTTCCTTATCTGGCAAGGAGATGTGACATCCTCGAGGGTTCCATGCTTTTTGGACACCATTGATGAGGATGTCAAGTTCACACTTACTTGGTCAGCAAATAGTGTTCAGTTTCTGGACACTACTGTATCGATAATAGACCATAAACTGGTTACTGATATATTTGTTAAACCAACGGACTGCAACAGTCTTAAGGTACGACAGCTGCCACCCACGCTCAATTGTGCAGTCATTATCGTATAGTCAATTCCTCCGTGTGAAGAGAATTGTTCAGGATCCTGACAAAGGTCAGTGCACGTTATAAGGATATGCTCACGAAGTTTACTGAGAGGGGTACCCGAAGGCTATGTTGAGTAAGCATCTTGACCGGGCACGGCATTGCGACACAGTGGTTGGTAGACGCAGAGAGACAACTGGGGAACGCATCCCTTTGTCTCCACCTACTCTGAACAGAGCAGTGACGTAGCCAGGATTATCAGGAAACATTGGGGTATATTATCGAGCAATTTCCCCAAATACCAGCTTTGAAAATACCACCGTTATTTTCATACAAGCGACCTAACAATCTCAGAGATAAATTGGTGAGGGCTGATTTACCACCAAGAAAGAAGGTTCAGACTTATATAGGTACCCGTAGAACAGGCAGTTTCCCATGTCTGGGATGTGTGAATTGCCCCTGATGATGAAAGGGGAGAGGTTCACACACCCCAGAACTGGTGAACAATACCGTATTCAACAATACTTGACGTGTGACAGTTCATTTGTCATTTATGTTTTACAGTGTCCATGTGGTCTCCTTTATGTTGGGGAGACCACCTGTGACATTAAAACTAGAATGAACAACCATCGTTTCTCAATAAGACAGAAAAGGAAAGATCTCCCGGTCCCGAAACATTTTATTGAAATGGGTCATTCTGAGAGGGATCTTAGATTTATGGTTCTTGACCAGGTGGTTAATTCGAGGCGTGGGGGTAATCGCACATTAATGTTGAAACGGAGAGAGCTGCACTGGATACATAGTCTACAGACACTTAGACCTGCCGGTCTCAATGTTGAGTTTAGATGGCAAATTATGAGATAAGTCCTTGATATTATTCCTTTTCCCACCTTTGGTGTTGTGGATTTAACATTTTGTCAGCTTTTGTAATTTTGATACTATATTTATTTTTTTTAGACTGATGCATCTTTTGTAACACGTTTGGAGGTTTCTCTGGTGGCCCCTTGGAACATTCTGCAAGCTGGGAAACTACACAATAAAGAAATATATAGATGTACTTTTATATTTATCATAATATCTATTATAATTGTGGAGTAATCAGCTTTTTCTCCCCTTTTTTCCCTTGGTGTTGATTGTACTCTCATGCCGGTGCTACGAGTGTGCGCCACGTTTGTCGCGTGTGGTCTGTGTTGCACCGTCGTGGGAGGTCCACACTGGGATAGGTTTTTAATTTATTAGGTTCACATTGATTTAATAGATGATATACAACGTATGTAGCCGTGATTGTGCTCCCTGGCTTGCGAACATTATGGCGTCCCTTGATGCGGCTGGATTGGCGGTGGGATTTACAGCGTCAGGTGTTTGGGATTGGTACCATGGTGATGGGTCACCTGATTCTTTTAGGTACCCTTGCCCTGGTGGCATCCCGCCCCCTGACGCTGTCCTGTTGCTATCCAGTCTGGTCTCCGGGACTCTCCTTCCGCATGACGCGGGGGCCGTTGCCGATCATGTGATAGGGTCAGCTGACCCGGAAGTGTCTGCGGCAGGTTCCGGGCATGTGGATAGCGTTGTCTCGTTGCGCGGCAACGGGGCATGCGCAGGAGAGACCAGGGAACGCCGGGCCGTGCGCCATTGAACCACCAATGTGAAGTAAGTTCTTATGTATCTTACGATGATATAATTACTATTTCAAGCGGATTGGTCTCTTGTTTTTAAACCACTATATGCACAGGTGCACTTTATCAGGGTAATCATGTGTTTTATATGATTATACGATATATTTTATTGTCACTTTCCACATATATATTGATTTTTTTATATCTCAGCACATGATGTTTGTAAATTTGTGATATGAAAATTTTTTCTACGATTTGTTACACATTATTGATTAATTGATATTTGAGTATGGCACATTGCATTTTGGGTATATATACCCCCTTGCTGACACAATGTTTGTAGCTTGAAAAAGACTGCAATGAGCAGTTGAAACGTCGCTTTGTGGGTTAATAAAGAGGGTTCACTATTCACCGCCACTTGGAGTGCTGCCTCGTCTTTGGTAAATATATATATATATATATATATATATATATATATATATATATATATTAGCAGAAGGACCCAGGTTCGCACGGGTATATTTCCACTATTTTCCTTTAATGTTTGTGTGTGCTGTTATAAGATAGACTATGTCTCCCATAACAGTGACTTCTACCTCAACCCGCCCCCTTAACAGTGACCTTAATAGCACCCCATCCCTCAACACTGACCCCCCACAGTGCCCCCACCGCTTCAAATGTGACTTCCACAACACCCCACCGCCCCCCTAACAAAGACCTCCACTGCAGCCCACCCTTTTAACAGTTACCCGCCACAGTGATCTAGCCCTTAACAGTGATCTCCACAAGTCCACGCCACCTTAACATTTACCTCCACAGCTCCCCACTCCCTTAACTTTGACCTGCAGATTGAACCGTCCCCTTAACAGTGACCCCCCCTTACACCACCCCTTTACCGGTGACCTTCACAACACCCCACCCCCTTAACAGAGACCTTCACTGCGCTCACTCATTTAACAGTGACTTCCACAGTACCCTGCTCCCTTAACAGTGACCTCTGCAACCCCTGCCCTCCGAACAGTGACCTTCACCGTTCCCTGCACCCTGGTTATTGGTTAATCCCATGCACGTTTAGCAACTGGCTGCAAGCGTTCGCTATACTAGCGAGTGTCATTGGGGAAAAGTCGCCGGAATGATATTCGGCTTTATTCTGTTATCAGGATGCCATAGGTGAAACGTATCGGGTTTACGTCGGGGTGGGTTGGCTCCACTATGACGAACAGTTTCGGCAACGCAGGGCGGTTAGGCCTTATATCCGGTGGGATCACAAGGATATTGGGCTTTGGTTACTGGTGACGGCACCGACTAGGACGGTGCAGCCCTTCCGGGGCGCTTGAGGGGTCAACACCGGGAACGCTTGCGGCAGCATGAATGCACCTTGTTCAGGGGCCCCCATGGAGCCAGCCCGTGTTTTTAGAGGGGGAAAACAAACGGAGGGCGGGGAAGCTGCTGGAAAATGATCTGACTCAAGTGCGGATGGAAGAGATGCAGGAGTTCCTAGATAGGTACCCAGATCGGGCAGCGGCCATTTTTATTAGTTAACAGTTTTAAGTTCAGTTTTCGTATTCCATCATTTACGCCGGCGGGTCCCCTGGTTCATAAGAATATGAGGTCCGCTCTTGATCACCCCGAGGTAGTTTCTGAGAAGTTAAGGAAGGAGGTGGAGTTGGGGCGGATGGCGGGCCCGTTTAGGGTGCCTCCGTTGGTCAATCTAAAAGTTTCTCCATTGGGGGTGGTGCCTAAGAAGGAGCCAAACAAGTACAATTACGTATTGTAGTAGTAGCTGACGTTTCGGGTTGTTCGTCGGTTATTCACTATTTAGTTTTTTTTTTGTTTAGTACCGCCGTAATGCTAGGGTTTGTTCTTTGTTAGTGCATATGTTAGTCGGTTTTTGCGCATTTTGGGGTACTGCTGGCTGGTGAGAAGACGGTGGGTCCAGCGACGGAATTGTGTTTTTTGGGAAATGTTATAGACACTGTCAGGATAGAGTGTAGACTTCCGGAGGAAAAACTGTTGAATCTGCAGCAGGAGGTTTGTAAGGCCATAAAACAGGAAAAGATTAGGTTGCGGGACTTGCAGTTCTTATTGGGAAAACGTAACTTTGCATGCCGGACTATGCGAATGGGTTGAATTTTTTGCAGACGCGGCTACGACGGGTGTGTCAGCGCCACATCACTTCGTACGGCTACGAAAGGAATTGAAAGGGGATTTAAGGGTATGGGCAGAATTTTTACAACAGTACAATGGTCAGACGTTACTTATGGGGGACGCTTGTAATTATGTTGATTTTGAGTTATATACGGATGCGTCTGGGGGAGCTGGTTTTGCAGCTTATTGCCAGGGACAATGGTGTGCGGGTCAGTGGCCGGAGACGTGGTTTACGTGTGGCTGGGTTAACCTGGCTCTTTTGGAACTATTTCCCATTGTCATGGCGGTAGTGTTGTGGGGGGAGCGATTCGCCAATAGGAAGGTGCGTTTCCATAGTGATAACTTGGGGGTGGTTCAGGCTATCAACAGTTTATCGCCATCTTGTTTATTAGGCTCTTGCAATTTCTGGTCTTGCGTTGTTTGTCGATTAATACTTGGGTGGTCGCAGAGCATGTTATGGGGTGTCTAATTCTGTGGCGGATGCTCTTTCTCGTTCACAGTGGGAGTGGTTTCGGCTTCTAGTGCCAGAAGCAGAGGAAGAGGGTCTGGAGTGTCCGATTTGACTTTGGGAAATCCTGGAGGAGCGATAGTGAGGTTGTTGAAGGACTCGCTGAGTCCTGGTACCTGGAAGGCATATGGTAAGGCGTGGGAGACCTGGGAGAAGTGGAGCTCCCGGCTTGAGGCGTGCGTTGATGATGGAGAGATGATATTGGTGCTGTTATTAGGGCATTTTGAAGAGGAAGGTTGGTTTGTTTCTCAGGTAAACCGTTTTATGGCATGTCTAGCGTTTGGGTTCAGGTTGCGTGGCTTAACTGACCAGACAAAGACTTTTTGGGTTCGGTAGGTTTTGAAGGGATGGCGTAGGGGAAGTAAGGTCGAAGACCAGAGGAGGCGGGTTGCTTTTAAGTTGCTTTTGGAGATAAGAAAAGAGAAAAGTTGGGCGTTGTTTGTAGTTCAGGGTGGGAAGTGGGTTTATTTAGGACGGCAGTAGAGCGGGGGTTTGAGGTGTGATGATGTGGACTTATATTTGGACAGGGTTGTGGTTCAGATTTGGAAGTCAAAACGGATCAGGAAGGTAGAAGTTGCCAGTTTACGTCGTTTGCAGTTCCCGGTTGTTTTATGTGCCCAGTCCGGTGTGTGGAGGGTGATAGTGTGGGATTAGAGAGGGATACATTGCCGTTTCTTCGGCATGAGGACGGTTCGTTTTTATCAAGTTTTCAATTTTTGGCGGTGTTCAAGAAATGCTTGAAAGATCTTTCACCTCACAACAAAATATATGTTTTTGCGGACACTATGAATCTGGAGATTCTTGGCCAGCCACAGCTAAAACCACTGATTTATGATATTGCTATTTTGGCAATTGAATTTCACCACAGAAAATAATCTATCCTTTGCCAGACAGCAGACAGTATTATACTCGGCTAGCCAAAGCTGGAACACCAGATTTAGGGGATTGGTATTTGGGCAATTGTATTTAACCCCTTAATATAATATAGAAACTGCTATCCTGAGTTTCTAGGGGTGACAATTAGCACAGCCAAGCCTTTGATGTAGGATATAGCAAAAAAAATTAGTATTGATGGACTTGGTGGCAGCTTGTTCTGGTGCACCACAAGTCACAAAATGGCCGCCGATCACCCCAGAAAATAAGTGACAGAAAAACGCACTGTGCAGCCTAAAAACCAGTGAGCAAGTAACTAGCAGAAGTTCAATCATTCACAGCTGTAGATCGATCTGTTCATTAGGTGCTGTTGCTGAATTTTCCCTGCCTAATCTCACCCTCACAGAAGCTGCGTCCTCTCCCTACACTAATCAGAGCAGTGTGACGTGCGGCGCTACGTGACTCCAGCTTAAATAGAGGCTGGGTCACATGCTGCACTTGGCCAATCACAGCCATGCCATTAGTAGGCATGGCTGTGATGGGCTCTTAGGGCAAGAAGTAAAACGCTAGCTGATTGGCTGCTGTGCAGCCCTTCAGAAAGCGGGAAGTAATCGCCGAACAATCAACCCGAACCCAAACATTTTTGAAAATGTCCGGGTTCGGGTCCGTGTCCCGGACACCCCAAAATTCGGTATGAACCTGAACTATGCTCAAACTGTTCGCTCAACACTACCTTCACTTGACCCATCTTCTTTGTACAGTTATCACCCCATATGCCTTAAAGCTACTTGAAAAACATGTCCATTCTGAACTGTCCTCTCACCTTTCCTCCTGCTCCCTCTTTGACCGGCTTCAATCTGGCTTCCGACCTCACCACTTAATTGAAACTGTCCTTTCCAAAGTCGCCAATGACCAACCTGGCCATCTCCTGGATCACATTATACCTCACAGACCAGACATTTAGTGTCTCACACTCTCACATCACCTCCTTGTCTCATTCCCTCTCTGTTGGTGTTCCACAAGGCTCTGTCCTAGACCCCTGTTCTTCTCTATCTAGATCATTAACCTGGGACAGTGCATAGAGTCTCATGTCTTTCAGTTTCACTTTTATGCTGATGACACACAAATTTACCTCTCTGGTCTAGCAATCCCACAATGCCTATTTTCCATATCCTCCTTATTCTCCTTTCACTTTCTTAAACTTAAAGGGGTTATCCAATATCAAAAACTTCTCCCCCCTATGTGCCGGGCCACTCTCGCACCCCCTCCAATCTATCCTCAACTCTGCTGCCCGACCAATCCACCTCTCACCACGTTACTTCTTTGCCTCCCTCCTCTGCCAATCCCTTCACTTGCCCAGCGAATTAATTTCAAAAATCTAACAAATACGTATAAAGCCATCCACAACCTGTCCCCTCCATACATGTGAGCTATTTTACCAATACATCCCCACAAGTAATCTCCGATCTTCACAAGACCTCCTTCTCTCCTCTTATCACCTCTCCCACAAACGCCTCCAAGATTTTCCTTTACATCCCCCATACTCTGGAACTCTCTACCCCAACATATCAAACTCTCACCTACAGTGGAATCCTTTAAAAGAAACCTGAAAACTCACTCAGACAAGCCTACAACCAGTGAACCTGCTGCTGCTATACCACCATGACCAGTTTTACCCTCACCTACTCTCTTTCCTCCATATCTTGTAGATTGTAAGTCCTCACTGTCAGAGCCATTTTTCCTTCTGTACCAGTCTGTAACTCGTCTTGTTCATGCTTAGTGCAACTGTCTGTAATATGTATGTACACCTCTTATCATATGTGAAGAACCATGCAATGAATGGCTCTTAAATAATAAATAATAATTATAATAGTGAGGCAGCAGCAACAATATGGAACATGTTGGCAGTTAAGCAGCAGTATTGGCATGATGGCAGCAGCAGCCATATGCATCATGATGATAGGCAGGCAACATGATGGAATGCAGGCAGACAGCAAAAGTGGCAAGAAGGGGCAATGTCAGCCGGAGGAGTGTGTGTTCATGGGCCTCAGCCGGAGGAGTGTGAAAATCCTACTGAATCCGGGCTTGATTCATTTTGACAAAAGTGATATTTTCAACAGAGTAAGGGGGTATTTTTTTGTACTGGCACTAGAGATGAGCGAAAAAGAAAAAAAGAAAAACAAATTGCTCCACTGGGAATGAGCAGTGAAGACAGACAGGTCTTCACTGAAAGGCTTCTCAGGGGCTGCAGAGGAGGAGCAGGAGGAATTCTGTCACTGTGGACTCCACGGCAGAAGTCACCTCCATGTCATCCTGCTGTGACTGAGAGGAAAAGTGAGCCATCCAATCCACAATTTCATCCTTTCTCCTCAATGATAATGTTGCACCTTTCTATAGCCAGGGAGAGCTACTACTAATAATTCTGGCCGCAAAGCTGGTGCTGCTACTGCTCACATTCTGACTCTGAGAGCACAAAGCTTTTTCTAGGTTAAAGCACAAGTTAGCAGCCTACTATGAAATTATTCTCCCAGCCTCCATACCAACACTTGAACTGTCTGGAGATTCCCTGTAAAATACAGTACAATGTAGTTCGACTTACTGTTTGCAGTGTTTTTACTCATAGATCTCAAACACTACCTTCCGTTATGTAAAACACATGTTGCACACTGGTATTGCTATTTTTTGCAAATCAAAAAAGGACCCTTGAACTGTCTGGAGATTCCTTGTCAGAGATTTCGGCCTAGTACTTCCAGTGTTTTCTCTCAGATATTTAAAATGCTACCTTCTGCCTTGTAAAACAGGCATTGAACACTGGCATTACTATTCTCTCCCCCCCAAAAAAAAAACAAAAAAAAAACAACTTGAACTGTCTGGAGATTTTCTGTCTCAGATTTCAGACTATTATTTCATGTGTTTTCATTGGATTGTAAAATATGTGATGTACAGTTGTATTGAACTTATTCCTTGTACATTAACATTTGAGAAAAAAAGCTGTATTTCTGTTCAAGTTGAGGAAAAAAAGAAATCTTCATGCAGGTGGCTGCTTTTGAGGTTCTGCAGCAGTTGTAACTGTATTATAAGGCAGAAACTGTTGGTAGAAGGCACTGCCCGGACACCCAGCCTCATCTCCTCACTTCTCACTCTCTGGCTAAAAGCTTTCCCTGTCTTTTCCTACTCTACACAATTCTTCTTCTTTCTAGACTTTCCCTTCACTATCTTTGACACTTAAATAGAAGCTTAATTATGTACTGTCTTTAAGATCTGTCTTTCTGTCAGACACTGCAAGACCTATTCACCCTCATTCACAGCGCAACACAGAATGACATTCTGCTCATTCTGCAAGGGCACCTCCCAGCCTGCTGTAGCTCTGATGGGCTCATCGAGGCTGACTGTTAGCCTGTGAGCCAAATATGACAAGCCCTCACATTTACTTGCAAGGTCATATGAACATCCTTCTTCTACCTCTCCTATGCTCTTTCCCAATGACATTTGCAGTAAAATGGCACTGCATGCCATTTTACTGGATATGTCCAAAGTGAACCTAAAAAGCTTCTGGTTCATCCACCAGACAAATTTTTGGGAAGTTTGTACGAAGTTTGTTACGAACTGATTCACTCATCTCTAACTGGCAAACATTATAAGGAGATGATTTTTGTACTGTCATGCATTATAAGGGGATAAGGATAAATAAACCAGTCTGGTCCGAACCTTTCTATTTTTTGGCAGACAAACTTGAATCTTTTCAGGTTAATTTCGCTTCACGTAGCCCCATTTCAGTGCACATGTCAGAGAGATAAAAAGCACTAGGGAGGAAAAATAAGGGTTCTCATATGACCCTAAGAGGAAGTGGGAGGGAAGGGCTTGCCCCGATTTGCTCCAAAGCTGACAGACCACCTGAATAAGCCAATCAGTGCTGCATCAGACGGGGAGGTGCCATAGTAGAACAAGCAGAATTTCATTCTGTGCTGGGCTGTGAATAAGGGTAGTTGGGTCTTACAGTGTCTGCCGAAAAAAAACATCTTAGGGAGTCAGGGACAGTCAAAAATCAATTAAGCTTGTATTCTACAGGGAGACTGAAGGGAAAGGCTAAAATTACAAAGAAGAATTGTGCCTGTAGAACAGGAACAAGCAGGGAAGCTGTCAGCCAGGGAGGAAGGAGTGAGGAGCTGTGGCCACAGTTCCTTCTAGCAGAACTACAGCCGCTGCACACCTCAAAAGAAACTACCCTTTTTTCCCATTTCCACATAAACCCTTTTTTTTTTTTTTTTTTTTTTAGGGGGTTATGAGGGGTGAAATGTGTTCTACCATCAATCTAACATAGCATTTACAATACTAGAGAACTCTTTGAACTCCACAAAAATGAATGGAGCATGCTGGAAGTGGTAGTTTTACAACAGCTGGAGTGCAGGAGGTTAGCAAACACTGCACTAGAGTAACAATTTACCTGTAAGAGTTAAAGTGATATTAAGGGTCAGGCCTCAATCATCTGTTTCTGTATATTCAGTTCCCACACAGTTGGAATTAAATATATATATATATATATATATATATATATATATATATATGTTGTTCAATTTAATTAAACCAGCATACAGATGTAACCACGCTAAAAAAAATTCAGTAGGTTATTGAATATAATTAAACCAGCATATAGGTGATCGGTACACCAATCCTCACTAGGGTAACAATTTAGATATATATATATTGGGAGTTCAATTTAATTAAACCAGCATACAGATGTGGCCAATATAAAATTGACTCTGATAAATCTGATAACACATGTCAGTCCTATCCCGTGCCATATTTTGACAAAAGCCATTCAAATACATTAAAAGAGTTAGTTAACCGTTTTGGGCCATTTTTTTATGTAACACGTTAAAGGGGTTGTCTGGGTTCAAAGCTGAACCCCTACATACCCAGAATGTCACCCCCTCAGCCTCCCTGATGTTAGCATTGGAGCATTTCTTTCGATCCTGCCCAGGGCAAGGGCTTTTTTAGTTACAATAACACACTGCTAGACGGAGGCTTCCGGCCAGCAGTGTGTTCGGTGATTTCACTGGCTCTGATGGGTCGGCTTTAGCGCTATCTTAGCCGTTTTACAGGATAGGGCAGCACAAAAGCCTGCCTATCAGTGCCGGTGACATCACCGGGCTCACGGCTGGGCGGAAGCCTCTGCTTGGTAGCCCTATGGAGATCCGGTGAATCGCACAGGGCAAAGGAGAGCATCGGAGACTGAAATGCTTCATGTTAGTGGGGCTGCCTAGGTGAAAATATGGGTATGTCCGGGTTCATCTCTGAACCCAGACAACCCCTTTAACCATCAAATTTAGCTCAGCTGTATATACTTGATTACTACAGCGAAACACAGGGTAGTGCAGCAATTTACCTGTGAGTGTTACTGTGAAATTGAGCATCAAGACTCATTAGTTAATTCCTGTGAATTCTATTTCCACATGATTGAATTTTTTGTTGTTGTTGGGGGGGGGGGGATTGTTCAGTTTATTTAAACCAACATAGAGTATATTGGTGATTACTACAGAAATACACATCTTAGAGCAGCAATTTACCTGTGAGTGTTAACGTGAAATTTGAGCATCATGCCTCAATCATCTGTTTTTGTTTATTCTAATTCTACCTGATTGGAATTACATTTTTTGGGAGATTTTGCAGCAATGTACCTGTGAGTACCTGTGAAATTGAGCATCAAGCCTGGCCTTAGTTAACTGTTTATGTTTATTTATTTCTCCATGTGGTTGGAATTTTATTTTATTTTTTATTTAATGATACCAGTAAATAGATGATCAGTACACCAATACCCAGGCCTGAACACAAAAGTATCTGTGAGTGATAACGAATTTAGGCCTAAATTAGTTTCCCTTCATTTCAGTCTTCACAATTTTAATATTTTATTTTTTTCTTGGGGATGGGGAGGGGGGGTGTTGAATATATTCAAAGCATATATATGTGATTACCACACTACTCACAGGGTAGTGCATTACATTATCTGAGAGACACAAAAAAAGCTGTCAGGGCTAAGGAAGGGTTCCAAATGAAAGACCCAGAGCTAGAATTTGGGTAGTGGCAGCACCAACTATCTGGCCAGAAATAGTAGTAGGCAGCAGTTGTCATTGCTGGCTTCGGACAGGCACACCATTATAGTGGAGGTGACTTCAGAGTCCAAAACTGTGCTGTGGACCCAGGGGTCACATCATTCCTCCTGCTCCTCCTCAATGCAACCCCAAAGAAGGCTTTCAGTGGAGTACTCTCAGTCTTCACTGCCCCTTCCTAGTGGGGTGCCTTCTTTTTTTCTAAGAAGTGGCAAGAAAACCCCAAAACTTGCTACGGCAGATAATCAAGAGATCCTCCCTGTTAAAGACTTGAATGAGAGCAGTCAGTGTTTGTACTGCCCTGAGGAGGAGGTGGATGAGGAGGCTGCAGACCCCAGGCAAAACTGTGTTGGTGGTGGTAGTAGTGGCACACGTAGCCATGGTATTATCATTGGAGAAGCAACAGTGACAGTCAGGGCAGGGCAGGGCAGGGAAGCCAAAGAAACTACCATGATATCTACAGCCTGATAGAAGCCATGGGGAGAGTGAGGACTCCAATGACTATTGTGTGCTGAACAGGACCTGGGAGCCGGATCACTGTGCTGAGGAGGAGGGTGATGGAGGCAGCAATAAAGAGCAGAGGCCACATATCTCCCAAACAACAGCTAGGGCCACATCTGCTTTGGGATCTGGTGATGCTGCTGACACTGTGGATGCATTAGGCCCAAAACATGCCAGAGCTAAGCTGAACTCGGCTGCCTTGACCTCTGCTGCGCGAGTATCTCCCATATGTTTTTTTCTTTTTTCATGCTGCTGGAAGTCAAAAACATTGCCTTGTGCAAGCTGTGCAAATAAGGACATTGGCAGGCAAACACAAACATAGGCACCTCAGCTCTATTGAACCACATGAAGCGGCATCACCCCATCCTGTAGACAAACAGAGTTCACAGCCAGCCACTGCAGCAGGAATTCCCTATTTCTCCTGGTCCCCCTTGTGCCAGGCTGCATCCAAGGGAAGTACGATGTCTTTCACATCGTCATCCTCCCTTTCAGCTTCTCCCACTTAGACTCTTCCTCCTGCACTCCATTGATAACAGAATGCGTGACCAGAAAACAACACTATTTACCATTAAATTGAGTTTTCTGCCTTCAAGGATCTAATGGCATACATACATTCAGTGTCGTTGGAAGATTCCTAGCCAGCATTATTTCTTCTAAAAAGTCATCCCTGCCTCGTATTGTCACGTAGTGGAGTTGAGCAAAGCTGAATTTCCTCGTGCTTCGTGGTAGCAAATCTATTTAACCTGAAATAGAAAGCCAGCCACCTCTATCTTCATTGAAGATCTCGGTCGAAGTCCCATGCGTGACGGGCCACGCGAGATTTCGTGCCAGATCTTCAAGCAAGATGGCGACAGGAGGCCCATCGCGAGCAAATAGAGGCAGTAATTATGTTATAATTTTTTTTCTGTTAATTTTACACTGTATGAACGCGGCATCTGAGGGGTACAATGATGGGGAATGGCGCTATTGAAGCTCTCTTTCATTGCACCCCCTACTTACAAAAAAATGCGCTTCATGACAAAGTAATTTGTCACAAAGCAAATTTTGGGGTAAAATTCGGTGAAGCAGGCGAATTGAAGTTTCAAAAGCTTTCTCTCATCTCTAATTCTCACTGTGCAGTAAGCTACACACCCCGTGGACACCTAGAGCAGCTCTTATTGGAAGGGATAGTACATGTCCTTCACGGCCCAGTAGGTCTATATTTTTCCCAGCAGTGGCGAGTCAGCACCCTAGCAACGAGGCCAGATCCTTTTGGCCTCACCCAATTGCATCGGCCTACCTCCCACACCAGACACTTATCCACCTCCTCCATGAACACGTTACCGTCCCCCACAGCAGAAGGGCACAGGGTCACTCGCATTACCCTTCCCTCCTATCACATGTCAAGTCAAATGTTGCCACACCATGTTGGAGCTGATCGGTCTGGGAGAGAGTAGCCCTACCGTCGAGCAGTTGCTCAAGTACATCAAGCAGCAAACATCCCGTTGACTGTCACTCCACCAACTCTAACTGGGCAAGGTGGTAGGTGACAATGGGAGCAACATTCTGGTCACCCTGAACCTTCAGGGTGAAATAACACATGCCTCCTGCATGGTGCACATGAAGAATCTAGTGTTGCAGCACTAATCTTCAACATGCAAACTCCTTAGAATTCAACATTGCACATGCTCGAGTGTCTGTACGAGCAGCAGAAAGCCGTGAACGATTTTGTCATGCACCAGGCAGCCTCACCAGCAGGGAGCATGTGTTGCTTTGAGGGCAGCTCATCTGAGGCGCCTGTCATAAATAATAAACAAAAAGAGATATCAAGTTTTCCTAGGAGGCTAGAGGGGGTTATATGCCAACTTTGAGGGCAATTGGAGCAACATCGGTTTTGCCAAACTAATTTGGGTCCGAACTGAATTTTTTAAAAAAGTTAGCAAACCGGACCTGAAATGAATCTCATATGGTTCACTCATGTCTATAAGGAGATATTTTTTGTATTGGCACATATTATAAGGGTTTATTTTTTGTACTGGCGCACATTGTAAGTGGGTATTTTTTGTACTGGCACACATCATAAGGGGAATTATTACTATTGGGGGGCATTATGGTGCACTTTATTACTACTGGGGGACTACGGGGAACATTATTACTAGTATTTTTACTTGTAAGGCACAATGAGGAACAACATTACTGTTAACATTAAGTGTGCTCTGGCAGAGAATTATTACTGTTGGTAGGACTTTTGGGTGCACTATTACTGTGTGGGGCACCCTGGCACAGTATCCGCTTACCCCAATTATTTTCGGGGGACACTATGCTTACAACACTATTACTGTCAGGGACACTATTTGCTGGGCAAAGTTATTTTTTAGGGCAATGGTTGATACTATTTATTAAAGGGGGCACTATCTGTATCTGGTGCTACTATTTTGGGGGGATTATCGGTTTCTGCAGTGTAGTATTGGGAAGCATAGTGAGCACAGTATTGGGAGTAGCAGGATGAGATGTTCAGAAGATGGAAAGAAAACGGAAAAGTACAAAACTAAGATGTCTGCATGTCAAACTCTACAGAGAGAAGAGATGGTCGAAAGCAATCATCCTGGCGGTCTGATCTGAATATAGAAGACGAGGAAAGAGAACATCTACATCAGAGGAAATATCACTAGATGTAAGTGATATGTGGTGTATTACTCTGTACGTTTTGTAGCACTGTATGTAATGTTTTCATATTTAACAGTAGATCTGAAGGGAGGCGGTTGAGAATTTAGCATGGCGCGGGGTTCCTGGAAAATTAGGCATAGGGCGCCATTTAAATTTTCGCCTCAGGCAGCAGGAAGGCTAGGTGAAACCAGTACTATAGTCCTGCAGATATGGAGTTCAGATCGCTACTTTTTGTTTCATTCCATCACCCCATCCCTCTCCCATTTCCTAGGTGTGCACCCCTCAAAGGTGCTCAATTATGAGTGCAAGCTCCGCAGCCCTGGCAATGTATTACAGCAGGGTTTTTTGGGCATACAGCAAAGAATGAGGGAGAGTAAGAAATTAAAAGTAGCAATCTGGACTCAAATCTGTATCTGCAGTACTACTCATGTTGTACTGCATCTAATAGTACTTAAAAAGGACCTGTCAACATAAAATGCAAAGCAATCTGAAAACACTGTTATAGAGCAGGAGGAGCTGAGCAGATTGAAATATAGTTTTGTGAGAAAATATTCAGTAAAACCAGTAATTTATACAACAATATCTGTCCGCATCTTTTGCAGCCCCATAGAAGTGAATGGGTCCGCACCCGAGCCACAAAAAATTCGGCTCGGATGCGGACCAAAACCACTGTCGTGTGAACAAGCCCTAAGTGTGTTTTAGAAATAGCTGTCAGTCACTAATAATACCTCCTCCCTGTACCAATACTTTTCACGGGAAGTGGAAAAAACAAAGATATGAATGTATAAAACTTGAATCTGCTCAGCGCCTCCTGCTCTATAACATTCTATCTATCTATTGAAAGGGATAGCTCTCTCACAGGGGGTTCTGCAATGACAGACTTCTCTCAGACAGTGGGGTTCAAAGTCCACAGGGTGCATTTTTTTTATCTCTTCAGCATTACAGATGATCAACATTACTGAGTGATATGAGGTTTCAGCACCACAAAACACCAGTACAGAACAAACACCTGCCTGTCTGAGCTCTACCTAAAGCATACAGAAGGTCTCCCTAACCCACCTCTAAGACGTAGTTCACACAAGTGGCGAGATCCGGCTTTACTCAGCCATACGGTGCAGAAGCCTACTGGCTGTGACCACACCAGTACCTTGGGGGGATATGGTCGAAGAGACCTCCCGACATTGACCGTGCGACACCTCTTTCCTCTTGTCTACCCCCCTATCTATCTATCTATCCCTCCCTATCTATCTATCTATCTATCTATCTATTTATCCATAAAATATTACATTTATTATAGGAAACCAGCTACTTTTGTGTATTTCTGCATTTATTTATTTTTTAATAGCTATTTATCTATCTATCTATCTATCTATCTATCTATCTATCTGTCCGTCTGTCCGTCTGTCTCTCTATCTATCTATGGCTACATTTACACTAGCGTTTTTTGCGGATCCATCATGGATCTGTAAAAACGCTTCTGTTACAATAATATAACCGCATGCATCCACCATGAACCGATCCAGTTGTATTATGTCTTCTATAGCCATGACGGATCCGTCTTGAACACTATTGAAAGTCAATAGGGGACGGATCAGATTTCTATTGTGCCAGATTGTGTCAGAGAGTTTGGCTCCGCTTTGTCAGGCGGACAGCAAAACGCTGCAGGCAGCGTTTTGTTGTCCACCTCCAGAGCGGAATGGTGACTGAACAGAGGCAAACTGATGCATTCTGAGCGGATCCTTTTCCATTCAGAATGCATTTTGGACCGCTTGTGAGAGCCCAAGACGGATCTCACAAACGGAAATCCAAAATGCGAGTGTGAAAGTAGCCTACAGTATGTCTGTCTACCTATCTGTCTGTTTGTCTGTCTATCCATCCACCAATTCCTAATATTTTATTCTTAAATATAAAAATATTTTATATGGTAGAATATTTCAGGTAGAATATGCCATCTTACTCGTTTTAGTAATTTTAATACAGAAATATATAATCTGATTTTCTCATCCCAAAATAAAACCAAAAAGTTGACATTTGTTGAAATTTTTTATTTTTTGGAAGAATGAGAACAAAGCATGAATCAGAGCAAGAATAAATTTGACCTACCTGACAGAACTTTTGCTGGAAGAATTACTCACCGTTCACAATGCTTTTGCATTGGATGACAAAAGCATTGAATCGTGTAGTCTTCATGCTGTGTAATGTGAATGCATTGTGACCCTTTCAAGATTACACATAGCCCTGCCAACAAGGCTGGGATAGAAGTCAGGGGGGTTTAATCTTCATTTTAGAGAATGTATTTTCTATTACCAGCCTTCTGCCTATATCCTCTGATAGTAACAAGAAGGGGTCATTTAGAAAACTTCTTTTATCACATTCTAAATGTTCACACGTCATAAGGTTTAAGAATATTTACTGATATTCATTTATGAACATCATTATACAATTAACATATATATTTCCTTTTCACCTACATGAAAGTGGAGTAAGGGTACCCTTATGATCCACCCCTGATTTTGGCTTTTAAAACTGCATCAAGGAACCTGACCCTGTAACTGTACCCTAAAGTTGGTAATAGTTTGATGTCCTTAAATCCTTAATCTTCAGAGATAAAACCCATATTTTAGACCACAGCTGTTTTTCACAATTCTCGTTGCGCTTGGAAACCAACAACCTTATATCATAACAGACACACTCCTAAAAGCACAATTTGGCATCTTTACCACAATTCAAACCTTAGCTATTTCATCATGTTACAAGCAACTCATGCAGCAACCGTGCCGCAGGGGCAATATGTGAGTTACGGTGGGCCGATGGGTGTAGGAGAAGTTTATTCACAGTTCCGTAGAGCTCCCTGGGCCAGCGTGCAGTGAATGGAAGGACAGCACCAGTGTCTCCGGGGCACACTCTGTTGTCCAGGGACTCCCACCAGATGGTGATTAAGGTGCCCTTGATGAAATGTTTTTTTTAGGTGCCGTGGAGGCAGGGTCTCTGTTGTTTGTGACGCCAGCACCATAAGGTGCAATGAGTGATAGTGACAAAAAGGGAGATAGTCAGAAGTTGCTGAACAAACTGGAACTTTACTTGAACAATTGCCTTGAGGTAGTTATAATCCAGTAGTAGTGCCTTGGTATACAATATGATGGCAGAGCTGCAAATCCTAACAACAGGCTCGGTAGGGCTGGTTAATACAGGCTTAGGGTTAGCTGTTGTGGGAAAGGTACTTTCTTTAGTTGTGGCTTCCCTCTAATAACCTCTAATAACCCAGACTTCCGGTACCTGGATTTTGATCAGAACTTTGCAACCAACAGGGCAGTAGGCATCAGTTTTATGCTCCATTCTTTGACAGGTTGCCTTAACACACAAAAGTCCACTTCGTCACTGGCTGGAGAGTGGAACTACAGAAAGGATCCAGTAACCTTGGCCTTGAATCTCTCTCTATATTACCCTACAGGAGAGTGCCCTTGGGGCACATATCAGCAACAGTGATGAGCGGGAGGTGCCATATTCAATTTTGCGATATTTCACGAATATTCAATCGAATATTCGTCATATATTCGTCGAAATTGAATATTCCTCATTATTCTATATATTATATGCGAATTTTAAGCAAATTTATTATTCGCATTGTGAAATAAACTTAGAGCTGAGTTCCTAATGGTTGTAACTTGTGTTGCTAGAATTGACGAAGATAATGAGTATCACAAATATAGCACTATATTCTCAATCTTCATTACATTCTAGCGACAAATAGATTGGTGTGGGACAGCACCATCAGCGGCCAGGTGGCCGATAGTCCAAGATGTGGCGGTGCACGCGATGTTAGGTCCTGACCTGAAGAACCTCTCCAATGGAAACAAGTGAAAGAAGATCGCAGCACTCCGAAGTCTTCTAATATTCAAGGTTTATTCCACCACGTGAGATGCGACGTTTCGACCCGGTGGGGGTCTTTATCAAGCATAAAATACATCAAGAGTGCAACACATATATATACACATATACCAATAATCCCATTACCCACCCCTGTCAGGTGATCCCCCGAGAGAACACAAAGGGACAAGTCTTCTAAATTATATGAAAAAATGCTTCAGATATATATTGTGCAAGAAGTCCATCCTTAGCTTCAAAGATTCATATGCATTAAGGAATAATAATCTTAGCAATAGCCAGGAACATACCCAATACGAGTGAAGTAGCGTGAGCTGTGACGTCACCGGCTGAGGCGTCCAGGCGGTCCTTAGTAACGGCAGACGCGGGAAGTCCAGTGCCGTACGCCGATATGTGAAATCGGGAACTGCGCATGTTCAGATGACGTAATGGTCATGTGATCTAGTCACATGACCGCGACTGATAGTCATGGCAACGGCCGACGCAGAGGCTGAACGCTGGTGGCGAGCATCTATGCGTGTAACAGGAAACTATGTTTGGAGTGGTGACGTCCTGATCACATGGTCGCCACTAATATAAACAGTAATGTTGATATATTCCATCAATGTCAGGTTCCTATAAATGTTCAACAGATATGGCATAGGTAGAAGTATTAACTGGTGATCCCATATGGTATCATTACAAATTGATCACAGAGGCATTTCAAAATCATAATAGGGCATCCAAGCTCATCACCATAAGCCGATATGTCTGAGTGTCCCCAGAAGGAACTTTACACGTGGGATCACAGGATCTGAACACAGGTCAGGATAATCCATCCCAGGAAACCATTTATCCAGTGTGGAGATGGTGGGGACCCTTGTCCAAAACCCCAGGTGTGGAACAGCAACATGTTGAGCGGTGCCTATTAACGACTCACAATTCAGCCAACAGTCATACTCTTAAAAGCCAAAACAGGCGGTAAAATGAAATACCTGCCTGTCAGTATGGCTCTGGTTACCATGCATAGGGGGTACACAGGTGTATATGGTTGTTCCCCGACAACAGTTAGGGGTACAAAAACCAACGCCTCAATGAGACAACAGTGGGCAACCAGTTAAGGACCAACACTGTTGCTGGAACCCCCTCATCCACACCTGGCCGATGAGTCTATGGCAACCACAGGTAGCTGTCAATCTGAACCAGTTAGGGATGGTGTAAAGGGTCCCCAAGAATAAATGTGAATCTCTACATCTGGAATATATACATTGTGCTAATTATACACTACCGGTCTGTGTATCGATACCTGGTATCCCACAAGTTCCACGGGTGCAGCAGTGGGAATCGTCCCACAATGTATCCAGTACAGGCAAATACGGTCAGATGGGAGCGGGGTTACTAGAAGAAGAGGGAAAAAACAGGAGTGGGTTATAATAATGGTTAAAAAAGTAAACAATAGCACAATAGTCTTAGGGCTAGGATTAAAATAAGGAGCCAATCTTGAAATCACGGTTCATGCCCTTGGGTTCAAGGGTATCCAGATCAAAAATCCATTTCAGTTCCAGACGTTTCAACAATTTTTCACGGTCCCCGCCTCTACTTAAGGGAGGGACTCCATCAATGATTCTGAATCGTAGTTGAGATACGTTATGTCTGGACTGAAGAAAGTGCTCAGGGACTGGAAGTTCCCTTTCTGTAGAGATTTGTCCTAGTTGGTTTTTCTCCAATAGTTTTCTGATATTCGAGCGGTGCTGGTTTATTCTAAATTTACAGAGCTGGGTTGTCTCCCCTACGTAAAGCAGGCCGCAAGGACACTGTAGTACATAAATTACATATTGAGATATACAGGTGAAAAAGTCCTTGATTTTATATGTTTTACCAGACCTTGGGTGGGTGAAGGATGGGCCTTTCAACATGCTGTTGCAGTTACAGCACCCCAGACAAGGATAACAGCCCACCCTCTTGCTCCTTGTCGCGTTATCCGGTGTGACAGAAGTATGGACTAATTTGTCCCCGAGATTTTTTGACCTCCTGTAGGACATCAATTGGTCTCTTTCGACGTCACTAGCCTCTATACTTCCATAGAGCATACACTGGGTTTGGAGGCCATTAGGTGGGCATTAGGGGACTCCGATCTACCACTAGATACCAAAGAATTCATTCTGTCACTTCTTGAAATCCTACTGCACTGCAACTATTTTTGCTATGAGGGTCAATTTTTTGTACAGTGCCGGGGGACCGCCATGGGGTCGAATATGGCCCCGACTTACGCAAATATCTACATGACCTTCATAGAGGAATGTCACATATACCCATCCACCCCCTTTCAACTTGTAAGGGGTTGGATGAGGTATATTGATGACATTTTTTTGATCTGGACGGGTAATGATCTACAATTGCAACAGTTTCATGACTACATTAATGACTTACATCCCCAACTCAAATTTACGAGAGTAGAATCTTTACGCTCCCTCCAGTTCCTTGACACCTTGATATATGTTACTGACAGGGGTTTACAGACAGATTTATTCATTAAGCCAACGGACCGCAATAATTTGTTAAGGTATGACAGTGCACACCCTAAAGGAATGGTCAGTTCATTACCCTATAGTCAGATGTTGCGTATCAAGAGGATTGTTTTCGAGGACTCTAAGTTAGGACCACGACTGACAGAAATGGGTCATAAATTTGTAGAGAGAAAATACCCTAGGCGGCTGGTGGACAGACATCTGACGAGGGTACAAAATGCCTCACGAGATAAGCTACTCACACCACGGAGTACCACTACACGTACGGTCAGAATTCCCTTTGTCTCCACCTTTTCTACTTACAGCAGGCCAATTGCAGACATTCTCAGACGACATTGGGGCATTTTAACCCATTCCTTCCCGGAAGTACCTGAGTTTAAAGCGCCTCCTTTGATGTCCTACAGGAGGTCAAAAAATCTCGGGGACAAATTAGTCCATACTTCTGTCACACCGGATCCGCGACAAGGAGCAAGAGGGTGGGCTGTTATCCTTGTCTGGGGTGCTGTAACTGCAACAGCATGTTGAAAGGCCCATCCTTCACCCACCCAAGGTCTGGTAAAACATATAAAATCAAGGACTTTTTCACCTGCATATCTCAATATGTAATTTATGTACTACAGTGTCCTTGCGGCCTGCTTTACATAGGGGAGACAACCCAGCTCTGTAAATTTAGAATAAACCAGCACCGCTCGAATATCAGAAAACTATTGGAGAAAAACCAACTAGGACAAATCTCTACAGAAAGGGAACTTCCAGTCCCTGAGCACTTTCTTCAGTCCAGACATAACGTATCTCAACTACGATTCAGAATCATTGATGGAGTCCCTCCCTTAAGTAGAGGCGGGGACCGTGAAAAATTGTTGAAACGTCTGGAACTGAAATGGATTTTTGATCTGGATACCCTTGAACCCAAGGGCATGAACCGTGATTTCAAGATTGGCTCCTTATTTTAATCCTAGCCCTAAGACTATTGTGCTATTGTTTGCTTTTTAACCATTATTATAACCCACTCCTGTTTTTCCCTCTTCTTCTAGTAACCCAGCTCCCATCTGACCGTATTTGCCTGTACTGGACACACTGTGGGACGATTCCCACTGCTGCACCCGTGGAACTTGTGGGATACCAGGTATCGATACACAGGCCGGTAGTGTATAATTAGCACAATGTATATATTCCAGATGTGGAGATTCTCATTTACTCTTGGGGACCCTTTACACCATCCCTAACTGGTTTAGATAGACAGCTACCTGTGGTTGCCATAGACTCATCGGCCGGGTGCGAATGAGGGGTTCCAGCAACAGTGTTGTTCCTTAACTGGTTGCCCACTGTTGCCTCATTAAGGCGTTGGTTTTGTACCCCTAACTGTTGTCGGGGAACAACCATATACACCTGTGTACCCCCTATGTATGGTAACTAGAGCCATACTGACAGGCAGGTATTTCACTTTACCGCCTGTTTTGGCTTTTAAGAGTATGACTGTTGGCTGAACTGTGAGTCGAGAATGGGCACCGCTCAACATGGTGCTGTTCCACACCTGGGGTTTTGGACAAGGGTCCCCACCATCTCCACACTGGACAAATGGTTTCCTGGGATGGATTATCCTGACCTGTGTTCAGATCCTGTGATCCCACGTGTAAAGTTCCTTCTGGGGACATTCAGACATATCAGCTTATGGTGATGAGCTTGGATGCCTTATTATGGTCTTGAAATGCCTCTGTGATCAATTTGTAATGATACCATATGGGATCACCAGTTAATACTTCTACCTATGCCATATCTGTTGAAAGATCATTTAGGGACTTGTCTACCACGGCGGACATTTATAGGAACCTGACATTGATGGAATATATCAACATTACTGTTTATATTAGTGGCGACCATGCGATCAGGACGTCACCACTCCAAACATAGTTTCCTGTTACACGCATAGATGCTCGCCACCAGCGTTCAGCCTCTGCGTCGGCCGTTGCCATGACTATCAGTCGCGGTCATGTGACTAGATCACATGACCATTACGTCATCTGAACATGCGCAGTTCCCGATTTCACATATCGGCGTACGGCACTGGACTTCCCGCGTCTGCCGTTACTAAGGACCGCCTGGACGCCTCAGCCGGTGACGTCACAGCTCACGCTACTTCACTCGTATTGGGTATGTTCCTGGCTATTGCTAAGATTATTATTCCTTAATGCATATGAATCTTTGAAGCTAAGGATGGACTTCTTGCACAATATATATCTGAAGCATTTTTTCATATAATTTAGAAGACTTGTCCCTTTGTGTTCTCTCGCGGGATCACCTGTATATATATGTGTTGCACTCTTGATGTATTTTATGCTTGATAAAGACCCCCACCGGGTCGAAACGTCGCATCTCACGTGGTGGAATAAACCTTGAATATTAGAAGACTTCGGAGTGCTGCGATCTTCTTTCACTTGTTTCCATTACATTCTAGCAATACAACCATTAGGAACTCAGCTCTAAGTTTAATTCACAATGCGAACATATACTCGCATTGCAAATTTAAGTTAAAGCTGGGTTCCTAATGGTTGTATTGCTAGAATATAACGAATATCACGAATATAGCACTATATTCTCAATCTTCGTTATATTCTATCAACAACTATTAGGAACTCAGCTCTAAGTTGATTTCGCAATGCGAACATATACTTGCATTGCAAATTCAACTTAGAGCTGGGTTCCTAATGGTTGGCTTGCTAGAATATAACGAAGATTGAGAATATAGTGCTATATTCGTGAATTCATGATATTCGTTATATTCTAGCTATACAACCATTAGGAACCCAGCTCTAAGTTGAATTCGCAATGCGAGTAATTTAGGTTATATTAATCGAACTGCGATTACAACTTAGTCAAATTTGTGAGGTCGTGATTCTCACATCCAACAGTACATTTTAACATGGAGGCGTTCCCATGCACACGGGAAGTTGGCAGAAGCGGCAACGGGCATTGATTGGAGCAGGCAGCAAGCCAAGAATCCCCTGGACAGGTAAGAACAACTTTTGGGAAGTGGGAAGACAACCAAACAGCAACAAGGATTAACAACATTAATTGGGAAGTGGGAAGACAACCAGAGAGCAACAAGGATTAACAACATAAAAAAAAAAAAAAAAAAAAATATTCAAAGTAGCGAATATATAGCGTTATATTCGCAATATGCGAATTGCCGATATTCGCTAAAAAAATTCGCTATTCGAATATTCGCGCTCAACACTAATCAGCAGCTACATACTTTACTTGTCTGCTCTCCTTCACAAAGCTCTCATCTAATTTCCTGTGACTGACCTGTTCTATATATATGATGCTATGGCACCACCTAATGGTGACTAGGAGAAATGCAGTGACCAGCCTGTTGTAAGGAATTTGCAGCTATTACAGACTAAATTTACATTAGCATGACATAACATTATAAAAGGTTTAGGGACCCACTTCTAACACAGAGTGGGACACTGCACCCATTTGTCTGGAACTGACACTGAAGTACTGCTCATAGGTGGTCCTGGTTAATTAAAAATGTGCAGTTCTATTTAAAGACAATTTATCGAATATATATATTGTGAGACAGTGACTGGAAAAGTAGCATAAAATCGCTATATTTTGCCTAGGTTTTTTTCACATACAATGTGCTAGGTTACAGAAAGTGGATATCTCAACTAGGCAAGCATGATGAGATATCAGCAATCCAGGAAAGATGGACTTTGGTTAATGGTGTTGTAGTGCCTGGATTTTTATGGACTGATGAGCAGGTTGGTAGTGGGGCTCATCATTCCCTTCTTGTCCAGAACAGGTTTTCTGTATAGCTCTTATCCAGGTGATGGAACTCAGCTCATTTCTGGGCTATAAAGCTCTACACTATGAGCATGTGTGTAGGTGGGGGGACTGCTTGAACAGACTTCTTTCACCATTACTTCTAAAGTCTGCTAAAACACCAGAAAGGACACTGTAAGTTTACTTTGTGTTTTGTCGTGTGGCTGGTAGTAGGCCGCCCGTATAGAAAGGGTGATCTTGTGTTTAGTTAGTGCTCAGCTGAGCAGGAATTTATTTTAGTGTTTTTGCCTGAAGACTCCCCTTAACAATCATGGTTATACGATTTGCAAAAACACTCTGATCTACCTGTACCAAAACACTTCTTGGATTTGGGGCACACTGAACATGATCTCAAGTATTGGATCATTGATCGGGTACCCTTACCCAGAAGAGGTGGAAAAAGGTTACTTTTATAAAAAAAAAGAGAGATGTATTGGATACATACTTTGAATAGTCTTAAACCTCATGGACTCAATATTGAATATAACCCCTGGAGTGTTATTTGATTGGTGGTTTGCCCTCTCTCCTCTGGTGTGCTCTGCTCCGATGGGTTCCTGTTTAGTAGTTATGCTGAGTTGGAACCTAATATTTTTATATAGAAAAATAATACGTTTTTTCTTTTCTCTTACCCTTTTTTAGTATACATGGACTATGATGAGTAGAACTGGCGGATGGGAGCATGCATGCTCGACAGATGGACCAATAGATATTTTTTCTTTTATGCCATTTGCTTTTGGCCATCACTGTATCTTTAATTGTGATGTTGCTATGGTGGTTTTATGCGCACATTTGTTTGCTGTTTACAAGGAGATCCCTGTTCGTGGCTACATTTGGCAGTTACCAATGGACACGCCCACTCTTTGTGCCCGACACTAATATGCTGTGCACACTGAAATAGGGTGCCCTCGTGGTGGGGAGGTTTCACTTCTCTGATGAGACGTGTCCTCTCCCGTATGTTGTGTACTTGCCAGCAGCCAATTTAGAGCCTTTGTAGCTCCATAGAGGCTCGTACTCATACTTTGGGCAGTTCGCCAGTTTCCAATATGGCGATACTGTCATGTCGCTTTTATGCGCTTGCGCGCACCACTATCTAATTGACATCGTATATGAGAAGAATGTGTGGCTGGCGGATGTGGGGTGTGCATGCTCTGTACATTGCTGCACGCCACTTCCTGCCTCCACATATTGGTGACGTTGTCTGGAGTATGCGCAGTGTGACGGACTACACGCAGTACATGGCGCCAACATGAAGCTTTGGTCCACCTGTGGGGTATGATCATGTAGGTTTCCCTCTGTTATCTTTAATCCTGATTATGTCCTTTTTAATTGGAGTACACACAGCAGATTAATATTATGCACTCTTGCACTTTATGATATATATATATATATATATATATATATATGCAGCATTTTGCACATTATGCAACAGTTTTATTTATCGCCAAATATTTTTTTCTATGATCGATGTACTTGTTCAGTTTTAATTTTAATTTTTAACATTATATTCATGTATTGATTAATCAATTTATTAATTATACACTGATGGTTTGTATCATGTACATTGACTTGAGAAAGGCTCTATTGTTCAGCTGAAACGTCACTTTTTTGCCACATGGGTGAATAAATTATTTTATTTTACTTTTGTGGAGTGCTGTCCTTTTTTCCTATATATATGTCAAAAATAGGCAGCACTCCAGGATAAATCAAATAAAAATCGTTAATTTCTAATGATAATTTGTTTTCCCTTAGTCCTAACAGCAGCACAGATGGGGTTAACCACCCCCCGTGGACTGGCAGGACCGGCGGAATGTTTAATGAGCCCAAGACTAATAACTCAATTTAACAGTTAAGTATCTCCTTAAAAGGAGGAAGTCAACCCCCAGCCCACTGTGTTTATAGTAAGAAAAAAACTAGACTTACTAGGGTGGGAAATTTGTGTGCTGCTGTTAGGACTAAGGGAAAACAAATTATCGTTAGAAATTAACGATTCCCTTACGTCCTACCAGCAGCACAGATGGGGAGATCGCAAGAAGAAACCCCTAGGGAGGGCCTTCCTGCCTGGCAGAACTAAGAAAAGTCTGCCCAAAGGCCGAAAACTCAGCTAGACTGGCATCTAGTCTATAATGGGAGATGAATGTCGATTCAGAGCTCCAGGAGGCAGCTTTGCAAATCATGTTGAGAGGCAGAAGACTCCTCTCGGCAAAAGAAGTAGCCACAACTCTAGTAGAGTGGGCCTTCATAGAATCCCGGAGGGTCCAGATTGTGAAAACAAAGGATTCCTTAATAGCCTCCTCAATCCACCGACTGATGGAAAGTTTGGATGCCTTATAGCCTTTAAACTTACCGGCAACAGGATTAGCAGATTTTCATCTTTCCTGAACTCCTTGATCTATCCACATAGATCCGGAGACATCTCGAGACGTCCAGAGGATGTCTAGCAGGTTCCTAGGAGGAGGTGGTAGATGTCGACAAAACCGGGAGGAATATCACCTGGTTGATGTTCTGGAAGGAAGGAACTTTAGGCCTACAATATGGGAGGAATCTAAGAAGGTCCCGGTCATGTAAGAAAATGGTATAGGGCTCATGTGCTGAGAGAGCTTGAAGCTCAGAGACCCTCTTGTCCAAAGTCACTGCAAGGAGAAACACAAACTTCCAAGTGACGAACTTGATGTCCACCTCCTCTAACGGTTCAAAGGGGAGATGCTAACCCCTGAGAACTACTGAAAAACCCATTGAAAAAAGGGGTCTCAGTACTGTAGGCTTTAATCTTTCAGCTCCTTTAAGGAACCGTTTGATCAGCGGGTCCTGAGAAAAAGCCTGTTAAGGCAAGCTGAGATGGCTGAAACTTGAACCTTCAGAGTAGAAGGGCAAGGCCTCTATCAAGGCTGTCTTGCAGGAACTGAAGGATAGCGGAGAGGGGCGGATCTGCAGACGCCACCTCAGTTGAGGTACAACAGGATGAGAATATCCTCATAATACAAGAGTAGGCTCTCTTGGTAGAGTCCGCTCTAGAATGAGACAGCGTTCTCAGGACCGACTCTGAAAGCCCTTCTATTCTGGGAAGGGACTGATCAACCTCCAGGCTGTCAGGTTGAATCTGTGCAGATCTGAGCAGAGGTGAGTGTCCCACGACACCAGGGTCTGCTGTGGGGAGCCTCCAATATTGTCCTCGACTCAACTGGGTGAGCTAGGTAAACCAGGATCTCTTCGGCCAAAACAGTATGATGGCTATCACCGAGGCCTGATCCTGACGGATTTTCATCAATACCCTCGGTATCATGGAAAAGGGAGGAAGATGTAAGCCAGCCTGAACCTCCAGGATATTGACAGAGCGTCTAACGCCAGGGGTTGTCCTCCCTGTAGAGGAGCAGAACCTCTCCACCTTGGCATTGAACCTTGTTGCCATGAGATCCACCTCTGGCATACCCACTTGAGGACTATCTGCTTGATTCTCCGGATGTAAAGACCACTCCACCGACGGAAGACCGCGGCTCAGCCGCTATCATATTGAGGGAGCCTTGGATGTGGATCGCAGATAAGTGGGAAGGTACAACTCTGCCTAATCCAGAATCACCCGATCTCTGACAGGAGGGAAGTGATCTCGTGCCTCCTGCTGGTTGATGTAAAGTACCGCAGTCACATTGTCTGACTGGACTTTCACCGCTTTGCCCCGGATCTGAGGGGCTAAGTGAAGGAGGGCTAGCCGGATAGCTTGAATCTCGCTGAGATTGGATGAAAGAAGCCACTCCTGAGGAAACCAGGTCCCGTGAACTGGAGAGTCGTCTAGGTGAGCGTCCCAGCCTACTTAGGACGCATCCGTAGTCAATATGACCCAGATTGGCTGGGTCATAGACTTCCCGTCTAAAAGATGGCACCACCATCTGAGGGAATACCGAGTTTGCCAAGTCAGGGAGCACAGGGAGTTTAGCCCAGCAGGGCTGCCATTCCATTAGGAGAGGACCTCCGACTGTAGAGGGCGGAGGTGCCATAGAAGCCAAGGGACTGCTTCCGCAGACGCTGACATGAGCCCCAACATCTTCATGAGAGTCCGGATTGGAACTCGCCGGGGAAAGGAACTTGCCGTGTTCTGAACCCGGAATCTTCTTTCTGGAGTCAACTGGAGCGACATCCCAGTGGAGTCGATTATGAAGCCTAGATATCTTACTGAAGTCGACGGGCTCACGTTCGACTTCTACCAGCTGATGATCCAACCTAGGTGGAACAGAAAGGAGATTGTTACCTGAAGAAGTTGGGTTAGGACCGCTAGAGCAGAGGCTTTCAAAGCCAGTCGTCCAGATAAGGAATGATGGTCAGTCCTTGAAGCCTCAAAGCCGCCACCACAGAACCACCACCTTGGTAAAAGTGTGAGGGGCAGAAGAAATGCCAAAGGGAAGGGCAACAAACAGAAGATGCCTGACGACACCGGACACCTGGACCGTGATCCTGATATACTTCCTGGAACCAGGATGGATCGGGATGTGCAGATATGCATTCTTGAGGTCCAGGGTTGCCATCACGTCTCCAGGATTGACGACGTGAACTACTGACCTGATGGTTTCTACACGAAACTTCACCTTCCTTATAAATCGATTGAAATATCTCAGATCGATAATCATCCGGAGATCTCCTGAAGCCTTGGGAACCAGAAAACTGGTGAATAGATCCCTAGGCCCCGTTCTCCTGCCGGAACCTCCTCCAGAGCCCCTTTGCAAATGTAGTCCTGAATGTAGGCCTCTAGGATCGCCTCCTTGGCAGCTTGTAGAAGGTTGATCTTGACAAACCTGTCCAGAGGAATAGAGGTGATGTTGACTAAATAACCGTTGGAAATGATATTCAGGACCCAGGGATCCGAGATCTCTTGGATCCATTCTTCTCAGAAGTGGGAGAGACGACTCCCGACGGGTACATGAAGCTTAGGAATGGGGAAGCTTATTGGCAGGACGGCAGGAGTAACGGGAATTAACCAAGAGCCTCGAAGAGGCCCATAGTCAGGAGATGGATTTTCCATCTTTGGCTCCTCCACGAGAGCACCTCAAACCCTTTCGCTGTGCTCTCCAGTCACTACAAGAGCTTGTTTGCTGGCCAGACCTGCCACCGCGGTCTTGTCTGCCCTGCCCTCGAAAGTGACTGCTGGGGAAGGCTCTTCACCTTCTAGTCTGAAAGGCCCTCCATGATCTTATCAAGCTCCGAACCGAACAAACGGTTGGGCTCGAATGGAAGACCATATAAGCTGTATTTTGAGGAATTGTCAGCGACCCAAGGCTCAAGCCAAAATGGAATATGGGCCGCCGATCCCAGAGTCATGCTATATATAGGCCCCTGACGTTATTTGATAGTATTGTTACAAGGTGCCAAAGGCACACTTGGTCTCCCATGAGCCACAGACCTGCTGCTTAGCTTCAAGAGCAAGGATCTGTGTTTGGCCTCGTTCCCAGGACTTGCTTTGCTAGCAGGGAAGCTCCCTCGCTAGCTTCAACTGGAGCTGTGCGGTATCGCACAAGAAGTCCGTAGCCAGGTTGATAGTCTTGAAAGCAGCCAGTATGTCGTCCTGGAAAAAACCTCTGGTTCACATCAACTTGAATTTGATCCAGGCGAGATCGAAGGAGCGTAGAGACTTCAAAAGCCGCTATGGCTGTGGAAGCAGAAGCCGCAGCTGCTGTAACACCCCGTCTTAGTGTGCACTCTGCAAGGGGGTCCTGCAGCTAGACCCATCGTCTGCAGGAACCAGAGTGCGCTTGGACAACTTGGCAATAGCCATGTCTACCTTGGGAATGGATCCCCATGAATCCACCAAGGGTTAAGCCATCGGGAACATGGATTTAAACTTCTTTGTTAAAACCGGACCTTTTCCAGGTTTTTTCCACTCTATATCATGACAGAGAGGAGGGTCTCATCCGCTTTGAAGACACGATGTGCCCGAGTAACGAACGGGAGGCTCCCCACAGTCAACATCATGGTCCCCCGACCTGATGGACTTGAGCAACTTCTGTGTCTTTCCAGGGGAGAAAACACAACATCAGCTCCTCCTCATCCGAGGAGGAAGAAACTAAGGAGACCAAGAAAGTCTCTCTACCAGGACAGAGGTCTCCATAGGGGCCTGGGCACGAATAGGAAGCCTTTCCATCCAGTAGGCCTATGACTCCTTTAACAGAGCCATTGATACATATCCTGCAACGTAGGTTCACTAGAGGTCAGAAACCTCTAACGGCAGCTGTAACACCTGCTGTAGGTTAAGTCAACAGATCCAGGGATTCCCAACCGGTCTCCCAAGCTGGTCTTAGCCCAGCCTTAAGCTGTTTAGCTTCTGCGATCTCACGAGGGCAGGTATGATCAGCTTACAACAACCGTTGACTGCTGCAATGGTAGCAGGATAGATGCTTCCTCTTGGAATCCTCTGCACCGATTGTCCTCTGCACCAATGTGTTACTTGGCCCAATATCAGCTTTCACTAGCTGATCCCGTAAATTTTTAGATCTACGATATGACATAATAGGAGGAAATGCAAATTCAGGAACTGTTGTTTGGCACCCACTTAGGACATTCCAATGTCTTTTAATGATTTTAGCTATGTCAGTACAATTCTGTAAAAGTGGAAATAATAGGAATCCTCTGGGTGCTACTACGAGGAAGTTTGTACTCAGTGGGACAAAGAACCCTATCTTTATGTTTTAATAACAATTTATATGGATACCCGCGTTCAGAAAATGTTGTGACCATCCTGTCCAGGGTGTCATAAAGTACCTCCAAGTCTGAATCAATACGACGAGCTCTAATAAACTGTGAATATGGTAAGGATTTCACCATCGCTCTTGGGTGATTGCTGCTATAAGTCAAAAAAGAATTTTCTCCACTGCAGGTGCTACAGGCTCCTGCAGTGGAGGTATATATATATATATATATATATATATATATATATATATATATACACACACTGTATATATAGTCATGTTTCAACAAGGGTCCTATCGACCCTTAGAGCATCTCTCAGGCATAACACACTAAAGCATGCAGACAGACAAAGCAAGGACCAAAAACAAATGCTTTATTAACAAAATCAGGACACGACAGTAAACTGGACCAGCAGGTAAGGGGAGTGGCAATACCACTTGTCCAAGTGCACCAGTTTGACTGGCGGCCAAACCCAGAGGACAAAGACTCAGTGACCCCCGTTCTTCACAGAGCCCCTGATGGTGGGGATGAACTTAGCCGATGGCTTACTGATTGGAAGCATGGATACACAAGCAGCAGTTCAAAAATAGGCCACCGCAACTACTCGTAGTTAGTTATGTTATTCGGATGCTTAATCTAAAGTCACTTTTTTTAAAACTTCAGGATAATACTGTACGGACATTAGTCTCCATACAGTATTAGAATATATGGGCTCTGATGAGTCAAAGTAAGTTATTCAACTAGAACCTCGGAACCGAAGCCGAGTTCGGTTTCAAGTTTTAAAGTGGTTTTTCCACTTTAAAAATCAACTACCTACAGGTGAGCTGACACTGTAAAACATTATATGCGAGGGCCTGCAGGTGAGCTGACCCTTTAAAACATTATATGCGAGGGCCTGCAGGTGAGCTGACCCTGTAAAAGATTGTAGGTGAGGGCCTGCAGGTGAGTTGACCTTCTAAAACATTATATGCGAGGGCCTGCAGGTGAGCTGACACTGTAAAAGATTGTAGATGAGGGCCTGCAGGTGAGCTGACCTTCTAAAACATTATATGCCAGGATCTGCAGGTGAGCTGACCCTCTAAAATATTGTAGGTGAAGCCCTATGGGTAAGCTGACTTTCTAAAACATTATATGCGAGGGCCTGCAGTTGAGCTGACCCTGTAAAACATTATATGTGAGGGCCTAAAGGGGAGCTGACCTTCTAAAACATTATATGTGAGGGCCTGCAGGTGAGTTGACCCTGTAAAAGATTGTAGGCGAGGGCCTACAGGTGAGCTGACCATCGAAAACATTATGGGCGAGGGCCTTCTGCCGCTTTGTTGACTCTAGATAACTTCTGACTGATCGCACGTCCCCGTGACGTCGATGATCCATTTGGATGTCTGCCCTATCAACTTTTGATAGTACTTTCGGCGTCTACCATGGTGACCACGGGTAACGGGGAATCAGAGTTTGATTACGGAGAGGGAGTGTCACGAGGGTGTCAGGAGCCACGTCTGACTCCGTTATACCCAGGGTTAGGAAGTCGCAGCGGGTGGCTGCGCGCTCTATGTCTAAAGATCATGCTGTTACTTAATGGTAGCTTTCTGTGTTTGCCTTGCAATCCTTTTTGTCTCACTCAGGGATCCGTAGCTTCTTCTCCTCAGCTGTTTCTTGTCCGCCATTCCCATCCTCCTTATATTCCCTCTTCCCAATTCACTGGTTGCCAGATATAGAGCTTCCTGCCTGGACTTCTATTCTGACCCACTGGAGCTGTGTAGCTGTTGTTCCTGGTTGTCGTACCAGAGCGTTACCCTCCGGATCCCTGTTGGGCTTTAGTTGTCCGCTGTTGTCGCCCACCTGGGCTTATATGTTTTGTCTGTATTGTCTGTCCACTCCCTGGTGTTTTACTTTAGTGTTAGTGGTGAGGACTAGTGCTCCCACCGCCCTATTCACTACTTAGGGCTCAGCTTAAGGAAAGCCAGGGTTTAGGCACGTTATCGGCGTACAGGTGAAGAACCCGTCTAGGGACGTCAGGTGCCAGCTTCCAGGTAAGTTAGGGGTCACCACCTTTCCCTCTTCCTTGGACAAGGCTTTCCCTTTTCCCTCCCTTTGCGTCACACGTCTGTGATCAGTACGCCTGTCGTGATAGGGAGACTGAGAAACGGCTACCAGATCCAAGAAAGGCAGCAGGCGAGCCAATTTCCCACTCCCGACTCGAGGAGGTAGTGAAGATTAGTGATGTCGCAAAGATAAAATCTCCCGTTCGCGAACGCTAACTTCCGTAAATGTTCGCAAACGGGCGAACCGCCATAGATTTCAATAGGCAGGCGAATTAAAAAACCCACAGGGACTCTTTCTAGCTACAATAGTTATGGAAAAGTTGTTTCAAGGGGACTAACACCTGGACTGTGCCATGCCGGAGGGGTATCCATGGCAAAACTCCCATGGAAAATTACGTAGTTGACGCAGAGTTGGGTTTTAATCCATAAAGGGCATAAATCACCTAACATTCCTAAATAGTTTGGAATAACGTGTTTTAAAACATCCAGTGTGTGTATATGATCAGGTATGATGTTGTATCGATCAGGTAGTGTAAGGGCCACGCCCGCTTCACAGACATTGACAGACCAAACTCCCCTTTTAATGCACCGCAAACAGTCCATTTGCACAATGGCAAACTCCCCATTTGCACAAGGTTGGATACCAAGTTAGCCATGTCCCGGTGATGTCATTGAAGGTTTCTTCCTCCACCCAGCCACGTACAACACCAAGGGTCCCCGAAAGGTGAATTGAATAGATTTTTCGAATGGGGAGATGGTTAAAAAAAGCTGTCTCCCTCCCCTTTGTTTTTATCCACGGTCACTGCCTCTGCGCCGCGCAATTTACTGTCACACCCGATATGAGTGGTATTTTCTGTAGTACTATTCTCATCAGTTTAATCCCTCTAACGTCCCCAATCTGGGGGCCATTTATTGAATAGACCCGATATGAGTGGTATTTTCAGTACTATTCTCATCAGTTTAATCCCTCTAACGTCCCCAATCTGGGGGCCATTTATTGAATAGATTTTTCGAACGGGGAGATGGTTAAAAAAACGCTGGCTCCCTCCACTCTGTTTTAATCCACGGTCACTGCGTCTGCGCCGTGCAATTTACTATCACACCCGATATGATTGGTATTTTCTGTAGTACTATTCTTATCAGTTTAATCCCTGTTACATCCCATATCAGGGATTGCCTTTTGTGAAAAAAAATTTAGGCCGAGTACCTTCGACTGCCTTCACAGTGACAGACCAAACTCTCATTCACCAAACTAAATATATTTCAGGAACCGGGAGATGGAAAAAGCAGCTTGGTCGGTCCTCATACTCCCAAATTGGGCACTGCGCGTGCACAGAGCAATGTGCTGTGACACCCTATATGAGTGGTGTCTTAACTAGTACTATTCCTATCAGTTTAATCCCTGTTACGTACCCTATCCGGTCGAATTGATTAACCATTGTCGAATTAGCGAACCATTACGACATCATGAAATAATTTAGTTCTGAGCTCTGTACTTGCTTTGTATTGGAATTGATGGGGAATTTTTTAATTGTCTGCATCATTTCTGATAAACCATTAAGAGACTTTATTATGATTTTTTATTTTATGTATTAAAAACCCATACAACATATATAAAAAAAGGTAAATTAATGTTTTTTCTATGAAATATTATCCAGCTGTCCGATCGCTTTTGGTCTGACCATAAAGAAGCAACGGCCATATCATCTGGGGTGTGGCAACATTGCCAACACACTCATAGAGGTGATGATTGCTTCATTGTGATACGCAAGCCCCTTCACCACAACAAGGTAACGATTACGAAGGGGAATAGACACTTGTATGTGCCTTTTTTTTTTTGGTTTGTTTTTGCAGCCACAGTGCTGCACCATAGGACAGAAAAATAAGGCATGTACAGATGCCTGAAAAATAATGGCATTGTTGCAGCCGCTATTGTAGCAGCAGCCGGAAAAATTGTTGTTTTCCAGGCAGAAAAGTGACTAAAACATTGCAGCTTGAACCCTAGTTGGTGGTGGAGAATTCACGAAAGTCATCCGGTATGCAGACATTAAATGCAGCAGCGTGGGGACCATTTTGAGGCCAAGGCATGTGATCAGGCCTTTTGTTAGTCAAACGTATCCCCCACTGTCAGTCCCTTCGGGATCCATGCCTCATTCATCTTTATGAAGGTGAGGTAATCAACACTTTTTTGACCTAGGCGACTTCTCTTGTCAGTGACAATGCCTCCTGCTGCACTAAAGGTCCTTTCTGACAGGACACTTGAAGGAGGGCAGGCCAGAAGTTCTATCGCGAACTGGGATAGCTCAGGCCACAGGTCAAGCCTGCACACCCAGTAGTGAAGGGGTTCATTGCTCCTCAGAGTGTCGATATCTGCTGTTAAGGCGAGGTAGTCTGCTACCTGTCGGTCGAGTCGTTCTCTAAGGCTGGATCCCGAAGGGCTGTGGCGATGAGTAGGACTGAAAAAGCTCTGCATGTCCTCCATCAACAACACATCTGTAAATCGTCCAGTCCTTGCCGCGGTGGTAGGAGGAGGATTACACTCACCTCTTCCCCTGTTAGATTCCCGTTGTGCTGTGACATCACCCTTATAAGCTGTGTAAAGCATATTTTTAGTTTGGTTTTGAACTGCTGCATCCTTTCCGACTTTCGGTAATTTGGTAACATTTCTGCCACTTTCTGCTTATACCGGGGGTCTAGTAGTGTGGCCACCCAGTACAGGTCGTTCTCCTTCATCCTTTTTATACGTGGGTCCCTCAACAGACATGACAGCATGAAAGACCCCATTTTAACAAGGTTGGATGCAGAGCTACTCATTTCCCATTCCTCATCCTCACTGATGTCATTGACGGTCTGTTCTTCCCCCCAGCCATGTACAACACCATGGGTCCCAGATAGGTGACAACGAGCACCCTGGGGTGCCTGCTGTGGTTGGTCTGACTCCTCCTCAAAGCCGCCACATTCCTCCTCTGACTCCTGTCCAGTAATAAGTGTCCAGTAACGTGGCAAAAAAATTCCCAGCTCCGCAGAGACTGTCCTAGCACCCCGTTCATACAAATACTCGTTGACGGCTTTTTCTTGTTGGAGCAGGCGGTCGAACATTAGGAGTGTTGAATTCCAACGTGTCGGGCTGTCGCATATCAAGCGCCTCACTGGCATGTTGTTTCGCCGCTGAATATCGGAAAAGTGCGCCATGGCGTGGTGGTGGTGTCACTAACTCCGCTGCGGAGCCACGCATTCCATGCTTGTCAGCCGTCAGCAGTTTGACCCAATGCGCAGTGTACGTGATATACCTGCCCTGACCGTGCTTTGCAGACCAGGTATCAGTGGTCAGATGTAACCCAACACTGTATGCCAGAGATGCCATGACTTCCTTTTCAATGACATGGTAGAGGTTTGGGATTGCCTTTTTTGAAAAAAATTTTTGACCGGGTACCTTCCACTGTGGTGTCCCAATAGCGACAAATTTTTTGAAGGCCTCACACTCCACCAGCTGGTATGGTAAAAGCTGGCGGGCTAAGAGTTCCGTCAAGCCTGCTGTCAGTCGCCGGGCAAGGGGGTGATTCTGTGACATTGGCTTTTTACGCTCAAACATGTCCTTGACAGACACCTGACTGTGGGCAGATGAGCAGGAACTGCTGAAGGTGAGAGGAGGAGTGGCGGTTGGTTGAGAGGGGGCAGGGAGGACAGCAGTGGTTGACGTGGCTGAAGATGCTGGACCAGGAGGAGCATGGTGGCTTTGAGTTTGTGTGCTGCTTGTACTCATGTGTTGATCCCATAGGAGATTGTGATGTGAGATCATGTGCCTTTGCAAAGCAGTTGTACCAAGGTGGGTGTTGGACTTCCCACGACTCTTTTGGCACAGGTTGCAAATGGCATTGCTGTTATCAGAGGCAGACACACAAAAAAAATGCCACACTGCTGAGCTTTGCAATGACGGCATTCTGGTGGTGGCAACAGCATGCGTTGACTGGTGTGCTGTCTGGCTGACCCCAGGTGCCGATACATGCTGTCTGACTGTGCCACTAACTCCTTGCAACCACCTCCACCCTGCTTCCAACTCGTCTCCTCATTCTCTCTGTCTCCCCTTCTGAACTTTCCCCCTCTTCTTCTCTTCGAGCAGGCACCCACGTGGCATCCGTGGACACATCGTCATCATCAACCGCTTCACTTGTATCTGACACCTCAGCAAAGGAAGCAGCAGCGGGTACAACATCATCATCATCATCATCATCACACTGTACGTCCATGTGTGTAATCCTGCCTGACTGAGACATATCCCTGTAATCTACATCATCTGGCAATAATGGTTGCGCATCACTAATTGCATACAACTGATGTGTAAATAACTCCTCTGACGGATCAAGTGAAGCGGCTGTGGTGGCTGTGGTGGTAGTGGTGGTGGTGGCGGCGGGCGGGTGCGTGGTAACTTGAGAGCAGGTGACCGAAGCTGAGCTGGAGGAGGATGGTGCGTCAAGGTTCTTAGCGGAAGCTGTTGAAGATTGGGTGTCCTGTCTAAGCCAGTCAACTATGTCCTCAGAATTTTTAGGGTTCAGGGTACGTGGCCTCTGAACACTAGGCATTATTCCACGCACAGTGGAAATCACAGCACCACGACCACGACGGTCCCTGCGGGGTGGCCTGCCTCTGCCTGTAATTTTTTTTTTAGATAAGTGGTACTACGCGTGCTAGGTACTGTGCCACCCGGTATCAGTGGTGGGCACTGGCAGTGGGCACACTACAGTCTGTGGAAGTGGGCCTGACATACACTGGCAGCAGGCAAGCAACTGAATTTAGACTACTGTCTAAAAATTAAATGCCTTATTTATCGGCAAGCTACTGTGCCACCCGGTATCAGTGGTTGGCACTGGCAGTAGGCACACTACAGTCTGTGGAAGTGGGCCTGACACACACTGGCAGCAGGCAAGCAACTGAAATTAGACTAATGTGTAAAAATTACATGCCTTATTTATCGGCAAGCTACTGTGCCACCCAGTATCAGTGGTTGGCAATGGCAGTGGGCACACTACAGTCAGTGGAAGTGGGCCTGACACACACTGGCAGCAGGCAAGCAACTGAATTTAGACTACTGTCTAAAAATTAAATGCCTTATTTATGGCCAAGCTACTGTGCCACCCGGTATCAGTGGTTGGCACTGGCAGTGGGCACACTACAGTCTGTGGAAGTGGGCCTGACACATACTGGCAGCAGGCAAGCAACTGAAATTAGACTAATGTGTAAAAATGAAATGCCTTATTTATCGGCAAGTAGGGCACTGGCAGTGGGCACACTAAAGTCAGTGGAAGTCGGCCTGACATACACTAGCAGCAGGCAAGCAACTGGAATTACACTAAAGTGTAAAAATGAAATGCCTTTTTTTATGCAAAGTCCTGTGCCAGCCGGTATGAGTGGTGGGCACTGGCAGTGGGCACATTACAGTCAGTGGAAGTCAGCCTGACACACACTGGCAGGCAACTAACCTTAGATTAAAGTGTAAAAATGAAATGCCTTTTTTTGAAGTCCTGTGCCACATGGGATGACAGGGGTGGGCACTGGCAGTGGGCACACTACAGTCTGTGGGCCTGCAGCTCCTCACACACAGGCAGGCCAGGCAACTGCAATATGTATATGGAGAAAAAAAAAAAAGCAGACTAATGTTGCAGCCCTAAAAAGGGCTTTTTGGGGTGCTGTCAGGACGCTGTCAGGACTGAATTCACTAGCCTAGCTATCGATTTCCCTATTAAATCAGCAGCAACTACACTCTCCTTCCTCTCACTAAGACTGCAAATTCCGAATTAATCTAAAATGGATGCTGTTCAGGAGATGGGAGGGTCTGGGAGGGAGGGTATGCCGCTGATTGGCTGGAATGTGTCTGCTGACTGTGAGGTACAGGCTCAAAGTTTGCTCAATGATGATGTATAGGGGGCGGACGCGAACAAGCTATGTTCGCCGGGAACTGTTCGCCGGCGGATAGTTCGGGCCATCTCTATTGACTGCATACAGGGGTAGGAAGTAGCAGCACATTATATGTGCAGGGTCTGCTGTCCTGAATGTAGATATCCAACAGCACAGATAGGTTTAGAGTAGGTCCTGCCTGACTGAGATCACCTTGTCCTGGTAGGCGGACACAGATGTATTTTTAACTAAATATATTGGCTAAGAATCTAAGATTTTATTATTTCAGTATGAGGGCTTAGTCTATATATTATATTTGCCTCTACTGTGTTATTGCATTATTTTTAGTGACTATTGGCCTCCCCAAAGGACCTGAGCAAATAGCATGTGTCACGCACGAGCTGCCACTGGCTAACGTGCGAGGTATACCACGGAATAAATTGTCCGTCTGTAGCATTATGAAATCGATGACTGCCTTCCTCTGCTCATAGAGATGGTCTAACATAGGGGCGTGTAGTTCCAACAGGTGGAAACATCGCATATCAGGCAATGTCGAGGAAGAGTATTTTGCCTTTGCAGCTCAAGGAGGGCATTTTTTGCATGGTAAGAGTGGCTGAAGTGCATACACAGTTTCCTGGACACTTTTAAAGACTCAGTTCAGTGCAGTTCAGCTGCAGACTTGAGGAACCAGATAAAAACGAGATTGAAGACATGTGCTATGCAGGGCGCATGGGTCAACCCTCCCTGACACAGCAAAGACAAAATGTTCTTCCCGTTATCATGGTTCCTGTCTCCAGTTGGTGAGGAGACAGCCAGTGTTCGATTTCTTTTTTGATGACGCCGAGCAGTTCCTCTCTGGTGACCAGGCTAACAAAATCACGTGACAATGCCTAGCTATGCATAAATGATATGCCAGAGGACCACTGTGAACTGTGCCTATAGGGGAGGATAACGATGCAGTGGAGGATGAGGAGGACATTGGTGCAGAAATCCCAGTATTACAATGCGGAGGTGGCATTGCCATCACCTGGCCAAGTTTCTGGTGTCCCTAGGACGGAACCACATTTACCCAGTGGGCTGTGAACCATACGTCAGTGCTGGCGGTAACTCTACCAGACACTGACAGGCCCAAGAACTGGCCCATCTTCTGCTCAACATGTACGTGTACAGCTTTTTTTTAAAAAACTAATGTCAGCTTGACAACTACATGGAAAGGGAGGTACTGTAGTACCAGCAACTTCTCCAGGTGCACGTTCAGCTTCTGTGGCATTGGATGACTGCATGCATAATGTTGTCTTTTTGAAATCGCCTTGGTGATCATCTGCTGATCTTGATGAGTGCTGACTGTTTTAGGGGGTGCGGGCCGTTGGGAAAAGCAGCGGTTGCTGCATCAGGCTGTAAGTCTAAATAAGTGGCACGGTTTTCCCATGCTACTTTATGGTGATGCTCCATCTGTTGACAGAGGGCCATCATGCCAACATTGGCACCCTGGCCATGCCTCACCGTCTTCATACTTATCCTGCATACCGCTAGGCTAAATTTCCCCATTGACTTGGTGAAAAATTGTTAAACTGCCATGTGGCCTTTTCCCTCCACTACTGTGTGATGCCTGCCTGCTGCTTTCTGCTATTGTGTTCCTCGCAGGTAGTCTCCCGTGTATCAGATGGTGTACCCCTCTGCGTTTGGCTCCAGAGCTCACACTGCTTTCACCCTGCTGTCTCACCGGCACCCTGCCACCCTCACCGCAGCATCAGTAGGAGGCCACAGAGTGACACAATGACAGAGTGTGGAGGTGGCAGCAGTATCAGGAGGCCACAGAGTGGCACGACGACGAGAGATTGGGGAGGTGGCAGTAGCATGAGGGGGCCACAGAGTGGCTGCTTCGTCAATTCATTTATAGTGAAAATGGGACAGAACAGAAGGTTACAATTTCACAACTTTATAAAGTGCTGCTTAAAAGACGATTTATTAACCACTTCAGCCCCCCTAGCTTAAACACCCTTAATGACCAGGCCACTTTTTACAATTCTGCACTACGCTACTTTCACCGTTTATTGCTCCGTCATGCAACTTACCACCCAAATGAATTTTACCTCCTTTTCTTCTCACTAATAGAGCTTTTATTTAGTGCTATTTCATTCTTGCTGACATTTTAACTTTTTTTGCTATTAATCCAAAATGACCGAAATGTTTGCAAAAATAAATTACATTTTTCACTTCCTGTTGGAAAATTTGTCAAATAAAACTACATTTCTCCATAAATTTTTCTCTAAATTTATTGTTCTACATGTATTTGATTAAAAAAATGCAATAAGTGTATATTTATTGGTTTGGGTAAAAGTTCTAGCTTTTACAAACTATGGTGCAAAAGTGTGAATTTTTACTGCCCTAAAATGCCAGGGCAGTAAAAATACCCCACAAGTGACCCCATTTAGGAAAGTAGACACCCTAAAGTATTCGCTGATGGGCATAGTGAGTTCATGGAAGTTTTTATTTTTTGTCACAAGTTAGCAGAAATTTTTTTTTTTTTTTTTTTTTTTAAATTCATTTTCGGCAAACTTGTGACAAAAAATAAAAACTTCCATGAACTCACTATGCCCATCAGCGAATACTTTAGGGTGTCTACTTTCCTAAATGGGGTCACTTGTGGGGTATTTTTACTGCCCTGGCATTTTAGGGGCCCCTAAAGCATGAGAATCCAAATGCGTAAAAATGCCCTGTGAAATCCTAAAGGTACTCATTGGAATTAGGGCCCCTTTGCGCATCTTGGCTGCAAAAAAGTGTCACACATGTTGTATCATCGTACTCAGGAGAAGTACGGCAATGTGTTTTGGGGTGTATTTTTACATATACCCATACTGGGTGTGAAAAATATCTCTCTAAATGACAACTTTTTCCATTTTGTTTATACAAAGTTGTCCATTTACAGAGATATTTCTCTCACCCAGCATGGGTATATGTAAAAATACACCCCAAAACACATTGCCCTACTTCTCCCGAGTATGGCGATACCACCTGTGTGCCACTTTTTTGCAGCCAAGATGCGCAAAGGGGCCCCAATTCTAATGAGTACCTTTTAGGATGGCATTTTTACGCGTTTTTCTTCTCACGCTTTAGGGCCCCTAAAATGCCAGGGCAGTATAAATAACCCAAATGTGACCCCATTTTAGAAAGAAAACACCCCAAGGTATTTTTTTTTTTGGCACAAGTTAGCGGAATTTGTTTTTTCTCACAAAGTCTCCCTTTCCGCTAACTTGTGACAAAAAATTCAATCTTTCATGGACTCAAAATGCCCCTCAGCGAATACCTTGGGGTGTCTTCTTTCCAAAATGGGGTCACATGTGATGTGTTTGTACTGCCATGGCATTTGAGGGTCTCCGCAATCATTACACGTATGGCCAGCATTAGGAGTTTCTGCTATTCTCCTTATATTGAGCATACGGGTAATGAGATTTTTTTTTTTCCGTTCAGCTCTGGGCTGAAAGAAAAAATGAACGGCACAGATTTCTCCATTCGCATCGATCGATGTGAATGAAAAAATCTCTGCCAAAAAATATGCAAGAAAAAAAAGAGGGGCCTGGCGATTGGCAGGACATAGGGGCTCCTCCCAAACATCCATACCCACTTCAGCTCCTATGTCCTGGCAAACGTGATTTCTCCATTCACATCGATCAAACGATCGGTGTGGAGGAAGACATCTTTGCCAGATTTATTGATACAAAGTGTTTGCCAAAGCATATGAACTCCAACACCTCTCCTCAGCTCATATGCCTGGGAAAACGTACCTGTACTGCAGAGGAGAAATCTCGTCTTGCAGCGCCGCAGACACCGACTTCACGTGTCTTCTGACAGCAGCACAATGCTTCTCTCAGAATTCACATCAGTGCTGCAGCGTTTTCATCTGTTGGTCCGTTGGTCTACCTGGAAAATAAAGGGTGGTTGGGGGGGGGGGGGGGGAAAAAAACAGGCAGCAGGCTCATAACTTGAACGTTACAAACTTTATAAAACATGAATAAAACCTGAACTTTTAAAACCTGAACTAACTCAAGATTTTTTTTTCTTGCTACCTGTTTAATTATTATTATTTTTTTAACCATTTCACTCTTTATTTTCCTAGCAGAAACCTCTCCTTTCCCATGGGACAATGTGTAAAGTGTAAATCACACAGAGATGGTGCGAAGTACATTATGCACTTTATCTCAAGTGAAAGGAGAGGTTTCTACCGTTTCACATATCTGCAGTAGCACAGCAGCACCCCTATGTGTTAGGGTCTCTCAAAACCTAGTATTCTGAGAGACCCTAGAGCCTGAGTGGAAAAAACTACCTGTGTCGTGCTGTCCCTAAGTGTACCTGAGTGTGGTACTTCTGGAAACACTCCCCTAGGCATAGGGCAGGGTGGTCAGGACAGTCAGGACAGAAATAGCGGGTGTCACACCTTATTCCACTCCTGCAACAGACACGACATTTTTTTCGGGGTGGCGATTGGGTTGAGGTACCGGTAACTACACTGGGGAAGTGTCGCTCGTGTAGACGGCTCACTACACTGGTGGTTGGGGCCACGGAACCTCCTGGATACAGGAGGTTCTCGATGATCTCTTCCTGAAATTTGAGGAAGGATCCTGTTCTCCCAGCCTTACTGTAGAGAACAAAACTATTATATAGAGCCAATTGAATTAAATATACAGACACCTTCTTATACCAGCGTCTGGTGCGTCGGGAAATCAAATACGGGGCCAACATCTGGTCATTGAAGTCCACCCCTCCCATGTGGAGGTTATAGTTGTGGACTGAGAGGGGCTTTTCAACGACACTGGTTGCCCGTTCAATTTGGATTGTCGTGTCTGCGTGAATGGAGGAGAGCATGTAAACGTTACGCTTGTCTCTCCATTTCACCGCGAGCAGTTCTTCGTTACACAATGCAGCCCTCTCCCCCTTTGCAGGTGGTAACGAGCCGTTGGGGGAAGCCCTGGCGACTAGGTCGCACGGTGCCACAGCAGCCAATCTGTTTTAGGAACAAAGGCCTGAAGAGGGCCACACTTGTGTAAAAATTGTCTACATAAAGATGGTACCCCTTGCCGAATAAGGGTGACACCAAATCCCAGACTATCTTCCCACTGCTCCCCAGGTAGTCAGGGCAACCGACCGGCTCCAGGGTCTGATCTTTTCCCTCATAGATCCGAAATATAGGCCCTTTCACAGAGCTTATACAATTTGACCCCGCGCTTGCTTGGGATGTACTGTTTGAAGCCAAGGCGCCCGGTGAAATGTACTAGGGACTCGTCTACGCAGATGTTTTGTGCGGGGGTATACAAATCTGCAAATTTCAGGTTGAAGTGGTCTATGAGGGGCCGAATTTTATGGAGCCGGTCAAAAGCTGGGTGGCCTCTGGGATGGGAGGTGGTGTTGTCGCTAAAGTGCAGGAAACGCAGGATGGTCTCAAAACGTGTCCTGGACATGGCAGCAGAGAACATGGGCATGTGATGAATTGGGTTCGTGGACCAATATGACTGCAATTCATGCTTTTTTGTAAGGCCCATGTTAAGGAGAAGGCCCAGAAAATTTCTAAATTCGGAAACTTGGACTGGTTTTCACCGGAAAGGCTGGGCATAGAAGCTTTCTGGGTTGGCGGTTATAAATTGAGTGGCATACCGATTTGTTTCTGCCACGACTAAGTCATAGAGCTCCGCAGTGAAGAACAGCTCAAAAAACCCCAGCGCCGATCCAATCTGAGCTGTCTCCACCCGAACTCCTGACTGGGCGGTGAAAGGGCGAACTAATGGTGCGGCTGAAGTTGGGGGCTGCCAATCAGGGTTTGCCAGCACCTCAGTGATTCTAGGGGCTCTACGGGCCTGTCTGCGCGGTGGCTGCGACGGAGGAATTACTGCACGTGCCACCGTACCAGCTTCAACTGCCCTTCTGGTGCTCGCCACTTCACCATGTTGTACGGCAGTGCTGGTAGAAGGTCCAGGATGGGCTGCGCTGCTGGTGTATGTCTCACCACGTAATCCGGCAGCGCCAGCCCCACTCTGCTGCCCTTGAAACGGATCCTGCGCTACCTGCGGTCTAGCGATACGGGGCCGGGTACGCCTGGTGGTATCAGGGACCTCAACCTCCTCGTCCGAACTTTGGGTCAGACTGCCACTGCTTTCTACAGGTTCGTATTCTGACCCGCTAGATTCAGCAGATGAGGGTTCCCATTCCTCATCCGACTGGGTCAGAATCCTGTAGGCCTCTTCAGGAGAATACCCCTTATTTGACATTTGGACGACTAAATTTAGGGGGTATTCTCTGAGACTACCCAAGAAAAAAAAGCAAGCCTGTCTTACAAATGGGAGGCTAGCGAAGTACAGAAGCTGCTGCGATTGATAAAAAATATCAAAACTGATTTTTTTTATCGCCGCAGCGCTTGTGTAGTGATTGTGCAAACACTGCGTTTGGGGTGGAAGGCGAACTAAGGTGACAGTAATACTATTACAGATCTGACCGTGATCAGTTCTGATCACTTACAGATACTATAAAAGTACAAACGCTGATTAGCGCTACGCTAATCAGCGAATCAGTGACTGCGGTGCAGTGGGCTGGGCGCTAATGCTAACTACCTACCGAAGGGGCCTAAACTAAACTAAGACTAACAGTCAAACCTAGTAAAAAAAAAAAAAAAAAAAGTGACAGTTCACAAAAGTGACACTGATCACTTTTTTCCCTTTCACTATGTATTGACAGGGGGTGATCAAGGGGTTAATTGGGGTGATGGGGGGTGATCAGGGCCTAATATGTGGTGTTTGGTGCACTTACTTGGGATCTGTGCTCTGTGCTGGGTCCAACCGATGAAAAGGACCCAGCACATGGCACAGAGCCCTTATAAAATCATTATATTTATAAAACTTATATTGTCCTTTTCCATAGGTGATTTTAAAAATCACCAGCCTGCCAGCGCTGATCATTGGCTGGCAGGCTGGTGACTTACTTCTCCTGCGTCCGGCGGTGCGTTCCACCTGACGCATGGAACGCGAATTCTCGCATCTCGCGAGAGGATGCGCCCGCGTTTCCAGGAGGAATAAACCGACCGCCGCCAGGACTCAATCCTGCGTGCTCCGGTCGGGACGTGGTTAATACAAGTTCTCCGGCACAAAAGGCTTGGCAAATTGATTATCGTGAATTTCCCTAGAAGATTTGGATAATATATTGCCGAATTTAAGTTTACTTTCTTATAATTTTACTCAAGTTTTGGTTCAATTTAATAATAAATATTTAATAAATGTAATAATACATAAAAAAAAAGTGTTGCCTAAGACAGGAACAAATCCGCCAGTCTTCTGTTTATTTGACGACGTGGTTGTGATGGAGAAAGCATTCCAAAAAACAATTTCTCTCCACCTAGAGACGAATCCTGTCAAGATTGATGCAAGTGCGGTATCGGTTGCTCATTGAGCCAGAAACGTCTGGGGGAACCTGCCTGGTATAAACAGGCCTCTAGTAGCTACAGACAATTAGAAGTCCTGAAGTTCCTTAAAGGGGTATTCCCATCTTGCTATTTCGTCCTTACCTGCTGCCTGCTCTGCTGTTCACTTCCTGGTTTCCTGCTGCTTAGGCTGGGCGGGATTAGGCAGTTTGAGTGAAGACCGGTCACGCCTCCTTATGATATCACACTGATAAGTGAGTTCTTACGTGCTCGTTCATGTGGAGAGAATTGATGGTGTCCTCCCCTTTAGGTCCCTCCATTACATAAATGTTTCCACTTTCTTCAATAAACTACAGTACATATTGGCCCAAGTTGTCCCTGCATTGTCCCTCTAATATCGTTGGTGGATTTGGTGGTGCATGTAAAAATTATAATCACCTCTTGAGAAGTTATGTCCCGGTCCTCCGATCCTACTGCCGCAAGTCCTCGCCATCCAATTCTTAAAACTAACTGTCCGGGCGACCGCGCATGCACAGATATATATTCTTTTGTGTAGCGTCTATTTGAGACGTTTCACAAAAGAATTCAGATCTGCGCATGCGCGGTGGCGCAGATCTGTATTCCTTATATTCGCGTCTCAAATAGACGCTGCACAAAAGAATATAGATCTGCGCATCCGTGGCGGCGCAGATCTGTATTCCTTATATTCACGTCTCAAATAGACGCTGCATAAAAGAATATAGATCTGCACACATGCGCGGCCGCGCATGCGCAGATGTATATTCTTTTGTTCAGCGACTATTTGAGAAGAGGATCTAAAGAATACTGATCTGCGCATGCGTGGCCGCCTGGCGCCGTGCGCGCTCACATTTACAAGGAGATACCAGACACTGCATCGCACAAGTTCTTGTGCGCAAGCGCGACCTATGGATGCAGCAGGTGATAGGTGGTCGTATCCATGGGATACCAAAACAAACAAAGCAGGAGTAAAAATCTAATTTGGGGGAAAATAGTATTTTTTAATGGTTATATTTAGGGAAATGTTTAATTGGATAAGTATATTTAAATAAAATAGGATCAATGAGATGGGAAAACCCCTTTAAGATTGAAATCATAACTACCAGCCCCTGGTCTCTTCATCAGGAAAAACCTCACGAATTCCCAGTCATCATGGATGAGAAGGAGGAGGCCCTGTGGTGCACGGAGATAAAGAGGGTCTTTGGACTCCCCCCGCCCTATACGGACGTCTCAGAAATGGACCGCTGCTCCCGACAGCAGCTCCTGAGAAGGTCATGTAGCTTCCCGATCATCTGGTATCTATCCGTCCCCCCTGAAAGGTTTATTTTAAAAGTGTGTAGAAGCCACACGGAGCCCCCACGCTGCAGATTTATCATGGAGACATCATGGAGATTTTACTGCATATTACTACAGCGCTTAACACTGAATAAAATTAGTTTTTCAACCGAAATACGTCAATAAAGATTTTTACCACAGCGCTGAACGCTGAATAAAATGTGTTTTTCGACTGAAAAAAAAGTCCCAAAAGGTTTTACCGCCTAATACTTCGACTGAAATACGCTTCGACTGAAATACGCTGAATAAAATTTGTTTTTCAACCGAAATACGTCAATAAAGATTTTTACCACAGCGCTGAACGCTGAATAAAATGTGTTTTTCGACTGAAAAAAAAGTCCCAAAAGGTTTTACCGCCTATTACTTAGACTGAAATACGCTTCGACTGAAATACGCTGAATAAAATTTGTTTTTCAACCGAAATACGTCTCCAAAGGTTTTACCACATATAACCGCAGCACTGAACGCTGAAAAAAAAATAGTTTTTCGACCGAAATACGTCACTAAAGGCGTGGGACTCTCTGGAAGGTGCAGAGTCCACCACTTGGAAGGGAAGAGACTAGTGTTGAGCGAACCCGAACTGTAAAGTTTTCCGTAAAAGTTCGGGTTCGAGTTCGGTATTTGGCTGTTTAACCGCTTCAGCCCCCCTAGCTTAAACACCCTTAAACAGGCCATTTTTACGCTTTAGGGCCCCTAAAATGCCAGGGCAGTATAAATACCCCACATGTGACCCCATTGTGGAAAGAAGACACCCCAAGGTATTCTGTGAGGGGCATGGCGAGTTCACAGAAAAAAAAAAAATTTGGCACAAGTTAGCGGAAATTGTAAAAAAAAAAAAAAAAAAAAAAAAAAACAGTCTCATATTCCACTAACTTGTGACAAATTTTTTTTTTTTACATGAACTCGCCATACCCCTCACGGAATACCTTGGGGTGTCTTCTTTCTAAAATGGGGTCACATGTGAGGTTTTTGTACTGCCTGGCATTTGAGGGTCTCCGCAATCATTACACGTATGGCCAGCATTAGGAGTTTCTGCTATTCTCCTTATATTGAGCATACGGGTAATGAGTTTTTTTTTCCGTTCAGCCTCTGCGCTGAAAAAAAAAAAATAAAAAAAATGAACGGCACAGATTTTTTCATTCGCATCGATCAATGTGGATGAAAAAATCTCTGCCAAAATCAGTGACTGCGGTGCGGTGGGCTGGGCGCTAGCTACCTAACAAGTAGCTAACTAACTGGCGGTGATAAGAGACCCTTATGCCCCATTCACACGTCCGCAATTCTGTTTGCGGAACGGAATTGTGGACCCATTCATTTCTATGGGGACAGACTTTCTCCCGCTCGGATCCGGAATTACGGATCCGCGCTTCCAGGTCTGCACTTCCGTTCCGCAAAAATATAGAACATTTCCTATTCTTGTCCGCAATTGTGGACAAGAAAAAGCATTTTCTATATAGTTCTGGCAATGTGCGGATCTGCAAAATGCGGAAAGCACATTGCCGGTGTCCGTGTTTTGAGGATCCGCGGATCCGTGAATCCACGGATCCGCAAAACACATATGGACGTCTGAATGGAGCCTTACAAGGGGTGTGATCAATGACAGGCGGGTGATCAGGGGGTCTAGATGGGGTCATCAAGGGGTTAATAGGTGAGGGTGGGGGGGGTTAGTGTAGTGTTTGGTGCAACTTTACAGTGTTACCTGGTCCTCTGGTGGTCGATCCCAGCAAATGGGACCAGCAGAGGACCAGGTAGCAGCTATATCAGACGCTGTTCACAAAACAGCGTCTGATATGGCTGTTTGATGTGATTTAATTCGCATCTACAGCCTGCCAGCGATGGATCATCGCTGGCAGGCTGTAGCTGAACTGCCGAGACGCGCTTCACTGTGAACTCGCGCGCGCGTTCACAGGAAGTCACGGCTCTCGCGAGATGACGCGCCGATGCATCGTCTCAGAGCTACAGGACCGCCCGCAGTTAGGCGGTCCTGTAGCGGTTAATAAAGCTTGTTGGCATGGCTGTGATTGGCCAAGTGCAGCATGTGACTCAGCCTCTATATAAGCTGGAGTCACGTAGCGCTGCAAGTCACGTCAGCTCTTACTAGTGTAGGGATAGGATGCTGCTGCTGTGAGGGAGAGATTAGGAAAGAAACTGACATCAGAGCTTGTCGTTAAGTCTGTGATGTACATCGATATTTTTTTTTTTTTGTGGGTGCAATGCAGCATTTTTGTACCCTGCCCTGAGCCCAGTGACACATAAAAATAAGTTTCTCAGACCGATGGAAGTACCCAAGGATCCGAGACCGACATGGTCCAGAGCCCCGTGAACCAGGACCTCCTGGGCCAGAAGGGGGCGATTAGGATTACCCTAGCCCGCTCCTCCGTGATTTTCTGTAAAAGCCGGGGAATCAGGGGAAGAGGGGGAAAGGCATAAGCCAGGCGAAATTTCCACTTGTGAGCCAGGGCATCTATCCCACAAGGGGATCCCGCCTGATTCAGGGAATAGAATCTTGCCACTTTCCTGTTTGAATGAGTAGCAAACAAGTCGATCTCAGGGATGCCCCATAGATCCACTATTTTCTGGAAAATGGAAGAGTCTAGAGACCATTCCCCCTAAGACAGGGTATGGCGGCTCAAGAAATCCACCTGTTTCTTCTCTACACCCTTGATGTGAACTGCTGAGATCGAGGAGCACATTCTCTCTGCCAGACCCAAAATTGCATAGGCTTCTTCCATAAGGGCTCTGCATCTTGTCCCTCCTTGTTTGTTCAAATAAGAGACTACAGTCCTGTTGTCTGAAAGGACCCTTTGGTCTTTTCCCTTTATTCTGGGAAGGGACGCTCTCATTGCAAGGCCGACAGCCCTCAGTTCTTTAAATTGGAGGACTCTACTCTCTGTAAGGGGTCACAACGACAATGGAAGCATGATCCCTGAATGTAGGCTCCCCACCCCCAAGGACTTGCGTCCGTGGTCAGGCAGACTAACCTGCCCATTTTCCATGGGGAACCCTGAATTAGATTCTCCCTGTCTAGCCACCAGGGTAGTTTCTGGAGGGTCTGGGTTGAGACTTCCAGTCTTGAGTCCAGGATCCTGCTTTTCTCCCAACTGGACAGGATCTTCCACTGTAAGGCCCTGAAGTGCAACTGTGCCCAGCTTACTGCCGGAATGCAAGACGTAAGGGAGCCCAAGACTGACATCGCTCTCCTTATTGACGTAACCGGTCTTTTGGTCAGGTTTCTGATCTTGCTCTGAACGATCTGCACCTTCTCCGTCGGTAAAAAACATTTCTGGAGAGATGAGTCCTGACTTAAGCCCAGGAATATCTGCTTCCTTGCTGGATGGGGTCTTGACTTCTCTTCGTTTATAATCCAACCTAATTTGTTTAAGATGGACCAGACTTCTCATACTGCTGAACTGCAAGCTTCCTCTGTCTGACCTAATATTAAGAAGTCGTCCAGGTAAGGTATAAAAAGAATATCCCTTTCCCTTATGTGGGCTTCCATCTCCTCCACCAACTTTGTGAACACTCTCATGGCCATGGAAAGGCCGAAAGGGAGAGCCTGGAATAGAAAATGTTATAGTTGACCATTCAAGTAGACTGCCACCCTCAGGAACTTTTGATGTTCTATTGCAATGGGGACGTGGTAGTACGCGTCCTTCAAGTCGAGAACTGCCATGAAGCACTGAGGGTATAGGAGGTAGATGGCTGATCGTATAGTCTCCATTTTGAATTTTTTGGGTTAAAGAAAGAGGTTTAATTTTTTAAAATGTATAATGGTTCTGAAGGAACCATCCGGTTTTTTGACCAGAAACAGCGTCGAGTAGAACCCTTTGCCTTTTTCTTCTTCTGTTACCAGGATTAAAACCGATTTTCCTACTAATTTTAATACCTCTTCCTCTGACAGATTTTCCTAGTGCCGAAGATGGATCGACAGTTGGTAGGAATCTGGCAGGAGGGGACTGAAGGAATTCTAATTTTAAGCCCTTGCCTATGTTATCTAGAATCCAAGGGCTTGATGAAATTTTTCTCCATTCTAAAACGATATCCTTCAGTCTGCCCCCTACCGGAATTCTGGCATCATTGCTGGTCTGACTTTCTTTTATCTGAGGAGGGCTGATTAAAGACAAAGTTCCTGTTTTTTCTCTGACCCCTAAAACAGTCTTCCCTGGGCTTCCTATCCTGTTCCTGGTTACCCCCAAAGGAACGAAAGGGCCGACTAAATCTGTTTTTATTAGGAAAAGACCCTTGGAAACCAGGGAACTTTTTATTTTTATCGGCCACCTTGTCCAGAAGATCGTCTAAGCTAGGACCGAAAAGGTATTCCCCTTCACAAGGAACTCCAGAGTTTTTTTTTTTAAGCAAAATCGCCACTCCAATTTTTAGCCATAGCGCTCTTCGCACCGAGTCAGATAAGGCTGCTGATTTAGCAGCCGGCCTAACCGAGTCCGAGGAAGCATCCGTTAAAAAGTCTGCTGCTTTTCTAATCGTAGGGAAGGAGGCCAAGATGTCTTCCCGGGGGCACCTGTTTTTTAACTGAGACTCTAACTCAGATAGCCAGATAATTAACGACCTGGCTGTACATGTGGAAGCTATTCAGGGCCTGAAAGACGAGGTCGATGCCTCCCAAGCTCCTTTAAGGAAGGCATCCGCCTTCTTATCTAGAGGGTCCTTTAATATTCCTGTATCCTCGAATGGTAGGGCCGTCTTCCTTGAGACTTTAGATATGGCCACGTCAATTCGGGGTGCCTTATCCCAGGAGGCAGAGTCCTTATCTTGAAAGGGATATTTGCGGTTAAGATTCTTTGATATAAATACCGTTTTATTGGGTTTCTTCCATTCTCCTTTTATAAGGGCCACCACATTTTTATGTACTGAAAAGGTACCATGTTGTTTGGACTCCAACCCCCCAAACATAATATCTTGAATTGAACGGGGTTCCCGGGTTTCCTCTATGCCCATAGTCGAGCAAATGGCTTTGAAGAGCCTTTCGGTGTCCTCTACAGGGAAGCATGCCCCCCCCCCCCTCTTCATTATCAGAAGAGGACTGAGATGAGGCATCAGAGGGCCCAAATACTGACGAGGGGGCTTCTTCCTCATCTGAAGAAAGTGGTTCCATTATGCTCTCTTTCTGCTTAGGTTTCTTCTCTTTTTTGGTAGCCAAAGAAGAGCTAACCTCTGAGCGGACTAATGCCGGTAGGCATTTCTAAAAAGAAGGGGATTCCTCAGCCACCGTTCTATCTATACAGGGCTGGCACAGCTTCTTATCTCAGTCAGAATGTAATCCCACTCTGCATAAGGCGCACTCCTTATTCTTTTTTTAAATAACTATTTTGGGTCTAGCCTGAAATTACACAGTAATGCCCAGTCAGTATAACAGCATCAGGGCCATAGGAGACCCACACTCACCCCATCAGAGGTACCTGAGCAGGAGGGACAACAGGCTGCTCTGAAAGCTTGTCTTCCTCCATGATGTCTAGGGAAAAGTTCAGCCCAGGTCAGCAGCAGACGTCGGCCGAAGAAATTTGCGCTCTCTCATAGAGCGCCTGGTGATGACGTCATCGCCAACGCACTGCGTCGGTCATGTGACTACAGGAGCGCTTCTCGGCCTGCTCACAGCTGGAGCCCCTCCTCTTCCTCCCCCTGGTGGCCGGCGCTTTAGTCTTCGCGGCACATGCAGTGATGCTGCCGACTTCTCCATAGCTCCCACACACCGACCGCCCCCTCCGGAGCTCAGCTGTGCCTCTGCCTGCCCTTAGCGCACCCACTAATGCCGCCGATCTTACCAGGGACCGCAGGTTAGTAGAGGAGCGCCACCATAGGGAAGGATCCAAGAGTACACGCTGCAGGCTTCCCACCAGAGACAGGAAACCACACTGAAGGGGAGGAGAGTGTCCGCCCTTTTTATTTCTCTGGGGGGCGGATCCTCCTCTCTCCGGTGGTGCTGTCATGGGCGACAGGAAAATAATCAGTAAATCCAGCTCTTAGATTGTGGGTGGACTTTTCTACGGTTATCAGGCCAGTCATTCACAAGTGGCTTGGAGGGTGTGTTCCTGCTTCACTGCATACCTGACAAGGAAATATTTTATGTAAATTAGGCGGACTTTAGATTGTTGGGTAATCTGTACCCCTTTTTTCTTTCAAACTACCTCTGCACTGCATACCTGACTGGTGAAAAATATTTTGTAAATCTGTCTGTTAGTTTGGTGGGTGAACGCAAAGAATGAGGAGCGCGTCAAATAAGGGACATGGACCTGGTCGTGGTGCTGCTGGTTGTGGTGGAGCTCCTGTTGCAGGGAGAGGACGTGGTTAATCTAGGCTAGCTACACGCCCAAATGAAACACCTTCCTAAGGTGCATGTAAGCGACAGAACGTTCAGCGTTATTTTGTAGGCTAGAATGCCGCTCTACGAATGGTAAGGCCAGACGAGGTACAGGTGGTAGTAGATTAGGTGGCTGACAGTGCCTCCAGTTCCTTCACATTGTCTCCCACCCGGTCCCCTGCTGAAAGCTTAGAGTTGGCACCTGCAGCCCATGGGCATCTGTCTTTCACCTCACCCCCTTGCAAATCAGCCAAGCAGTCTGAGCCCCAAGTCATGCAGCAGTCAGCAGGCTTTTTGATGGCTCTGCAGGCAGGGTTTCGAGGGCTATCCACATAGCCCTGCCCCAGAAGTGGAAGAGATTGAGTGCACTGATGCCCAACCACTTATGTTTAAGGATGTGGACATGGGAGGACCACCACAGCACGTGTCTGATGATGATGAAACACAGGTGCCAACTGCTGCGGCTTTCGGCAGTGTACAGACCAACAAGGAGGGAAAGGTGGAAGAGTGGGTGGAAGATGATGTGGCGGATGATGAGGTCCTAGACCCCACATGGAATCAAGGTTATGCAAGTGACGTGTGCAGTTTGGAGGAAGAGGGGGTATTGGCACAGAGCCACCAGCACAGCAAAAGAGAGAGCAGGGTGCAAAAGCAGAGCGTCCGTCCCCTAGACAGTACGCCTGCTACTGCCCACCGCACCCAGGGACCGAGCACACCAAAGCCAGCTCCAAGGAGTTTTGTGGCGTGGCAGTTCTTCAGACAATTTGCTGATAACAAGATAGGAGTGGTTTGCATGCTGTGCAATCACAGCCTGAAGCGAGGCATAAACGTTCTAATCCTGAGCACAATCTGCATGACAGGCATCTAAATGCAAAGCACGAGCTGCAGTGGAGTAAACACTTCAAACACCAAGAAAGGTCTCAGACTCCTCCTGCTGCAGTCTTAGCCTCTTCCACCACCTCTGGAGTGACAATGGAACCTGGCACCCTGCAAACAGAAGATGTGGCAGCAACGCCACCACCTCCGTCACCAAGTATCTCCACAATGTCCCATGGCAGCGTTCAGCTGTCCATCTCCTAAACACTGGGGAGAAAGAGGAAGTACCCCCCCTAACCACCCGCGATCCCTGGCCCTGAATGCCAGCATTTCAAAATTCCTGGCCTTTGAAATGCAGTCATTCCATCTGGTGGAGACGAACACTTTTAAAAACCTTATGGCGGTGGCTGTCCCACAGTATGTGGTTCCCATCTGCCACCACTTTTTCAGCAGAGCCTTTCCTTCCCTGCCCAACCAAGTGGTAGACAAAATCAGGTGTGCACTGCGCAACGCCATCTGTTGCAAGGTCCACATAACAACCGATACATGTACCAGTAAGCACGGTCAGGAACGTTATATCTCCCTAACAGCAGGTAAATGCAGTGGTGGCTGGGCCTGAAGCGGAAAGCAGTTTACTGCATGTCCTTCCGCCATGGAGGATTGCAGGGCATGACAGCAGGTTGTTTTGAAACTCATTTGTTTGTGGGAAAAACCCCACACCGCGCAGGAGCTTTGGAAGGGCATGGAACAACATACCGACAGTGTCGGACTGGGGTGCCTAGGGCCCACCAGTGAAAATCATTCTAGGGGCCCACCCTACAGCTGCCATAAACGGAAATATTACTTGTTAATTTTTTGGCCTTACATACATGAATTTTTGCAGTTTCGTACACAATACAGTGTGCAAAACAGAATGGTATTGTGCACTGCATTATATCAAAGTGTTCATCATTAAGCAACTCATTGTAGTTGATAATTTATCTGTTATTTACAGTCAGTAGTAGTTGGGATAGCACTCACACATGGAAATTCCTTATCCTTGATGAACCACCCATTCCCTCAGCCTTCCTAAACAATATCCAAAGTAAAGCAAATGTTTGCCAGCATCTTCAAATGGAAAAGTGTACTAGAGAGAATAGGCCACCATGTAACCCGCCATATAGGGTCTTTCTCATGTGTCTTGACCCCTTGAGTAAGACCCTATAGGAGTCAATACATGGTGGCGAATGGCATATTCACTCCAGTAAACGTTTTCATTTGAAGATGCCGACAAACATTTGCTTTATTTTAGGCTGACAGTTATTTTTTTCTGTCTTTGCTATCATGATGGTATCTAGGTATAAGCAAATTTCATATTTTGAAATTTGTTTGCGGTTCGTTTTGTGGTATTTACTGAATTGCATTATGGATTCCGTAACCGCAGACCATAACGCAATTCCATGATGGAATGCCTTTCCGTTATGCAGGAGAGGACTCCGCAAACGAATTTCAAAATATGAAATTCGCTCATCCCTAGTGGTATCCACGTATGATACAGAGCCAAGGGATCCATGCGCATGAACATCTGCACACAAACCATATGATATTCTACAACTGTTGCAAAAAGCATATGTGAGAAACTATTTTATTGCACAAACAAATCTACTGAATAAATAACATTAAATATTAAACTCAAATATTAAATACAATTAAATAATATTAAACTGCTCAAAGTAGTTACTGCACATAGTAATTGCTCAGTACCATACAAATACAGTAACATTAAATAAAATGGTATTAAAGCAATAACTTAGAAACAGTTAAAGGGGTTCAGCACTTTGTTTAAACTAATAATCTATTCTCTGGATAGATCATCAGCATATGATCGGCGGGGGCTCGACACCCGGGACCTCCGCCAATCTCTAGGAGCACCGCGGCCTTCTCACTGTTTACCGCCCGGCCCAGTGACGTCACGACTTGTATCACTGGCCTAGGCGGGGCTAAGCTCCATTGAAGTGAACAGAGCTTAGCCGCGCCCCGGTCAGTTGATACAAGTCGTGACGTCACTGGGCCGGTGGTAAACAGTGAGAAGGCCGCGGTGCTCCTGGAGCGCTGCTACCTTTTCAAACAGCTAGGCGGCGGGGGTCCTGAGTGTCGGACCCCTGCCGATCAGATGCTGATGATCTATCCAGAGGATAGATCAAATTAAACAAAGTGCAGAACCCCTTTAAGGAATGCCATATTGGACACCCAGTTTACAGCAGCATTTTTTGAAGAACAGAAAACGAGTTTGCAAATCTGCCAACAATATCATCATAATCTAAAGTCATGGAAATATCCTTCTCGATGTTCATTATAATGAGCGATATTAGGGTGCTTTCACACTTGTGTTTTTACTTTCCAGCGTAGAGATCCGTCATCGGGTCTCTACGCCGGAAAGAAACTGATCAGGATTATCCCCATCCATTCTGAATGGAGAGAAATCCATTCAGGATGAATCAGGAAGTCTTCCGTTCAGTATGTGAACGTCTTTTGGACGTTGACAAAGCCGCAGCATGCTGCAGATTTGTCTCGGTCCAAAAAGCCGAAAGATTTGCCGTAATGCCGGATCCGGAATTAATTCCCATTGAAGTGCATTAATCCAGATCCGGAATTAAGCTACACGTCGTTTCGGCGCATCGCCGGATCCGACGTTTAGCTCTGCGCATGCGCAGCAGCAGTTCCGATCGGGGCCCCAGTGTAAGCTGGAGCTCCGATCGGTTACCATGGCAGCCAGGACGCTACTGAAGTCCAGGCTGCCATGGTAAGTACTCCACAGCAGTGTACTTACCTGCGTTGCCTCCCCGGGGCGCTCCTTCTTGACGCCACAGGTCCGCAGGTAAGTACATTGCTAAGGAGCACCATGGCAGCCAGGATGTCCTTGCTGCCATGGTAACCTGAAAGCATTTTGAAGACTGATCAGGAATCTGATCAGTCTTCAAATGCTTTCAGGCGACTTGCGTTCTGACAGATCCGGCAGGACGGAAGTGCCTGCCGGATCCTCAGAACACAAGTGTGAAAGCACCCTTACAGAGTAGCGGTTGCTCCTCTTGTTTAGATTGCTCATATCCTCCAGACCTCCACGGCATCTCTTGGCGCAGCCAATTCTGTTTAATTCAATAAATGTTTTAAAAATCAAAAGGCTTTTTTGTGCTTTATTTTTTTCCGTGTGGTATTGAAAGGTATCGAGTACCGCAATACTTTTTTATGGTATCGAAACCGAATCAAAATTTTTGTATTGAAACAACCCTAATGTATATCGTTTTATGGGATTTGTTTTTACAATGTTCCCCGTTAAATTAAACTGACCTGTTCCCTTAAGGCTGCATTCACACGAGCGTGATTTCCGCGCAGGTGCAATGCGTGATGTGAACGCATTGCACCCTCACTGAATCCTGACCCATTCATTTCTATGGGGCTGTGTACATGAGCGTATTTTTTCACGCATCACTTCTGCAACGCGTGTAAATCGCAGCATGCTCTATCTTAGGCCCCTTTCACACGGGCGAGTTTTCCGCGCGGGTGCAATGCGTGAGGAGGACGCATTGCACCCGCACTGAATCCTGACCCATTCAGTTCTATGGGGCTGTGCACATGAGCGGTGATTTTCACGCATCACTTTTGCGTTGCGTGAAAATCGCAGCATGTTCTATATTCTGCGATTTTCACGCAACGCAGGCCCCATAGAAGTGAATGGGGCTGCGGGAAAATCGCAAGCATCCGCAATCATGTGCGGATGCGTTGCGATTTTCCCGCATGGTTGCTAGGATACGATCGGGATGGGGACCCGATCGTTATTATTTCCTTTATAACATAGTTATAAGGGAAAATAATCGCATTCTAATTACAGAATGCAATGTTCCCGGGCTTTAAAGGGTTAAAAATAATAAAGAGTTAACTTACCTTCTCCCATTGTACGTGCAGAGCCCCAGAACGTCTTCTCTCTTGATAGTTTTGATGCTTGAGGACCTGTGGTGACGTCACAGGGTCACATGGTCCAATCATAGAAGCATTTGAGTGGACCATGTGACCCATGTGATCCTGTGACATCACGGCAGGTCCTTCATCCAACATCTGTTGGATGAAGGACCTGCCGTGATGTCACAGGATCACATGGGTCACATGGTCCACTCAAATGCTTCTATGATTGGACCATGTGACCCTGTGACGTCACCACAGGTCCTCAAGCATCAAAACTATCAAGAGAGAAGACGTTCTGAGGCTCTGCACGCATAATGGGAGAAGGTAAGTTAACTCTTTATTATTTTTAACCCTTTAAAGCCCGGGGAACATTGCATTCTGTAATTAGAATGCGATTATTTTCCCTTATAACTATGTTATAAAGGAAAATAATTACACATACAGAATACTCATCCCGAAACCAGACATCAGTGATGAAGTCTGACTTCGGGTCTGGGTACCAAGCATGCGGATTTTTTCACGCGCGTGCTCAACGCACTACAAACGTTAGCACACGCGCGGAAAAATCGCGGCGATTCCCGCAACGCACCCGCATCTTATCCGGGCGTCAAACATGACGCCCGTGTGCAAGAGGCCTTATGCGTTATAAACGCATCCACAGCCCCATAGAAGTGAATGGGGCTGCGTGAAAAACGCATTGCATCCGCAAGCAAGTGCAGGAGCGTTGCGTTTTTCACTGATGGTTGCTAGGAGATGTTGTTTGTAAACCTTCAGTTTTTTATCACGCGCGTGAAAAACGCATCAAAACGCATTGCACCCGCGTGGAAAAAACTGAACAACTGCACGCAATCGCAGGCAAAACTGAATGGCTTTGCCTGTGAAATCGCACAGTTTTCACTGAACGCATCCGCAACGCATCCGGACACGCTCGTGTGAACCCAGCCTAATTCTTAGGGTTGATACGATTAGAGCGATACCAAATTTATATAGTTTTATGGGTTTTGTTTTTACGGTGTTCACTATGAGATAAAACTGTGCTGTTTCCTTTATTCCCTGGATCAGTACTTTTCAGTGTAGACTGACGTGGTCAGGCGTGCATTCGTCTTCTCCTTCCGGTCCTGTGAAATCTTGCGTCTGCACTGTGCCGATTAGTATTTGGTGCAGACAGGCATAGTGAAGAAGATTTCCCCAGCACACAGGATCGGCAGGAGGAGACAAATGCTGGCCTGACCCTGTCCTACTGCCAGGGCAGTGGAATGAAGGAGGAGAACGGAGCCTCTAGGAGCAGGAGCAACACCTCCCGACTCCAAGAGGCTAATTTGCATATCCTAAAAGTAAAAATTGGGTAGTAACAGGGGCATACATTAAACAAAGTATAGTAGAGTTAGATTCCGCTCACATTTGCACATGGAATGCAATGTCAGCTTGTTTAATAGGGATAATTGTGGTAACAGAAACCTTTTAAGGGTGGGTTCGCACTTGCGTTTTGACATTCCGCTATGGGTTCTGTTTATAACGAAATGCACAACAGAAGCTTTTAAGAGGCATTCTGTTTTGTTCCATCATAGTGGAAGTCTATGGGCAAGCATAATGGATCCTGTAAACAGGACTTTGTTTTCTGTCCTGCATAACGGAAACTAGACGGATCCGTTATGCTGCCCATAGACTTAAATTTATTTTTGACGGATCAAAGCGTAATGCCCCTAAAAGTTTCCGTTTTTCATTCTGTCTGGGCATTCCATTATAAACGGAACCTATAACGGAAAGCCTGAATGTAAGTGCAAAACCACCCTTATTTGCTTGTATACAGTAGTTTCTGGTTTGGTATTGACAATTAATGGTGCGAGCAGCGGGTGAGAATGCAAGATCTGTGCCCGCATCATAATTGCAACATAAAATTACAGCAAGTTGTATAAACGAAAACTACAACTTCTAGCAGGTCCTGAAGGTTTGCATCTGACAAGGCATGCTGGGAGTTGTACTTTTCAAGGGGCAAGGCAATAAAATGTGAATTTTTTAACAGTATTTTAACTTTTATAACCTATAGAGGCTGTCTGTAACTATCAAGCATGGTGCCCCTGTTGGAGTAAAATTTTACACACTAAAATTCTTTGTTGTAAACTTCTCAAGTTGGATCCCTTTATCAGGTCACACACAGAACTGACCCTCTTATAGCCAAATAAACACCATAGAGTGGTCCCCTGCTCAGGATCCCTTTCTGTTCATCAGAGCTGAATGCAGGGCCAGGCCGACACAGAGGCTGGGTAGGCTCCAGCCTCAGGGCGCAGGCAGGGGCCGGCCGGACACTTTAAATTATTATGATGATGACCCAGCCGCCCCACTGGAGCCGCCAGTAGCGGCGACCGGCGTCGTTCTCACCTAACAGCAGCAGGCTGCAGCACCTGGCGGGTGCCGCTCTCTGAGCCGCCCCTCTGACACTCTTCTTAGCGAGCGCAGTGTGTTTAGGAAGCCGGCCGCCGCACAGGCACGCCTCTGCGTAGTGCGTGCATGACTTTGCCACGCAGCCAGGCCAGCTCTGCCCCCAGAGCGCTTCTGTTCTGTGCACCTAGTTGACGGTTCCTCCTGTGTGGCCTGTGGCGGGAGAAGACGAGTACGCGTCGCCAGTCAGTGTCAGCTCCAGAGTCCAGCCTGAGCCTCCCTCACACAGGCAGCAGCAGACCTGTCTTCACAGTACTGCCACCATTGCCAGCCCATGCCACCCCACTTTGACCTCAGAGGTTTGTGAAACCAGCAGGGAGCCAATTAGGCCAGGCCCTGGCCGCCAGGGTTAAGGGGGGGGGGGGGGAGTGGGACTGTGTCTGGGAGCTGCCAATGCCATCATGCCATATGACAGAGGCCTTTTTTTTGGGGGGGGGGGGGGGGAAGAAGAGGGGGGGCCAAATGAGTAGTACCATTTGGGGGGGGGGGCATGTGAGTGCCATTTGCGGCACACAGGCAGCAGCACTGCAGCAGACCTGTCTTCACAGTTTCACTGCCACCATTGCCAGCCCATGCCGCCCCACTTTGACCTCAAAGGTCAAATCTTGCCATTCTTTCCATTGAATATGCAATGGCAAAGCAAATTGACCAATTTGCTTCAATGAAGGCAAGAAAAGCTGCACTGTAATTTACACCCGTATCTGTTTTGCACCTGGAATGTTGCTGACCACAAAACTATACAGTTTTTGATGCAAAACTTGCTAGTTTTTATTCTGTCTTGTTGACGGGATTATGTTTATTTATATTAAGATTATGTGGTTACTGTCTTATATGACTTGTTTTTGAACTTTATTTCTATCTTTATATGGATCTAAAGAGGTTGTGCATTTGTTTACAGCTATAGTTAATTGGTACATTAAACTGTGCATACTTATGTGTGATTACAACAGTAAGTATTTAGTAAAGACTCCACAAGTTGGGGGAGGGGTGGGCGCACTGGGGCAGCTCAACCTCTGTTGGTGGTAGACCTTGTCCCAGCCCTGGCTGAATGCCACAAAGTAAGAGGAGAACAGTGTCTGTCTACGTGCTCTCCTGGAAAACTCACCAATGCTTTATGTGTAGGACTAGTATGTAGACACAATATCTCACCATATAATTTTCAGAACATGCACAGGCAGATCCAGTCATGTAAGACCGCCTTTTCACACTTTCTGGAACCCTTTCTGGCTGTGCAGTCTGTGCTGTGCAGCATAGGTAGCAGGGAAGCATACTCTGGCACTGGGTCTGGACGGGACTGCGAAGCTGCAGCAGCTAATAGGAGGAGTGGCTATAGGAAAGGGGCAGAGCTAGAACTGAGACTACTGAGTTCTGATTGTCATAAAGAGTAAGGAGTGATGCGATCTGCAGCAGTCCGATGTGATGGGGGGGGCGGTGACAACAAGTGAAGTAGCAAGGTGATCATCAGTGATCTCGCCGCTTGCTAACATTAAGTGTGTGCTCTTTGAAGTGGCAGGCAGCGGCACTGGAACTGCCTGCTAGACAATTAACTATAAATCCCAGGGGCCCCCCCAGGTATTTCCCCGGCTACCGGGTGGGACAGTCCGAGCCGGGTGGGACAGTCTGAGTGGTTGGTGCCACTGAGCCTCAAGCCTGGTCTGGTGGTGTGTGATAATGGGCGAAAACTTGTAGCATTTCTGGGCCTAACCGATTTGACGTACATCCCTTGCCTGGCGCATGTGCTGAATTTGGTGGTGCAGAAATTCCTGAAAAACTACAACGATATGTCAGAGCTGCTGCAGAAAGTGCGGACTGTCTGTGCGAGCTTTCTGCGTTCTCACCCTGCTGCTGCTCGCCTGTCTGTGCTGCAGCGTAACATTCGGCCTTCCCGCTCACCTCCTCATATGCGACATGCCCACAAGGTGGAACTCCACCTTGCACATGCTGGAGAGAGTTTCAGCTGCAGCACGCATGGGTGAGTCGTTCTCCAGAACAGCACCACTTCACCGGCAATGAGTGGGCCTCGATCCGAGACCTGTGTGCCATGTTGCGCTGTTTCGAGTACTCCCCCAACATGGCCAGTGCCGATGACGCCATTCTCAGCATTACTATCCCACTTCTGTAGTCTTGACTTCAATGGGGTTCCGGTTCGGGGTTAAGTTCGGGTCCTCAACTCGAACTTTGCAGTGAAGTTTGGCCAAACCCGGCAAACCCGAACTTCCAGCAACTCTAGAAGGGACTGCAGCACCAGCAACTTGGACAGCAGCACATTTAGCTTCTGCACCGCTGGATGCGTGCACGAATACTGTTGTCTCATGGCAATCATTTCATTGTGCGATTGCTGACAGAATGACTGACGAGGAGTAGGAGGAGCAGGAGCATCAGGACCAGCAGACGATGGGAACTAAAGACAGTTCCCTTCAGCTGAAGTGGTGGAGCCTTGACTGCCTGAAATCGGGTGCAGCGTGCCACTGGGTGATGCAACGGTTGCTGCAGCAGGCTGGACCACCATATCGGAGCCACAGTTCTTGCAGGCCACTTTATGGTGATGCTTCATATGTTGATGCAGGGCCGTGGTGCCAACATTGGCACACTGGGCACGCTTCACCTTCTGCCCACAGATTCTACATATGGCCATGTTCCCCTCCTTCGGAGGCTGTACAAAAAAACTGCCACACCGCAGAGTAGGTAATTTTACTGACAATACTCCACACTGACTGACTGCTACCGCCGCTGCTTCCGTGAACCCCTCCTTAATAAGAAATAGGATACAATTTATAAGAATAAATTTTTTATTTTCTACTGAATACGAATACGAAACTAAAGGCTTTACCACGTATAACCGCAGCACTGAACGCAGAATAAATGTATCATTTTCTACCGAAATACTTCACTAAAAAGGTTTTACCACAAATATTACTGCAGCGCAGTATATATTTGTTTTCAACCGAAATATGTCAATAAAGATTTTACCACATATAACTAGAGATGAGCGAACACCTGGAAGTTCGGGTTCGGGAAGTTCGGCCGAACTTCCCGAAAATGTTCGGGTTCGGGATCCGAACTCAACCCGAACTTTATCCCAAACCCCATTGAAGTCAATGGGGACCCGAACTTTTAGGCACTAAAAAGGCTGTAAAATAGTCCAGGAACGGGCTAGAGGGCTGCCAAAGGCAGCAAAATGTAGGTAAATCCCCTGCTAACAAATGTGGATAGGGAAATTAATTAAAATAAAATAAATAAAATTTAACCAATATCAATTGAAGAGAGGTCCCACTGCAAGGAATCATGCGTCATATCACCCACCACTGGAGAAGGCCACTTTCAGTTATTTCAGCCCAGCACCCAGACCGAGGATACAGGTCCCACAGCAAGGAATCATGCGTCATATCACCCACCACTGGAGAAGGCCACTTTCAGTTATTTCGGACCCGGCACCCAGACAGAGGAGAGCGGTCCCACAGCAAGGAATAAGGCGTCATATCACCCACCACTGGAGAAGGCCACTTTCAGTTATTTAGGCCCCAGCACCCAGACAGAGGAGAGAGGTCCCACAGCAAGGAATAAGGCATCATATCACCTACCACTGGAGAAGGCCACTTTCAGTTATTTAGGCCCCGGCGCCCAGATTGAGGAGAGGTTCATTCAACTTTGGGTTGCACCGCAAGATCATTGTAAAGTTAAAAAAAATGAAGATTCAATAAAGAAGTGCCCCGGAGTACAAGAATACATGTTTGAGGGGAAGGCAGTTATAAATGTCTATTCTGCACAAGGGAGGGACAGGTCCTGTGGGTACCATGCCTGGTTCAATTTTATGAACGTCAGCTTGTCCACGTTGGCTGTGGACAGGCGGCTGCGTTTGTCAGTAATGACGCCCCCTGCCATGCTGAATACACGTGCAGACAAAACGCTAACCGCCGGGCAGGCCAGCACCTCCAAGGCATAAAATGCTAACTCTGGCCACGTGGACAATTTGGAGACCCAGAAGTTGAATGGGGCTGAACCATCAGTCAGTACGTGGAGGGGTGTGCAGACGTACTGTTCAACCATGTTAGTGAAATGCTGCCTCCTGCTAACACGTTCCGTATCAGGTGGTGGTGCAGTTAGCTGTGGCGTGGAGACAAAACTTTTCCACATTTCTGCCATGCTAACCCTGCCCTCAGAGGAGCTGGCCGTGACACAGCTACATTGGCGACCTCTTGCTCCTCCTCTGCCTTCGCCTTGGGCTTCCACCTGTTCCCTGTGACATTTGGGAATGCTCTCAGGAGCGCGTCTACCAGCGTGCTCTTGTACTCGCGCATCTTCCTATCATGCTCTAGTGCAGGAAGTAAGGTGGGCACATTGTCTTTGTACCAGGGATCCAGCAGGGTGGCAACCCAGTAGTCCGCACACATTAAGATGTGCGCAACTCTGCTGTCGTTGCGCAGGCACTGCAGCATGTAGTCGCTCATGTGTGCCAGGCTCCCCAGAGGTAAGGACAAGCTGTCCTCTGTGGGAGGCGTATCGTCATCGTTCTCCATATCTCCCCAGCCACGCACCAGTGATGGGCCTGAGCTGTGTCGGGTGCCACCCCACAGTGAACCTGCTTCATCCTCATCCTCCTCCACCTTCTCCTTATCCTCCTCGTCCTCCAGTAGGGGGCCCTGGCTGGCCACATTTGTACCTGGCCTCTGCTGTTGCAAAAAACCTCCCTTTGAGCCACTTCTAACAGACTGGCCTGAAAGTGCTAAAAATGACCCCTCATCCTCCTCCTCCTGGGCCACCTCCTCTTACATCGCCCTAAGCGTTTTCTCAAGTAGACATAGAAGTGGTATTGTAACACTGATAACAGTGTCATCGCTACTGGCCATGTTGGTGGAGTACTCGAAACAGCGCAAAAGGGCACACAGGTCTTGCATGGAGGCCCAATCATTGGTGGTGAAGTGGTGCTGCTGACGCGTGCTCGCACAGTCTCTCCAGCATGTGCAAGGTGGAGTTCCACCTGGTGGGCACGTCGCATATGAGGCGGTGAGCGGGAAGGCCGAAGTTACTCTGTAGCGCAGACAGGCGAGCAGCGGCAGGATGTGAACGCCGGAAGCACGCACAGATGGCCCGCACTTTATGCAGCAGCTCTGACATGTCGGGATAGTTGTGAATGAACTTCTGCACCACCAAATTCAGCACATGCGCCAGGCAAGTGATGTGCGTCAAACCGGCTAGTCCCAGAGCTGCGACGAGATTTCGCCCATTAACGCACACCACCAGGCCGGGCTTGAGGCCCACTGTCAGCAACCACTGGTCGGTCTGTTGTTCAATACCCCGCCACAGCTCCTGCATGGTGTGGGGCCTGTCCCTCAAACATATGAGTTTCAGAATGGCCTGCTGACGTTTACCCCGGGCTGTGCTGAAGTTGGTGGTGAAGGTGTGTGGCTGACTGGATGAGCTGGTGGAAGCAGAGGAGGAGGAAGCCGAGTACGAGGAGGAGGCAAAGAATGATGCCCTGCGATCCTTGGCGGCGGAAGGACGTGCGCCAAGGAACTCTCCGCCTGGGGCCCAGCCGCCACTACATTTACCCAGTGTGCAGTTAGGGAGATATAGCGTCCCTGGCCGTGCTTACTGGTCCACGTATGGTTAGGTGAACCTTGCTACAGATGGCGTTGCGCAGTGCACACTTGATTTTATCGGATACTTCGTTGTGCAGGGAAGGCACGGCTGTCTTGCAGAAGTAGTGGTGGCTGGGAAGAACATACTGTGGGACAGCCATGGACATCAGCTGTTTGAAGCTGTCTGTGTCCACCAGCCTGAATGACAGCATTTCAAAGGCCAGTAGTTTAGAAATGCTGGCATTCAGGCCCAGGGCTCGAGGGTGGCTAGGTGGGAATTTATGCTTTATCTCCAAAGTTTGTGAGATGGAGAGCTGAACGCTGTCGTGTGACATGGTGGGGATGCTTGGTGACGCAGGTGGTGGTGTCGGTGGCACATCCTCTGTTTGGTGGGCGGCAGGTGCCAACGTTCCTCCTGAGTCGGAGGAAGAGGCCGAGGCAGCAGCAGAAGAGGGAGCAGGGGGAGTTACTTGCTTTTAAGGTGTTTACTCCACTGCAGGTCATGCTTTGCATGTAGATGCCTGGTCATGCAGGTTGTGCTAAGGTTCAGAACGTTAATGCCTCGCTTCAGGCTCTGATGGCACAGCGTGCAAACCACTCGGGTCTTGTCATCAGCACATTGTTTAAAAAAGTGCCATGCCAGGGAACTCCTTGAAGCTGCCTTTGGGGTGCTCAGCCCCTGGTGGCAGTGACCAGTAGCAGGCGAACTCTCTTGGCGGCAGCTGTTCTGCTTTTGCCCCCTGCTCCCTCTTTTGCTACACAGTTGGCTTGGTCTAACCACTGCCTCTTCCTCTGAACTATGAAAGTCAGTGGCACGACCTTCATTCCATGAGGCATCTAGGACCCCATCGTCCTCTGCATAGTCTTCCACACAGTCTTCCTCCATGACCTCCTGTTCGGTCTGCAAACTGCAGAAAGACTCAGCAGTTGGCACCTGTGTTTCGTCATCATTAGAGACTTTCAGACTCCGATGAGGTGGTATTCCCATGTCCTCATCATCAGGAAACATAAGTGGTTGTGCATCAGTGCATTCTATGTCTTCCACCACTGGGGAAGGGCTAGGTGGATTCCCTTGGGAAACCCTGCCAGCGGAGTCTTCAAACAGCATAAGAGACTGCTGCATAACTTGAGGCTCAGACAGTTTCCCCGATATGCATGGGGGTGATGTGACAGACTGATGGGCTTGGTTTTCAGGTGCCACCTGTGCGCTTTCTGCAAAAGACTGGGTGGGAGATAATGTTGTGAATGTGCTGGATCCACTGTCGGCCACCCAATTGACTAGCGCCTGTACCTGCTCAGGCCTTACCATCCTTAGAACGGCATTGGGCCCTACCAAATATCGCTGTAAATTCTGGCGGGTACTGGAACCTGAGGTAGTTGGTTCACTAGGACGTGTGGCAGTGGCAGAATGGCCACGTCCTCTCCCATCACAAGAGGGTACACTAACACCACCACGACCGCGTCCCTTACTAGATGTTTTCCTCATTGTTACCGTTCACCAAGCACCACAATAAGAAAAAAAATATTTGGCCCAATGTATTGATTTCAAATTCAGGTTTTTTTTTTGGTTTTTTTTTTACAGGCACCTAACACTATCTGCCTATTTATTTATGTAGCATATTACACTAATCCAGGCACAGCAGTTACCACTGATTTAGGGGAATATCTCTTTTGGGGCTAGTATTTAGGCCCTGGATCAAAGGTATCCTTTTATGGACAGATTTACACTTGGAGATGCACAGTAGCATGAGAAAAATATGTAGGATTATGCCTTCAGCAATTGTATTTTAACACTTTGTGTAATATACCTTTTAACGGACAGAAATACAATGGGAGATGCACGGTAGCGTGTGAAGTTATTGAGGATGACTCTCAGCACTTGTATATACACCTTGAGTGTAATATACTCTTTTACGGACAGATTAACACTTGGCCTGCATCAGCTGGGACACCAGATTCAGGGTATTGCTATTTTGGCAATTGAATTTCACCACAGAAAATAATCTATCCTTTGCCAGACAGCAGACAGTATTATACTTGGCTAGCCAAAGCTGGAACACCAGATTTAGGGGATTGGTATTTTGGCAATTGTATTTAACCCCTTAATAAAATATAGAAATTGCTATCCTGAGTTTCTAGGGGTGACAATAAGCACAGCCAAGCCCCTGATGTAGGATATAGCAAAAAAAAAAAAAAAAAAAAAAAAAAACTAGTATTGATGGATTGATGGACTTGGTGGCAGCTTCTTCTGGTGCACCACAAGTCACAAAATGGCCGCCGATCACCCCAGAAAATAAGTGACAGAAAAACGCTCTGTGCAGCCTAAAAAACAGTGAACAATTAACTAGCAGAAGTTAAATCATTCACAGCTGTAGATCGATCACTTCATTAGGTGCTTTTGCTGATTTTTCCCTGCCTAATCTCGCCCTCACAGAAGCTGCGTCCTCTCTCTACACTAATCAGAGCAGTGTGACGTGCGGCACTACGTGACTCCAGCTTAAATAGAGGCTGGGTCACATGCTGCACTTGGCCAATCACAGCCATGCCATTAGTAGGCATGGCTGTGATGGGCTCTTAGGGCAAGAAGTAAAACGCTAGCTGATTGGCTGCTGTGCAGCCCTTCAGAAAGCGGGAAGAAATCGCCGAACGACGGACCCGAACCCAAACTTTTTTGAAAATGTTAGGGTTCGGGTCCGTGTCCCAAACACCCCAAGATTCAGTACGAACCCGAACTATGCTCGAACTGTTTGCTCAACACTAGTCCCGAACTATTCGCCGGTGAACGATTCCTGGCGAACATAACTTGTTCGCGTCCGCCACGGCGGGTGAACTTATGCGATGTTCGCGTTCACCCCTATACTTTATCATTGAGCAAACTTTGACCCTGTACCTCACAGTCAGCAGAAACATTCCAGCCAATGAGCATACCCTCCCTCCCAGACCCTCCCACCTAATATCAAAAAGCAAGGACTGCAGCCATCTTAGATTCACTCTGAAGCTGCAGTGTTAGTAGTTGTAATCACAATGCGATTAATATAACCTGTATTAATTGCATTGCGAATTCAATTTAGATCTGAGTTCCTAATAGTTGTATTGCTAGAATTATATAACGAAGATTGATAATATAGCGCTATATTCTCAATCTTCATTATATTCTAGCAATACAACCATTAGGAACCCAGCTCTAAGTTGAATTCTCAAATAAGTTGTACCGAACTATTCGCCGGCGAACATAGCTTATGCGCATTCGCCACGGCGGGTGAACATATGCAATGTTCGGTCCGCCCCCTATTCGTCATCATTGAGTAAACTTTGACCATGTACCTTACAGTCAGCAGACACAAACCAGCCAATCAACAGCAGACCCTCCCATCTCCTGGACAGCATCCATTGTAGATTCATTCGGAAGCTGCAGTCTTAGTGAGAGGAGGGACAGTGTAGCTGCTGCTGATTTAATAGGGAAACCGATAGCTAGGCTAGTGTATTCAGTGTCCACTCAAGTCCTGAAAGACTTTTTAGGGCTAGTACATCAGTCTCCCTCCCAGACCCTCCCACCCCCTATCAAAAAGCAAGGACTGCATCCATCTTAGATTTATTCTGAAGCTGCAGTGTTAGTAGTTGTAATCACAATGTGATTATTATAACCTGTATTAATGGCATTGCGATTACAACTTAGAGCTGAGTTCCTAATTAGTGTTGAGCGAACAGTTCGAGCCTCATTCGGGTTCGTACCGAATTTTGGGGTGTCAGGGACACTGACCCGAACATTTTCAAAAAAAGTTTGGGTTTGTTGTTCGTCGATTACTTCCCGCTTTCTGAAGGGCTGCACAGCAGCCAATCAGCTAGCGTTTTACTTCTTGCTCTAACAGCCCATCACAGCCATGCATACTAATGGCATGGCTGTGTTTGGCCAAGTGCAGCATGTGACCCAGCCTCTATTTAAGCTGGAGTCACGTAGCGCCGCACGTCACACTGCTCTGATTAGTGTAGGGAGAGGACGCAGCTTCTGTGAGGGCGAGATTAGGCAGGGAAAAGTCAGCAACAGCACCTAATGAACGGATCAATCTACAGCTGTGAATGATTGAACTTCTGCTAGTTACTGGCTCACTGGTTTTTAGGCTGCACAGAGCGTTTTTCTGTCACTTATTTTCTGGGGTGATCGGCGGCCATTTTGTGACTTGTGGTGCACCAGAAGAAGCTGCCACCAAGTCCATCAATACTAGTTTTTTTTTGCTATATCCTACATCAGGGGCTTGGCTGTGCTAATTATCACCCCTAGAAACTCAGGATAGCCATTTCTATATTTTATTAAGGGGTTAAATACAATTGCCCAAATACCAATCCCCTAAAATCTGGTGTTCCAGCTTTGGCTAGACAAGTATAATACTGTCTGCTGTCTGGCAAAGGATAGATTATTTTCTGTGGTGAAATTCAATTGCCAAAATAGCAATACCATAAATCAGTGATTTCAGCTGTGGCTGCCAAAATATAATAGTGTCCTCCAAAACATACATATTGTTCTGGGGTGTAATTCACTTGCCAAAATAGCAATACCCTGAATCTGGGCCAGCTGTTGCAGGCCAGGTTTCATAGTGTCCGCCAAAACATATATTTTGTTCTGGGGTGAAATTCAATTGCCAAAATAGCAATACCCTGAATCTAGTGTCCCAGCTCTTGCAGGCCAATTGTAAATCTGTCCATAAAAGGATACCTTTCATCCAGGGCCTAAATACTAGCCCTAAAAGAGATATTCCCCTAAATCAGTGATTACTGCTGTGCCTGGATTAGTGTAATACGCTACATAAATAAATAGGCAGATAGTGTTAGGTGCCTGTAAAAAAAGGCCTGAATTTGAAATCAATACATTGGGCCAAATATTTTTTTCCTTATTGTGGTGCTTGGTGAACGGTAACAATGAGGAAAACATCTAGTAAGGGACGCGGACGCGGTGGTGTTAGTGTACCCTCTGGTGCTGGGAGAGGACGTGGCCATTCTGCCACAGCCACACGTCCTAGTGAACCAACTACCTCAGGTTCCAGTACCCGCCAGAATTTACAGCGATATTTGGTGGGGCCAAATGCCGTTCTAAGGATGGTAAGGCCTGAGCAGGTACAGGCGCTAGTCAATTGGGTGGCCAACAGTGGATCCAGCACATTCACAACATTATCTCCCACCCAGTCTTCTGCTGAAAGCGCACAGGTGGCACCTGAAAACCAAGCCCATCAGTCTGTCACATCACCCCCATGCATATCAGGGAAACTGTCTGAGCCTCAAGTTATGCAGCAGTCTCTTATGCTGTTTGAAGACTCTGCTGGCAGGGTTTCCCAAGGAAATCCACCTAGGCCTTCCCCAGTGGTGGAAGACATAGAATGCACTGATGCACAACCACTGATGTTTCCTGATGAGGACATGGGAATACCACCTCATAGGAGTCCGCACGTCTCTGATGATGACGAAACACAGGTGCCAACTGCTGCGTCTTTCTGCAGTGTGCAGACCGAACAGGAGGTCAGGGAGGAAGACTGTGTGGAAGACGATGCAGGGGACGATGAGGTCCTAGACCCCACATGGAATGAAGGTCGTGCCACTGACTTTCATAGTTCAGAGGAAGAGGCAGTGGTGAGACCGAGCCAACAGCGTAGCAAAAGAGGGAGCAGGGGGCAAAAGCAGACCAGCCGCTGCCAAGAGAGTTCGCCTGCTACTGGCCACCGCCACCAGGGACTGAGCACCCCAAAGGCAGCTTCAAGGAGTTCCATGGCATGGCACTTCTTTAAACAATGTGCTGACGACAAGACCGGAGTGGTTTGCACGCTGTGCCATCACTCTGGCTCCCCCTGCTCTCTCTTCTGCTGCTTCCTCAGCCTCTTCTCCCGCCATGGCTGTCCCACAGTATGTTGTTCCCAGCCGCCACTACTTCTCCAAGACAGCCGTGCCTTCCCTGCACAACCAAGTAGCCGATAAAATCAAGTGTGCACTGCGCAACGCCATCTGTGGCAAGGTCCACCTAACCACAGATACGTGGACCAGTAAGCACGGCCAGGGACGCTATATCTCCCTAACTGCACACGGTGTAAATGTAGTGGCAGCTGGGCCCCAGGTGGAGAGTTCCTTGGCGCACGTCCTTCCGCCGCCAAGGATCGCAGGGCATCATTCTTTGCCTCCTGTAGCCTCCTCCTCCTACTCGGCTTCCTCCTCCTCTGCCTCCACCAGCTCATCCAGTCAGCCACACACCTTCACCACCAACTTCAGCACAGCCCGGGGTAAACATCAGCAGGCCATTCTGAAATTTATATATTTGGGGGACAGGCCCCACACCACGCAGGAGTTGTGGCGGGGTATTGAACAACAGACTGACAAGTGGTTTCTGCCGGTGGGCCTTAAGCACGGTCTGGTGGTGTGCGATAATGGGCGAAATCTAGTCGCAGCTCTGGGACTAGCCGGTTTGACGCACATCCCTTGCCTGGCGCATGTGCTGAATTTGGTGGTGCAGAAGTTCATTCACAACTACCCCGACATGTCAGAGCTGCTGCATAAAGTGTGGGCCATCTGTGCGTGCTTCCGGCGTTCACATCCTGCCGCTGCTCACCTGTCTGCGCTACAGAGTAACTTCGGCCTTCCCGCTCACCGCCTCATATGCGACGTGCCCACCAGGTGGAACTCCACCTTGCACATGCTGGAGAGACTGTGCGAGCAGCAGCAGGCCATAGTGGAGTTTCAGCTGCAGCACGCATGCGTCAGTCGTACTGCGGAACAGCAACACTTCACCACCAATGATTGGGCCTCCATGCGAGACCTGTGTGCCCTGTTTCGAGTACTCCACCAACATGGCCAGTGGCGATGACACCGTTATCAGCGTTACAATACCACTTCTATGTCTCCTTGAGAAAACGCTTACGGCGATGATGGAAGAGGAGGTGGCCCAGGAGGAGAAGGAGGAGGATGAGGGGTCATTTTTAGAACTTTCAGGCCAGTCTGTTAGAAGTGGCTCAGAGGGAGGTTTTTTGCAACAGCAGAGGCCAGGTACAAATGTGGCCAGCCAGGGCCCACTACTGGAGGACGAGGAGGAGGTGGAGGAGGATGAGGATGAAGCAGGTTCACAGCGGGGTGGCACCCGACACAGCTCAGGCCCATCACTGGTGCGTGGCTGGGGGGGGATACGGAGGACGATGACGATACGCCTCCCACAGAGGACAGCTTGTCCTTACCTCTGGGGAGCCTGGCACACATGAGCGACTACATGCTGCAGTGCCTGCGCAATGACAGCAGAGTTGCGCACATTTTAATGTGTGCGGACTACTGGGTTGCCACCCTGCTGGATCCCCGGTACAAAGACAATGTGCCCACCTTACTTCCTGCACTGGAGCGTGATAGGAAGATGCGCGAGTACAAGCGCACATTGGTAGAGGCGCTCCTGAGAGCATTCCCAAATGTCACAGGGGAACAGGTGGAAGCCCAAGGCGAAGGCAGAGGAGGAGCAAGAGGTCGCCAACGCAGCTGTGTCATGGCCAGCTCCTCTGAGGGCAGGGTTAGCATGGCAGAAATGTGGAAAGTTTTGTCTCCACGCCACAGCTAACTGCACCACCACCTGATACAGAACGTGTTAGGAGGCAGCATTTCACTAACATGGTTGAACAGTACGTCTGCACACCCCTCCACGTACTGACTGATGGTTCGGCCCCATTCAACTTCTGGGTCTCCAAATTGTTCACGTGGCCAGAGTTAGCATTTTATGCCTTGGAGGTGCTGGCCTGCCCGGTGGCCAGCGTTTTGTCTGAACGTGTATTCAGCACGGCAGGGGGCTTCATTACTGACAAACGCAGCCGCCTGTCCACAGCCAACGTGGACAAGCTGACGTTCATAAAAATGAACCAGGCATGGATCCCACAGGACCTGTCCCTCCCTTGTGCAGTATAGACATTTATAACTGCCTCCCCCTCAACCATGTATTCTTTTACTCCAGGGCACTTCTTTATTGAATCCTCATTTATTTTAACTTTACCATGATCTTGCGGTGCAACCCAAAGTTGAATGAACCGCTCCTCTGTCTGGGTGGTGGGGCCGAAATACCTGAAAGTGGCCTTCGCCGGTGGTGGTTGATATGACGCATGATTCCTTGCTGTGGGACCTCTCTCCTCTGTCTGGGTGCTGGGCCGAAATAACTGAGAGTGGCCTTCTCCGGTGGTGGTTGATATGACGCACGATTCCTTGCAGTGGGACCCCTCTTCAATTGATATTGGTTAAATTTTATTTATTTTAATTCATTTCCCTATCCACATTTGTTTGCAGGGGATTTACCTACATTTTGCTGCCTTTGGCAGCCCTCTAGCCCGTTCCTGGACTATTTTACAGCCTTTTTAGTGCCTAAAAGTTCGGGTCCTCATTAACTTCAATGGGGTTCGGGATAAAGTTCGGGTCGAGTTTGGATCCCGAACATTTTCGGGAAGTTCGGCCGAACTTCTCAAACCCGAACATCCAGGTGTTCGCTCATCTATTCCTAATGGTTGTATTGCTTAAATATAATGAAGATTGAGAATATAGCGCTATATTCTCAATCTTCGTTATATTCTAGCAATACAACCATTAGGAACTCAGAACTAAGTTGTAATCGCAATGCGATTAATGCAGGTTATATTAATCGCATTGCGAATTCAACTTACCACACTCTACCATATGTCAACTACGTAATTTTCCATGGGAGTTTTGCCATGGATCCCCCTCTGGCATGCCACAGTCCAGGTGTTAGTCCCCTTGAAACAACTTTTCCATCACTATTGTGGCCAGAAAGAGTCCCTGTGGGTTTTACAATTCGCCTGTCTATTGAAGTCTATGGCGGTTCGCCCTGTTGGCCCATTCGCAAACATTTGCATAAATTCACGTTCGCCATTCGCGAACGGAAGATGTTATGTTCGCGACATCTCTATCATCCCAAGCCTGCCTTTTCGGACATCACCTTCTCCCAAGTTCGCACTTTCTCCCACTTACCCTCTCTAGATTCTTGCTTTCCCTCGCTCCCCGTGGTTACTCTTTTCTCTTGCTGGTCCTTGCCTTATAGACCCATTCTCCCAGGAAGCTGACCATGTGGTCTCATTTTTCATGTTTCTCAAGTTCCACCTCTCCAGGGGTTGTTCCAGTCGCGGCCAGTCTCCGGGCAGATGCAGCCGCTTCCCCAGTGCCCCCCCGCCCCCGCCATGGCCACTTCTCCGAGAGACACGGCCAATCCCGCTCCAGTCCCAGTCGCTCCTGCTCCAGACCCTGCACTTCCACTCCAGAATCCACCATTCCAGATCCCCTGCTCCTCATTCCAGCATGATCAGTACTAGGACTGGCGCCGCTCCCCTGGGGCCCCTTTCCAATACGAGGGCCGCAGGGGCAACCAGCTTCGGTACTCCTCCAGTTACCGCTCCAGTCCAGCTAGTGACCATCATCCTCTGGCCAGCAAAAATGACAGGTATCTTAGTTCGCAGTCCGTCTTAAGTTGGAGCAGGTGGTAGAGCTCAATAGCATTGTTTTGCCACTTTCAGGGGCAGCAGTCTAAAAAAAAAAAATAAATTAAATTAAATAATTAAAACTCACGATTTGCTACACTGTACCGAGTCGGGGATCCAGCTTCAAACTACTTTTCAAACCCTCTGCTGCCCCCTAGTGGTGAGAATTGGTGCATGGAAGTTTGTCAGCTGCAGCACTTTCAGCATAGCCCCACATGTCATTATGTTTAAAAAAAAAAATTATAATATTAAGCCCACTCGGATCCCGCTCTCGCGCTCAAGGGAGGTGCTTGTACTGCAGATGTTTCAGTAAGTACGGCTTCTTATCCATCAATAGTGATGTCGCGAACATAAATTTTTCCATTCGCGAACGGCTAACACGAACTTCCGCAAATGTTTGTGAACATGCGAACAGGGCGAACCGCCATAGACTTCAATAGACAGGCAAATTTTAAAACCCACAGGGACTCTTTTTTATAGGAGGTGGGAGGGAGACTGATGTACTAGCCCTAAAAAGGACTTTTTGGGGTGCTGTTAGGACGCTGTCCTAACAGCAGAGATCAGATGAGTCTTTCAGGACTGGAGTGGACACTGAATACACTAGCCTAGCTATCGATTTCCCTATTAAATCAGCAGCAGCTACACTGTCCCTCCTCTCACTAAGACTACAGCTTCCGAATGAATCTAAAATGGATTCTGTCCAGGAGATGGGAGGGTATGCTGCTAATTGGCTGGAATGTGTCTGCTGACTGTGAGGTACAGGGTCAAAGTTTACTCAATGATAGGGGGTGGACCGAACATCGCATATGTCAGTTCTTCAGTGGAAGACAAGCACTTACAATTGTTTTATGATTGGTACCCAGTTAAGGTTTTTCAATAGATTATTGTGGGTTCTGGGTGACTCCGCCCCGGATAGCCCACTACTTCGGTTCAAAGCCCGAGCCATCACCTCATCTCAACTCCCCATGTCCGTTTCCTTGCGGCTACACCAGGCATCGACACCCCCCCCAATGCCATTTTAGATCACTCGTTCCACGTTGAGGTTACATCAGCAACATCAAAGCATCATGTCATCAGCAATATAGGACAACGGCCTTTTCTTGATTTGACCAGTGCATTCCGAACCCCCATGCAGAGAATTCTGTTGCTCTTTGCAGTTTGTAATTAGGATAGCAGCCGGCGATACATCAGTTACAGTGCAGGGAGGGAGGAGGGGCTGGAGGCAAATCACAGCGGGCCCCTGTTTGTATGTAAAGTTCTTTAATCCCGAATCAATCGCTATCCTTTTGATAAACTAGCCTATTCACCTGCATTAGTCGTCACTATGAATGTAGTGTGCGATCCGGCTGGCGCATGACGAGAGTCAGTCACGCTCCTGCTTTATTAATGAAATGGGAGGAGCGTGACTGACTGAGTGACGTCAGTCACGCGCTCGCCGGACCGCACCCCTGCATTCATAGTGAGTACTATGCAGGTGATTAGGCTAGTTTATCAAAAGGATAGCTATTGATTTGGGATTAAAGAACTTTACATACAAACAGACTTCTGTAGAACACATATGGGGACATATTAATAAAGTACCATAATGCTGTGACACATAGGGCCATGAGGGGGGACCAGCATAAGATTCTATATGTGTGTCATCCGCACATATAGCATGCTGGCCCCCCTCATGGCCCTATGTGTCACAGCACACATCCCTCATAACAGTGCATCATCCACAGATCCCCCCCCCATAACAGTGCATAATGAACAGGTTACCCCACCTCATAAAAGTGTGTCATCCACAGATCCCCATAAGTGTCAACCACAGATCCCCATAAGTGTCAACCACAGATCCCCTGTAGCAGTGCGTCATCCACAGAGCCCCATAACAAAGTCACCACGATTAGTTCAAAATCCAGCAAAAGCACACCTTTTGGTTCAAAATATTTTTTTCTTATTTTCCTCCTCAAAAACCTAGGTGCGTCTTATAATCAGGTGCATCTTATTGAGCAAAAACTACAGTATATATATATATATATATATAGCTTTTTGTGAGGCAAAGGGTAAAAGAGCTGTTCTGGCACAGTTTAGATTTTTTTGTTTTTTTACAATGTTCACCTGACAGGTTAGATCATTTATTTTTATAGAGCAGGTCGTTACGGACGTGGCAATACATAATACTAATATGTATATTTTTTTAATTTTACTTTGGTTTTACACAATTAGAGATAAGCGAATCGATTCTGACGAATTGGAATTTGATCCGAATTTCAGGAATTATTCAGTTTGCACGGAATCCAAATTTCCTCATGCTTTGTTGTAACAAATCTAATTTTTTCCTAAAATGGCTGCTGCACATGTGAGGACATTGAGCAAGGAACTCTGGGAAGCGGGATCACCCATAATGCCATACATGCAGCCAATCAGCAGCCAGCCCTGTGATGCTACAGCCCTAAAAATAGCCTCAGCCATCTTGGATTATACCATTTCCCAGTGTACTTAGTGCAGAGGTGCTACGGACAGTGCTAGAAAAAAAATTGTGCTTAAAAAACGATTTACAAGTTCAGGGAAAGATTATTCAGGGTGTAAGGAAGGGATAGGAAGGAATCAATCCACAACATTTAAGTTGAACATGGTTCAGTAGGGGAGGTTACAGCCTGGGTAATAGGAACAATCCTATTACTCCTTGCTGCACTAACTGGGGACCCAAATTGCTATTATACAGCTTTGTAATTCCAGCAAACCGTTCTTGTTATTGGGGTGCAGGGTTTATTACAAGGAAATATTTATATGTTTTATTTGCCCTTGTGCGATGCAGTTAAAAGCATTTTTTAGCTCATACTAGTGGGGAAAAAAGGGATTATTAGCCGTGTGGTGAACTGCAAAAATTACAGCCTTTTTTGTCGTGTATTAGTGGCAAAAGTAAAATATATTTGCAGTTCAGCAGTGCAGTTATATGTTCTAAAGCCATTTGTGACATGTATAAGTGGAAAAATAAAAATATATTTGCCGTTCAGCGGTGCAGTTACATATTCTAAAGCCCTTTTTGTCTTGTATTAGTGCCAAAAGCAAAATATATTTGTGGTTCAGCGGTGCAGTTATATGTCCTAAAGCCCTGTTTGCCGTGTATTAGTGGCAAAAGTAAAATATATTTGATGTTCAGCGGTGCAGTTATATTTTTTAAAGCCCTTTGTGGATTGAATGTGGAAAATGAACAATATTTTTGCTGTTCAGCGGTGCAGTTATATGTTCTAAAGCCCATTCTTTGCCGTGTATTAGTGGCAAAAGAAAAATATTTTTGCTGTTTAGCGGTGAGGTAATATGTTCCAAAGCCCTTTTTGCTTTGTATTAGTGGCAAAAGAAAAATATGTTTGCCGTTCAGCGGTGCAGTTATAGGTTCTAAAGCCATTTTTTTTGTGTGTATTAGTGCGGGAAAAAAAGGTCTTAGTAGCCGTTGTATGTTGAAGTGAGAAAATTACAAACTTTTTTGGGGTGTTTTAATTTCTGTTTTTTTGATCTAACAGTATGTCAGACAGAGAAGTGCCAGAGGCCTAAATGTTTCTGACACGGACACAGGTCGCAGAAGTTTAAGGGGCCATGGCAGCAGGGGTCACTTAGAGAGGCCTGAGCTCCCAATGTCAGCCAGCGGTCGTGTCTTGACCAGCAACACAGCGGTTCTTGAATGATTGACTCGATCTTCGACTTCGTCGCAAGTGACATCAGACACCCCCAGCCAAGAGTCAGTGGGTTTGTCAGACACAACCTTTAGTTGGCATGGCCCGGGAGCAGTCCCTGTGCCCTCACCTGTCCTCAACCTACCTCTGTCCTTTTCTATTCCCTCAGCCAGAAGTAATGTATGCTGTGGGCTCAGCTCCACTATACAGTGAGGATGAGCTACTAGAAGACAGTCAGCAGCTACTGGCAAGCCAAGATTTGGAGGAGACATCCGCAGCTTCCTCTACTAGGCGTGCAAGGAGTGAGTAGGGTAGTGATGTGGGAGCTAGTGTTGCGAGCGGTCAGGCTCCTGACCCAGAGACAGTTGAGGAGGACATCAGTGACGTGCAGACAGTACTCGATGATGATGTAGCTGATCGCACTTGGGAGGTTTTTTGTTAAGCCGCCGAAGGAGGTTAACATGTCCATATGAAAAATCTGTGGGCAGAAGGTGAAGCGTGGCCAGGGTGCCAATGTTGGCACCACGGCCCTGTGTCAACATATGCAGTGTCACAATAAAGTGGCATGGGAGAAGCGTGGTCATGATGTGGTGGTCCAGCCTGTCGCAGCAACTGCTGCATCACCCAGTGGGATGCAGCCCAGCCGATTTCAGGCAGTCAAGGCTCCACCATCTCAGCCGATGGGAGATGTCTGTCCTTTTCATCATCTACTGCTCCTGATGCTCCTGCTCCTCACCCTCCTACTCCTCAGTCATTCCATCAGCAATCGATCACCGAAGTGATTGCCAAGAGACATCAGTGTGCGTGCACTCATCCAACGGCACAGAAACTGAACATGTTCCTGTCCAAGTTTGGACTCTGCACCTTTCACAGAACTGAGCCGAGATGGAGAGTCCCAAACAGTAATTTGTTTGCCAAAAAGGCAATACCAGCCCTGCACACAAATGTAGAGCAGAAGGTGGGCCAGTCCTTGAGCCTGTCGGTGTCTACCAAATTGCACAGCAGCGCCGACATGTGGAGCTGCAACTACAGTCAGGGGCAATACATGTCCTTTATGGCCCACTGGGTGAATGTGGTTCCTGTACATCCACACCAGCAACTTGGCCAGGTGATGCCGCTTCCGCCTTCATGTTCTCATGCCATTGGTCCTGCTACAATGTCCGGCTCTGCCTTCTTATCCTCCACCATGTCCTCAGCCTCCACTGCATGGACCATTTACAGTGCCCCTCCAGCATACCACATGTGCAGGGCATGGCGGTGCGACAACTCAAAATCAGAACCATGGAGACCGACAATGGGAAGAACATGGTGTTGGTGCTGCATCAAGGAGGGCTGAGCCATGCGCCCTGCATGGCACACATGTTTAATCTGGTTGTCAAGTGGTTCCTAAAGTCTTCCACCCATCAGCAAAACATCCTAAAAAAGGCCCGAAAACTTTGCATGCAACCACTCGTACACCGCAAAGCATACCCTCATTGAGCTACAGCAGGAGAACAGCATCCCCCAACATAGGCTGATATGCAATGTTTCCACCCATTGGAATTCCACCCTCCATATGTTGGAGCAACTATAAGAACAGAGAGAGGCCATAAACGATTTCTACAGGAGTACTTTCCTGTGTAACTTGGATGTCAGCCAGTGGCAGCTCATGCTTAACACCTGCCGTTTGCTTAGGCCCTTTGAGGAGGCCACGTTTGTCAGCCGCCAGGACTGAAAGGATTAGGACCTTCCTGGACCCCTAGAATCACCTTGGTTTGAGCCTTACTGACGTCAGGAGAGATATTTCTCAGCAGCAAATAAATGACAGACACACAGGTATCAATGAGAAATACTCTAAATGTATTGAGGGTGGGGTTATATATATATATATATATATATATATATATATATATATATATATATATATACAGCGTACTCAAGTTAGGGTTAATAGTGTTCCTGAATGTTGTAGTGCAATGGTGACCACTAACCTGAGCCGACTGACTCTCTGGCAGGTAGTTGTAGATAGAGTTCGTGACGCCAGTGCCAAGTAACGGTGGCACGCCGTTTGCTGATAGTAGGAATAACTGAGGAACCACGTTATGATAAAACAGAACTTGAACTTTACTGAAGTACTTGATGGTTATCATACACGGACATAGATGGAAGCGCAGTTCCTTTGAAGACGGTTGGTTTCAGTAAGTTACAGATTACAGTAAATACGGCAGTCTCTGACATAGCAAGGTGATCACAGAGTGTTAACACACAGGACTCTTGCAGTACAGGCGGCTTGCACTCTCTACCTGTCTGATCCTGGAAATGTAGACACTTTCCTCCAAGGCCCCAATGCCCTCAATCTGGCGTATATCCTTGGGTCAACAATTACTGAGTACCTCCTCTGGTATTTGTAGTACCTCTTGCTTTCTCTGTACTTGGCTCTGCCTCTCTCAGCTTCCTCCTACTGTAAATACGGACTCAGGAGGGGAACCTGCTCCTTGGATCTGGAACCCAGTTACAGGGACTGAAATGCCCTCTCCTAGTCGGCAGGCTCCAGGCCTGCACTGCCTTCACAGGCTCATGGCCTGGGCTTGACTTTACAGGCTCAAAGCCTGGGCTTAGACTCCTACAGGCTCAAGGCCTGGGCTTCAACTGCTTGTGCCTTCCCTGACTAGGCCTTATATAACCTAGGGCTCCCTAGCTCCCTCTAGTGACTAGAGCTGGAATGAAATCCCTAGCAGGCCTGCACATGCAATACTCACAGTAACAGGGAAGTGCATAGCATTACCTTACATCTGAAGATTATTTATACCAACCTCCCCATAAATAAAGGGGAAACGACAGCACACCAGTGACCCTTCTGTAGTGACGGGCATTACAGCTCCCGTACACTAATATATATATGTATAATCTCTATATATACATCTATATCTATCTCAAGGGGGAGGGAGGAATCAACAACCAATAAACGAAATATCAAAAATTACTGTTACAAAGAAATTGACCTTTGCTACATTTCTTAGAAAGGAGGAACAAAAGAAAAACAGTGGGATGTAGCCAGAACATCCGCAGCTCAAGGCCTCAGATGCATAGCTTATAGTGTTAACGCTTCAAGGACTACAGGATGAACAATGTCATTCCACTAAATAATGTCCTGGAACAGATGCTGGTAAATTTGTCTGGTCAGGGGACTGGAAACGTGGCGTCGAAATATCTCACGGCCACATGAACCCTATGGGGGCTGAACTGGAGGAGGAAGATATTGGAGCACAAGCAATGTGTAGCGAAATGGGTGGTTTTTCTACACAGATGACAGGAGAGGAGGAGCAGCCAGAGGCGCAGATGAGGCAGAGAAACACAGTGACACACAGTGGCAGTATGCAGTGAAACTGGAGGCAGGGAGTCCCTCCAAATCACTTGCACAAATGGCCCAATGCATGCTCACTTGCTTGTGTAGTGACAGTCGAATTGTCACTATTCGGCAGAGGGATGACTTCTGGCTCTCCATCTTGTTGGACCCTCCGGTCCAAAATGGGGCCTTTTTTACACCCGCTGAGAGGGAGGACAAACTGAACTACTATAGAGGCATCCTATGTAGTCATTTGGCCGCTGCCTATCTGCGCCATCGTTCTTCCTCTCGCAAGTCTGACCGGGAAGCCCTCTGTGCTTATGTTCTACTGCCATGGCTGCTGGGGAGGGGTGGGGTGGCAGGAGCAGTACCAGCTCCATCAGCAGCAGCCGCCTGAGTCTAGAGGTGGTTATAAGCGGCTTTCTTCACCCGCATAGTGAAGAAACTACTCACCAGCAGCTAGACAGAGCAGAACCTGAACCAACAGGTGGTGGCTTACTTGGATTGCACCCTGCCAGCCATCATTAAAGATCCGCTGGACTACTGGACAGCCAAACTGGATTTGTGGCCGCAAATGGCCGAGTTTGCCCTGGAAAAGATGTCCTGCCCGTCCAGTAGTGTGGCATCAGAGCGGGTGTTTAGTGCGACAAAGGCCATAGCTACCCCATATTAAATAGTCCATCCACCCAAAATATGGAAAAGACTTAAGATGAATCAGGCGTGGATCAGCAAGGATTTCCACCCACCAATGCCTGATGCATGAGACTAGATCATCCATGGTTCCACACCAACACTTTAACAAAAAGAGACCGGTTTCTTCTGGATACCTGCTTCAGCTATATTCTGATGCTGCCACCCACCTGCTGCCACACATCTGGTGCCCAGCGCTCCTTTTTACACCCACCATCATCAGCGGTTACTGTTATTGCCACCCACCTTCCCACTCGGTCACCGGGTCACTCTGTGGTCTTCTGATGCTGATGTCATCTCCACACTATGTCACCTTGCCACTCTGGCCTACTGATGCTGCTGCCACCTCCACAATATGTCACATTGCCACTCTGTGGTCTCCTGATGCTGCTGCCATCTCTACACTATGTCACCTTCCAACTTTGTGGCCTCATGATGCTGCTGCTACCTCCACGCTATGTCACATTGCCACTCTGTGGTCTCCTGATGCTGCTGCTAACTGCACACTATGTCATCTTGCCACTCTGTGGACTCTTAATGCTAATTCCACCTCCACACTACATCACCTTACTACTCTGTGGCCTCCTCATGCAGCTGCCACCTCCACACTGTCACCTTGCCACTCTGTGGCCTCCTGATGCCAATGCCAACTCCACACTGTCACCTTGCCACTCTGGTCTCCTCATGCTGCTGCTACCTGCATACTATGTCATCTTGCCACTCTGTGGTCTCTTAATGCAGCTGCCACCTCCACACTGTCACCTTGCCAATCTGGTCTCCTTATGCTGCTGCCACCTCTACACTCTGTCACCAGGTCACTCTGTAGTCTCCTGATGTTGCTGCCACCTCCATAACATCTCACCTTGCCACTCTGTGGCCTCCTGCTGCTGCTGCCACCTCCCCACTGTCATTATGCCACTCTGTGGCCTCCTCATGCTGCTTCCACCTCACCACTATGTCATAGGGCCACTCTGTGGACTTCTCATGCTGTTACCAGCCTCCCCACTTTATGACTGGCCCACTATTTTGCCTTTTAGCCTGGCTGACATCATTTATTTGACCCTTCTTCGGATCTGTCAGAAGGAAGGAAAAATTATATGTACAACGGATCCTGTCTGTGTAGCAGCTGTAAGGCCTGTATGGTCCCATCAGAATTGGCTTGTTATTCGGTAGCCAAAAGCAGGAGTGGAAGACATGCAAATATTCAATTCACGTGTCATCTCTGTTTTGGATCCATTCCTGTTTTTTTTGGCATTAGCAATACTGATGGATTATTGAGAAAATGCTGACCTTGTGAAGGCGTATGCTCCTTAGACAGGATTAGTTTTCTGGGGTTATTGTTCTGACGGATCAGATGAACGGCAAATCAATCAACACAAACTTACTGCTGACACCCTCTCCACTCTGTCAGGGGGGCTCTATTTGTATAAGCATTTAATAGAACAGGTTCTGTAGACATCTATGTGGAATCAGCTGATGACGGTGTAAAAGAAGTGAGCTTCTTCTTGGCGCAATCATCGACCTGTAAGGCTGAGTTCATAATTGAGGTATTTGGTCAGTTTTGGCCCCGTGAATGCCCAATTAAATGTGCAGTGATTCTTAAAGCGCTAGCTTATCATTTGCCTGTTATACTCTCACAGTATTATTTCACTACTACAGCAGACTCCCTATGCGTGTTACTGCAAGGCACAGTGTTTACACCACTATACAGGCTCTCTGCAGGCAAAAAATAGCTGTTTTATAACGCGATTCACCACAAATAAATTTGGATTAAATCATTTTAGAAAATTCGCTCATCTCTAGTTATAAGTTTACTTCTGGGCTTATTCTTCAAAACTACATTACCACTGCAAAGATCACCAGAGAGCAATGACCTGAGAGAGAAAACGGTAAATACAACCTCAGAGGAGCAACACCACACAACAGTTTCCACTATTATTTATTCATTAAATGAAACCAAAATGCCAAAGCTGTGTGTAAAAAGCTAATTACGGCTGATAAATCAATAGCCTGCTGGGCCATCTTTAGCAAAAATAACTTAAAGTAATCCTTTTCTGTCTCTCATATCGCTCAGGAAGAATTTTTCCCCCCTCTTCTTTACAATGTTGCTTTAGTTCATTGAGGTTTTGTGGACCTTCGTTTCTGCACAGCTTTCTTAACCGCTTTAACCCCCCCTAGCTTAAACACCCTTAATGACCAGGCCACTTTTTACAATTCCGTACTACACTACTTTCACCGTTTATTGCTCCATCATACAACTTACCACCCAAATGAATTTTACCTCCTTTTCTTCTCACTAATAGAGCTTTCATTTGGTGGTATTTCATTGCTGCTGACATTTTAACATTTTTTGCCATTAATACAAATTTAACGACATTTTTGCAAAAAAAAAAATTGCATTTTTCACTTTCTGTTGTAAATTAAAAAAAAAAAAAAACTACATTTCTATATAAATTTCTCTAAATTTATTGTTCTACATGTCTTTTTTTTTATCAAAGTCCAATAAGTGTATATTTATTGGTTTGGGTAAAAGTTATAGCGTTTACAAACTATGGTGCAAAATAGTGAATTTCGGCATTTTGAAGCAGCTCTGACTTTGAGCGCCTGTCATGTTTCTTCAGGTGCTAGAATGCCAGGAAAGTATAAATACCCCCCAAATGACACCATTTTAGAAAAAAGACACCCCAAAGTATTCACGGAGGGGCATGGTGAGTTCATGTATAATTTCATTTTTTTTTCACAAGTTAGTGGAAAACGACACTTTCTGAGGGAATAAAAAAAAAAAGTTTCAATTTCTGCTAACTTCTGGCAAAAAAAAAAAAAATCTCAGACGGACTCACTATGCCCCTCAGTGAATACCTTGGGGTGTCTACTTTGCGAAATGGGGTCATTTGTGGGGTGTGTTTACTGTTCTGGCATTTTGGCGGGCTAAATTGTGAGCCGCCATGTAAAACCTAAAGGTACTCATTGGAATTTGGGCCCTTTCGCACTCAGGCTGCAAAAAGTGTCACTCATGTGGTATCGCCAGTAGTCAGGAGAAGTAGGGCAATGTGTTTTGGGGTGTATTTTTACATATACCCATGTTGGGTGAGAGAAATATCTCTGTAAATTGTCAACTTTGTATAAAATTTTTTAAAAGTTGTCGTTTACAGAGATATTTTTCACACAAAGTAAGGGTATATATAAAAAAAAAAAAAAAAAACACATTGCCCTACTTCTCCTGAGTACGGCGATACCAAATGTGTGCCACTTTTTTGCAGCCTGGGTGCGCAAAGGGGCCCTAAAACCAATGAGTACCTTTAGGATTTGACAGGGCATTTTTACGCATTTGGATTCTCACGCTTTAGGGGCCCCTAAAATGCCAGGACAGTATAAATACCCCACATGTGACCCCAAAGAATATATTTATATTTTTTGTTTTTTGTTTTTTACAAAGTCTCATATTCCACTAACTTGTGACAAAAAAATAAAATTTTACATGAACTCACCATACCCCTCACGGAATTCCTTGGGGTGTCTTCTTTCCAAAATGGGGTCACATGTGGGGTATTTATACTGTCCTGGCATTTAAGGGGCCCCTAAAGCGTGAGAATCCAAATGCGTAAAAATGCCCTGTCAAATCCTAAAAGGTACTCATTGGTTTTAGGGCCCTTGCTGCCAGGCTGCAAAAAAGTGTCACTCATGTGGTATCGCCGTACTCAGGAGAAGTAGGGCAATGTGTTTTGGGGTGTATTTTTACATATACCCATGCTGCGTGTGAGAAATATCGCTGTAAACGACAACTTTTTAATTTTTTTTTATTCAAAGTTGTCAATTTACAGAGATATTTCTCTCACCCAGCATGGGTATATGTAAAAATACACCCCAAAACACATTGCCCTACTTCTCCTGAGTACGGCGATACCACATGAGTGACACTTTTTTGCAGCCAAGATGCGCAAAGGGGCCCAAATGTCAATGAGTACCTTTTAGAAGGGCATTTTTACGCATTTTTCTTTTCACGCTTTAGGGCCCCTAAAATGCCAGGGCAGTAGAAATACCCCACATGTGACCCCATTTTGGAAAGAAGACATCCCAAGGTATTCCATGAGGGGCATGGCGAGTTCATAGATTTTTTTTTTGGCACAAGTTAGTGGAAATTGATTTTTTATTGTTTTTTCTCACAAAGTCTCCCTTTCCGATAACTTTTGACAAAAAGTTTAATTTTTCATGGACTCATTATGCCCCTCAGCGAATACCTTGGGGTGTCTTCTTTCCAAAATGGGGTCACATGTGGGGTATTTCTACTGCCCTGGCATTTTAGGGGCCCTAAAGCGTGAAAAGAAAAATGCGTAAAAACGCCTGAGTACGGCGATACAACATGTGTGACACTTTTTTGCAGCCAAGATGCGCAAAGGGGCCCTAAAACCAATGAGTACCTTTAGGATTTCACAGGCCATTTTTACGCATTTGGATTCTCACGCTTTAGGACCCCTAAAATGCCAGGGCAGTATAAATACCCCACATGTGACCCCATTGTGGAAAGAAGACACCCCAAGGTATTCTGTGAGGGGTATGGCGAGTTCACAGAAAAAAAAAAAAATTGGCACAAGTTAGTGGAAATTGATTATTTTTTTTTTTTTACAGTCTCATATTCCACTAACTTGTGACAAAAAATAAAATTTTGCATGAACTCACCATACCCCTCACGGAATACCTTGGGGTGTCTTCTTTCTAAAATGGGGTCACATGTGGGGTATTTATACTGCCCTGGCATTTGAGGGTCTCCGCAATCATTACCCGTATGGCCAGCATTAGGAGTTTCTGCGATTCTCTTTATATTGAGCATACGGGTAATGAGATTTTTTTTCCCATTCAGCCTCTGCGCTGAAAAAAAAAAAAATAAAAATATGAACGGCACAGATTTTTCATTCGCATCGATCAATGTGGATGAAAAAATCTCTGCCAAAATCAGTGACTGCGGTGCGGTGGGCTGGGCGCTAGCTACCTAACAAGTAGCTAACTAACTGGCAGTGATAAGAGACCCTTATGCCCCATTCACACGTCCGAAATTCTGTTTGCGGAACGGAATTGTGGACCCATTCATTTCTATAGGGACAGACTTTGTCCCGCTCGGATCCGGAATTACGGATCCGCGCTTCCGGGTCTGCACTTCCGTTTCGCAAAAATATAGAACATGTCCTATTCTTGTCCGCAATTGCGGACAAGAAAAAGCATTTTCTATATAGTTCTGGCAATGTGCGGATCTGCAAAATGCGGAAAGCACATTGCCAGTGTCCGTGTTTTGAGGATCCGCGGATCCAATCCACGGATCCGCAAAACACATATGGACGTCTGAATAGAGCCTTACAAGGGGTGTGATCAATGACAGGGGGGTGATCAGGGGGTCTAGATGGGGTGATCAAGGGGTTAATAGGTGAGGGGGGATGGGGGGTTAGTGTAGTGTTTGGTGCAACTTTACAGTGTTACCTGGTCCTCTGGTGGTCGATCCCAGCAAATGGGACCACCAGAGGACCAGGTAGTAGCTATATCAGACGCTGTTCACAAAACAGCGTCTGATATAGCTGTTTGATGCGATTTAATTCGCATCTACAGCCTGCCAGCGATGGATCATCGCTGGCAGGCTGTAGCTGAACTGCCGAGACGCGCTTCATTGTGAACGCGCGCGTTCACAGGAAGTCACGGCTCTCGCGAGATGACGCGCCGATGCGTCATCTCAGAGCTACAGGACCGCCCGCAGGACGCATCCCTGCATTAGGCGGTCCTGTAGCGGTTAAAGTCCAACCATAGAATTTTAATTATTTTTTTGTCTGGACTAGGCTTGCAACATCCTAATTATTTTCTTTTTCAACCATTCTGTTGTAAATTTGCTGTTGTGCTTGCGATCATTGTCCTGTTTCATAACCCTATTTCGGCATTTGACTTGGTATACAAAGGTGTTCATTAGTGATGAGCGGCAGGGGCAATATTCAAATTTGCGATATTTCGCGAATATTCGTTAGAATATTTGTCATATATTCGCGGATATTCATATTCGAGATTATTCTATTGATTGGGAAAAATCGAATATTCTAAAAAACAAATATATAGCACCATATTTTATAGTGCTATATATTCGTGTTTCAGAGTATTCACATTAAGCGAATATTACATTGCTGATTTTTCGCATAAAAGAAAAAAATATTAAATAATGAAGAATATTCTAATTAAATACAGACTACAATATTGCAGCCTTCTCACATTGGCCCACAGGCAAGAAGCATGTAGGTATACTAGGTAATGGGTTCAGATGAAAAAAAAATAAAACTAATATTAGTTTTTGTGAATATATATCAATATATTCGAAATATTCTTGAATTTTCGAAGTGCCAATATTCGCGATAAAAATTAGAAATTCGAATAGTCGCGCTCAACACTAGTGTTCATGATCGACTACTTGTAATTGTGTTAACACTTAGGCTACATGCACACGACCGTTGCCTGCCTCCGCTCCTCCTTGAAATTTCGCGTCCGTCAAAAAAAACGGATGACGGACCGTTTTTTTTGACGGATCCGATTTTTATGGCATATCCATTGTAAAAATGCCTATCCTTGTCCGCGAACGTGAAAAAAATAGGACATGCACTATTTTTTTGACAGAATGAAAACACGGATCACGGAAGCGGAACAAAAACGGTTGACCATCCGCATTTTTTGACGGACCCATTGAAATGAATGGGGAAGCATCCTATCCGTGAAAAAAAAACGGAACGGACGCGGAAACAAACAACGGTCGTGTGCATGGGGCCTTACCTGAATGCTCCGGACCAGCAAACTGACATTTGTGTTTGCATACAGGTGGTCTTATTTGCTGATGATCAGTTCATCAATTAGCACACGGCTGCTACTTATTCTCTTACATCGTATGGAAGCATTAAGGGCGTACTTTTGCATTTTTGCCTAGTTTATGTTATATAAAAAATGTATACAATGTGATTTATTTTTCATCTGCGGTTGTATTTACCTAATATTAATACCTCCTAAGGACCACATTTTTTTTATTATGTCCTGATCTTTAAATTTCATGGTTTTAAGTAGGGCGTACTTTGTTTTTCTCATGACTTTACAATGAATGTACACTAGTGATTAGTGTTTGGGTACTCGGTCCAAACACATAGCGATATTTGTGCGCTCGGCCAAACACCCGAGTATAATGGACATCAATGGGAGTTAACCAGGCTGCTTGGATGAGGGGAAGGTGCCTGGTCCATTGGAAAAGGTCATAAAGTGACAGAAACAGTACCGAAATGGATCTGGAACAGCATGGGGACCATGTCTGGGTGCATCTTGGACTCCAATGTTGCTGCTGGGAACCATATTGTCCCAGTTGTCCAGCACTTTTACATAGCGACAAAATCACATTTTTAGAGGTAAAATTGTTAGGGAACATTCTTTCCTGTATATTCAATTGTATATACAGTTCAAATGCGGCCAAATATTACAAGGAAGAAGTACTCCGATACAGCCTGTATATCACATAAAGCAGGGCCTTATCCACATGGTTCTACAATTGTTTAGGTACACTGCTGCACTCATAAAGCCTATGCACTAAGTGAAAGGGCTGCCAAAAATTACAAGGAACCGGCACTGCAATACACCCTTTATTACACATAAAGGAGGGAATCATACACACCCTTCAAAAATTATCATTGATGGCCTACTGGTGACCCTCAAAAACATTTGGAGCAAGGGCATGCTGGTTACCATCTAAAAAATTATAGGTAAGGGGCCTGAAGGTGAGCGGAGCCTATAAAAAAAAAATTGTAGTGAGGGCCTGAAGGTGAGCAAACCCCATAAAACATTGCAGTAATGGCCTACAGATGAGCATACCGTATAAGGCATTGAAGGTGGGGGACTGAAGGTGAGAGAACCCCATAAAACATTGCAGTGATGGCCAACAGGTGAGAAGACCAGATAAAGCATTGGAGGTGAGGGACTGAAGGTGAGCAAACCCCATAAAACATTGCAGTAATGGCCTACAGGTGAGCAGACCATATGAAGCATTGGAGGTGAGGGTCTGAAGCCTAGCAAACCCCGTAAAACATTGCAGTGATCGCCTACAGGTGAGCAGACAGTATAAAACATTAGAGGTGAGTGCCTGAAGGTGAGTAAACCCCATAAGACATTGCAGTAATGGCTTACATGTTAGCAGACCGTATAAAGATTTGGAGGTGAGGGACTGAAGATGACCGAACCCCATAAAACATTGCAGTGATGGCTTACAGGTGAGCAGTCCATATAAAGCATTGGAGGTGAGGGACTGAAGGTGAACGAACCCCATAAAACATAACAGTGATGGCCTACAGGTGAGCAGACCGGATATAAAACATTAGAGGTGAGGGCCTGAAGCTGTCACGGTGGAGAGTGGGGAAAACCCCCCGCCGTGCACTATCCTCGGCCGCCGGGCCTAAAAACAGGGACAAAGGAGCAGATGACCTCCTGGCACGTCCCTAAAACTTGCCCTGGTCTCCTGGCTGTATGAGCGGACCCTGAAGGTGGGACGGCTCATACCCACGTACCTGTGGCCCTGAACGCCCTGTCTCGCCCTCATATAAAAACAGGGCAGAGACCACCTGCTCACCCTAGACAGCGGATGAGCAGGAGTCTCCAGAGGCCCCCACAGCAGCCGGGACCCGAACAGTGTGTGCCCGCACGGCAGGCAAGTAACATAAGAAACATGTACAAGAAACCCACACTTACCTGCCGTGCTGAAGATAGAGAAGCAGCGCCAGGACCTCCCGGACCCCCAAGCGGACACCAGATGCCTGGGGGGAGACCTGGCCAGGCAGCACGCCATCCGTTGTATGCTATACCCCTCCGGGTAAGCAAGCCCCTTCCGGAGCACACAACTCAACATACTGCAACATACAAACCCACAACAAATACAAAACCAAGTGAGGGGAAGGGTAAGCAGAAGCACACAGGAGGGGAATACAATCAAACAGTGTAAACAATATAACAAATAAGGGTGACTCACACAGACATAACATGGGTGCAAGCAACCACCTCCAGCACATGCTCACACCATGGCTGGAGACAAACAAACTGAACTCAGGCTCCAAACACAGACATTTAAGGAGGCCAGAGGACACACCCAGCACACAGACATTAACCCTGTGTAAACCACACCCAAGGGAAGTGCTCGCAAACAAGGTGAGCACACACACATGCTAAACGACATGTTGCCACCGGCAACAGCATGTGTGGCTTTGTGTCACCACACCAACTCAGAGCTGCCGTGGCCCTGCCCCCACACGAAATACGCAACAACACGTTGCAAACGACAAGCGCATGTGAGGCAGCAGGTCAAAAGCCACGACCGCAAAGAGGGTGACACGTTGCCAACGGCAACCGCACGTGAGGCAACGGGATAGCAGCCTCCACGTGCAGATGACACGTTGCCGCTGGCAACAACACAGTCTCGACCTTAACCAAGGTCGTGACAGAAGCCTAGCGAACCCCATAAAACATTGCAGTGATGGCCTACAGGTGAGCAGACCGTATAAACCATTGGAGGTGAGGGCCTGAAGCCGAGCGAACCCTACAAAACATTCTAGTGAGGGCATATATATTCTGTATAGAAGAGGAGGCGGATGAGAAAACAAGATTCAAACATATACCCTTCTTTTTGTGATGAAAAGGGTGCATCTGAATCTTGTGTATTGAGTACATAATAAAGCTTACATTTAAATTGCGTTTTTGTTCCTCATTAGCTCAGCTTTCTTCTGGCGGAGTGGAGACGTCAGGGGCAATCCAGGCCTTGTTAATTTTTATCTAAGTCAACCTGTCAGCATAGTCAGTGGACAAGCGAATATGCTTATCTGTTATAATGCCACCAGCAGCACTAAATACACGTTCAGACAATACACATGGCGGCAGGGCAGGCCAGCACCTCCAAGGCGTAGAGCGCAAGTTTTTGCCACGTGTCCAGCTTGGACACCCAGTAGTTGTAACGCACTGAGGGATCATTTAGGACGCTGACATGGTCTGCAATGTATTCCTTCACCATCTTCCAAAACTTTTCCCTCCTTGTAGCACTAGGCCACGATTAAGGGTAAGATGCTGGCGGGGTGTCATGAAAGTGTCCCATGCCTCTGTTGGAACTACTGTGTGTTCCCCTTGTCTCCCTTCCTCAGTTGCCTAAGGAAGCACGGACTCTGGCGGCTGCATTATCAGATGGAAAATTTTGGAGCAATCTGTCAACAAGTACCTTCTGTTATTGCACGGTTTTACTTGTCCTCTCCACCACAGGAATGAGAGTTGAGAATTTCTCTTTGTAGCGGGGGTCAAGCAGGGTGAACACCCAGTAATCTGTGTTACCAATAATGCGAGGGTCGAGGGAAAAGCAGCCTAACATGAAGTCAGCCATGTGTGCCAGAGTACCAACGGGCAAGATGTCGATGTCAACTTCAGTATGACTCTCCATAGGCTACATGCACACGACCGTTGGTGTTTTGCGGTCCGCAAATCGCGGATCCGCAAAACACGGAAGCTGTTCCGCGTTCCGTTCCGCATTTTGCGGAACGGAACGCGGCCCATTATAGAAATGCCTATTCTTGTCCGCAAAACGGACAAGAATAGGACATGCTATATTTTTTTTGCGGGGGCAGGGAACGGAGCAACGGATGCGGACAGCACACGGAGTGCTGTCCGCATCTTTTGCGGCCCCATTGAAATGAATGGGTCCGCGGCCGAGCCGCGAAATATGCGGCTCGGATGCGGACCCGAACAACGGTCGTGTGCATGTAGCCTTACCCTCATCCTCCTCCTCCTCCTTTTCTGCCCATCCATGCTGAACAGATGGAATTAAAGTTCGATGGGTACTAGCCTCTGTAGCAGAGGCAAGTGTTTCCAGCTCCTCCTCCTCCTCATGGCCCAATTCGCGCTGAGAAGACGAACTGGGGGTGGTCTGGCTATCACCCTGTGTCATCTCCTCCCCCATTACCTCACCTGCCACATTCAAAGCATCATCCTTAATTGTGAGCAGTCATCGTTTGAGTAGACACAGCAGTGGGATGGTTACACTGATAATAGCATTATCGCCACTAACCATCTGTGTGAATTCATCAAAGTTTTTTAAAACCTCACATAGGTCTGACATCAATGCCCACTCCTCGCTTGTGAATAGTGGCAGTTGACTGGAAAGGCGATGACCATGTTTGAACTGGTGTTCCACAACTGCCCTCTGCTGCTCACAAAGCCTGGCCAACATGTAGAACGTAGAGTTCCACTGCGTGCTTATGTCGCACAAGAGACGGTGACCTGGAAGCCGCAATCGCTGCTACAGCGTTTACAGACCGGCTGAAACTGTGGACGACTTTTGGAAATAGGCACACGCGGCGCGCCTTCACTAGTAGCTCCTGCAAATTGGGGTAGGTTTTGATAAACCGCTGAACCAGTACGTTTAAGACATGGGCTAGGCATGAAATGTGTGTCAGGTTGCCAAGCTCCAACGCCATCACCAAGTTACGGCCATTGTCGGACACAACGATGCCTGTTTCTAGGTTGAGTGGCGAGAGCCACAGCTTGGTCTGGTCTCTTTTACCCTGTCACAGCGGTGTGCTGTTTGTCGCAATATTAAATTGTGGTCAGGGCTAAACATGAAGGAATGACCCCTACCTACTGGATACCTAAAAGCGGTTAGATTTATGCCGGAACCGTGACGCTGAAAGAAAGCCTGAAGGGAGGCATCCCCTGGTGTGAGATAGTGAAAGTAAGGGTGGGTAGGGTGGGTACGCTGGAAACGACGTTTACTGTGTGGCCAGATATAGTCAGCATCGCCCCTCCACAAATACAGGCCAATAAATCAGTCTTAAAACTTGTGGTCGGGGCTAAACATGAAGAAATGGCCCCTACCTACTGGATACCTAAAAGCGGTTAGATTTATGCCAAAACCACAACGCTGAAGGGACGCCTGAAGGGGCCAAAAAGGTCAACAAACTTGATCAAAGAGCTTTATTACAACCTCCAATTGTGACTTGGCTACCAACGAGCGAACCTGCAGCCAGGGTAATTGGATCGGAAGTAGTGAAGCGTACCGAGGCATTGTGACACCGTAGACATCCGCTCCGGGAAATTTGTGAAAGAGAAATGGCTCGGGACAGGGCATCGACTGCTATATTTAGGATTCGGGTACATGAACGTGTGTAACGAATTTGGTGTAATAACGAGAGTAGCACCCGACGCTTAACAAAAGATATCAGTTGGACCAAGCCGTTAATCAAATATCCATGACCGCGACATTGACATAAACATACACAATGTAACCAGCCCATTCCCGACCCCCTGCATGCCCAGTTGTTATTATAGGATAAAGTTCAGACAAAGCTGAAATCTGTTAAACCTGGGATTAACCAACCTCACTCGGCCACCCACCAGCTAGCCAGTGGGGCCAAAAAAAGGCAGAAAAACCTGAGTCAGACGTGACCTCAGGAAACTAGGAGAATTATTGTATACCTCTGGAATAAAAGAAAAATACCATACCAAAGCCTGAGAAAGTGGTCCAACATGGAAAGTTAGCAATCGCCTGATCATCAAGGCACATATAAACACTTGATCCTGAGAGATAAACGTAAGAAACCCTTTAAAGGGCTTCTGTCACCCCCCAAAAGTAATTTTTCATTTTTCGCCTTATTAAAATCTTTACTGTGCTATTATTTAATATATAGCGCTCTTACCGTTAATTACTTCGCTACCAGCAAGTAGGACGGTTATTTGCTGGTAGCCGCCGCATCCTTCTTTCAAAAAAACGCCCCCTCTTCCGGTTGATTGACAGGGCCAGCGAGCGCTCTCCTCCTCCAGCTGGCCCTGTCTGCATTTTAAATCCCGCGCCTGTGCTTTACGTGTCTTCATTCGGCACAGGCGCTCTGAGAGAAGAATGCTCGCTTCATCTGCACTTCCACAGTGCACCTCCGCCGACGACGTCTTCTCTTCTGGGTGCAGAGGTGACGTCATCGGCGCAGGCGCACTGTGGAAGTGCAGATGAAGCGAGCGTCCTTCTCTCAGAGCACCTGCGCCGAATGAAGACACGTAAGGAGCAGGCGCGGGATTTGAAATGCAGACAGGGCCAGCTGGAGGAGGAGAGCGCTCGCTGGCCAAGTCAATCAACCAGAGGAGGGGGTGTTTTTTGAAAGAAGGATGCGGCGGCTACCAGCAGTAACCGCCCTACTTGCTGACTTGCTTGTAGCGAAGTAATTAACATATTATAAAAGTGCGATTTTAAAAGAAACTAAGCCACAGAAAAAGGTATGAGCACTATATATTGAATAATTGCACAATAAGGATTTTAATAAGGCCAAAAAAGACTTTTGGGGGGTGACAGAAGCCCTTTAATCTAACGTGTTATCATGGTGAAATAACGAGTCGAATACACGTGCGATGCAAAAAAAAAATAAAATACATGCGTCAAGCGTTACCCTATTCGGAATCTGGCGCCGAATCCGCAGTGCGGACCAACATCCTAACAGTGCCCCTATAATATATATATATATATATATATATATACATATAAACTAAACACACATATATACCTTCTTTTTTTTTTTAAACTAACACTGGAGCCTGAACTCACACTCTGCCCTGCGCTTTCAGCTGTGGCCACACAGAGGGCGCCAGAGCCACAACTATGCGTGTCTGTGGAACCCAGCCAGCAGATCAGAGCGAGGGGCAGAGGTGAGTGCATGCCTGAATAGTGCAGGAAGAGATACTGACTAAAACAGACACTGTGCATCCTATGCACCCCAACTCACTAGTAGCTCTGCGTGAGGAACTATATTTTTGGAAAACACATGACAGCCAGCTGCAGAGCAGAGCTGAATACATGGTAGAGTGACCCCTGTAAGCGACTCCTGTGATGTGCTTTCCACATAGTGTAATCTTACACTGAAGCCATATTAAGAAGCCTAACCTACCCTGTCTAGAACACTAAACTCAATGTCCCTTCCCCATAATAAATGTATGTTTTTTTTTGTTTGTTTGTTTTTTAGACATTTCATTTATTTTATAACACACCCTTTCTTTTTATTTTTTATTTCAAACACACACCCTTCCTGAGTCTTACTACTCCACCTTGCAGAGGGATTTCACCTGTGCGCCCCTTGGATAGAAACAACATGCTAAGACCTAATTTGTAATCTTATCCAGCTCACCTTTGTAGGCATGTGAAATTGCATTATCCAATAAAGGTCAGTGCACGGACTGAATAGATGAGATCCCAAGCATATCCAAGACAATAAACACGTCCAGCACTTTTGGGTTAAAAAGATTTTAGCTTGGTTCCTTTATTGAGTACGGTACAAAAAATTCATTTGTGCTGTTCTATGCTGTTTGTCCCATAAATGAAGTTGAGCGAATCCGAACTGTAAAGTTCGGGTTTGTATCGAACATTATGATGTTCGGCACCCGGACCTCAACCCGAACATTTACGTAAAAGTTTGGGTTTGGTGTTCGGCGATTTTTATGGCGCTTTTTGAAAGGCTGCAAAGCAGCTAATCAACAAGCGTCATACTACTTGCCCCCAAAAGGTCATCACAGCCATCCCTACTATTGGCATGGCTGTGACTGGCCAAGTGCAGCATGTGACCCAGCCTCTATTTAAGCTGGAGTCACATAGCGCTGCCTTTCACTTTGCTCTGATTACTGTAGGGATAGGATGCAGCTGCTATGAGGTCGAGACTAGGCAGGGAAGACTCAGCACAACAACTTAATGAAGTGATCGATCTACTGCTGTGAATCATTCAAATATTGTTGGTTCAGTGCTCACTGGTTTTTAGGCTGCCCAGAGAATTTTTCTGTCACTTTTTTCTGGGGTGATTGGCGGCCATTTTATGATGCGCAACCACTTATGTTTCCTGATGAAGACATGGGAATACCGCCTTAGCATGTCTCTGATGATGACGAAACACAGGTGCCAACTGCTGCGTCTTTCTGAAGTGTGCAGACCGAAAAGGAGGTCAGGGAGGAAGACTGGGTGGAAGACGATGCAGGGGACGATGAGGTCCTAGACCACACATAGAATGAAGGTCGTGCCACTGACTTTCAGAGTTCGGAGGAAGAGGCAGTGGTAAGACCGAGAAAACAGCTTAGCAAAAGAGGAAGCAGGGTGCAAAAGCAGAGCAGCCGTCACCAAGACAGTTCGCCTGCTACTGGCCACCGCCACCAGGGACCGAGCACACCAAGGGCAGCAGTTTCAAGGAGTTCCCTGGCATGGCACTTCTTTGGCCTCTGCCTCTGGAGGAACGTTGGCACCTGCTGCCCAGCATGGATGAGGAGGAGGATGAGAATGAAGCATGTTCACAGCGGGATGGCACCCAATGCAGCTCGGGCCATGGCTGGGTGGTTGAGGAGGACAATGATAATAGGCCTCCCACAGAAGACAGCTTGTCCTTACCTCTGGGCAGCCTGGCACACATGAGCGACTACATGCTACAGTGCCTGCGCAACGACAGCAGAGTTGCCCAAATTTTAACTTCTGCTGACTATTGGGTTGCCACCCTGCTGGACTCCTGGTACAAGGACAACATGCCCACCTTAATTCCCGCACTGGAGCGTAATAGGGAGATGCGTGACTACAAGCGCATGCTGGTAGACTTGCTCCTGAGAGCATTCCCAACTGACACAGGGGGACAAGTGGAAGCACAGGGCGATGGCAGAGGAGGAGCAAGAGGTCGCCAATGCAGCTGTTTCACGGCCAGCTCCTCTGAAGGCAGGGTTAGCATGGCCGAGACGTGGACAAGTTTTGTCACTGCGCCACAGCTAACTGCACCACCAGCTGATACGGAACGTGTTAGTAGGAGGCAGCATTTTAATAACATGGTGGAACAGTACGTGTGCATACGCCTCCATGTACTGACTGATGGTTCGGCCCTATTTAACTTCTGGGTCTCAAAATTGTCCACATGGCCAGAGCTAGCCTTTTATGCCTTGGAGGTGCTCGCCTGCCCTGTGGCCAGTGTATTGTCTGAACGTGTATTTAGCATGGCAGGGGGCGTCATTACAAAGAAGCGCAGCCGCCTGTCCACAGCGAACGTGGACAAGCTGACGTTCATAAAAATGAACCAGGCATGGATCCCACAGGACCTGTCCATTCCTTGTGCAGAATAGACGTTTATAACTGCCCCATTGTCTGTTTGTCAGGGGCCTACATAAATGATAATGGACTGTTCCATTGCAGGTTGCCCTGAGGCCAGTGTTGCTGTTACGGGACCGCTCTCCTCTTTGCGGGTGCCATAATCCTGAATTAGTGAATGAGGCCTATGGCACTACTGGGTGAAATCAATACTGTTTTGGCATGATTGTAACTCTCCTCTTTGTGGGTGCCATGGGTCTGAATCTGTGAATGAGGCCTGTGGCATTGCTGGGTGAAATCAATACTGTTTTGGCATGATTGTAACTCTCCTTTTTGTGGGTGCCATGGGTCTGAATCTGTGAATGAGGCCTGTGGCATTTCTGGGTGAAATCAATACTGTTTTGGCATGATTGTAACTCTCCTTTTTGTGGGTCCCGTGGGCCTGAATGTTTAAATGAGGCCTGTGGCCCTGCAGGCATATAGGATTCCTTCTTGGCTGAGGTGTGAACTTCAGCTCCCATGTATGGTTGCCATTGGCCTGAGACTGTGAGTGAGGCCTGTGACACTGCTGGCAAACCTGAATCCTTCTTGGCTGTGATGTAAACTTCAACTCCCATGTATGGTTGCCATGACCCTGAGTCTGTGAATGAGGCCTGTGGCACTGCAGGCAGACATGAATCCTTTTTGGCTGTGATGAGAACTTCAACTACCAAAGCATTCCCACCTGACGCCACCCCAACCTCCTATTCCACCTCCTCCTCCAAGTTGCCAATTGATATTGGTTAATTTTTATTTATTTTATTTTAAGTCATTCCCCTGTCCACATTTGTTTGCAGGGGATTTACCTACATTTTGATGCCTTTTGCAGCCCTCTAGCCCTTTCCAGGTGTCCGCCTCAACTCTTCCCATAAACAGATCAGCTTCAGCACGGCCTGTTGACTCTTACCCACAGCAGTGCTACACTGCTTCCAGCTAGTGTTGAGCGCGAATATTCGAATAGCGAATTTTTATCGCGAATATCGGCACTTCGCTAATTTGCGAATATTTCGAATATAGTGCTATAAATTCGCTATTTCGAATATTCGTTTTTTTTTTGTTATATTTTTTTCTTTTCCACTTCCCAAAAGTAGTTCTTACCTGTCCTGAGGATTCCTGGCTTCCTGGCTGCTCCAGTCAGTGCCTGTTGCCGCATCTGCCGACTTCCGTGCTCATGGAGCGTCCCCATCACCATGGGAACGTCTCCATATACTAAAATGTACTGTCGGATTTGAGAATTACGTTGAAATCGCAATGCGATTAATACAGGTTATATTAATCGCATTGCGATTACAACTTAGCAGTGCACTGCTATCTTACATATTAGGCTAGAATTAACGAATATGGAATATAGCAGCAGTGCTAAGTAGAAATCGCAATGCGATTACTCCAAGTTATATTAATCGCATTGCGATTTCAATTAGCACTGCTATAATATATTCCATATTCGTTAACTTTGTTAATTCTAGCAAGCTGACCCAGCTCTAAGTTGAAATTGCAATACGATTAATATAACTTGAAGTAATCGCATTGCGATTTCTACTTAGCACTGCTTCTATATTCCATATTCATTAATTCTAGCCTAATATGTAAGATAGCAGTGCTAAGTTGTAATCGCAATGCGATTAATATAACTTGAATTAATCGCATTGCGATTTCAACAGACATGGTTTACTATGGTTGCTAAAACAAAGATGGAGAATACTTCGTTATCTTCGTTTTGAGGAATATGACGAATACATTCGTCATATTCGCTAATTCTACCAAGCCAACCATAGTAAACCAGGTCTAAGTAGAAATCGCAATGCGATTAATTCAAGCTATATTAATCGCATTGCGATTTCAACGTAATTCTCAAATCCGACAGTACATTTTAGTATGGAGACGTTCTTGGCTTGGTGGAATTAGCGAATATGACGAATGTATTCGTCATATTCCTCAAAACGAAGATAACAACTTCGCTAATTCTAGCAATCAAATAGGAGGGTGGGACTATAGAGACAGCTGTGTTAAATTCGCTATGCGATTATATTACTTTGCTTTTTTTAATAGAATAATTATATTACTTGATAATTATTATAATTATTCTATTTATTAAAAAAAATACCGGTATATATATATAATCGCATAGCGAATTAAACACAGCTGTCTCTATAGTCAACACTGTTTAATTCGCTATGCAATTATATTATTATTATTTTTTTAATAAATAGAATAATTATAATAATTATCAAGTAATATAATTATTCTATTAAAAAAGGCAAAGTAATATAATCGCATAGCGAATTAAACACAGCTGTCTCTATAGTCAACCCTCCTATTTGATTGCTAGAATTAGCGAAGTTGACGAATAGGTAGCTAAAATGAAGATGGAGAATACTTCGTTATCTTCGTTTTGAGGAATATGACGAATACATTCGTCATATTCGTCATCTTCGTCATCTTCGCTATAATTCTAGATATGAAACCAATTGGGAAGTAGCCTAAGTTAAAATCGCAATACGCGATTATTTAAATCGCATATTAATCGCGATAACTAGAATAATGACGAATATTCGATTTCGACGAATTTGAAACGAATATTCTTTCGAATATTCGCGAATTTCGTCGAAATCGACTATGGCACCTGCCGCTCATCACTACTTCCAGCTAGCGACTGATGGCTGACTGCTGTTAGAGGAGAAGTGGGGGTTGGAGCCAGTAACATAGCTGTTGGCAGAGACCCTGATGGACGTAGGGCCTGCAATGCTGGGCGTGGGTAGCACCTGTGCCATCCTATGATACGACTCACTCCCGGCCTCCACAACATTCACCCCTGGACGAAGGTTCGCCGAAACACGCGTCGGGGTTGACACCATCCTGGTCCCTCACTTCCATTTTCTTACTGGTAAGTACCCTTCTGGGTTCTGCTCTAGCACTGTTTATGCCATTCTCTGTTTGCCTTGTACCGTCAACATTATCCATATACAAAGACACTTGTCCTTATTATTGCTCCTTCTCTGCGGACTTTTTAAAGGCTACAGTAAGGCTTAGATATACCATACTTAGTTAACAGTATTGCGGTTGACTTTCTGTTACATTACTTTTTAACGATGCTAGATACATATATGTTCTTGTATATCTTGTTATAGGGTCCAGGGTGGCGTCTATGCTCCTTTGCTACCTCCTTCTATGATTTATAATTTTTAATATATGATTAATAAAATCTTTTTGATACTTTTCTAAATACTGCTGCATGTTGCTTTTTGTTATTTCCCTTGTTTTGTGTCTGCCACAGAGTATATGCAGATATATATATCATAGGCATCTCAACAATAAAGGCCCCACCATTGAGTGCATATTTTGTAGTTAGGGCATGAGATACCTCCGGGGTTCTCTCTTTTTTTCTCACTCTTTTTTTGTTTAACATTCACCCAGTGTGCGGTCAGGGAAATGTAGCGTCCCTGGCCATCAGCACTTGTCCATGTGTCTGTGGTGAGGTGGACTTTCCCAGTAAGTGCGTTGGTCAGGGCACGGGTGATGCTCTGGTACACATGCTGGTGTAAGGCGTGCATGGCACACCGTGAAAAATAGTGGCGGCTGTGGACTGCGTACTAAGGGACATCAGGCTGCAGAAGGCCTCCGTGTCCACAAGCCTAAATAGCAAATTTCAAGGGCCAGTAATTTTGAAAGTTGCACATTTAGTGCTATGGCCTGTGAGTGGGTGGGTTTTTTCACTTGCGTTCAAATGCCTGTGTTATTGACATTTGGACGCTGCACTGGGACAGGAAAGTGGGTGTAGTTGGTGACGGTTCATGCGAAGGTCCAGGTGCAGGGCGAGGGGCATCCAGGCCTGCGCCTTCGACAGGGGATTGGCCCACAGTGCATAACACAGGGGAAGTGGAGGCAATGGTGGGACTTGCAGATGCAGAGTGTGGACCCAGGCGTATGGCCCACTTATTAGAGTGCTTGGATGCCATGTGGCGGATCATGCTGGTGGTAGTGAGGTTGCTAGTGTTCACACCCTGGCTCATTTTGGTATGGCACAGGTTGCAAACTACCACTCTTTTGTCATCTGCGCTTTCCTCAAAAAAGCCCCATACTGCGGAAAAACCTACCTCTTGGCAAGGTAGATTTACACATGGGGGTGTTCGGTGTATCTGTTGCAGACCTGTTTGGTGTGGGCCGGCATTTCCGTTTTGCAACCCCACTGCCTCTTCCAGGCTGTTGCGCTGCTACAGATCCCTCCCCCTCTGTACTGCTGTCCTCGCTCGGCTTTTCACCTTCCCATGTTGGGTAAGTGACCTCATCATCCACCACCTCCTCTTCCACTTCCTCACTCTGCTCATCCTCCTGACTTGACCTAACCACCACCTCAGTGATTGGAAACTGTGTCTCATCATCATCCACCTCGTGAATGAATGATTGCGGTTCACCACCGTCATCTTCTTGAAACTGTGAAGGTGCAAAAGGTTGGGAATCAGGACAAATTACCTCAGGTACCTCATTAAGCGTGCTTGGCGAGAGAGCAAAACCAAGTACTGGAGATGAAAAGAGGTCATGTGAATATCCGAGTGTGTGATCACTTGTTTGGCCAGAATCGACATGCTGGGAGGAAGTAGGATCAGAGTGAGGATTCAGTTGACCAGACTGGCTACAGAGACTGGACTTCGTGGAAGAGAGGGTGGTGCTTAACCGACTGGAAGCATTATCTTCTGCAATCCAACCGACCACCTGTTCGCACTGGTCCGACTTGGACAGTGTTGTCCTGCGACGCCCAGCTCAGTCGGACATGAAGCTGGGTTAGGTGGATTTTTTTTGTTTTTTCTGGTGCATTGGCAGCAGGCACAGTTTTATTGCGCCCAGGGCCACGGCCTCTTCTTGCACCATCAGCATCACGCCCAGGGCCGCGGCCCCTGCTTGCACCATCAGCATCACGCCCTCTTCCCCTTCCCTTTGTGCTCGCCTTCTTCATATTAATGGTTTTGTCTGTAAATGTGGCACAGATTGTTTTACTCAAAAAAGGGGGTCAGTCAGCACGTCCCTGAAAGCAGGTGCACGTAGCGAAATATACACACAAACACAGAAAAAATGCAACAGCACTCTGAAACCAGCACTCTGCCCTGCCTATATGCTGGAAAAGTGAGGCGAAGGTAATAAGCCACTCGCCGCGCCAAGGCCGCCTCAATGAGTGGTACTTACGCTAAATCCTACCTGTTATGGGCCATGACAGCCACATAAAATCCAGGGAGTGCAGGCCCAGCATGCATGCTGGATCCACCTTGGTTAGTAACCCTGTTTGGTGCCATAACATGCACGCTGAGCCCACCATGTCCTCCTCCTGGAGCCAAAATGGCTACTAGTAGGAGATGGTTTTATTCAGAGTAAGTATAAAGCTGAGCTTTCCCCTACTAGTAGACATTTTGGCTCCAGGAAGAGGACATGGTGGGCTCAGTGTGCATGTTGGTACCTGCATCCCTGAATCTAATGGAGGATGTTATGGCACCAAACAGGGTTACTAAGCAAGGTGGATCCAGCATGCACTCCCTGGATTTTATGTGGCTGTCATGGCCCATAACATGTAGGATTTAGCGTTAGGACCACTTATTGAGACGGCCTTGGCGCAGCGAGTGGCTTATTACCTTCGCCTCACTTTTCCAGCATATATATCTGTGTTTGTGTGCAGATTGTTTTACTGTCTGCTACAGAAAAATACAGATTTTCGGCACTACACTAGCCCAGAGATAATGTAATTTTTACAATACACACTGTATTGTCTTGTTATAATGTACTGGATACAGGAAAATACAGATTTTCGGCACTACAATAGGACAGAGATAATGTAATTTTGATAATAAACACTCTATTGGCTTCCAGTAAGGTACTGGATTCAGAAAAATAAAGATTTTCGGCACTACACTAGGCCACAGATAATGAAATTTGTACAATACACACTATATTGGCTTGCTGTAATGTACTGCATACAGAGAAATATATATTTTCGGCACTACACTAGGCCACAGATAATGAAATTTTTACACTACACACTGTATTGGCTTGCTGTAATGTACTGGATGCAGAGAAATTCAAATTTTCTGCACTACACTAGGCCACAGATAATGAATTTTTTTCAATGCACACTGTATTGACTTGCTGTGATGTACTGGATACAGAAAACTACAAATTTCCGGCACTACACTAGGCCACAGATAATGTAATTTTTACAATACTCACTGTATTGGCTTCCAGTAAGGTACTGAATACAGAAAAATACCTATTTTTGGCACTACACTAGTACAGGGATAATGTAATTTTTACAATACACACTATATTGGCTTGCTGTAATGTACTGGATACAGAAAAACTAAGATTAATTAATATAACGGTTGTGGATTGAACGCACACACAGATGTGGCACAAGTTAGGTTAATTTCCCCAGAATAAATAATTTCTCTGATGGTGTGATGGTGCAGTGTATATCTCAGTAGCAGGCACACTGTAGTGAAAAAGCCCCTTTTTTATAATGTCTGCCCAACACACTGCTTAATGATGGCATATTCTAGATGTATATATTCTAGATCTTTGACCTCAGGTGGGGAGCCAGTCTCTCTTGACCACAGCTATTGGCACTATAATTCTCTGCTGGTCGGTTACTATAAAACATTTGGGCACACCTTGCCTTGTTATATCGCATACCGGTAAGGTGTTTACCCATTTATATACTGTATGGTGATAACTATCATTGTGTCTCCCCACATCATTGAGATATCCGTATTGAACTTTGTTTAAACCTGACAATAAAACACCCCCTGATGAACCCACAACAGATAGGGGAAAACGCGTCGGGGTCTGCAGGTTTTTGTTGTTTTTTTTGTCTATAGGGCGATATCAGGGGTATATAGACCTAGGCACGAGGACGGAGGGTTACCACCTTCAGGTGACGCCTCCGGGCTGAGGTTTAGTGAGATCTACATTAGGGACAGTGGTTTCCCGTCTCCTACCTCAGACCCGCCAATAGGTATCCCCTTAATCCCTATGAACTATAAAATATATGTGATCAGCGAATGTTTTCAACTATCTATTGACCTACTGGTCTTTTTAATATGATATAAATAAAATTTAGTTTTAAAAAGGTCTATTACTAATAAATTCTTGTTTGTGCATTAATTCTGACCTTTCATATCTTAGAATCATCTCCAAATTTGATGTTAATATTCTAGCTGTCACTAATCTGAAATCTTTCTGTCTTTTAGAAGTTAAAAAAGCGATTTTCAAGCCCTGCACAATCTGTCCCTTCCTGGTGACGCCTGTCCCTGAAGCAGAAGCAAAGCCCTTTTTGAAAAAAAAAAAAAGTGCTGCACTGCTGTCAAGCACACACTCTAGTCCTTAAAAAGGACTGTTAGGTCTTTCAATAAGGTTTTTGGAGTGAAATCAGTAACTTTAGAGCAAAACGCTCTATTTTCCTGCCTACTGTCTGCTCTCCCTGACGCTGAATGAGCCGAGTGCCGGACCTAAGCTCCTATATGAAATGGTATCACTTTTTTTCCGGCCAGCCATTCAGTGTAAGGCTTACAGCAAACATGGTTATTGCCTTACACTGAGGGGAATTACTTACCTGGACCTTCATTGGCTGCTTAGAAGGCACCAAAAGTGCAGGGAGGAGACTCGAGCAATGTGACTAATACACGTGGTGCTCGGCCGAGTAAAGCTGAGCACCGAGCATAGCGATGCTCAGGCCGAACCAATACTCGGCCGAGCATGCTTGCTCATCACTAATGGACACTTTTTATAGATACCCATCTAGTAGTACATTGGACCTTTTATTTCCTTCAGAACCACAAAAAATTAATTGTTGCATTGATTCCAGTAGGTGTTGATATGGTTCTGCAGGTATCTTGGTCCATGAGGACAAGACACCAACTCTAGTTGCTTCAATAGAGGTACTAACATGTTATAACATATTAAGATCAGAGCATCCTGAAGGCCAGGGAAGAAAGAAAACTCACTGTTACTGGAACCAATCCATGACTATCTGACCCTTGTGACATGGTGTCCTTCTGCCATAGGGTAAACATTTGGCATAAAAGGATGTCAAAAGGATGCTATGATGTTAGGTAAGACCTACTGTCCAAATTCTTATTCTAGGTATTAAAGTAAAAAAAAGAATCCCCATATCATTACTTCACCTCTACCAGCCTAAACTGCTGACACCTGACAGGCAGCGTTTATCAACTGATGCTAATTGCGCCAAATTCTAACACTCCCATCAGTATAATGCAACAGAAATCCGGATTCATCTGCCCAGAAAATGTTTCCCCAATTCTCAGTAATCCAGTGTTTGCACTCTTTTACTCACTGGAAATTTGTCCCTTAGACAGCAATGACACTCGAACAGGTTTTCTGCAGTTATCGCCCATCTGTGCTAAGGAGCAACAAATGATTCATTCGGGCACCTTATCTGGGGCACCAGCATTCATCTGCAATTTGCTTACTGTGTTAAGCATGTTCATCAGAACCGTTCTTGCCATCCTTCTCTGACCCCTTTCATCGTCAAGTTGTTTACATTTACAGGATCCCCTTTCACTGGATGTTTTTCATCGTTCTCACCATTCTCTGTATACTTTTGACACTGTTGAATGTGAAAACCCCACAAGATTGGCCAGGACCCAGGACCCAGGAAGTCTAGCAAGAAGGATCATGTCTGGTTGAAGGTACCCAGATTGCTTGATTCTCCCATTCCTATGTGGATTTCAACTAAATCTGATACACGGAAAACGTGCTCACTTATTTTCATGCTTCACTCTGGGGATACTGGTCATGTGTCTCTAATAAAGTAGCCAGTATATGCTGTATATTATACATGTACCCTATATATACTATAAATATTATAAAAGTTAAGTACTGGTTTGATTTTGTTAGCAAAAACCTTACGTGACAGAATAATGAATTAGCTCCTTTTTTCAGTTACTGAATCAATTACTTTCTCATAATCCCAGTGTGAGTCATTGGCACATTGCACTGGCTTTTTATGGCTGTGGGAGTTTCAGATCTTGAGCCAACAACAAATCTCTGATTAAAACTTTATAGCAACAGAAAATTCAGTCTACTGCTCCTATTTCCACCCATGGTTCTTATATACCTATTTCATATCAATCATCATTAGAAGGTGACTAATATATTACACATCTTTCATATTCAGTACGGAAATTATCTGTCATGTTGATTCCTGTTAATGGTTTATTTCAGTCTTTGTTTATAAGTGCTATATATTTTGTGTAATGTCATGCTGGTTTACAATGGATAGATGTAAAATAAACATTAGTAAAACTTAGTTCAGCGAGAGGATAGAGGTGGTAAAGAGGACTGTGCAGCTTACACTGCACGGTTCTCTATATGATCAGACAGAGTGCCTCTTGAAAGCTCCATCTTATTGCTGATATAGTAGCTCATGTATTCTGTGTAAGAGCAAATCTTCTGAATGTGGGACAAATTTATGCTGCATAGCAGTGCTTCAAAAATTTAAAGTTGAACAATGGTCATTAGTCTAAAGTTTCATAAAAGCTTCAACATGTAACTTGGGACTCTGGCAAACGCATTTGCATTGGGATTTGTATGCCATCAGAGATGTAACTTTTGATACAAGTAATTCCTAGGATTGTCTGCTGGCTCTGTTCACTGCCTATAACAATTTCATGTAGAGAAAATGATAATTGAATAAATATGAGTGCTATATAAGTGAGATTAAAAAAAAATATATATATATATATATATATATATATATATATATCTAAAGACAATGTAAAGCAATATATATCTTCCCTTAGTAGCCCATGCCTTAATGTCCCTAGAGTACCTTGCAATGGTGCCCTGATAAAATATAAATTAGACTTGACAATTTCTCAAGAAAAAAAAAAAAAAAAGATAAACTATACAAAGAGCGAAGAATAGATCAATTCATTTTCAAAACTATTTAAATATTTTTGTGTCTGCTATTCATAGTGCGTACCCATGGTTTATATGAACCCTATTAAATATTAATTTATGCAGTTTCATGTTTTCAAATAATTAGCAGCAGTGCTGGGAATTTAAAATTGCTTTTATTTTTCCAGGAACAGATATTTTCTTAGGTCATTATTAGTGTTGCGCGAGCATGCTCTGCCAAACACTAGTTCGTCAGTGTATTTAAATCTAATTTAACCTCCTATTTCTGAAAAGTTTCTGCCAGGATTTGAACTCACAAACATGTACATTAGAGGCAAAAACCTTATCCACTCATCTAAAAAGATGAATGCTAAACTGTGTCAGAAAAACCTCATAGTAGTTTCTCTCTCTGATGCACCCGAGCATCGCAAAGTGCTCTTCCAGAGCACACGAGCACTTTGGTGCTCGGTAAACACTAGTCATTATCATTATCAATCACGATAGTTTTAACATGAATCGAAGACCTTAAAATTATGCCTTATGGGATAACAATTTTGAGAATAGGAATTTGGATCAATGAGCTGGATTTATGTACTTGCAGTACAACCCTCTAAAAGAAAGTAGTGTTTTTGCTGTGTATGCCCTGAGCTGCAAAGTGATCATTGGTCCTTCCAAAATTAAATTGAGGCAGAAGGCGCTGACATAATGTACAGTGTTAACCCTATGATCAATGCCTACCTCCTTTCAGCTGTCCCCGCAGGTTGTTGACACTGCTCCTCTTCCAAGGCAAACTCAAGTTTGTCTTCTCCATGCTGCTAACTCTATGATCTTGTCCAATGTTCCTTTAGGAGACATGCGCGCTCACCTCCAGCCTCTTGGCCTGAGTGTCAGTACGTGCAATCTCAAATCCTTCCCCACCAATTGCCGAGGGTCCCTGTGAATTTAAGGCAGTCTTTCCAGCAGGAAGATGCCTGAGCTTTAGGTTTCTTGGTGACCAGCAAATGTATTTGATAGTCTAGTGCTATTGTGATTTCTCCTGCTTTATCTCCTGTCTGTATTCCTGCCATGTTCCTATACCTGTAGTTTTACAGCATTTTTGGTGCATTCTCTGGACCCTGAGCTTGCACCCAAAGCCAAACTGTTTAGTTGCATTGGAGTCTATGAGAAAAGCAATCGTATGATTGCTTGCTATAGGTCCCGACAGGAACTATTAAAAAGTGTAAAAAAAAAAAAAAAATTATTTTACAAAATGTCAAAAGATTTATAAAGCAACATGGCTTTATATAAAAAGAAAGGATCAAAGAAAAATTATCAAACATTATTTTGATCCAGCAAGGTGGACATAACACCTATGAGCTCTTTTATCGGGAATCTATATAATATTTTGTGCAAGCAGTGAAACAAAGGGACAATTGTCTATGCAAAAATATATAAAGGTATTTATTATACAAATATATATATATATATATACACCAATGGCTATATTTATACTTGGCAAAATGACATGAAGAAAGCCCGACGGCCGGGCAATGATAAGAGAAATCAGAACAGCGGTACACCAAAAAGGACGACAGGTGGTGACCAGTTGTATTTTACAGAGTCTGATGATAAGAATATGTTCTTATGCTATCCTTTTCCTAGACAAATCTCCAGGCCCGTCCATATCAGAAGGGGAGGACGGCGCCAACATAGAAAGAGAAAATGGGAAACCATCCAGACCTCAGAGGAACAGACAGACCCAGAAAAAGAGGATATTGTGGTAAATATCTCCTCTATTACCTTAGATCCAGAACAACAACTAGTCCTTAATAAGGGTTTATCGTTTTGCCCATCCAAGAGAACAGATTGGTTTAACACAGAAATTGACATTCAAAGGTTTTTTCGTGCCATTAAACGGAAGATCATTTTTGCACAAAATGAGCGACGGGAGCAGCCCATCAGAGAGTCTGGTACTGAATTGAGCCTGTCAAATGTTGGACTTTTTCTAAAAAGTGACTTTTCACCTATAGTTAATAATCCAGCAATTGAGGCATTTCAATCAGCGGTCAAACGGGATTTGGAAGCTGTAAAAGAGTGCTCCTGTAATGTCCCTTTAAGGAGGGCTAATATTACCTCAGGTGAAATTCGAGCTTTAGATTCTTTGTCCAGGGACCACAATCTCACCATCAAATCAGCAGATAAAGGTGGTGGGATTGTGGTCATGGACACTGTGGCCTATATTCAAGAAATTGAGAGACAACTGATGGATCAACAGGTGTATAGGAGGGTAGCACAGGATCCGAAATTTATTTTTTTGAAGGAACTTAAGGCCATTTTAAGTGAAGCCCGCAATGCCGGGATTATTGATGACAGGCTTTTTAAGTTTTTATATTGTGATAAACCTGTTACACCCATCCTGTACACCTTGCCTAAGATCCACAAGGATTCAAGGAACCCCCCCGGACGCCCTATAGTGTCTGGGAGGGATTCTTTGTTTTGTAATGTAGCGATTTTCCTTGATAAGATACTGAGGAAGTATGCAATTAATGCCAAGTCATACGTGCGAGATACCGCTGATTTTTTGGATAGGATCAAGGGGGTACAAATACCGAAAGGGGCTCTGCTGGCATCTTTCGATGTCAGCAGCTTATATACCTCTATAGACCATACACGAGGTATAGCAGCAGTGGAGAAATGTTTGGTCAACAGTAGCTTCACGTCCGAGTGCAAACAATTTTTGATTGATTTACTCCAGTTTATACTGACACGAAATTATTTTTTGTTTAGAGATGGTTGGTATATACAGTTGCGTGGGACCGCGATGGGGTCCAACGTGGCGCCCACCTACGCTAATATCTATATGACTCACCTGGAGGACACATTTGTGTACAGGAGCCACCACTTCAGCCATGTGCTGGGGTGGTGGCGTTATATAGATGATATTTTTCTGGTGTGGGTGGGCGCAGCGTTGGACCTCCAGGCATTCCACCTGTTCTTAAATGATGTGGATCCCACGGTAAAATTTACATTGACACACTCATCTGAAAAAATACAGTTTTTGGATACGGAGATTTCTATCAAGGAGGGGTGTTTGGTCAGTGATCTTTTTGTCAAAAAGACAGATAAAAACACATTATTAAGATTTGAAAGCAACCATCCCCCCTCGATGGTGAAATCCCTACCTTATAGCCAGTTGGTGAGAGTTGACAGGATTGTGGAGGATGTAGAGGTGAAGAGGCAGAGATTTGACCAGATGGGTGCCAAGTTCCGGGTAAGAGGATATCCTAGGGGATTGATTGACCTAAGTTTTAAAAAAATCAGTAATGAAAGAGGAAAAACGCCAAAATAAAAAACTCAAAGGATCCCGTTCATATCAGAATATAGTAGCGAAAGTAATAATATAGCAAAGGTGATTAGGAAACATTGGGGCATTTTGACATCAAGTTTCCCCCAGATTCAGGAGTTTCAAACACCCCCATTGCTCTCGTATCGGAGAAGTAGCAACCTTGGGGATAAATTAGTCAGGTCTGATGTTGGACCTTCAAAAGTCAGGGAAGGAGGCCTTTTTGGTTGTCAGAAAACTGGATGTTATTCATGCTACAATTGTGTAAATTGTCCATTATTGATCAGAGGAAATACATTTTTGAATCCATCTACAGGTAGAGAGGTTAAAATTAGAGCCTTATTGACATGTGATTCCACATATGTAGTGTACATGCTTACATGTCCATGTGCTTTATGTTATGTGGGAGAAACGACCTGGGATGTAAAAACCAGGATCAATCAGCATCGGTTTTCCATCAGAAAACAAAAAATGGATCTCCCAGTCTCGAGGCATTTTAAGGAGGCAGGACACACGGAAAGGGATCTAAAATTTAGAGTTATAGATCACATCCCTTTGACACGAAGAGGGGAAGATAGGGTGAAGTTTTTAAAAAATAAAGAACTATATTGGATCTACACACTGGGAATCCTTAAACCTAGGGGACTCAATGTTGATTTCCGTGTGACATAGGATGTTGTGCTTTGACTTGCCCCGTGGTGTATTCTCGCCCATCTATACCTGGGAGGGAGACTAAATGAAGTGTTCAGTAGTTTTCTCTTTCTAGAAAAGAGCTTTTTATTCTAAAAGGAATTTTTTATATATGGAGAAAATTTTCTTTTTACTGTTTAAACACTTATTAATTGTTTGTCATTTCTCTTATGTTCTTTACAGATTTTTTCAAGCAAGGGACATTCTCACAGATGGAAGTTTATCCATGGGACCAGATGGATTCTGAATTGTGAAAAATTATTTTAAAAAAAAAATTATTATTAGATATCATGGGATTCATGTTTTCTCTGCCGCTTAATCATATTTTATTTGTCTTTTTTGAACACTCCGTGATAATGAGTGATATGAGTCAAATCACCTAACACTAGGGGACTGGAGGTAAGGGTTTTTACATGAGGACTGTGATAGGTCTCTTCATGTATCCCTGACTGACCGGTTCACCTAGTGATGTTGGGTGTCGTGTATGAATTGCCCCACGGTTGTCGGCATGATACGGCGAGTCCGTTCCTCTGGATGGACTCGTCATTTGCATTATACACCTAAAATGGGGAGCCTGAAGTATGTATGACCCATGGTGATATGTGGATGCTGTGGTGAGTCCGATTCTTTGGACAATCCTATGCCCCCATTATAATATCCATAGGGTGTGTTGGATGTTTACATTGATTTGTGGATACGGAGTTGTGATATACAGGACATGCGCACTACACCTGAGATGCCGGGGTCACCATATTTGATATGGTCCGGATTGGTGTGCTTGAAACATAATGTTTGCGAGACTTGATTAAGTCCGCGCAGCCGCAGAGATGACATGAATCCCGTGAACGCCATCTTTACTACGGACACTGGATCTGATGTATGGAGGTGCTCGCGAGATTTGTGAATCTCGTGCATGCGCGCTGTACTCCGTGAGACGCCGTCCAGGATCCTATGGTGATTCCGCTTCTGTGAGATTGTCTTCCTTTTATTATGATTATTATTTATCTTATACACCTGTGGGTTTCAAGTCAATTAACTGTTTTTAATGTTTACACTATCAGAAAATTGTATCACATGGAACATGAATATTTTTTCACATGTATTTGCTTATGTAATTTGCACATTTGGCACTTTTAGCACTTTATTATTACAAATTTACATTTTATTGTAATCATGTTTTTATCACTAATTAATTGATGATCATGTGTCTTGACTATATATATTGCACTGAGCACTTTATTTGGTATGGCTTGAGAAAGATTGTAGTGAACAATTGAAACGTTGCCACACTGGGCTGAATAAACACTGGAATTTTTGAAGATTGGAGTGCTGCCTTGCAATTTTTGAACTACTATGTTGAGGACTTGGTTGCTGGTCGTCGGCAGGTTTTGCACCCGTTATTTCAAAGTGTGCTGCTTTTTCACTTTTTACTATATATATATATATATATATATATATATATATATATACACGGAGTGCAGAATTATTAGGCAAATGAGTATTTTGACCACATCATCCTCTTTATGCATGTTGTCTTACTCCAAGCTGTATAGGCTCGAAAGCCTACTACCAATTAAGCATATTAGGTGATGTGCATCTCTGTAATGAGAAGGGGTGTGGTCTAATGACATCAACACCCTATATCAGGTGTGCATAATTATTAGGCAACTTCCTTTCCTTTGGCAAAATGGGTCAAAAGAAGGACTTGACAGGCTCAGAAAAGTCAAAAATAGTGAAATATCTTGCAGAGGGATGCAGCACTCTTAAAATTGCAAAGCTTCTGAAGCGTGATCATCGAACAATCAAGTGTTTCATTCAAAATAGTCAATAGGGTCGCAAGAAGCGTGTGGAAAAACCAAGGCGCAAAATAACTGCCCATGAACTGAGAAAAGTCAAGCGTGCAGCTGCCAAGATGCCACTTGCCACCAGTTTGGCCATATTTCAGAGCTGCAACATCACTGGAGTGCCCAAAAGCACAAGGTGTGCAATACTCAGAGACATGGCCAAGGTAAGAAAGGCTGAAAGACGACCCCCACTGAACAAGACACACAAGCTGAAACATCAAGACTGGGCCAAGAAATATCTCAAGACTGATTTTTCTAAGGTTTTATGGACTGATGAAATGAGAGTGAGTCTTGATGGGCCAGATGGATGGGCCCGTGGCTGGATTGGTAAAGGGCAGAGAGCTCCAGTCCGACTCAGACGCCAGCAAGGTGGAGGTGGAGTACTGGTTTGGGCTGGTATTATTAAAGATGAGCTTGTGGGGTCTTTTCGGGTTGAGGATGGAGTCAAGCTCAACTCCCAGTCCTACTGCCAGTTTCTGGAAGACACCTTCTTCAAGCAGTGGTACAGGAAGAAGTCTGCATCCTTCAAGAAAAACATGATTGTCATGCAGGACAATGCTCCATCACACGCGTCCAAGTACTCCACAGCGTGGCTGGCAAGAAAGGGTATAAAAGAAGAAAATCTAATGACATGGCCTCCTTGTTCACCTGATCTGAACCCCATTGAGAACCTGTGGTCCATCATCAAATGTGAGATTTACAAGGAGGGAAAACAGTACACCTCTCTGAACAGTGTCTGGGAGGCTGTGGTTGCTGCTGCACGCAATGTTGATGGTGAACAGATCAAAACACTGACAGAATCCATGGATGGCAGGCTTTTGAGTGTCCTTGCAAAGAAAGGTGACTATATTGGTCACTGATTTTTTTTGTTTTGTTTTTGAATGTCAGAAATGTATATTTGTGAATGTTGAGATGTTATATTGGTTTCACTGGTAAAAATAAATAATTGAAATGGGTATATATTTGTTTTTGTTAAGTTGCCTAATAATTATGCACAGTAATAGTCACCTGCACACACAGATATCCCCCTAAAATAGCTAAAACTAAAAACAAACTAAAAACTACTTCCAAAAATATTCAGCTTTGATAGTAATGAGTTTTTTGGGTTCATTGAGAACATGGTTGTTGTTCAATAATAAAATTAATCCTCAAAAATACAACTTGCCTAATAATTCTGCACTCCCTGTATATATATATGTATATATATATATATATATATATATATATATATATATATATATATATAATGAATAATAATGCAAAGACAGCAATAAATAATCTAAATCAATCGGGAAATGCAATTTTACTTTCAATTAATAACGAATATCACTAATTTATGCAATAATACGCAATAATCCAAATTAAAGAAAATGAGAGGTATCAACCCATACTCTGTCACCCTATGACCAATTTCCGGTATATGGCAGTATTGCACCAACTATAAATTCATCAGCTCGGTATTAGACAAGGGAATATAAAAATTTCCAAGGGAGTGGGTCTCAATGTCTGATCCTCATTTTAGCAATATGCATCTTTGCTAAGAGAATGATCAACATTGACGAGGTGCCTAACACTACATATCCATACAATACAGGAATATTTGGCTATATACCGGGCTAAGTAATTTATCAATACCAAAGGCAATAAACAAGATATAAGTTACCAAGGGTCAAAAGATGAGCAGAGCCTTCAAGGTAACAATCAGCTCTCAAAAGGGTTTCCCAATGATCCAGGATAAAATCAAAAGCTTTGCTTCTCCTGGCCACATGTCTGTTGAGTCTTTTGAGTTTTTTTTCTTTTGATAGGGACCTGCCTACCATTTGCATGCGTAATTATTCCCAAACTTATCAAAAGAACACACCCTTCTAGATAAGAGTCTTCCAAGCATGTCGGATGGGTGTGGACATATGGTAATGACCTATGAGATCATACATTACCCAACATGCTTTGTGGTGAATAGCACAATCATACCTGCCTGTACCTAGGTGGCACTGTTGTGTAATCTATTATTGTAAACCTTTTAAGAGTTAATTTATGTAATGAAAATTCACGTTACATGCTATACATTCACCATCTGGAGCATATATCCATAGGAAGCATACATCCTGACACTTGAAGCGATGAGAACCTCGTCTTCCGAGGAGCCAGCATAAGTTTCTCTGGCTATAAATCTGCCAATGTAGATAAGGAATGTACTACAGTCTGTAATCCTTACAGGTGCCCTATCTTATAATAACACAGCTTTTCTGAGCAATTTCTCATTAGCAGAAATCCAAGATCCACTATATAAATAAACAGAAATTATACTTTTGTCTCTTTAATAAACATCATTATAACGGTATTCCAGATGTGTCTCAGGAAGCAATCTTATCTTCAGTAGTACCTCCACATACCCTTGTACTGAGGTAAGGATTGCTCCATTCAGATAGCACATCTGCAAGAAAAACTTTCATACTCCCTATAAAGAAGGAACTTTATACAAACTACCCTAGCCATGTACTTACTCCAGTCAACTCAAGGCAGACAAAAATGGTGAATAGAATCAGCATGGCTCTTAAAGGCAGTGAATGTCCATCTTGACCAGAATAATTGTATACTTATGAAAAGGCACAAAAAACAAAACAAAAAGAAAAACCTAAAAGCAATATATATATATATATATATATATATATATATATATAGAGAGAGAGAGAGATCCCAGAGAAGAGGCAGCACTCCTGAGTTAAATGGTGATGATGATGACCCAATTTATTCCAAGGCAACGTTTCAGCCTACTTGACAAAGGCCTCATGGAGTAGGCTGAAACGTTGCCTTGGAATAAATTGGGTCATCACCATTTAACTCAGGAGTGCTGCCTCTTCTCTGGGATCTATATATGTGTGGAGGATTGTCCGTCCTCCTGAGGATTTTGCACCCGCTAAGCCCTTTGGACGTGCTGCTGCCTATCTCCGGATTTATATATATATATATATATATATATATATATATATATATATATATATGTATGTAAAATAAAACATAGAAAATCAGCAGCACTCCAGGCAAATTTGGGTGCAAATCTTTAAACCACAGGCCAGGTGGTCAAATATACAACTAGTTGTCCAAAGATCAGGCAGCACTCCAAGAATAATGTAAAAGGTGGACCCTTTATTAACCCTTCTGCGATGTTTCAACCACTCATTCTGGTCTTTATCAAGCATAAAAAATAGTGTCAATCAGGCATATATATACCCATCATGCAATGTAAAAATTAAATAGTAATTAAACATACAAATCAATCATATTACATGAATAAAGTCATATTCAAATGCAAAAAGCAAAGTGATACATAAAGAATTATCCTGTGTATAAATAGTACAAAATACATTGGTTAAAAAGTTACCATATTAACCAATACTGGCATATTAGTGTAAATTGATCAGTGATGTCACACCTGTGTCATACTGTGAAATTAAAAACAATGGCTGTATCGAAAATATTTCAAAACCACTTACACACACGACTAAGAGAGAAGACGCCAAGATCCGTGTCTAAAAATTTACAATGCGCATGCCCTAAAGCCTAGCAACAACATGCGCAGCCAGCCGAAGTCAGGAGACGCCCATCCCGGCACATGACGTATCACGTGACCACAGTTAGTTACGCGACAGACACACCAATGGGGAGGGGTCAGCCTCCGAGGGCCGGAGCACTAACAAAGCGCACTGACCGTATCAGCACCAGCCCACAGCCAGCAGGGGGGCGCGAAACCTAAGTGGCTAACAGGGATGGCACAAAATAGGGCAAGATTGGGTACATATCAGCTATGTGAATACTTAAAGGGAATTAACCCTAAATGGTAACCCCGTGGTAAAGATATAGCATGGCAAAACATCTTATGTAGAAACAATCCACTGAGTGGTTGTATTAGAATCACTGATCATCCCCACTTCTTTGTGTGGACAAAGGCATCAATAATGCAAAAAACGAAAGGGGCCCACATGGTTGTATCATTAGCCATGATCATCACCACTGGCGTATTATGGGACTGGGGTGCAAGACACTATCCATGTCTCACCCCACCTGACCCAAGATCTCCCCCAATTGCTATATAGATTGTAGTGCTTATTAGGCCCAAGCCATAACATCCATAACAGTTATTTGTAAATATTGTGCCCAATGGATACCTCATAGTTGAAATAAATGACACTTGAATCTTGGGGACGTCCTCCGAGTCTCTGTGATAAACTTGATAGACAATCTAAGAAAAAATAAGAAAAAATATATACATATTTCAAAAAAAAAGAAATATGAGGTAGGATCGGACATCCACAAGCTCAGCTTCTGGTCTTTAACTGCTTCTCAGCAAAATTAATATCACCTCTCGGCATAATAGTTACTGTACTGCCTCCAATGCTGCATGCTATATAAGAGGCATTAGTGTACATTTTGATCAAAAGGCATAAGCCCACTCACCGCGCCAAGGTTGCCTCTTTGAGTGGGCCCTACTCTAAATTTGGCGCAGCAACACCCAGCGACTGCCGCCTTGGCAGCACCGACCCAGCAGGCGGTGGGATCCAGCAGCCAAGCAGCACCCCTGCTGTCTGGCATTTCCACCATGGCACCGGGTCCCGCCAGCCCCCCAGCGCCGCGCCACAGCAAACAACGGCCGCCATGCAGTACTGCACCATGTGAACAGTTGGTAAAGCTCACCTATCACATGCTCTCAGGAACTGAGTCTGAGGGCTGGTAGAACCCTTTCACTCATATATACTTGCTCAGGCTAATTAAAAACACCTGAACTGGATGGGAGGAGTGCTGATCCTGGACAGACCTATATATACATATTTAAAAAAAAAAGAAAAAGAGGTAGGATCGCACATCCACAAGCTCAGCTTCTGATCTTTAACTGCTTCTCAGCAAAATTATTATCGCCTCTCGGCGTAATAGTTACTGTACTGCCTCCTATGCTGCATGCTATATAAGAGGCATTAGTGTACATTTTGATTAAAAGGCATGAGCCCACTCACCGCGCCAAGGTTCCTCTTTGAGTGGGTCCTACTCTAAATTTGGAGCAGCAACACCCAGCGACTGCTGCTGCGGCAGCACCGCCCCAGCAGGCGCCGGGAACCAGCAACTAAACAGCACCCCTGCTGTCTGGCATTTCCACCAAGGCACCGGGTCCCGCCAGCCCCCAGCGCCACGCCACAGCAAACAACGGCCGCCACGCAGTACTGCACTATGTTAACAGTTGGTAAAGCTCACCTATCACATGCTCTCAGGAGCTGAGTCTGAGGGCTGTAGAACCCTTTCACTCACATATATTCTTGCTCAGGCTAATTAAAAACACCTGAACTGGATGGGAGGAGTGCTGATCCTGGACAGACCTATATATACATATTTAAAAAAAAGAAAAAGAGGTAGGATCGCACATCCACAAGCTCAGCTTCTGATCTTTAACTGCTTCTCAGCAAAATTAATATCACCTCTCGGCATAATAGTTACTGTACTGCCTCCAATGCTGCATGCTATATAAGAGGCATTAGTGTACATTTTGATCAAAAGGCATAAGCCCACTCACCGCGCCAAGGTTGCCTCTTTGAGTGGGCCCTACTCTAAATTTGGCGCAGCAACACCCAGCGACTGCCGCCTTGGCAGCACCGACCCAGCAGGCGGTGGGATCCAGCAGCCAAGCAGCACCCCTGCTGTCTGGCATTTCCACCATGGCACCGGGTCCCGCCAGCCCCCAGCGCCGCGCCACAGCAAACAACGGCCGCCATGCAGTACTGCACCATGTGAACAGTTGGTAAAGCTCACCTATCACATGCTCTCAGGAACTGAGTCTGAGGGCTGGTAGAACCCTTTCACTCATATATACTTGCTCAGGCTAATTAAAAACACCTGAACTGGATGGGAGGAGTGCTGATCCTGGACAAACCTATATATACATATTTAAAAAAAAAAGAAAAAGAGGTAGGATCGCACATCCACAAGCTCAGCTTCTGATCTTTAACTGCTTCTCAGCAAAATTATTATCGCCTCTCGGCGTAATAGTTACTGTACTGCCTCCTATGCTGCATGCTATATAAGAGGCATTAGTGTACATTTTGATTAAAAGGCATGAGCCCACTCACCGCGCCAAGGTTCCCTCTTTGAGTGGGTCCTACTCTAAATTTGGAGCAGCAACACCCAGCGACTGCTGCTGCGGCAGCACCGCCCCAGCAGGCGCCGGGAACCAGCAACTAAACAGCACCCCTGCTGTCTGGCATTTCCACCAAGGCACCGGGTCCCGCCAGCCCCCAGCGCCACGCCACAGCAAACAACGGCCGCCACGCAGTACTGCACTATGTTAACAGTTGGTAAAGCTCACCTATCACATGCTCTCAGGAGCTGAGTCTGAGGGCTGTAGAACCCTTTCACTCACATATATTCTTGCTCAGGCTAATTAAAAACACCTGAACTGGATGGGAGGAGTGCTGATCCTGGACAGACCTATATATACATATTTAAAAAAAAGAAAAAGAGGTAGGATCGCACATCCACAAGCTCAGCTTCTGATCTTTAACTGCTTCTCAGCAAAATTAATATTGCCTCTCGGCGTAATAGTTACTGTACTGCCTCCTATGCTGCATGCTATATAAGAGGCATTAGTGTACATTTTGATCAAAAGGCATAAGCCCACTCACCGTGCCAAGGTTGCCTCTTTGAATGGGTCCTCAAGAAAAAATATATATAAGTAATTTCAAAAAAATTACAAAACCAAGAAAGAAATATAAATTAAATGACACCATTAGTAATCTCATGCACCAGATCAAGATAAAAAGAGGCAACAGGGCTATTGGGATGTATCAAACCCTTCCAAAGTAAAAGGTGCATTAGGATCTATCCAACACTACATCACATTCCATTTGAATTCTACATTTAGACCATGCGGTCTAAGGGTCTGAAGGCGATGAATCCAAAAAAGCTCATGGCCACATGGATAAAGCACATAAACCACAAAAGTGCTGTCACAAGTAAGAAATTGACGGATTTCGAAATGTGTCCCTGATGTAGGGTGGACAAATTTGTCTCCCTTGAACATCAGGGGGCAGTTGACACAGTTCAAGCATGGGTAGCATCCCTTACAGTTGGTCCCAATATATGTCTGTACCAAATTTTTTGGAGGCACATCAGCCCGCACGAGTTTTTCTCTTAAGTTACTAGAACGTCTATAGGAAAGAAAAGGTGGCACTGTGAAGGTTTCAATCCGGGAATGCGTTCCTTCTTATTTGCAACTGGACAAATCTCCACTGGTAATGGTTGTTTGACCCTATCTAAGTGTCTCTGGACTAAGTGTCAAGTTCCAACAGAGGGGTTACCGTACACGATTAGTCCATAGACACTTAAATAGGGTCAAATAACCATTACCAGTGGAGATTTGTCCAGTTGCAAAAAAGAAGGAATGCATTCCCTTTGTATCCACTTATTGTGAACAAATTAATGCTGTAGCTAGCATCATGCGCAAACATTGGTCTATCTTAAGAAGTAACCTCCCTCGGATTGAAGCCTTCACAGTGCCACCTCTTCTTTCCTATAGACGTCCTAGTAATTTAAGGGACGAACTCGTGCGAGCTGATGTGCCTCCCAAAAATTTGGTACAGACATATATTGGGACCAAACGTAAGGGATGCTACCCGTGCTTGACCTGTGTCAACTGCCCCCTGATGATCAAGGGAGACAAATTTGTCCACCCTACATCAGGGACACATTTCGAAATATGTCAATTTCTGACTTGTGACAGCACTTTTGAGGTTTATGCGCTTTCATGTCCATGTGGCCTCCTCTAACTGTGGTCACGTGATACGTCATGTGCCGGGGTGGGCGTCTCCTGACTTCGGCTGGCTGCACGTCTTGTTGCTAGGCTCTCGGGCATGCGCACTGTAAATTATTAGACGCGGATCTTGGTGTCTTCTCTCTTAGTTGCGTGTGTAAGTGTTTTTGATATATATTCGATACAGCCGTTGTTTTTAATTTCACAGTATAACACAGGTGTGACATCACTGATCAATTTACACTAATATGCCAGTATTGGTTGATATGGTAACTTTTTAACCAATGTATTTTGTACTATTTATACACAGGATAATTCTCTATGTATGACTTTGCTTTTTGCATTTGAATATGACTTTATTCACGTAATATGATTGATTTGTATGTTTAATTACTATTTAATTAGCACATTGCATGATGGGTATATACAGTCATGTGAAAAAATTAGGACACCCTTTGAAAGCATGTGGTTTTTTGTAACATTTTTAATAAATGGTTATTTCATCTCCGTTTCAACAATACAGAGAGATTAAAGTAATCCAACTAAACAAAGAAAACTGAAGAAAAGTCTTTTCAAGATCTTCTGTAAATGTCATTCTACAAAAATGCCTATTCTAACTGAGGAAAAAGATAGGACACCCTCACATGTATTCCCTCTTAAATTGGCTCAGATCTCACACAGGTATATCACACCAGGTGCACATAATTAGTAGATCGTTACTCTGCATGTTGAATGAGGCTTGCCCTATTTAAACCTCAGACATTTAGTTTGGTGTGCTCCTGACTGTTGAAGTGAGAGTGAGCACCATGGTGAGAGCAAAAGAGCTGTCAGAGGACTTCAGAAAAAGATTGTAGCAGCCTAGGAGTCTGGGAAGGGATTTAAAAAGATCTCAAAAGATTTTGAAATCAGCCATTCCACTGTCCGGAAGATAGTCTACAAGTGGAGGGCTTTCAAAACAACTGCCAACATGCCCAGGACTGGTCGCCCCAGCAAGTTCACCCCAAGAGCAGACCGCAAGATGCTAAAAGAGGTCTCCAAAAACCCTAAAGTGTCATCTCGAGAACTACAGCAGGCTCTGGCTACTGTTGATGTAGAAGTACATGCCTCTACAATCAGAAAGAGACTGTACAAGTTTAACTTGCATGGGAGGTGTGCAAGGAGGAAACCTTTGCTTTCCAAGAGAAACATCGAGGCCAGACTGACATTTGCCAGAGATAAAGTTGACAAAGACCAGGACTTCTGGAATAATGTTCTTTGGACAGATGAGTCCAAAATTGAATTATTTGGACACAACAGCAGAGGACATGTTTGGCGTAAACCAAACACAGCATTCCAAGAAAAGAACCTCATACCAACTGTGAAGCATGGAGGTGGAAGTGTCATGGTTTGGGGCTGCTTTGCTGCAGCAGGACCTGGTCAGCTCACCATCATAGAATCCACGATGAATTCTACTGTGTATCAGAAGGTGCTTGAAGAACATGTGAGACCATCAGTTAGAAAATTAAAGCTGAAGCGGAACTGGACCATGCAACATGACAATGACCCAAAACATACTAGTAAATCAACCAAAGATTGGCTGAAAAAGAAGAAATGGAGAGTCCTGGAATGGCCAAGTCAAAGTCCAGATTTGAATCCCATTGAGATGCTGTGGGGTGATTTGAAAAGGGCTGTACGTGCAAGAAACCCTCAAACATCTCACAGCTGAAAAAGTTCTGCATTGAGGAGTGGGGTAAAATTTCCTCAGACCGATGTCGAAGACTGGTAGATGGCTACAAGAACCGTCTCACTGCAGTTATTTCAGCCAAAGGAGGTAACACTCGCTATTAGGGGCAAGGGTGTCCTATCTTTTTCCTCAGTTAGAATAGGCATTTTTGTAGAATGACATTTACAGAAGATCTTGAAAAGACTTTTCTTCAGTTTTCTTTGTTTAGTCGGATTACTTTAATCTCTCTGTATTGTTGAAACGGAGATGAAATAACCATTTATTAAAAATGTTATAAAAAACCACATGCTTTCAAAGGGTGTCCTAATTTTTTCACATGACTGTATATGCCTGAATGACACTATTTTTTATGCTTGATAAAGGCCACAATGAGTGGTTGAAACGTCACAGAAGGGTTAATAAAGGGTCCACCTATCACTTTATTCTTGGAGTGCTGCCTGATCTTTGGACAACTAGCTATATATATATATATATATATATATATATATATATATATATTAGAGATGAGTGAATTTTTCACAAGTTCGATTCGCCGGTTCTACGAATTTTTTACAGGAAAATTGGTTATTAAATGTCTATTTCTGGGCTGCAGAGAGCCTTTATAGTGGTGTAGTACACTGTGCCTTGCAGTAACACGCATAGGCAGTCTGCTTTGGTAGTGAAATAATACTGTGAGTCCGTATGAAATGCAGATGACTGGCAGATGACTGACATGCAGATGACAGGCGTCACTCTTAGAATCACTGCACACTTCACTTATTTGGGCCGTCATAGGGCCAAAGCTGACCAAAAAACTCAAGTATGAACTCAGCCTTACAGGTCGATGTTAGCACCAAGAAAAAGCGCACTTCTTTTACACCATCGTCAGCTGATTTCACATAGATGTCTTCAGAACCTGTTCTATTAAACACTTATACAAGTATAGCCCACTGACAGAGTGCAGAGGGTGTCAGCAGTAAGTTTGTGTTAACTTCACTAAATATTTGGCCCTTTCTCTGATCCTTTAGAACAATAACCCCTAAAAAACTAATCCTGTCTGTGAAGCATCTGCCTTCACTTGGTCAGCATTTGGTCAGTAATCCATTAGTATTTCTAATGCCAAAAAAAAGGAGTGGATCCAAAACAGAGATGACACGAGAATGAGCAGACCACAGAGTGGCCCAATGACAGAGCCTGGAGGTAGCGGCAGCATCAGGAGGCCACAGAGTGGCACAATGACAGAGTATGGAGGTGGCGGCAGCAGCATCAGGAGGCCACAGAGTGGCAATGTCACATAGTGTTGAGGTAGTAGCAGCATCAGAAGACCACAGAGTGGCAAGGTGACATAGTGTGGAGGTGGGTGTCAATACGAGTACCAGCTGAAGATGGTGGGTGAAAGATGGAGCACTTGGCATCAGATGTGTGGCATCAGGCAGGTGTCAGCATCAGAGTAGTGGCTGAGGCAGGTAGCCAGAAAAAGACTGTCTCTTTTGTCAAAGTGTTGGTGTGGTAACATGGATGATCTAATCTGATGCTTCAGACATTAGTGTGTAGAAATCCTGGCTTATCCAAGCCTGATTCATCTTGACAAAGTTCAGTCTCTCCACATTTTGTATAGTTGAGCGAACCCCCTTCCCCCCCTTCCCTCAGTGCTTTGTGTGTCTTCTTATGCTGCACAAGGGTCTTTGGGCCCCCTCAGGCTCCTGGGCCGGTATTGACTGCTACCTCTGCACCCCCTATAGCTACGCCCATGGCTGCACAGCAGCCAATCAGCTAGCTTTTTACTTCTTGCCCTAAGAAGCCATCACAGCCATGCCTACTAATGGCATCGCAGTGATTCGCCAAGTGCTGCATGTGACCCAGCCTCTATTTAAGCTGGAGTCATGCAGCGCCGCCTGTCACTCTGCTCTCTGATTAGTGTAGGGATAGGATGCAGCTGCTGTGAGGGCGAGATTATGCAGGGAAGACTCAGCAAAACCACTTAATGAAGTGATCGATCTACAGCTGGGAATCATTCAACTTCTGTTAGTTCATTGCTCACAGTTTTTTAGGCTGCCCAGAGCGTTTTTCTGTCACTTTTTTCTGGGGTTATCGTCGGCCATTTTGTGATCTTTTGGTGCACCAGTACATGTTTTGAGCTGCCACCAAGTTCAACATACATTTTTGGGTTCAATAGTAGGCTTTGTTTATGCAATATCCTACATCAGGGGTTGTGCTTATTGTCACACCTTGAAACACAGGATAGAAATTGCTATATTTTATTGAGGGGTGAAATTCAATTGCCAAAATACCAATCCCCTAAATCTGGTGTTCCAGCTGTGGCTGGCTAAGTTTAATACTGTATGTCAAAGGATAGATTTTTTTTCTTCTGAGGTGAAATTCAATTGCCAAAATACCAATCCCCTAAATCAGTGGTTTTAGCTGTTGCTGGCCAAGTGTAATACTGTCCGTAAAAGGATAGATTTTATTTCTGGGGTGAAATTCAATTACCAAAATACCAATCCCCCTAAATCTGGGGTTCCAGCTGTGGCTGTCCAAGAGTAATACTGTCCGTCAAAGGATAGATTTTATTTGTGGGGTGAAATTCAATTGCCAAAATACCAATCCCCTAAATCTGGGGTTCCAGCTGTGGCTGTCCAAGAGTAATACTGTCCGTCAAAGGATAGATTTTTTTGTGGGGTGAAATTCAATTGCCAAAATACCAATCCCCTAAATCTGGGGTTCCAGCTGTGACTGGCTAAGTTTAATACTGTCTGTCAAAAGATAGATTTTTTTTCTGGGGTAAAATTCAATTGCCAAAATACCAATCCCCTAAATCACTGGTTTTAGCTGTTGCTGGCCAAGTGTAATACTGTGCGTAAAAGGATAGATTTTATTTCTGGGGTGAAAATGAATTGCCAAAATACAATCCCCTAAATCTGGTGTTCCAGCTGTGGCTGGCTAAGTGTAATACCATCTGTCAAGGGATGGATTTTTTGTGGGGTGAAATTCAATTGCCAAAATACCAATCCCATAAATCTGGAGTTCCATCTGTGGCTGTCCAAGTGTAATACTGTCAGTAAAAGGATAGTTTTTTTTCTAGGGTGAAATTCTATTGCCAAAATACCAATCCTCTAAATCTGGGGTTCCAGCTGTGGCTGTCCAAGTGTAATACTGTCCGTCAAAGGATAGATTTTTTTTTCTGTGGTTAAATAAAATCCCTGAAATAGATATCCTAAACATCTGTGCTTTCCGCTGTTCCTCTCCAAGTGTAATTCTGTCCGCAATAGGGTATATTACAATCAGCGTGTCAGCGTCTGATGACAAGGCCTGAAAAAAAATCCTCTATATTTGCACACACTACTGTGCATCTCCAAGTGTATTTCTGTCTGTAAAAGGGTATATTACACTCAAGGTCTAAATACAAGTGCTGAAAGCATAATCCTCTATATTTGCACACACTATTGTGCATCTCCAAGTGTACTTATGTCCATAAAAGGGTATATTACACTAAGTGTCTAAATACAAGACCTAAAAGCGTAATCCTCTATAATTGCACAATCTATTGTGCATCTCCAAATGTAGTTCTGTCCGTAAAAGGATACCTTTCAGCCAGAGCCTAAATACTAGGCCTAAAATTGATATTCCCCTAAATCTGTGGTTTCTGCTTTGCCTGTATTAGTGTAATACGGTACATAAATAGATAGCTAGATAGTGTTAGGTGCCTGTAAAAAAAAAAAAAAAAAAAAAGGCCTTAAGGGCTCTTTCAAACTTGCGTATTTCTTTTCCGGCATAGAGTTCCGCCGTAGGGGCTCTATGCCGGAAAAATCCTGATCAGGATTATCCCAATGCATTCTGAATGGAGAGAAATCCTTTCAGGATGCATCAGTATGTCTTCAGTTCAGGACCGGAACGTTTTTTGGCCGTAGAAAATACAGCAGCATGCTGCACTTTTTGCTCTGGCCAAAAATCCTGAACACTTGCCGCAAGGCCGGATCTGGAATTAATGCCTATTGAAAGGCATTAATCCGGATCCGGCCTTTAGCTAAACGTCGTTTCGGAGCATCGCCATATCCGACGTTTAGCTTTTTCTGAATGGTTACCATGGCAGCCAGGACGCTAAAGTCCTGGTTGCCATGGTAAAGTGTAGTGGGGAGCGGGGGAGCAGTATACTTACCGCCAGTGCGGCTCCCGGGGCGCTCCAGAGTGACATCAGGGCGCCCCAGGCGCATGGATCACGTGATCGCATAGATCATGTGATCCATGCGCATGGGGCGCTCTGACGTCATTCTGGAGCGCCCCGGGAGCCGCACGGGCGGTAAGTATACTGCTCCCCCGCTCCCCACTACTACTATGGCAACCAGGACTTTAATAGCGTCCTGGCTGCCATAGTAACACTGAAAGCATTTTGAAGACTAATCAGTCTTCAAATGCTTTCAGTTCACTTGCGTTGATACGGATCCGGCGGGCACTTCCGGTGACGGAAGGGCACGCCGGATCCTCACAACGCAAGTGTGATAGAGGCCTAATTTGAACTCTATACATTGGGCCAAATAAGTTTTTCCTTATTATGGTGAACGGTAACAATGAGGAAAACATCTAATAAGGGACGCGGACATGGTCGTGGTGGTGTTAGTGGACCCTCTGGTGCTGGGAGAGGACGTGGCCTTTCTGCCACAGCTACACGTCCTAGTGAACCAACTACCTCAAGTCCCAATAGCCGCCAGAATCTACAGCGATATTTGGTCGGGCCTAATGCTGTTCTAAGGATGGTAAGGCCTGAGCAAGTACAGGCGCTAGTCGAATGGGTGGCCGACAGTGGATCCAGCAGGTTCACATTATCTCCCACCCAGTCTTCTGCAGAAAGCGCACAGGTGGCACCTGAAAACCAAGCCCATCAGTCTGTCACATCACCCCCATGCATATCAGGAACCTGTCTGACCCTCAAGGTTTGCAGCAGTCTCTCATGCTGTTTGAAGAATCTGCTGGCAGGATTTCCCAAGGGCATCCACTTAGCCCTTCCCGAGTGGTGGAAGACATAGAATGCACTGATGCACAACCACTTATGTTTCCTGATGAGGACATGGGAATACCACCTCAGCAGAGTCAGCACGTCTCTGATGATGACGAAACACAGGTGCCAACTGCTGCGACTTTCTGCAGTGTGCAGATCGAACAGGAGGTCAGGGAGGAAGACTGTGTGGAAGACGATGCAGGGGACGATGAGGTCCTAGACCCCACATGGAATGAAGGTCGTGCCACTGACTTTCAGAGTTCAGAGGAAGAGGCAGTGGTAAGACCGAGCCAACAGCGCAGCAAAAGAGGGAGCAGGGTGCAAAAGCAGAACAGTCGTCGCCAAGAGAGTTCGCCTGCTACTGGCCACCGCCACCAGTAACCGAGCACACCAAAGGCAGCTTCAAGTTGTTCCCTGGCATGGCACTTCTTCACACAATGTGCTGACGACAAGAGCTGAGTGGTTTGCATGCTGTGCCATCAGAGCCTGAAGCGAGGCATTAACGTTCTGAACCTTAGCACAACCTGCATGACCAAGCACCTACATGCGAGACACGGGCTGCAATGGAGTAAGCACCTTCAAAACCAAGAAAGGGCTCAGGCCCCTCCTTCTCCATCTTCTGCTGCTGCCTCGGCCTCTTCCTCCACCTCTGGAGGAACGTCGGCACCTGCCGCCCAGCAAAAAGAGGATGTGCCACCAACACCACCACCTCCGTCACCAAGCATCTCCACCATGTCACACGGCAGCGTTCAGCTCTCCATCTCACAAACCTTGGAGAGAAAGTGTAAATTCCCACCTAGCCAACCTTGATCCCTGGCCCTGAATGCCAGAATTTCTAAACTACTCGCCTTTGAAATGCTGTCATTCAGGCTGGTGGACACAGACAGCTTCAAACAGCTGATGGCGGTGGCTGTCCCACAGTACGTCATTCCCAGCTGCCACTACTTCTCCAAGAGAGCCGTGCCTTCCCTGCACAACCAAGTATCGGATAAAATCAAGTGTGCACTGCGCAACACCATCTGTGGAAAGGTCTACCTAACCACAGATACATGGACCAGTAAGCAAGGCCAGGGACGCTATATCTCCCTAACGGCACACTGGGTAAATGTAGTGGCAGCTGGGCCCCAGGCGGAGAGCTGTTTGGCACACGTCCTACTGCCGCCAAGGATCGCAGGGCATCGTTCTTTGCCTCCTGTTGCCTCCTCCTCCTACTCAGCTTCCTCCTCCTCTTCTAACACCTGTTCATACGGTCAGCCACAGACCTTCATCCCCAACTTCAGCACAGCCCAGGGTAAACGTCAGCAGGCCGTTCTGAAATTCATGTGTTTGGGGGACAGGCCCCACACCACGCAGGAGTTGTGGCGGGGTATAAAACAACAGACCGACGAGTGGTGAGCCTCAAGCCCGGCCTGGTGGTGTGAGATAATGGGAATTTTGTGGTGCAGAAATTCATTCACAACTACCCCGACATGTCAGAGCTGCTGCATAAAGTGCGGGCCGTCTGTGCGCACTTCCGGCGTTCTCGCTCACCGCCTCATATGAGGCGTGCCCACCAGGTGGAACTCCACCTTGCACATGCTGGAGAGACTGTGCCAGCAGCAGCAGGCTATAGTGGAGTTTCAGCTGCAGCCTGCACGGGTGAGTCGCACTGCGGAACAGCACCACTTCACCACCAATGACTGGGCCTCCATGCGAGACCTGTGTGCCCTGTTGCGCTGTTTCGAGTACTCCACCAACATGGCCATTGGCGATGACGCCGTTATCAGCGTTACAATACCACTTCTATGTCTCCTTGAGAAAACACTTAGGCCGATAATGGAAGAGGATGTCGCCCAGGGAGAGGAGGAGTAAGAGGGGTCATTTCTAACACTTTCCGGCCAGTCTTTTAGAAGTGGCTCAGAGGGAGGTCTTTTGCAACAGCAGAGGCCAGTTACAAATGTGGCCAGACAGGGCCCACTACTAGAGGACGAGGAGGACGAGGATGAGGATGAGGTGGAGGAGGATGAGGATGAAGCAGGTTCACAGCGGGGTGGCAACCAACACAGCTCAGGCCCATCACTGGTGCGTGGCTGGGGGGATACGGAGGACGATGATGATACGCCTCCCACAGAGGACAGCTTGTCCTTTCCTCTGGGCAGCCTGGCACGCATGAGCGACTACATGCTGCAGTGCCTGCGCAACGACAGCAGAGTTGCCCACATTTAAAAATGTGCTGACTACTGGGTGGCCACCCTGCTGGATCCCTGGTACAAAGACAATGTGCCCACCTTAATTCCCACACTGGAGCATTATAGGAAAATGCGCAAGTACAAGCGCACGCTGCTCCTGAGAGCATTTCCAACTGACACGGAGGGACAAATGGAAGCACAAGGCGAAGGCAGAGGAGGAGCAAGAGGTCGCCAATTCAGCTGTGTGACGGCCAGCAGGGTTAGCATGGCCGAGACGTGGACAAGTTTTGTCACAGCGCCACAGCTAACTGCACCCCTAGCTGATAGGGAACGTGTTAGCAGGAGGCAGCATTTCAACAACATGGTGGAACAGTACATGTGCACATGCCTCCACGTACTGACTGATGGTTCGGCCCCATTTAACTTCTGGGTCTCCAAATTGTGCACATGGCCAGAGCTAGCCTTTTATGCCTTGGAGGTGCTCGCCTGCCCTGCGGCCAGTGTGTTGTCTAAATGTGTATTTAGCATGGCAGGGCGCGTCATTACAGACAAAAGCAGCCGTCTGTCCACAGCCAACGTGGACAAGTTGACGTTCATAAAAATTAACCAGGCATGGATCCCACAAAACCTGTCCATCCCTTGTGCAGAATAGACATTTATAACTGCCTCGCCCTAAACCATACATTCTTGTACTCCAGGGCACTTCTTTATTGAACTCTCTTCTCTTTTTAATTGTACCATTATTTTGGGGGCAACACCAAGTTGAATGAACCTCTCCTCTGTCTGGGTGCCAGGGGCTTACATTTCAGCTAATCGGCTGCTGCTTTGGTGCGTGACATTAACCTCTTTTTGCTGTCACATGACTTCTCCTCTGTCTGGGTGTCAGGGGCCTAAATTACTTACAGTGGCCTGTTCCATTGGTGGGTAACATGATGCCTGTTTTGCTGCTATTGGACCTCTCTCCTCTGTCTGGGTGCTGGGGCCTAAATAATTGAAAGTGGCCTGTTCCATTGGTGGGTAACATGATGCCTGTTTTGCTGCTATGGGACCTCTCTCCTCTGTCTGGGTGCTGGGGCTTAAATTAATGAAAGTGGCCTATTCCATTGGTGGGTAACATGATGCCTGTTTTGCTGCTATGGGACCTCTCTCCTCTGTCTGGGTGCTGGGGCCTATATTTTTTTTAATTGCTTGCTGTCTTGGTGAGAGACATTTAACTCTTTTTACTGTCAAATGACTGTCCCATTGTGTGGGTGTCAGGGGTCTATATGTCGTTTAATCATTTGTTGTCTTAGTGGGAGAGATTAAACTCTTTATACTGTCAAATGACCTCTACATTGTCTGGTTGTCAGGGGCCTATATTTCTTTTAATTGCTTGCTGTCTTGGTGGGAGACATTTAACTCTTTTTACTGTCAAATGAATGTCCAATTGTGTGGGTGTCAGGGGCCTATATTTCGTTTTCTTGCTTGCTGTCTTGGTGGGAGACATTTTCCTCTTTATACTGTCAAATGACCTCTACATTGTCTGGTTGTCAGGGACCTACAGTTGTGTTAAAAATTATTCAACCCCCAATGTTGTAATGGTTTTTAGGGAATTTAGTGTACATTTGTAATTGTGTTCAGAATGAAATCTTACAAGGACTTTTTAAAGAACCAAATGCAACTAAAATGACATCAATTGTTTTTGTAATACAGTATTAAATGTTTATTTGTGATTTCTTCATTGACACAATTATTCAACCTCTTAAAGACTACCACTCTTAAGAACAGAGGTTCATTCAAGTGTTTTCGATCAGGTATTGAAAACACCTGTGGATGTCAAGGAGCAACAATAAAGCATAATAAGCACCAATTAGGCAGATGTAAAATGACTGTGATACTCAGCTCCTTCAAGACATTTACTGGTGTGTTTACAAACATGGTGAAGTCAAGAGAATGGTCCAGGAAGACAAGCTATAAGAAGATTGCAAAGATGCCAATAATACCAAGAGACACCATAGGAAGCATCATTCGCAAATTCAAGGCAAAGGGCACTGTTGAAATGCTACCTGGTCGTGGCAGAAAGAAGATGCTACCTGAAGCGCAAAGTGGAGAAAAGTCCCCGTGTGACTGCTGAGGAACTGAAAAAAGATTTGTCAGATGCGGGTACTGAAGTTTCAGCTCAGACAATAAGGCGCACACTGCGTAATGAAGGCCTCCATGCCAGAACTCCCAGGCGCACCCCCTTGCTGTCTCCAAAGAATAAGAAGAGCCGACTGCAGTATGCCAAAAGTCATGTGGACAAACCACAAAAGTTTTGGGATAGTGTTCTGTGGACTGATGAAACAAAATTAGAACTGTTTTGGCCCATGGATCAACGCTATGTTTGGAGGAGGAAGAACAAGGCCTATGAAGAAAAGAACACCTTGCCTACTGTGAAGCATGGCGGGGGTCAATCATGCTTTGGGGCTGTTTTGCTTCTACAGGTACAGGGAAGCTTCAGCGTGTGCAAGGTACCATGAATTCTCTTCAGTACCAGGAGATATTGGATGAAAATGTGATGCAGTCCGTCACAAACCTGAGGCTTGGGAGACGTTGGACCTTTCAACAGGACAATGATCCCAAGCATACCTCCAAGTCTACTAAAGCATGGTTGCAGATTAAAGGCTGGAACATTTTGAAGTGGCCATCACAGACACCAGACTTAAATCCGATTGAGAACCTCTGGTGGGACTTAAAGAAAGCAGTTGCAGCACTCAAGCCTAAGAATGTGACTGAACTGGAGGCTTTTGCCCATGAAGAATGGGCGAAGATACCCGTAGATCGCTGCAAGACACTTGTGTCAAGCTATGATTCACGTTTAAAAGCTGTTATAACTGGAAAAAGATGTTGTACTAAGTACTAAGATTGAATGTCACTTGGGGGTTGAATAAAACTGATAATGATGTGAGCACAGAAAAGACATTTGTGGTTATTTCATTATAAATGTTATGTTATATTTGTCTGACTTACAAGTGCCTCTTTGATTTAATTGTAAACAAGATGACTGAAATGATCAAAATCAATGTCAAACTGGCCAAAACACTCAATTTCAGTGGGGGTTGAATAATTTTGAACACAACTGTATATTTTGTTTCATCGCTTGCTGCATTGGTGGGAGATATTAAACTCTTTATACTGTCAAATGACCTCTACATTGTCTGGTTGTCAGGGGCCTATATTTTGTTTCATTGCCTGCTGTATTGGTGGGAGACATTAGCCTCTTTTTACTGTTAAATGACCGCCACATTGTCTGGTTGTCAGAGGCCTATATTTCGTTTCATCGCTTGCTGCATTGGTGAGAGATATTAAACTCTTTATACTGTCAAATGACCTCTACATTGTCTGGTTGTCAGGGGCCTATATTTCGTTTAATCACTTGCTGCATTGGTGGGAGACATTCAACTCTTTTTACTGCCAAATGACCACCCAATTGTGTGGGTGTCAGGGGCCTATATTTTGTATAATTGCTTGCTGTCTTGGTGAGAGACATTAAACTCTTTTTACTGTCAAATGACCTCTCCTCTGTCTGGGTGTCAGGGGCCTACATAAATGATAATGGCCTGTTCCATTGCAGGTTGACCTAAGGCCTGTGTTGCTGTTACGGGACCGCTCTCCTCTTTGCCGGTGCCATGGTCCTCCTGAATTAGTAAATGAGGCCTGTGGAACTGCTGGTTGAAATCAATACTGATTTGGCATGATTGTAACTATCCTCTTAGTGGGTGCCATGGGTCTGAATTTGTGATTGAGGCATGTGGCATTGCTGGGTGAAATCAATACTTTCTTGGTGTGATTTTAACTCTCCTCTTTGTGGGTCCCATGGGCCTGAATGTTTGAATAAGGCCTGTGGCCCTGCAGGCAGACATGATTCCTTCTTGGCTGTGATGTGAACTTCAACTCCCATGTATGGTTGCCATGGCCATGAGTCTGTGAATGAGGCCTGTGGCACTGCAGGCAAACATGAATCCTTTTTGGCTGTGATGAGAACTTCAACTCCGATAGCATTCCCACCTGACGCCACCCCAACCTTCTATTCCACCTCCTCCTCCAAGTTGCCAATTGATATTTGTTAATTTTTATTTATTTTATTTCAAGTCCTTTCCCTGTCCACATTTGTTTGCAGAGGATTTACCTACATTTTGCTGCCTTTTGCAGCCCTCTAGCCCTTTCCTGGGCTATTTTACAGCCTTTTTTAGTGCCCAAAAGTTCGGGACCCCATTGACTTCAATAGGGTTTGGGGTCAAGTTCGGGTCGAGTTTGGATCCCCAACCCGAACATTTTCGTGAAGTTCGGCCGAACTTCTCGACCTGAAGATTCAGGTGTTCGCTCAACTCTGATGCCACACTGCCTTACAGTGGGACAGCTTTTCCAGGGCAAACTCTGCCAGTTACGGCCACAAATCCAGTTTGTCTGCCCAGTAATCCAGCGGATCTTCGAACCACCACCTGCTGGTTCAGGTTCTGCTCTATGTCTAGCTGCTGGTGAGTAGTTTTTTCACTATACGAGTAAAGAAAGCTGCTCATCAGCACCTCTAGACTCAGGCTGCACACTACTGGCCGAGCAGGACAGCTTTTGCAGGGCAAAATCTGCTAGTTGCTAATACACTAATACACACCAAAAAGGGCTGTAATTTTGTCACTTCACACAACGGCTAGTAAGCCCTTTTTTTCCCCCTACTAATACAAGCCAAAAAGGCCTCTAGAACGTATCCGCTGAACTGCAAATACTTATGTATATTTTTGCCACTAATACACGCCAAAAAGGGCTTTAGAACATATAACTGCACCGCTGAACTGCAAATACAATGGTCTTTTCTGACCCATTGTAAGCTGAAACGAGACTCAGCATACAATGTCTCAGACTCAGATCCAACCAATCAAGGCCACTTCTCTGATAAAATAGCTGCATATATGTATATAATGACTGTTATATGTAATGACTAGTTTTATCTGTGTTAGTTATCTGCTTATTTTTCTTAAATCTTCATTTTTTCTTATCTTGGAGAACATTTGGGGGCTTTGGAACTGATTGCTTAACTTACAATGGTTTCAACATACAATGGTCGTCCTGGAACCAATTAATATTGTAACTAGAGGGACCACTGCATATTCAAATACAAATGCAATGCAAATGCGCCTGCGCCGAGTGAAGACCGGTACGGCGCAGCCGCGGGATTTGGAACGCAGACAGGGCCAGCCGGAGGAAGAGAGCGCTCGCTGGCCCTGGCAATCAACTGGAGGAGGGGGCATTTTTTTTAAAGGAGGATGCGGCGGCTACCAGCAAGTAAACGCCCTACTTGCTGGTAGCGAAGTAATTAACATATTATAAAAGTACGGTTTTTAAAGAAACTAAGCCACAGAACAAGGTTAGAGCACTATATATTGAATAGTCGCACAATAAGGATTTTAATATGCCCAAAAAATAAAAATGACTTTTGGGGGGTGACAGAAGCCTTTTAAATTAGAAAGATATTTATCCCATACAGCAAACAGGGAAACGGAAAAAAAAACTTAAAATGGCCAATTTGCTCTAGCTCTCTCCTTCCCCGCCTATGGCATGTCGACAATTTTAGACCTGGCATGAGCGGGGGAAAGTCACAGATAGTGGCGGTGTCTTTGGAGGCTATAACACCAGCCTCCAAAGACACCGGAGTTCCTCTTTTACAACTACTAAGACTGAAGAAGTTTTTATCTTCTTTCTAGCAATTTCTTCTTCTTTTGTACACGCCATATGGCATCTTATTTTAAAATAAATACCTGAAACAACAACTACACTTTAAAATGCAAACCCCTGGTAACAAAACACTGCTAGAAAATATGTATAAAAGCTTGCCCAGTTCTGTAACAAGATTCTGAGAATTGATTAAACCAATTTCTTGTATCAGAATAATGGGAAGAGAAAATTTTAAAGGAGAGAAAGGGCTCATGAATTATACCAGATCATCTGTCTACCATGGTGGAGCCAGTGCTATGGCTTGGGTATGTATGGCTACCAATTGAACTGGTCACTAGATTTTATCAGTGATATAGGTGTGGATAGAAGTAGCAGAATAAATATAAACGTATACCTTAACTTTCTGCTCAAATTCCTTGAAATACTGCAAATATGATAGGGTGTACTATTGGCATGGCTGTGATTGGCTAAGTGCACCATGTGACCCAGCCTCTATATAGGCTGGAGTCACGTAGCTCTGCTGCTCTTAGTGTAGGGACAGGTTGCTGCTGGTGTTCTCAGGGAGAGATTAGGGAAGAAATCTGTTGAAATTGGTGGTGTTAAATCTTCAAACTACAGCAATTATTGAGGGTGCTATGCTACATATTTGTACCCAGCCCTGAGCCCAGTGATCACTGAGCAAAAATAATTTTTAATCTATCTGTTACTGAAGTGGGGGTCGGCGGTCATTTTAGCAACTGCAGTGTCCTTGGAACTACATGTGACCTGCATGTGTGCCAGCCTGCCAGTGACATCAGTCTAATTATTTTTTCTCAGTGGAGGAAGAATTCCTTTTTTTTGGGCAGGTCAAGTCCCCCTACATTACCTATTTTATAATGTTGGGGTGACATAGTGCATTTCTGTAGTTGGTGGAATAAACCCGTACTGTCGTACCACAGATCACGTTTGCATACACCGCTGAAAAACCAGTTTTATAATTTTGCAGTGACATAGTGAATTTCTGTATTTGGTGGAATAAACCCGTACTGTTATTCCACTGAGCACTTTTGCATAGAACGCTGAAAAAACTGTTTTAAAATTTTGCGGTAAAAAACTGCATTTCTGTAGTTGGGGGAATAAACCCGTACTGTTGTGCCACAGAGCACTTTTGCATAGAATGCTGAAAAAACTGTTTTTGGGGTGACATACTGCATTTCTGCAGTTTGTTGCAATAAACACTGGTTTTGTGCTACATAGCAGATCTGAGGCCTACACTGTATTTCAGTCATTTTAAGTAACCTGTGGAACTCCACATTTACATAGTTGGTTACAAAAACACCGGTTTTGTGGTAGATGGCACATTTGCGGTGTACGCTGCATTTCTGACAGTCAAATTAAACCGTTAACCTCTGCTTTTACATTGTTGGTTTGAAAAATCAAATGTTTGTTGATAGTGAAGTAACTGTATTGAATTTCTCCGTTACACTGTTGTGTGACCTAAAGAAATGTATTCTGTTTATGACACGGGCACTGCCTTTCTGTTAGTGAACTTAATTGTTTACTTTTGGCAGTTAAATTGACACCTGAGATAAACCATCTGTTAGTTTGGTGGGTGAACGCAAATAATGAGGAGAACATCAAATAAGGGATGTGGACATGGTCGTGATGGTGTTGGTGGAGCTCCTGTTGCTGGGAGAGGACGTTGCCGTTCTGTGCCAGCTACAGATCCAAGCAAAACACCTTCCTCAGGTGCGAGTAGGCGTCAGAATCTGTAGCGGTATTTGGTAGGGCCGAATGCCGCTCTATGGATGGTGAGGCCAGAACAAGTACCGGCGATAGTAGATTGGGTGGCTGACAGTGGCTCCAGTTCCTTCACAGTATCTCCCACCCAGTCCTCTGCAGAAAGCTCAGAGTTGCTACCTGCAGCCCATGCCCATCAGTATTTCACCTCACCCCCTTGCAAATCAGCCAAGCAGTCTGAGCTCCAAGTCATTCAGCAGACTCTTATGCTTTTTGATGACTCTGCTGGCAGGGTTTCCCTGGGCCATCCACATAGCCCTTCCCCAGAAGTGGAAGGCATTGAATGCACTGATGCCTAACCACTTATGTTGCAGGATGAGGACGTGGGAATACCACTGTAGCACTTCTCTGATGATGACGAAACATAGGTGCCAATTGCTGCGGCTTTCTGCAGTGTGAAAACCAACAAGGAGGGCAGGGGTCAAGAATGGGTGGAAGATGATGTGGAGGATGATAAGGTCCTAGACCCCGACTGGACTTAAGTTCATGCTAGTGACGTGTGCAGTTCTGAGGAAGAGGCAGTGGTCGCACAGAGGCAACAGCACAGCAAAAGAGGGAGTAGGCTGCAAAAGCGAAGTGGCCATCCCCAAGACAGTACGCCTGCTACTCCCCACCACACCCAGAGACCTAGCACACCAAAGCCAGCTCCAAGAAGTTAATTGGTGTGGCAGTTCTTCACACAATGTCCTGACGACAAGACACGAGTGCTTTGCACGTTGTGCCATCAGAGACTGAAGCGAGGCATAAACGTTCTAAACCTGAGCACAACCTGCATGACCAGGCATCTACATGAAAAGCACGAACTGCAGTGGAGTAAACACCTTAAAAACCAAGAAAGGTCTCAGGCTCCTCCTGCTTCCTCTTCTGCTGCTGTCTCTGCCTCTTCCTCCACATCTGGAGTCACAGTGGCACCTGTCTCCCAGCAAACAGAGGATGTGCCACCAACACCACCACTTCCGTCATCATCACCAAGCATCTCCACCATGTCACATGCAAGCGTTCAGCTGTCCATCTTCCGAACACTGGAGAAAAGGATGAAATACCCACCTACCCACCCTCGATCCCTGGCCCTGAATGCCAGAATTTCAAAATTACTGGCCTTTGAAATGCTGTCACTCCGTTTGGTGGAGACGGACTGTTTCAAATAGCTGATGGCGGTGACTGTCCCACAGTACGTCGTTCCCAGCCGCCACTACTTTTCCAGGCGAGCCATTCCTTCCCTGCACAATCAAGTGGAGGAAAACATCAAGTGTGCAATGCGCAACGCCATCTGTTGCAAGGTCCACATAACCACCAATACATGGACCAGTAAACACGGGCAGGGACGCTATATCTCCCTAACTGCACACTGGGTAAATGTAGTGGCAGCTGGGCCCGAGGTGGATAGTGGTTTGGCGCATGTCCTTCCACCACCGAGGATCACAGGGCATTATTCTTTGCCTCCTACTTCTACTCCGCTTCCTCCTCCTCATCCGGTTAGCGAAAGACCTTCACCACCAACTTCAGCACAGCCAGGGGTAATCGTCAGCAGGTGCTTTTAAAACTCATGTGTTTGGGGGACAAGCCCCACACCGCACAGGAGCTGTGGAGGGGCATAGAAGAACAGACCGATGAGTGGTTGCTGCCAGTGAGCCTCAAGCCCGGCCTGGTGGTGTGTGATAATGGGCGAAATCTCGTAGCAGCTCTGGGACTAGCCAGATTGATGCACATCCCTTGCCTGGCACATGTGCTGAGTTTGGTGGTGCAGAAATTCCTTAAAAACTACCCAGACATGTCAGAGCTGCTGCAGAAAGTGCGGTCCGTATGTGCGCATTTTCGTCGTTCTCACCCTGCTGCTGCTTGCCTGTCTGCGCTGCAGCGTAACTTCAGCCTTACCGTTCACTGCCTCATATGTGGCGTTCCCACCAAGTGGAACTCCACCTTGCATATGCTGGAGAAACTGTGCGAGCAGCAGCAGGCGATAGTGGAGTTTCAGCTGCAGCACGCACGGGTCAGTCGCTCTGCAGAAGTGCACCACTTCACCACCAATGAGTGGCCTCCATGCGAGACCTGTGTGCCTTGTTGGGGTGTTCTGAGTACTCAATCAAAATGGCCAGTGGAGATGATGCCGTTCTTAGCGTTACAATACCACTTCTATGTCTCCTGGAAAAAACACTTTGGGCAATGATGGAAGAGGATGTGGCACAGGAGGAAGAGGAGGAGGAAGAGGGGGCATTTCACAGGGTTTCAGGCCAGTCATTCAGAAGTGGCTCAGAGGGTGGGTTCCTGCACCAGCATAGGCTAGGTACACATGTGGCCAGCCAGAGCACAGTTCTGGAGGACGAGGAGGTAGAGGAGGAGGAGGAACCGGGTTCACAGCAGAGTGGCACCCAACGCAGCATATGGCCATCGCTGGAGCGTGGCTGGGGGGATACAGAGGACACAGCCGATACGCCATCTACAGAGGACAGCTTATCCTTACGTCTGGGCAGCCTGGCACACATGAGTGACTACATGCTGCAGTGTGTCACGACCGCTATCCCAGCAGCAGTCGTGTCGCACCAGACGGAGGGGAAGGGGGACCCTTATCTACGGATGGGAAATAGAACGGCCACCCCTGACAAACCCTACGCTGGCATCTGTCTGCCCTGATACCCTAGACGGGGTGTGAACCCGTGCAACGAGCAGATTGCCTAAACCCTGAGTGACCCTCAGAAGACTAGACTGGGGAAAGGCAGATGGGAGCACTAGTCACCATCACTCATGTCTAGGAGAACAACAGGGGAAGACAGTAACAAACAAACAAACAATCTCCAGCAGAGATAGACTTATCCAGTCACGAGCAGAGAAGATGATCCCAACAACGACAGTCCACGCCAGACAAGAGCTCCACAGCAATACCGTCAAACGATCTCCTTCAAAGGTCAGAATAGCACTGGAAGTAAGGACTATATCTGGCAATGACTGCAAGTGAAACTGAAACTAATATAGTAGCTGGGAGTGGCAGACAGCACTCACCTGAGAAGAATGCCTACAAACTCCCAGTCAGGACAAAAAGGTTCACAAGGCAAAACCTGGATGACATACCCTGAACCATGAAGCAAACTCACAAGCTATCGCGAGTAGCAAGTCGCTGCGACCTTCTCTTCCCAGACCTATCTGGATCAGTCACAGTCGTGACAAGTGCCTGCCCAACGACCAAAGAGTTGCCCACATTTTAACTTGTGCTGACTACTAGGTGGCTGGATCCCCGTTACAAAGACAACGTGCTGTCCCTAATTCCCTCACTGGAGCGTTATAGGAAGATGCGCGACTATAAGTGCACGCTAGTAGATGCGCTCCTGAGGGCATTCCCAACTGACACCGGGGGACAAGTGGAAACACAAGGAGAAGGCGGAGGAGGAAGAGGTCGCCAGCGCAGATGGGTCACGGCCAGCACCTCAGAAGGCAGAGTTAGCATAGCCAACATGTGGAAAAGTTTTGTCACCACGCCACAGCAACCGGCACCACCAGCTGATATGGAACGTCTTAGCAGGAGGCAGCATTTGAACATGGTGGAACAGTACTTGTGCACACGCCTACACGTACTGATGGTTCTGCCCCATTTAACTTCTGGGTCTCCAAATTCTCCACATGGCCTGTGCTTGCCCTTTATGCCTTGGAGGTGCTGGCCTGCCCTGCAGCCAGTGTATTGTCTGAATGTGTATTTAGCACGGCTGAGGGCGTCATTACAGACAAATGCAGCCACCTGTCCAGAGCCAACGTAGACAAGCTCACGTTCAGTAATATTAACCAGGCTTGGATCCCACAAGATCATATATTCTTGTACTCAAGTGCACTTATTATTTGATTTCTTTTTTTTATTTGTCACATTATTTTGGGGGCTACCCCAATTTATAAGAAAAAAAAAATTGTTATCTCCTACTCCTCCTCCATCGCCGCTTCCACCTACAACACCACATTTACTGCCTCATCAACCTCCGACTCCACATCCACCTCCTCCTCCGAGTTGCAGTTTAATCATTTTTAATTTTTATCTAAATTATTTTATTTAGTTATTTCCCTATCCACATTTGTTTGCAGAGCACTTGCCATGCTCTTAAGCACGTTTTACTGCCTTTTGCAGCCCTCTAGCCCTTTCCATTACATTTTTAGGGCCATTTTAGTGCCCAAAAGTTCAGGTTCCCATTGACTTTAATGGGGTTCGGGGTAAAGTTCGGATCACGAACCAGAACTTTTTTGTGAAGTTCAGTCAAACCCGTCGAACCCGAACTTCCAGGTGTCCACTTAACTCTATTGATGATTTGTGCTTGTTTTGCTGCCACAGGAACTGGGCACCTGTTAGTCACTGAGTTGACCATGGACTCTTCTGTATATCAAAGAATGCTTGAGTCAAACGTGAGGCCTTCTATCCAACAGCTTAAGCTTGGCCGAAACTGGTCATACAACAGGGCAATGATCCTAAGAACACATTACGAATCTACAGCAGACTAAATGAAAAAGAAATGAATCAAGGTTTTAAAAATGTCAATTTTAAATTCCAGAAATCAACCGAATTGAAATGCTTAGGCTGGACCAGAGAGCTGAGCATAAAAGAATGCCCAAAAACTTCAATAAAATGAGAATGCTGTAAGAAAGAGTAGGCTAAAATTCATTCAGAAATATGTGAGAGAAATAAAACAATAGAATTCAAAGAAGGTGTTGCGTGTGTGTGTTTTCTTATTCATGCACATCATGCACTAACAGAAACATTATTTTCTATGCTATCTAATGTATCTCTTAATTTACGCTTTCTATTCAGACTAGGAAATGTCACAGACACAGAAAACCAACTCCAGAAAGGTACGTTTTATTAGGGCAATTTCACTTTATTTTCATACAACATGATCAACTATTAGCAGTAAGAATAAAATAAGCATAAAAAACTGCAGCCAAAGACGGAGTACATAGGTTTCAGCAACTACAAGCAAAAAAGTAAGTATGTGGTTATACAACTGCAAAATCAAGCACATCTGTCCTTCTAGCAGATGAAGAGTCTAACAATTCAATTTAAGTGCAACTTAGGTATTTGCCAGTGTGACTTCTGGGTAATAAAATGGTCCAATAATATTAATAACAATAATAAAAATAACAATAATAATAGCAATAATAAATTTTAGCTTTGGTTTACAATATACTGTTTGGTGAGTGCAATTTATTAAGTACTTATATACAAATCATCTGCTAAAAGAACAAATTAAAGCAAATTAAATATAAAATCACACTACTACTGCAGCTAATGTGCGCTGTTTGTTTTGCCTGCTAATGAATATAAAGTGTACATTTCACAGAAACACAGTGGAGGTCTCTATTTTGTGCACCAAACAAATACCCATGAAAATGTGGCTATTGATGTTTTAGAGGGGTTACAACATTTAGAAAAAGTATTTTTATATGCAATATTAGGACTCAGATCTAGCAAGCACCAACCATTTTCATAGCACGCTATTCTAATACACTTACTATTAGAACAAGTGGGATGTTGATCAAGAGATTTATTCTGATCACCATATTTAGTATCAGGAAGCCTTTTTGCCATATTACGGAGCAAATGGCATTAACCTGATGATTGATTTTCTGTTCTTCTGGATCAATGGAATAATAGCTTGAAGATGATGGCTCTGTGTCCTTTTTCAACTTTATCAACTATTTTTCTATGTAGGTAGAGTAATGCACCATCTGGCACTTACTACAGCTGTATGAACATCGTGGAGTTTGAAAGTCAGCCTCTTGAAGGCCTCCTCCATAAGCCAAAGAGGAGACTCCACTGTGGTAAACTTGGCATGGCCATATATAACATGGAGACTTGTTCATGTTAATGAACGGTATGTAATTCTACATTTCTCCTAGAGTGGCTGCTGCAAGAATAGGTGTCATAGCTGAAGGTTTCAGTTGCAGGACTTGTTTTTATCAGCTGATCTTCAGTGGCTCTGCATTTAGAAAATGGGATTGTTCTCATAGAAAACCCTTTTAAGATTTGGTAAAAACTAAAGAAAAAAAATGAGTGGAAGCCTGAGAACCCAACATAAGAGACCCAGGGTCATCCTTTTGCATTATTACTACTTTTGTGCTCCATTGATAGCTTTTTATGCTCAATCAGTGGCGATTTCACAAGTCACAGGCAACTGACCCATTGTGTCTTTGGTAGCATCACTGAAGCACAAGGCGCATCATATCTCTGTATTATTTGTTCCGCCCATAAAACAGCTTCCTCCGCTATGTATAGGTGACAGGTGCACTTTAAGGTTTGTGAAACTCAGTAATTTCAGTATATCTTGTGAATGATAAACTACAAAACTGTCAGAAATTGAATAGTTATATACCCTTAATATAGTTTGTTGTCTGTGATATTTTAAACATGCAGTTGTTTCCTTGAGTAATGGATGGATTACTTGATCCATGACTACCTTTCAATGGCTGGAATATCTGCACTGCTTGTATGATGCTGCTCAGGCAGACGTGGACCAGTTGGTCTGTATCTTTAAGTCATATGATCTTAGAATAATGGTATATCTGCCTAGCTAAAAAATCCTAGCAAACTACAAGCTGATCACATAAAGCAAAGCAACTTTTTATGGGGTATGGAGTGCTACCTCTGTGCCACTTTGCAAGCAATTTTGTTTAGTCTGTCATTTATAAGCCTTAACAAAACTCCTTGTAATTATAGACATTTTTATTCAAAATAAGATCTTACTATAATACATGTTTCTCTCTTTATTTTGACTATATACAGAAGTGCAAAAAGTCAACTTCTCCCTATCTTTTCTGACATGCAAAATTGCAGCATAATCAACCTTCAAGAGTTTGCACACTCTTACTCGCTACGTAAACTTTGAATATTTGGATTATCAACAAAAAAAAGTCCCTTGATTTATTGATTATGCAGCTTATTTATAACAAGGCCTGATATTCAGGGATTTCCAAAAATATTAAAACAATATCTTAACATTTGAAATGGATACAGTAGAAAATAAATTTTTACTCTAATATCTAGGAACTATTTTATCATAACTAATTACAAACAAAATAACTCATCAAAATATTACTTAATTGTCTGCCAGGATTGTTGCCGTAGCAACAACGTAACACCTTACTTTTAATGATTACATAATATAAGATATCCATACAAAAGATCTTTGTTCTCTTAGTGAAAACTAACAATGACTGATATTCTTACATTGCAATATTAAGTCAGTAAAATAGAAATCATTTTGTTAACAATAATACAAATACTTATATGACAATACATGTAAATTTAGAACTGAGTATGGTATGAAGAAAATAAAACTACTTTTTATTCTTTTTTTTTCTATTTTGAAAAAGTTTTCAGTAAAACCTATATGTCAATGAGAAAAAAAAACTACAAACTTAACAGTATTTAACTTGCAATAGAAATGAAAACATTCTAATAAATGTATGAAATTAAAAATTATATTTTAAAAAGAAAAAAAAAAGAACTATTTCAATGATGTAGGTAATTATCATAAAATGCAAAGTCACTTAAACTTTCTTAACACAACTGAAATTACATTGGCTTGGGTTATAACCCGTAATGTAATCTAAGGCTTTAATAGATGCACAGTACAATCATTAATCTTGTCTTCTGCCCCATACCTAGAGCATCTCCTAAAGTGATTATTATATCATGTATCTCAATCATAATCAGTTGTGACTCTGAGGGTCCTGCAGCCAGTTCTGTGTGTTGGGATTTCCCGGGTGCAGGTTCTCAGCAATAGGATGAAATAGATGAACAGTTAATAGAACATTTTATTATTCTACATTAAATATTTTTGTATGAGAAAAACTTTGTCAAGGCTAAACTATATGGGATCTTTGCTATTAAGGCAATGCAATACATAGGCTGGATCAAGTGGACTAACCAGTTTACATGATCCACTAGCCAGATAGAACATACAGCCTTTGAGTTAGATTTATTTCATTTTAGATACGATGCATTAACGTTTAGATGCAGGTGATATATAAGATCAAATTCTGCTCAACGGCATCATGTTAAATCAGCAAGTATATTATGACCCTCGAAGGGATTGTCTAGTTCTTTACTATTGAGGTCTTCAACATCTGATCTATGGAGCATCAACACCATGCACCCCTGCCAATTAGCTATTTAAAAGTAGATCCGGTGCCAGAAATGCACAGCTCTATCAGTGGACAGGGCTTTGAAATACATCCCTACTCCAATTCACTTCAACGGGAGCACCACTGCAGTAACCAGCTCTGCCAGCTACATAATGGACTGAGCTGTGCAGTTTTAGCGCTGACTTCCAGTAGCGATGGTGCAGGGTGTTGGACCCCGGCTGATCAGATATTGATGGTCTATCAATAGTAAAGGAATGGACATCCTCTTTTATTTAGTGTATTGTAACTATGGTGGTTGGTAAACAGCTCTTGGCCATTATAGCCCTGAGGGTCCGACTCCCTACCACTCTCAAAACCTAGTGAACCAAAGCACATCTCCCAGTCTACCTGAGCCCATGTTTTCATAAGGTAATTAACTTGCTTTGTATAGGATCTAGAAGCTATAATAAGGTGGTACTAACACCCCAGATTCATCACACTGAATATGCACTGTACTGCACATGAGTGGACAATGACATGATCCATGTTATGATCCTGTCCTATAGCATTAATTATATCATCATCTTACTGTAGGAAATTAATAACTTGGCTGATATTTCTTGAACCAATTAGTAAAGGCTATCTACCCAGCTATTGCATTGCACATGTTTCCACTAGCAAAATACAAAGTTCATCCACGTTATACAATTCAAATGTTGTACATCAAATCAAAAAAATGCATACGTTGAAAGAACTCTAGTTTTTGGTAATTTTTGTCATGTGGGTAATTTCATAGCTATGAGTTTACTGAACCTTCGTGAAGATTGACTCCTACCAATTACTCACAACTAGAATAAAATTGCTGTAATAACTTGTACTCTGACATCACAGAAATAGCACATCACTGAATGTACACCTGTGACCAGTCTTCTGAGTAACTATCACTTATTTAAAAACACACATAGATTTCATCGAATATATTATATATGACTCTATATATTTACACACAATCATAAAAAGTCTAAATGTTTCTCTATAGTTCAGGTTAGTGCATACTGTATGTAATGTACATACTAGGTGTAAAATACTAGTATTCTCAAATGAATACTATGTTGTATATGCTTATCTATGGTACATATATACAGCACAGCCCTAAATAGTTTTGGAGGGGATGGGAGTAGCAGCATTTAATAACAGAGTAAGTGTATTATGTGACAGGATTATTTTGGATCCATCTTTGTATAATTTCCATATACATTTATAAATCTATATTAGAATGAATGTTGCTGAATCACTTGCCTATATGTTCACGCGATGTCCTTATAGTTTGTGAGGTTATGTTTTGTCATTTATTTAGGGGTCTGCAATTTATTGTTACAGAATGGATCCATGCGATTACTCTAAAATGCATGCTAAGGCAATAAAAAGTGCAACGTGTGATGATTAAGCATTGGAATTGTGATAAAAACATTCATTAACAAAAGAGGGTAATAATCATAGGCATTTGCCTATTGTATACATTCACCTTTGGGAGTCCTAAATTAATATATTAGACAGTATATTCTGTATAGCCAATTCCTTAAAGGAGTTTTCCCACCACAAGACTGTTGAGATCCTGACCAATCCTCCAAATGAAAGGAACACAGGACTAGTTAAGAGATGTGCGTTGTATTTTCATGAACAAGTCGCGCTCCACAAATTTTTATGTTCAAGGGATTTTCCAGGTGTTTAATATTAAGAACCTATCCTGAGGATAGATCATCAATATCGGATTGTCGGGAATCCGACAACTGGCACCCCCATCATTCAGCTGTTTGAGGAGGCCAGGGCGCTCAGGTGAGAGCTGAAGCCTACTCGCAACTTATCAAGCTCACCGCTCTACATTAGAAAGCTTGGTATTGAATGGGACTGAGCTACACACAGACCTAAGAAGGAGGATGTAGGGCTCACTGGAGTGCCACTGTCTCTTCAAACAGCTTATCAATGGGGGTGCTGGGACTCGGACCCCCACCCAACAGATATTGATGACTTATCACCAGGATAGGCAATCAATACCAAAATCTAGGACAATCCCTTCAAACATAATTATTTAGAATGTTTGGTAATGGCAGCCTGTATTCTGCCTGTAGAGAAGAAGACTCAGGTCATTGTAAAATTTCATACAGTATGTCTTCCAAATGAGTGAAATGAAGTTCACGTCTCTGGCTTATTATTGGTTAAAGGTGAATCGGGTGACAGAAGTATACTGGTTCCCTAGAATACTGTACAAGCCAAACAAGTAAGAAGAGTTTAAATGATAGGTTAACAGGATGTCAATTTGTGATTGAGTGGTCTGACAGCAGAACAAAGGGCACGCCCCGCATCCTTACAGATCAATGGTCTATTCTAAGGATAGGTTATCAATGCTATTAAAACTAATTTAAGACTACTATCACGCAGGAGCATTTTGGTCAGTATTTTGTAACAGAGGAGGAGGTATGCATTTTTCCATTATACTCTTATTTTCGGAGATTTCATTCCTGATTTTGGACAAATGCTGATGGCAATTACTGACCAATTACTGACTGCATGAAAGTGGTCTTAATCAGTTGTTGGAACTAGATATATTCTTCTGGCATTATAACATATCCTAAGATATTTTCATGAGGTTTAGGGCTGATTCACATGACCGTTGTTTGGGTCCGCATCCAAGACACATTTTTTGTGGCTAGGATGCGGACTCATTCACTTCAATGGGGCCACAAAAGATGTGGACAGCAGCGGACAGTTGCTCTGTTCCGTGGCCCCGCAAAAAAAATAGATTATGTCCTATTTTGTTTGTTTTACGGACAAGAATAGGCATTTCTATCATGGGCAGCCCATTCCATTCCACAAATTGCAGAACATTTACGGCTGACATTCGTGTTTTGAGGATCCGCAATTTGCGGACGGCAAAACACGGCGCAGTCATGTAATTGAGCCCTTAATCTAACATAAATAATTAGGATTTGTTAAAAAAAATTTGGGGAGAGTTATCAAAACTGGTGTAAAGGAAACAAGGATTTGTTGGCAACCAATCAGATTCCACCTTTTATTTTATAAAGTAGCTCTGAAAAATGAAAGATGGAATCTAATTGGTTGCTATGTTTTTTTTCTGAGCAGTTTGTTAAATCTCCCCCTGTTTATTTTTTTTTTTTTAACTACATATTGAAAGCAACAAACCTGTGTGAAATAGACGGCAGAACACAATACATGTCGTCCACCCACTATGGCATTTCCTGTTTTCCCTGGCACGTTTGTTTAAAACCACAAAAAAAGATGGCATTTCTATGATGTCAACCTCACATGTTTGGTTCAGGTAAACTCATTTCAGCGAGAACTTTGGCTTTGTAAATCTAACAGTGCTTATGACTGATCCATTGTAACATAGAAAATGTGGTTTTTATGCATACGAAAAATAACACTGTTGCAATAATACTCTATAATGATGCACACTCAATGGCACTTTATGGGCACAAATAGTAATACCATTTTTAAAGCCTTAATGTGCTTTAAAAACATACACAGCAGTGGGTTGCTTGGCACATTCATCTGTGTCAGACCCCTTGCCCTGTCTTACAATCTAGATCAGGAAAATATCATCCTTGTAAAACTAGTTTGCATGCATACTCCCAGCTACAATGGTAATTTTAAAGACAAGGTGCACCCTTTGTAATTTGTAAACCTTGAAAGAAAAAAAATATATAAAAAATTATAATCTTTGTCTAAAGACGTACCAACACGTTGTAGATAACCAAGTACAACATAGTCTGAATTTTCAACTCGGAAAGCAAAAAATACATCAGATGTACAAGTAATTAGTCCTAATAGACAAGGGTATAGCTAGAGGGGGTGTGACAGGGTATGTGGCACACCCCAGTGCTGAGTGCCAGGGACGTGCCAGAGGCAGAAAATTGAATATTTGGCACAGATGAAGTAAAGCCTGGCTAGGCCTCCGCTAAGAGATGTACGCATGCAAACCACTTTGAGAAAAGACAGGATATGTTGTATCACGTTTGAATAGAAATTTCACTTTAGCACAAATATTAAGAAAAATAAAATGTACAAATTATATACTGTAATATGTGTAATGGGATCCGTGTTGATTTAGGCATTGTTCGGCATGCAAGATGCAAGTGTGTCTCTGTGGGCAATGCTGTGTTTCTTGTTTGTACTGTATGCATACTATGGCTAATGGCCTTGGCCTGTACTTTCTTCAAGTTCCTTGTCCCTTAGCATAATCTGTAAGGGAAAAAATAAATAAAGGGTTAATTTTAAGACTCTAATCAGTGAAATAATGATCATTTTATTAAAGTCTATTCAGTATTAGAGCTATATAAAAAGACACCCCAGAATTGTTATATTATGGGGTATAGAATCATGTAAGCAGAATTGGATCAGTTGTGCCAACTGAAATGATTTGGCTTGGTACTATTCCCAAGGGTGTTAGCCTTCACCATTAAAGGGGTTGTCCGGACCATTTTCACCCAGGCAGCCCCCCTGACAGGAGCATCAGAGCAGTTTATGCTCCGATATTCTCCTTTGCCCTGCGCTAATTCGCGCAGGGCAAAGGTATTTTCAGGAGTTCCGGTGACAAACCGGGCTCTCCATGGGGCTACAAGGAAGCCTGGTGATGTCACATGCACTGATGGGTGAGCTTTTGTGCTGCCCTAGCCAGTAAAATGGCTAGGGCAGCGCTAAAGCACGCCCATCAGAGCAGGTGATGTCATCCAACACACTACTGGGCAGAAGCTTCCTCCTGGCAATGTGTTATTATAAACAAAAGATCCCCTGCCCTGAACGAATTAGCGCAGGGCAAAGGAGAGCATCAGAGCATGAACTGCTCCAATGCTCAAGTCAAGGGGGCTGCCAGGGTGGAAATAGAGGTATGTCCGGGTTCAGAGCTGAACCCCTTTAAGTCCTATACAGGGATCTAGACTCTGCTGCAAGGAAACCACAGTTCGCTTCTTCCTGGTGTAGTCTCTGTTTAGTGGTTGTTGACCTATGGGAGTCAAGAGACACAGATGCAAAGTGCCACAGGGATCAGACAAAACTACACTCAAGGACAAGCTGAGGTAAGGGCAGGCAGAGTTTGTGCTATTCAAAATCAGTCCAAGGGTTATGACAGGCAGCTCAGGGTCAGTACCATGAACAGGTAGAGGTCTGATAAAGAGTCAGAGGTTTGTACATGTACAGGCAAAACAAGACAATGCCGCACCTTAGCTGGACACTAAACTACTAAAACGTATTGCTCAGACACCTTCCCAGAGGGGAAGGAGCCTTCAATACCCTAAGGTGGCTAGCCATTGGCTGGGAAGACATAGATACATAGACACTGGTCCTTTAAGATCTGGAGGAAGCATGCAGATCAGGCAAGGTGAAGGCCTCATCCTGAATGGAGTGGACAGACTGGGCTGCTCCAGGCTGCCATACCTGGCGGAAGGGAATAGCAGGACAGGCATGGACCACTGGGGAACCTCACAGAAGTGAGTTTCCAGTAGCTGTGATCATGGAGGAGAGGGGTGGTGGGCATGGTTTTCTGGCATAACACAACACTTTTCTTTTAATCTTCTTAGAAATGTATGAATAAATTGACACCTGGCACCAGATGAGGGTGTGTTTCTGTACACCCACACAATCTCCAAAAAGTGCTGACAGTGGCAGACTCTGCAGGCATGCACTCTTTTGACAAGGTGAATAGTAATGCCCTGTTTTAAATTTAGTCATACATTTGTAGGAGAAATAACAGAGGTAGAACACAACACAAAAAAAAGATGTCTTAGAATTGCTACTTGATGAGGAATACTTGAGGAAAGTATTTAAGTAAAATAGGCATGCCAGGAGTGGTGATAGGTTCTCCACAAATACTTACCCTGATCCCACTGTTTATTGGACACTGTGCTAAAGCTGTTTATCAGAGATACTCCGCTGTTACTGTAAGTGGGGTCAGTGTGATGGAGCCGCTCATAAAGCCATTATGGAGGCTTGTCTGTGTCAGGTACAGAATAAAAATAAAATGTACCGTATTTTTCACCCCATAAGATGCACTTTTTTCCCCCCTAAAATGGGGGACGCTAGTGCATCTTATAAGGGTGAATACAGGGCAAAAAATATAAAATGTGTGTCGCATTGCTTGTGCACTGTACATCGCAGGCTGCACTACATAGAAACAGCAGCCTGCGATGTACCAGACATCCGTGTTACCTGGAGAGGGAGCGCTCATCGGCCGCAGCTTGTGCTTGTTGATAGGGATGGTCGCATTGTGTGCTGGGTGGTAGGGAAAGGTCTGCTGCAGCGGGCGCTGGGTGGTAGGGTCAGGTGGTGTGGCTGGTGCAGGCTGATAGAGAACGGCCGGTCCCGTCTGGTGCCGGTTGATAGGGACCGACTGGCTGGCAAATTTGCAGGGAGACGTTGATGGGAGCAGGCAGATGAGGGGTGGAGCAGGCTTTCCTGTCACACATACCTGCTCCGCCTCTAAGTCTTCACACATGTCTGCCCCTGTGTACGTGCCCTAGAAGCTGATGAGTGGCATGGGGCTGATAAGAGGTATGAGGGATCATAAGAGGTATGGGGGCTGATAGAAGGCATGGGGGCTTATAATAGGAGGCATGAGGACTGATGATAAAAGGCATGGGGGCTGATCTGAGGTCTGAATAGGGGTCTTGATTAGTTTGGAGCTCTTATCTGAGGTCTGATTGAGGGTCATTCACATTGGAGTCTGGGCTGAGGTCTTATTGGGGTCTTATTAACATTGGGGGTCTGATTGGTGGTCTGACCTGAGGTCTAATGAAAAATATTTAGTTTTTATTGTCCTCCTCTAAAACCTAGGTGCGTCTTATGGGCCGGTGCATCTTATAGGGCCAAAAATATGGTAATTCTTCCTAAGAATGGTATGTGATTTTACGGTACATGATATGACTTCTACACTATGGGTTATATTTATTATTATGCCACATTGTATTGTCATTAAAAAAAAAAGAAACACTGTATAATGAGCAATAAAGAAATGAAAATTCCGTGATAATGAGACTTACTGCATCAGGACATGACCTCTAGAGCTGTGTAACATATTTGTGACTACTCAGATGATCTGCAGATATTATGGGTATCTGTAGATAAAACAGGTTAACAATGAATTGAAAACATTTGCAGCCAACAATCAGCCATTTGTAGAAAACAGAATAAAAGCCGTTGACTTCTGAATACGCAGTAATAAGTAAAACATTGTGAAACTAAATGCTACAGTAGCAAACTGATGTTAAGAAATTGCTCAACAACTCTAAATAAGTGTCAGCAGCTGCACAGGGAGGCGAGGGAGCAGCACATTACAGAAATCGTATGGAGCAGTAATCGTCAAGAGATCCTCTTTTGTTGGCATACACTATTAAATTCTGACTAGAATTATCTAACCAAGAACTAAGGCAGAATTTATGCAATGATTTATGGAAAAAAGTATACAAGATATTGGGAAAATTCTATATTTCCCAATGTTGCGTCAACTAAGAGTTGACTTGACTTAAGGTGCAAATCCCTAAAAAGTTTTAACGATCAAATCTAGTAAATAAAAGAACATGATATAATAATTAGTTGAAAAGGGCAACAACACTGACTTCATATGTATTACTTTCAATGTGTGCTAGATCGGCATCAAAGAATGACACCGAAAAAGAAAAATTGTTTCTCTCTGAAATACCTTTGTTGTAGAATGGGCCGAGCTGAACTGTTTCTTTTGTGGATGATGACATCACATTGAGCTACAGTATCATTGAGTTACATGTAGTAATAAAGATATCATAGTAATTGATGGGTTCTCCAGGAATTCAATATTGATAAGCAAATTTCTTAAAATTTGATTTGGACCCAGATAAACGCCACCCGAATCAAAAGTGCCTGGAAAAGTCTTTCTCTCTCTCTCTCTTTGATTCTTCAGGATCAATACAAAATTTGGGTTTAAAATTTTAAATTAAAATTTTAAAATTAGAACCTTTTGAAAAAATTTGGGTCAAATTTTAAAATTTTGTAATCTATTCACTCTTCTCAAATGACTTCATGATCAATGTCTAATTGGCAAGCGTCCAACTCCCGACACCCCTGCCGATCAGCTGTTTAAAGGGGCCACAGTGTTCAGGGGATTACAAGTATTACAGCAGAAACGTGAGCTGCAGAAAGGCCAGGTGACTGATGGACGTGACATCACAGGCCATGGAGGTGGCAGAAGTTGGACCCACACTGATTAGATATTGATGACGCATCGTGAAGGTAAGTCATCAGTATTAAATTCCTGGAAAACCTCTTTAATGACAGGATCTGCTCTGCTCCATCTAACCCTGCTTTAGTATTTTGGGAACCTGCAGAATGGCTCATTTAGAGGGTTTATTTTTTATTCTATCCTTCCCTAAGTTAACCTGTCACATTCAGTCATGTGACCTTAGCTTTTTTCCAGGAGAATGTCTTACTTCTTATTAAACTGCAATTTAAATAAAACCTGTCATGAGCTTTGAATGCTAGGAGAATGAATACGTATGCCAACAGGAGGAACGGTGAACATGGTGTTATTACAAAGCACTGATTTAGAGTTGTTCTTAGGAATGGAAGCTGTAAATTAGCAAACCTGGTTGGCTGTGGCTGTTGCAGCGAAGGGAACACTTGTGGCAGATGTTGCTGCTGCAGACACAGTAGCGGGCGCTGTACCGTGCACCATGGGAACTTTCGGAGGAAATCATATAAGCAAACATACAGAAGAGTGTAGCACAGTGGGAACCATAGCAACAGGTGGCAGAACAATTTGGCATGGTATTTATTGCAGCGTGAAGCCACGTGGTGTAACATCATCACCAGCGAGTGGCATGCAATCAAAGTGCAAAAGCAGGTCAGCATTCCAGGGAAAAGGAGGAAAAGGGTGGGATGAAAGAGAAAAAAAAAAGGGAAAATGTTTGTTACCATAAAAACATTGTATTCATTACACACAAAGCTTCATTTTTTATGACTGAACCAGCTATAATGAAAGTACCTCTATTATGTGCACACAGGGGAGGAATACATTGTGTCGGCATAACCAATGCTGCAGAGTAGAAATGGGCAAACTTGAAAAAAATGTAGCTTAGCCAGCATTTTATATGTTTTTTTTTTTTTCTCAATAAAAATCTTAAATCATACTTTCATTTATTTTGGCATTTTGCTTTTCAACGGCTACACAAACGAGCCATGGTGTTTGCAGCACCTAACCAGACAGTGAGGGACAGGTCATCCTGCTCTCCTCCTAGTCCACCATTTTTAGTACAGGAGATGGTGACCTAAGGTTATACAGGGACTGGCAAAAATGAGCAATATTTATAGATTGAATTGACTTGAAAAATGTGGAAATATAAAGGCTATGTTCACACCACATTCGTATGTATGTTTAGTGTATGCATTAGAAACTGTTTCTGATTGGGTCAATGGGCTCCTATGAACCTAACACATTTTAAAAGAATCTCCTTTCAGGATCTGATGGGCAGGAAGAATACATTAGTGTTCCATTTTTAACTCTCTTGGAAATTGTGACCTGTCATGTGGTGTGTAGATCCCAGAGAAGAGGCAGCACTCCTGAGTTAAATGGTGATGACCCAATTTATTCCAAGGCAACGTTTCAGCCTACTCCATGAGGCCTTTGTCAAGCCTCATGGAGTAGGCTGAAACGTTGCCTTGGAATAAATTGGGTCATCAACATTTAACTCAGGAGTGCTGCCTCTTCTCTGGGATCTATTTATGTGTGGAGGATTGTCCGTCCTCCTGAGGATTTTGCACCCGCCAAGCCCTTTGGACGTGCTGCTGCCTATTTCTGGATTTATATATATATATATATATATATATATATATATACACATTTTTTTTTTACAGTGGTGGCCTATGGGCAACATATGCAATTGTATGACATACAGTGGCATGCATCAGACCTTTAAGTTTGGTGCATATGTTAGGAGATTTTCCCAGTGTATGTGCTGACAGTAAAGAATAGATAAAGGCCCCTTTCACACGGGCGAGTTTTCCGCGCGGGTGCAATGCGTGAGGAGGACGCATTGCACCCGCACTGAATCCGGACCCATTCATTTCTATGGGGCTGTGCACATGAGCGGTGATTTTCACGCATCACTTCTGCGTTGCGTGAAAATCGCAGCATGTTCTATATTCTGCGTTTTTCACGCAACGCAGGCCCCATAGAAGTGAATGGGGATGCGGGAAAATCGCAAGCATCCGCAACCAAGTGCGGATGCGTTGCGATTTTCCCGCATTGTTGCTTAGCAACGGGACCCAATCTCTATTATTTCCCCTTATAACATGGTTATAAGGGAAATAATAGCATTCTTAATAAAGAATGCATTATTAAATGATGAGGAAGGGGTTAAAAATAATAAAAGTTAACTTACCTTAGCCACTTGATCGCGTAGTCGCGATCTGTCCTCTCTTTCCCTGCAGCATCGATGATCTAAAGGACCTGTGATGACGTCATCACATGGCCCAATCACATGCTCCATCACTATGGTGATGGAGCATGTGATTGGTCCATGTGACCATGTGACATCATCCAAGGTCATAATCACTATCCTCAGGCTGTGGATAGTGCTTAAGGACCTTGGATGATGTCACGTGGTCACATGGACCAATCACATGCTCCATCACCATAGTGATGGAGCATGTGATTGAGCCATGTGATGCTGTGACATCATTACAGGTCCTTTACATCTTTCAAGCTAACGGAGAGGAGGCCGGGCTTCGCGATCAAATGGAACAGGTAAGTAATTATTAGTTTATTATTTTTAACCCATTCTGCACCGGGTTCAACATTAGGGAGATGGCCAAGGGTATTATTTTACATTATAACTATGTTATAATGTGAAATAATACCAGCGGGACAATTTCTGACCCAAACATGCACTTCTGTGAAGAAGTGCAGGTTCGGGTCTGGGTACCAAAAGTGCCGATTTTTCTCCCGCGCGTGCAAAACGCATGACAGCGCTTTGCACTCGCAGGGAAAAATCGCGGCAATTCCCGCAACGCACCCGCACTGTTTGACGGAGTGCACCCGCAACGCCCGTCTGAAAGAGGCCAAAATGGGGAGCCTTATGCCTCATTCGCATGTCAGTGTTTGGTCAGTAATTTTCATCAGTGATTTTGAGCCAAAACCAGGTGCGGCTCTAAACACGGAACAGGGGCAGATCTTTCCTTTATACCTTATGTCTGTGGAGGCTCCAATCCTGGTTTTGGCCCACAATCACTGATGGAAATCACTGACTAAACACTGACGTGTGAGTGTGCTTTAGGCCGCTTTCACACAACCAATGTTTGCTCAGTGATTTCCATGAGTGATTGTGGGCCAAAACCAGGATTGGAGGCTACACAGAGATAAAGTATAAGGGAAAGATTTGTACCTGTGTTTTTCACCCACACCTGGTTTTGGCTCACAATCACTGATGGTAGTCACTGACCAATCACCGACTGTAGGTTGTCATTCACTAGATGCTGTGAACAATGCTTTAGCAGCAGATTTGGAATCCATTCACATATCTGTGTAAGGGCTCATTCAGAAGAGAAGGCTCCACATTTTTTGTGCAAGGAAAAAATAATAAATTTTTTGAACGGACCTCATATGGGTGATGTCTGCGTGCAGTCCATTTTTCTCATGAACTGATTAACTAGAATGGGTGAGTCTTGCAGGAAAAGTTGACCTAAAGGTCATAGTCAAGTGGCTCTTGCAACATGGCCATGTTACGTCGGAGTACCCCACAGCCATACGGGGTAATGTAGGCTCTAATTAAACTAATGAGCCTGCACTGTTTAGTCGGTCTGCAATGTTAAAGGTGCCGCACGGCCATTAACAATACAGACCGACTAACCAGTGTGGTGTTAATAGTTATATTAGAACCTTCTGCAGCGCGGTGCCTGATTGCAGCATGCAAACACCACTCGAACGCGCTGTGTGGTCGTATCTAAAGGATTTATTTATAGAAAACCACTCATGTAAATTAACTTATTAATAGTGTTGATCAAACTTGTGTTTTAAGTTCGGCATCCAAGGTTCAGGTTATTAAGAAATTCCGTTATAGATTCTGCTACCATAACGGAACTCTATAACGGCATGAACCACGGAAGCCTATAAGAGGCATTCCGTAGTGCATTCCATAATAATAGAAGACTATGCTGGCCACGATCTTCTATTATGATGGAATACATCCAACCCGAACCTTGGACGCCGAACTTAAAACACAAGTTCACTTAACACTACTCGTTAACTATAAGTGAAAATTCTACACTGGCACAGCACACAGACGTGAACATGGCATGATGTCTGAATGAGCCATTAGTGAGCATTTCCATCCATACGGTATGTATATTATTATGGGTGCAAATCAATCGGTCAGAAATGCTTTCTCTATTATCCTTGTGTTTGGGCCGATCACCTGACCAGACTAGGAAAGATCTTTCACTGCCATTGTAGTGGAAGAAAAGTGACAAGCAGACTCCGCAAACTTAGTGCTCCTTAGCCTACATGCACACGGCAGTGTTTTTTTGCGGCCTCCGTTCCGTTTTTTTGCAGATCCAATGGTTTCCCATTCATTTCTATGGATCCGTTAAAAATGCGTTGCCTGTCAGCGTCCGCTGTCCACATTTCACGTCCGCAAAAAAAATATGGTATGTACTATTCTTGTCCGCAAAAAATGGTTTGCGGACCCATACAAGTCAATGGGTCTGCAAAAAATGCGGATGACCAACGGAAGCCATCCATTTGTCACCTGCATCCGTTTTTTTTGCGGATGGTTGCTTGGAAACCAGGGCACTTGTACAGGTACTTTAAGAAACTGGTTCAAGCCTTCAGTTGTTTTTTTTGCGGATCCGTAAAAAAACGGAAGACACAGGGAAACACAACCTACAAAATTTGCGGACACACGGAACGGATGTGAAGAAAAAAGGAAGACGGATCCGCGATTTGCGGACAGTAAAAAAACAACTGTCGTGTGCATGTAGCCTTATAGTGGTTGTCACTTTTTTAGCCCAGCAGCTATGTACCGTAACTCCAAAATGAATGATGCCAGATTTTACATTCCCCATGGTTCAGACCGTGCCCTACAAATGCCATTGTTTAGCTGGGGTATAAAATCCTCAAAAATGGGTTGTGCCACAAAATGGATGCCTCCACTGTGTGCAGCTGCATTTACCATTCTTTCTATGTTTAATCCCCATGAATAATGTGTTTTAAACAATTTCTAGCAATAGAAATATTAGCACAATGTTTAATTTACCAACCGAGTACAGTCAAAATCCACAGACAGTAAATTCTGAAATGACATAAGCAGCATCTCCCAAACTAGACAAGTGGCCCCAGACATGGATTTTGAGTGCAAGAATAAAAGTTCATCAGGCATGTCAAATAATTAAGAAACAAAGCTGGCACCTACCAAAACTTGCAGCGGGTGTCATGCACAAAATTGAGCCTGCCCATCATGCATTGCAACAGGAAGGTGGATTGAAAGGGAAAAGAATTAAAAAAAAACCCATCACACATGTTATTATTAGGAAAAATTATTTGTACAAGAAAGAAATGTGTTATTAATGCAACAGTGGAACGTACAGTGAGCATACTAAAATCACAGAGGAGCAGAGTGGGTGATTAGGACTTCTGTGGAGTAGTGATCAGCGGCAGGGGCAATATTCGAATTCGCAATATTTCGCAAATATTTGGGCAAATATTCGTCATAAATTCGAGAATTCGATATTTCGTGATTATTTTCTTGATTGCAAAAATCGGCAATGTAATAAACCCGTATTGCGAGCGCAATACAGTCGTGGGTCACTTTTGCTAGAAGTTTCCTGAGACTGGAGAAAATGGTTGGCACGGCAGAACATTACAATAGCTTTATATGCAGATAGAGTGCTCCGATATATTTGCGATTGCACAAATCAGAAATGAATGATGCGCATATTTTTGTGCAATATGTGCAACTTCACACTTTAGCAGGTCTGACTACATATTAGTGATTGGTGCACTAAGTATTGTTGTGAACTTGTGACATCACAGCACTGTGTCTGTAGCATGTATGTATGGATAGCAGAACCTATCACACTACCTAACACCCTGCACTGGAACCTATCAGCTACACTATATCACTATCTAACCTACACTGACTATCTCCCACTAACTATCTGTATTATATATATAAGCTAACTAACTAACTAACTAACTAACTAACTAACTATCTAATGTAATGACACAGGAAAGCACAGATCACAGTAATAACATTGCTGTGTCTCTCAGAACTGTAATAAACTGCATAAAATGGCTGCTGGGGAGGTTCTTATATAGTAAGGGGTAGGCAACTTTCCTATTGGTTGCTATGGATGTTGCTAAGCTCAGAGAAAGACATTGCAGGCTTCTCATTGGCCCACAAGAAAGAAGCAGGGAGGGATCATGGGTTCAGAGGAAAAAAAATCTAGAATATTCACGAATACGAATCTATAGCACTATATTCTAAATCTTCACGGATTCTTGAAGTGGCGATATTTGCGAATAAAACTTGAGATTAAAATATACGTGCCCAACACTATTGTGGAGCAGAGGAACAAGAAAGCCTGCAGAATGCTGACTGCTGCTCAGTCACTCAGTTTGTAACTCCGGTTAAGTACAAGATAAGTAATGCAATTTATATACTAAGTAACAGAACTAGGGCTGAGCGAATCGAAGTATCCGAAGTGGACTTCAATACGAATTTCAGTAAAAAAATTGATTTGCCGCGAAGCTGAATTTCCTTATGCTTCGTGTAACGAATCAATGTTCCCTGAAATGGCAGTAAATCAATCAAAATGCCTGCAGTGGCCTCTTCGCTCTCAAATGGATAAGGTGAGTATTATTTATTTTTACCGGATTAACCCCTGAAAGCCCTTATTATTATTCTCAAATGCTGCGAACTGCGATGAATATGGCATCTGAGGGGTTCAATGACGGAGGGCGGCGCAATCGCCACTCCCCATCATTGTGCCTGATACTTACAAAGAAATGCACTTTGCAACAAAGTAATTCATCACAAAGTGAATTTCTTTGTGAAATCAAATTTTTCAAAACGTCGCTCAACACTAAACGGAACAATGTGGTTTAATGCTATGTGTAAACTGTAAAAAGCTGTTCACAGGTGAGCAAACACTTGAGGATTCTCCGATTTTGTAAAAATAATGCCAACTAAATCAAGATCTGTACACGGGGCCACAAATGTCTCTCAGACACCTGGGCTGGGATGAGACTGCAACCCCCATGCCTAACTATTAGGCCACTACTGTCCTTAAGAAATCCAGCAATCCTGAAAGCAGATCTTCAGGACTGTGGGTATGAAGGCTCTACTGCCTATATATAACCACTGGGCGAAGAGCGGACTCTATGTCCTGGACTTGTCCTATGTAAACAGCTCTTTTATTTGCTGTCCTCGGATTGTGCTGTGTAACAGGCTGTCCCTTGGATTTCTGCCACAGTTTGCATTGACACAGAATCCACCCATGAATTAACCCCAACCTCCCCAGAAATGGACATGCTATTTTATTTATTTTTTTGCAATACATACTATAAAATTACTTTTCTAAACATTTTTTAAACCAGTAACTAGAGATGAGCGAACTTCAAAAATTAGTTCGGCGTTCGGGTTGGGGTAATCGCCGCATCCCGTTATGGATTCCACTACCGCAGACTATCCCGGCATATGGAATCCATAAGGGGCAGCTTCCACGAACCCGAACTCGGAAAAGCCGAAGGACCTGGGGTGGCGTCACCGTCATGTGATCAGTGCAGGGCGTGGCTCAGCACTGGAATCCAGTGCTGAGCCACGCCCCTATACTGATCACATGATGGTGACGTCACCCCAGGTCCTTCGGCTTTTCCGAAGTTCGGGTTCGTGGAAGCTGCCCCTTATGGATTCCATATGCCGGGATAGTCTGCGGTAGTGGAATCCATAACGGGATGCGGCGATTACCCCAACCCGAACGCCGAACGCAGAACTAATTTTTGAAGTTCGCTCATCTCTACCAGTAACCGGATCTGTATAGCACCACCTGCCTTTTGTTATTTTCCTTATTTCTCTGTCCCTCCTCAGTAATAGTGTTGAGTGTGAATATTCGAATCGCAAAGTTTAATCGCGAAAATCGCCACTTTGAGAATTTGCAAATATTTAAAATCTAGCGCTTTTATATTCGTATTTGTGAATAGTGTTGATCGCGAATATTCTAATCTCTAATTTATCGAGAAATTATCACAAATATCGGCACTTAACAACATCCCTAGCAACCAATAGGAAAGTTGCCTTCACCTCCTTTAGTGTTGATCGCGAATATTCTAATCGCAAATTTTTATCGCGAATATATTACATTTCTGATTTTCGCAATGAAGTAAATAACGACTGGAGATCACGAATTTTCGAATTTGTGGCTAATATTCGGCCAAAAGTTTGTGAAATATCGGTAATTTGAATATTGCCTATGCCGCTCATCACTACTCAGTAATATCGCTGGTGTGGACACAGTGGCGTACATAGAGAAGTAAGGGCCCCATAGTAAGGATCAAACCAGGCCCCCCACACAGTTCAGAAGGGTTTCCACCTAAACCCTTTCAGTGACCCTTGGGACATTTTTATACTGCCTCATTTGCTAAAAGTTGTTCCTTTTGACCAAGTCTTCACCTCCAGTAGAAGAGGAGATAATCCCAACTAAGACTTGGCCCCCTCTTGCCCTGGGCTCCATAGCAGTCGCATGGTCTGCCACTATGGTACTTACGCCCCTGTGTGGACACACATGTTCAGCTCATCAGCCCTATCGAATGTTAGAAGCTGTGACAGTTACAGTGAAAGAGCTGCAGCAGAAAGGTCACACCCCCTGATAAAAGATATACCCTGTCAGCTGCTGGCTTGATATAAATTTAGAAGATCTATTGCAGTAATGAATAGAGAGAGGTCTGGATCCATGTGAACTATGGGTTGGATTCATATACTAAATTTATTCTGATTATTATATTTTTTACATGAATTATGGGATCAGCTCTTAAATTGGATTTTCATGTGTAATTCAGCACACAACAAATTAATTGAAATTCTCAGTGAAGATCCACCATGTGAACATGTCCTAAGGCCTATCTGCTACACGTTGTATATTGCAAGCTTTGAGTACACCCAGTTGTCATTTAACTTTGTTACTGTATAACCCTTTAAAACAAAAGTTTTATGCTAGATGAATTATGCCTGTGGCTTTCCATCTAAACGACGACCTGTTCTAGTAAATGCTTGTATGCTTTATAAAATGACAATTCTTGATCATCTTTTCTTACATCTATCCATTGTGCCATTCTTCTGTGTATGAATAAATTGACAACTGGGTTTTACCCATTGGGGGTTGTCCGTGCACACCCTGACACTGTCCAACCAGTGTTGACTGCGTAGGGACACACCCCTTTGTCAATTCTCAATACATTCATTTCTAGAAAGAATAATAGAGGAACAGTGCACAAGTAGGACAGATGCTACAGAATTGTGGGGGATATAAGTATTTACTAAAACACAGAAATGACAGGTCATCTTTAAATGTTTCTAAGCAAGCAGAAGCAGATGAAATCATCAAGGACAAGGCTAGAAACGGAAGCCAGTATCATGCTGAATACCAGGAATTGTGGGGGTAGGGAAGGGAGACCCCACTAATGTTTTATTAAAGGTGCAGATCACCAGCAGAACGTTCAGATTTTGTCAACTGTCTGGCTGTGTTCACATGCTCAGGATTTGGTGATGATTTAAGTGCGGATTACACACCTAAATCCTCCCCAGCTAATCTGACATTATGCATCCAATACAAGTAAATGGGATATTTATATCCGATGTACGTGCAGTGGGAAAACTGTTTTTTGGTGAAATATTGACCTGCAGGTTTGCATATTTGAAACATGCTCATGATTTGCACCTTGAAAAGCCATGGATTTTCCCCCAATGAATTACTATGGTTCTAAGGCTTATTGCACACGAACGTATGGTTTTGCGGTCCACAAAAAAACGGATCCGCAAAAAAAAGTATGACATCCGTGTGCATTTCGTTTTTTGTGGAACGGAACATCTGGCCCCTAATAGAACATTACTAGCCTTGTCCGTGATGCGGACAAGAATTGGACAAGTTCTATCTTTTAACGGAACGGAAAAACAGAAATACGGAAACGGAATGCACACGGAAACACTTCCGGACCATATACGGAACATAAAAATACGGCCCGTACACTTGCAAAAAAACGTTTGTGTGCAAGAGGTCTAACCCCGGATCTGCTGGCACATACATACATGTTGGATTTGCCTATAGATGTGAACATAGTCTCTCTGGACATATCCCAGCATGCAACGATACTACGTGAATTTCTTAAAATTCTATTTGTGTCCAAATAAATCTGGGTCCAAATAAATTCTAACAACGTTGAAAGTGCTGAGTGTCTAAAAACTCTTTCTCTTTGATTCACCTAAATAAATAAAAAATTGAGTTCAGCAGAACAGAACATTTTGGGAAAATTTGGGTTGAATTTCTGAATTTGCTCATCTCTAAACAATATCTATCTGACCTTTCATACGGCTCACTACTAATTTTGCTGTATCCAAATCCGATTCGTTAACAATATAGCTTCTGTCTTTCCGTAAAATCTATGGTCTCTGCAGAGGTGTTTGCCAACTTGCGACAAATATCCTGAGACTTGATTCATCTCAAATCTATGACTTTATACTTCATTTATTCGGATAAATTACAGTGTTAAAATCCGAAGCTGAACTCGGCTTTGTTAATGAGGCAGGATATTTGCAGCTAGTTCACAAAAACCTCCGTGGAGATCACACATTTTATGGTAGGACAGAGGCTAAATTGTTAAAGGGGTTCTCAAGGAAATAAGAAAATGAAAATACATGGATATTACTTTATTATAAATATATTCCCAAATACCTTTTATTATTTATAATGGCTCGTTTTGTCTAGGGAGCAATCAATAGACGAAATAAAATGGCCGCTATCCTATTAGTACACAGTACACACAAAACCTGTTCTAATCACACAGCAGGACAAGTAACTTCACAACACTGAGGTAAAGAGCTGCCTCATCCTCCTCTCTGCTCTACTTGTCAGGGATTATGATCCTGAATACACCTGATAAGATCTTCAGCTTAATCCCTGTAGGATTGAAGTTCATGAGGAGACCTGAAGTACAGAGAGGAGGTGGGGATGTGGCTGTGTACTGCTGTGTGAATAAGAAAGGTTTTGTGTGTACTAGTGGGACGGCGGCCATTTTATTTCTCTTAATGATTGCTCCCCAAACTAAATGAGGCATTATGACTAAGGAAAGATATTTGGGGATGTATTCATAGTGAAGTAATATTTAGGTATTTTCATTTTCTTAATTCCCGGAGAACCCCTTTAACGAATCGGGTTCGGATACAGCAATCCAAACCCGATTTGCTCAACACTACTCACTGCTATCAGTGATTTACCCCATAACTGCTTCCAAACTTCCATTCCCTATTATATAAGCTAATTAGAGATGAGCAAATGGATTCTACTGATTTGGAATTCATCCCGAATTTCAAACAAAAATTTGGATTCTAACTAACCGTCTTGAGTCAATGACAAAAAGGCAAAGCAGAATTGGCTGAACTAAATACTCCTCATGCATACTTGTTGGTCTCCCTAATGAGAAAGAGCACTGCCAAGGCCACTCTGCTAACCAGGGTAATTTCCTCTTGAGTCTCCCCATGCACTCATCCTTTTGGAAGGAGAACTGGCTAGCATGTCTCACTTCCAGTGGGATATTGCTTGCAGATCTCTCCCCACCCCCCTTTCCCCCTTGTTTGTGTCTTTTAGGACTCTTATTTAATCACTGATTCTTTTAAGAACAATATGAGTCCTAGGAGACACAGCAACTGGACATATTTGATTTGGGTGAAACTGATTCAGATCCAAATCAGATTTTTTGAAAAATTTGCCGAATTGGACACAAAAAGTGTTTCAAGAAATGTGCTCATCTCTATTGTTAGTACAATGTTAGACTACGCTGAGTATAAAATATTTAGGAGATTTTAGTCTTCTATACATCAAGTTATATGTCATGCCAGTCAACAATTCTCTTCACATTGGGCTTACCTGGTGGGAAAAAGGCCGCCTGCTGCTGGAGCTGCATGTTGGCAAGAGCCTGTTGGTACTGGAAAAAACCCGTATTAAACATTCCGGTGGCACCATTGGTTTTTTCAAGTGCAGGCCTCTTTGGTAATGGGGGAAGTACATTTTGAGGAATTCCCTTCAATCCGAAGGAGGAAGAAACCATAAAAGGAACAAAAATAAATAAATAAATAGTAAAAAGACCAGACTGTCATCATAAAAAAAACTCTCTGAGCTGGAAAAGGCGGCAGGCAAGTAAATTCACTGCAGACTTCTCCAGGTCAGAGGGAAATGAGCCATAAGCAGATAAAGCAGCACGCTAGACTACTGCACTAATGTTATAAGCCCTACCCTGGGGGAATCATTGACCCCTGATTTAGGGTCGATTATATCTCCTCATTCACACAGGCAACAGATATTATAGGTGAATAATATCTGTACCTTGCAGGGGAAAATGTACTAGAGTATCTAAATAAAAAATACCGCAACTTTGGAGCTATATGGCAGGTAGAAGTTTACATGGTTATTATTTAATTGTATGTTTAGGGGAATAAAATTGCACTGCTAGCTCCATGAAGGTCAACAATTAAAGCAACAGTTACCCCAGAAAATGACTGAAGAAGGTAGGATCATGTTGAAAAAATACCCACATTCCCCCAAACCTATCTACATGTAGTCATGCAAACCTTACCCGTGCATGCAGGTATGTTAACATTGACTTTACAAATGTTAAAACTACACGTACATAAGAGTAGCAATAGAGCCATGCCAACCACACACATATAGTACACACATTTATGTACAGTCTGACTATGGTCTAGATGATAGAAATACTATTTCTGCTGAGGTGGCACTGAATGTGGTTATTGTGGTAAATAATACGCATAAGAATAGATTGCTATCTATACGGATGTAGCAGAGCTGAATGGGTCATTTAACTCTTAGGCCCCTTTCACACGGGCAAGCACCCACACTGAATCCGGTCCCATTCACTTCAATGGGGCTGTGCAGATGAGCGGTGATTTTCACGCATCACTTGTGTGTTGCGTGAAAATTGCAGCATGTTCTATATTCTGCGTTTTTCACACAACGAAGGACCCAAAGAAATGAATGGGGCTGTGTGAAAATTGCAAGCATCTGCAAGCAAGTGCGGATGTGGTGCGATTTTCACACGTTTGCTAGGAGACGATAGCGATAAGCAACCCCATTAAAGTCTATTTACTGTATTATTTTCCCTTATAACATGGTTATAAAGGAAAATAATAGCATTCTTAATAGAGAATGCTTACTAAAATGTAGATTGAGGGGTTAAAAAATAAAAAAAAATTACTCACCTCATCCACTTGATCGCGCAGCCGGCATCGTCTTCTTTCAGGACCTGCAAAAGGACCTTTGATGACGTAATCGCGCTCACCACGTGGTTACGTCAGGGCAGGTCCTGATAAATGAAGATAGAGGAATCCTTCTATCTTCATTCAGCAGGACCTGCGCTGACGTCACCGAGCTCACCACGTGGTGAGCGCGATTACGTCATCAAAGGTCCTTTTGCAGGTCCTGAAAGAAGAAGAAAGAAGACGATGCCGGCTGTGCGATCAAGTGGATGAGGTGAGTTAATTTTTTTAATTTTTTAACCCCTCAATCCACATTTTTGTAAGCATTCTCTATTAAGAATGCTATTATTTTTCCTTATAACCATGTTATAAGGGAAAATAATATAATCTGCAGAATATCAAACCCAAACCCGAACTTCTGTGAAGAAGTCCGGGTTCGGGTATGGGTACCAAACATTCAGATTTTTCTCACGCGCATACAAAATGCATTAAAATGCATTGCACTCGTGCGGAAAAATTTAGCGATTTCCCTCAACGCACCCGCATCCTATCTGGCCCTCACATGCGACGCCTGTGTGAAAGAGGCCTTAGGGGTTCTGTTGGTTGCACAGAGAGAAAAATCGTTCACTAAAGATACTGCCTGCAATCCTATGTAAAACCACAGACAACACGGCGTGCTATACCAATTTGCTGTAGCTCTGCTTCATCTTATATAAGCGCCTGTTAACCACACTCAGTTTTACATCTCATTTTATGACCACAGAAAATGTCTAGATAACATACTCTATGCTTGCAAGCTTAACACTAGTTTCTACAGTAAAAGCTACATGCCAAGCTAAAAGGTGAAAGGTCATAGTACCAGGTCAAAGGTTGCCTCGAGGTTTCGCTTCAGTGATTTGACAGCCGACTGAGTCTTAATTAGCAGGCAGCGAGCACATGATGGCAATGGGCCAATGGGGTTCAAGCGCATTAACATAAACAGCAAGCAGAGGTGCATCATGGGGGCAGCAGTGCATATTTTGGTAGGTGAGAAAAAAAAACAAATAAAAAAAACAAATCATCCGAATGCCGTATAATAACATATACAAGACTAAACATGCACAATAAAGGCTCTGGTTCGTTACTCTCATACAACTTTTTAACGGAGAATTAGCATACATTATATAGGCAGTGACTGATATAGGATTTGCTGGTATTTTCACGGCAAGTAAAAAAATTTTTTTTTAAATCTACATTTGTTGCCAAAATTTCAATGGAGTGAAACCAGCAAATGACTTTAACTTTCTTTACCTACTGTATGTAGTAAACTTTTGCATGCTTTTTTTTTTGTATTATTTTTAATCCATGCATTGCTTAAAGGGGATTATACCTATATATATGTAATGCCCATTACATATTGCTGAGCCATCACAATGGCCAACAGAGAAGCATGCGCTTTATTTCCGCTTTTTACGGTGGAAGTTGTTTATTTAACGACTTGTGTATGGAGTATCAACTAACGGGCAACACTGTGCAAAAATGGAAAATTCATATTTTATCCACTGATGCCTACTCTGTCACTGTCCAAAGTCTTTCATAAATGGATATTCCCACATGTTATAAAGTGATGGGCTATGGTTACTTTATGATCTGTGGAGGTCAGAGAGGTGTGTCCTAGTGACATGCTATCATTTAAAAGATGGGGCTACCCCTTTGTCCGCTTTCAGATGAGCGAGTGTCACTCTCCGGACTCGAAGCGCAGCACCCGTCCTGACCTCCCAGCACTGCCGGGGTCACATAGCATTATATTGATTCATGATTCTATGTAACCCTTACCGTTCTGGAATGTATTATATAACACTGGCAGCATTATGTCAGTGTTATACAGTACATTCCAGACCTCTAAGAGTTACATAGCATCATAAATAACTATAATACTATGCGACCCCAGCAGTGCCGGAAGTTCAGGACGGGTGCTGCACTGCAAGTCCGGAGCGTGACACTCGCTTGTCTGAAAGCGGCCTTTAACTGGGTTTCTGCTTTGAGGACATATTCAGGGTTCTTTTCCCCTGGCACAAAACTGCCTAGCTGAGGTGTAATAAGCCACCTAACAGCCTGCCTAAGGACTCATGCACATGGCCATATACTTCAGAAACACAAAACAAACTAAGGCCTCTTGCACATGACCGTGTGCTGGCCAGGCCCGTGCTGCGGACCGCAAATTGCTGTCCGCAATGCACGGGCACCAACCGTGGGGCAGCCGCAGGTGGATCGTGGACCCTTTCACTTGAATGGTGTCCACGATCCGTCCGTTCCGCAAAAAGATAGAACAAGTTCTATTTTGTTGCGGAACGAAAGCACGGAACGGAACCCCACGGGAGCACTCCATAGTGCTTCTGTGTGGTTCCGTTCCGTGCTTCCGTTCTGCACCGCATCTCCGGATCTGCGGACCTGGCGGGGCAACAGCCGTGTGCAAGAGGCCTAAATCTCCAGCATGCCATGAAACTTCCCAGTTTATTTGTCACATTAAAAACATCAGATGAAATATGAGAGACACTTACCCGTTTCAGACAAGTAAATGTTTACTGTCCTTAGTCATAGCTATAACTGAGGATGGTACATATTTACTTGTCTGAAACACGTAAGCATCTAATGGTTTATGAAAATAAAATACTAATTTCTACGGGATGTTGGAGTTTTACCATTTATTTTTTTAAGAATCAGGAGATTCCATCATTGGCCACCTTAAGATTTCTCTCCCTGCCTAGGCTGTAAGTCTAGGAAAGAAAGAGAATAGACCCTGGGTATGTCCGCAGTGAAGGAACACAGGTGAGACTTTAGGGATAGATTAAAGAGGACCTTTCACCGTTCCTGACATGTCAGTTTTGACAAATACTTGCATCCCCCTGTAATAACAATTATGGAGCATCTATTCCTATGACTCTATATGGTGCCATTCCTCTATTATTCCTTCTAGACATTTATAAATTAATTACTAGCAGTTTGCAGTGAAGATAAAGCTGAGTGTTACCAGCTGAGGGTGTGTACCTGCGCAGTCTGACATAATCCAATCAGTGCTGCCAGTGTCAGACTGTGCAAGAACCTCCTCCAAGTGGTAACACCCATCTGCAAACTTCTAGAAGGAATAATAGTGGAATGGCACACCACAGAGCTATAAGAAGTGTTATGACATGAAGAATGCAAGTAGTTACTAAAACAGACATGCCAGGAGAGAGGACAGGTCCTCTTTAACTCTGAAAAATACATTTCCATCTTTCCCTGCTAGTGTTACACTTTAATAAGTTGGAGGCCCACATGTCAAGATGTAATCTTCAAAGCAACCTTTTTCCCTGGAGTCTCATATTAAGACTGAAGTGTTAAGAAGGTTTGGCGAGATCTATGCTCAACTAACCACACAGAGGAGCAGATAATGACCTGACCAGGAGATGATTAATAACTTGGACTCCCTTTAAGGGTGGGTTCACACTAGCGTGATGGTTTCCGTTATAGCTTTTCATTATATCGTGGTTATAACGGAAAATAGCGGAATCCATAAAACGGAGGACGGATCCGTTCTGGAGCCCATAGACTTGTATTATGACGGAATGCAAAACGGAAGCCTTTGAAAGGCATTCCGTTTGCTTTCTGTCCTAATAGAAGTCTATGGGAAAGCATAACGGATCCGTCTGGTTCCCATTATGGAAGACAGAAAACAAAGTCCTGTCGACATAACGGGACCCAGACGGATCCGTTATGCTTTCCCATAGACTTCTATTAGGACGGAGAGAAACAGAATGCCTCTTAAAGGCTTCCATTTTGCATTCTGTCTTATGGATTCCGTTATAACCATGTTATAACGGAAACCATAACGCTAGTGTGAACCCACCCTAAGGCTACATGCACACGACCGTTGTTTGTTTCCGCGTCCGTTCCGTTTTTTTTCACGGATAGGATGCTTCCCCATTCATTTCAATGGGTCCGTCAAAAAATGCGGATGGTCAACCGTTTTTGTTCCGCATCCGTGATCCGTGTTTTCATTCCGTCAAAAAAATAGTGCATGTCCTATTTTTTTCACGTTTGCGGACATGGATAGGCATTTTTACAATGGATCTGCCATAAAAATCGGATCCGTCAAAAAAAACGGTCTGTCATCCGTTTTTTTTGACGGACGCAAAATTTCAAGGAGGAGCGGACACGGAGGCAGGCAACGGTCGTGTGCATGTAGCCTAACAAGGATGAAAAAAAATATTTTGCTCTATATAATCTATTAATGGAATTGCTAAGAAGTCAGGTTCAAAATGAAGCCACCAAAATTCACAGCAGCCCCTTTCACAGTCTACCGTCTATCTAAATTCTGATGACTTGTGTGCAAGTGTTATGGAAGGCAAGACAGATCGGGGCGTAATCCATTAGTATTATACAGCATAGGCACACCGTCTCCTCCCGCAGCGTTATATTGCCCAGTAGGTTACCATAATAAAGCTGTCAAAGCAAGCTCTCTTACTTGGCTTTTGTTATGGCTTTTGCTGCTAAACTGTTACTTAAACGGTAAAATGTAATGGACAAAGGACAACATAAGATATTACCCACACGAGACGTAGCTGTATGCACTTTCAATATTAGAGCATTAGGACATATTCATATGCTTTCATACTGCATAGCCCTGGCATATGCAATTCTACAGGATTCGCCCTGCTATAGACTATAGGACAATCCAAAAAAATGACACATTGTGGCCAATGACAAACTCAGCTCCTCTACATCTCACCAAGTCAGTGCACCTCTATCTGTACCTTTTCCTTAATGCAGCACTAAAGACACTAATTCAAGGAAGTCATTTTACAGGATTGGCAATGTGGCTCGTAGTGGACAGCGTAAACTTACCATGGCTGCTGCGGTTGCTGCTGCCTGAGCAGCTGCAGCCTGGTTGACCTGGTATTGTGCAGCCTTTATCTTGGCTTGCAAATGTGCAGGGGGATGGAAGTATTTGCACTTTTCCCGTGAACACCTTCCTTTAATATAATCCATACACACGGTAACGGTGTTATCGTTGGTGTCGATCATCGCACTCTCAGATGGGTGTGCAAACCTGCACTCGTTTTCTCCTCTGTTACAGTTGCCACGTTGATACTCTCGACAAACCTGAAGACACATTAGAAGAGAGCGTTACCTGGTTGGATAAAACTTCAAACGCCAAAATAAAGGGACACCGATGTATTCATGTCGTGCACCCAGGGCATGTGTCTATAAGCAAGTGCACAAGGGAACGGAAGCAATTTCCACTAGAGCAGATGTGAGATTTTAAGACAATTAAGGTTTGGTTACATTTCTATTAAATCATTTTAACAAATCGCACCAGTAATTTAACCTCGAATGAATAGAAAACACTATCCAGACAGAAACATGCTGGTATCATTTTAACTGTATGCACATACTAGAGTGTTCTCATTTTTATGGGGTGAATATTCCCAGCAACTGCATGTTCTATGGAAAGCCACTAGAGGGAGCTCTTGGCTTTCTAAAAAAAAAAAAAAAAAATGTAATGCTCAAAACAGGTCGGAGACGATGCCAAGCAAAGCCAATAAAACTGTATAAGGAATAAAGTGGCTTTGTCTTTTTACAGTCATCATGCCAACAAAGCCAGTTCACATATAACTAACTACTAATTATTGTTTTCTTCCCCCACCTAAAAGGTCTTGCATACCTAAGAGTACAGTGTGTTCACACAGGAGAGTTGCGTGCAGAAAATACTCAGCATTCTACAGTACTAGCAATGTGGAAAAGAGTTTAAAAGAACTCATTTACATATTGCAAATAAAATGTATCCATATAGCGCCACCTACTGTTTGTTTTTTCTTATGTCTTTTTCCGACTTAGGCCTCATGCACGCTGTGTTTTTGCGGTCCGCAATCCGCAAAACACGGAAGCTGTTCCACATTCCGTTCCGCAATTTGCGGAATGGAACGCGGCCCATTGTAAAAATGCCTATTCTTGTCTGCAAAACGGACAAGAATAGGACATGCTATATTTTTTTTGCGGGGCCACGGAACGGAGCAAAGGATGCGGACAGCACACAGAGTGCTATCCGCATCTTTTGCGGTCCCATTGAAGCGAATGGGTCCGCGCCCGAGCCGCAAAATATGCGGCTCGGACACGGACCCAAAATACGTTTGTGTGCACTGAGAAGGCCGCACATGCTCTGTTTTAACCTTCAACTGCTCTTGTGGTGTGATAGGGAGAGCATGGACACGCCCCCATAGCTGCAGCAGAAAAGACACTCCCCTGTCAGCTTGATATAAATGTAGCAGAGCAATGACTGGGGAGATCTCTGGATCCATGTGAGGTACAGGGCTGGTTCTAGCTTTATTAGAAAGAGATTGTCATGTACTATATGATGTGTGATTTTATTTTTTTACATTTGCCAGAGGATAACCCCTTTAATCCACAGCATGTCAATTTGTGCTGTAGATTTCCACTGCGGATTTCACCATTTGCTATGCATAGAGTGAAGTTTGCAGCAAAATCTGCAACATATCTGCAGTACAAATTCTGCTGTGGAAAACCACTCCATGTGGCCCTACTCCTAGGGTATGTTCACATGGTTGAATTAGCATGCTGGAAATTTAGGCACGGAATTAAAAGAAAATGTGGAAAATGCACCAAAATCTGGGTGGAAAATTCACTGTGTGGACATAGCCCTATAGTAGATGCACAGCAGATTTTTTGCAGAAATTTCTGTGAGCTATCCATGTGTCTACGGCTGAAACATCCTCAATCAGATGAATGGAAGTGGTTTTCAGTCATGGAAATTTCTGCAACAAATCTGTCACATGTGAATTTCCCCTTAAACATGTATGAACCTGGAATAACCTTGACAAGCAGAGCAGTAGCACCTCTTGTATTATTTACAATCTCACTTACAGATAATAGTGCTTTACATTTTTACTCATTTGTATATGTTGTGTACATTCATTATTAGTGATGAGCGAATTTCTTAAAAGTTCATTTCGGCTTATTTACCTAATTTTACTAAAAAATTTGCTTTGTGATGAATTACCTCATCACGAAGCGCATTATTTTGTAAGTAGCAGGTGTAATGACAGGGAGCTGCGATAGCGTCGCCCCCGTCATTGTACCCCTCAGATGCCGCGTTCATACGTGATTGCGGCATCTGGTTGTAAAATTAACAATAAAAAAAATGTAATCAAACTTACCGCCTCCATTTGCTGCCGACGGGCCGGCCTCCGCCATCTTGCTTGAAGATCTCAGCCAAAATCCTGTGCGGCGCGAGATTACATCATCACGCCGGCTGGTGTGGTGACATATGATGTCATCATGCTGGCCGGCGTGATGATGTAATCTCGCGCCGCACGGGATTTTGGCCGAGTTCTTCAAGCAAGATGGAGGCTGGCAGCCAGTCGTGAGGAAATGGAGGCGGTAAGTTTGAATTTTTTTGTTTTTTACACTATTTCAGGTTAAATTGATTCGCTGACACGAAGCACAAGGAAGTTCGGCTTCTAGGCGAAGCGAATTTATCCTGAAATTCAGATCAAATTCCACTTCGTGGGATTCAATTCGCTCATCTCTATTCATTATACATGATATATTTTCCATTATGAATTTACGTGCATTTGAATTACAAAAATATTGCAGTTCTGTGCAGCTTCACATAAATTAATTATGAATATGATGGAATTTTTGTCCAGGAATATCAATATCAAAGGACTGTCAATCATAGCAGCTCCAAGCTATATACAGCTTCCCACACTTCACTTATATTATGTTTAAGGCAGATGGTTTCATTACTTTGTTACATTATTAATGAATGTATTATTTAGTAATACATTATTATTTAGTAGTGTTGATCGAGCACCAAAGTGCGATGCTCGGGGAAGAACCCGAGCATTAAACCAGGCACCCCCTGCTCTGAAGAGGGGAGGATGTCGGGCCTCTAGTTCAGATTAGGAGTCCCTGCTCTGACTCCATATATAGCTATGTCCACACACCCAGTGTATTTAAATCGAATTTAGCCTGTAGTTCAGAAAAGTTTCTGTCGGGATCTAAACTCACGACCTTCTGCGTTAGAGGCAAAGCACTTAACTAGCTATTATAGCTGAATGGCTAAGTGCCTTGCTTTTAATGCAGAAGGTCATGAGTTTGAATCCCGGCAGAAACTTTTCTGAAATACAGGCTAAATTAGATTTAAATACACTGGGTGTCCCAAAGCAATGACTCCATATATGGACATAGCTATATATGGAGTCAGAGCAGGGACTTCTAAGCCGCGGACTCACACTGAGGGATTCCCTCACTGTACAGCAATCTTCTGCATAGAAATAGAGGCTAATTTAGATTTAAATACACTGGATCGAGCACACGCTGTGTTCGGCTGAACTCCGCGATGTGCTGAGCATAGCGATGCTCGAGCCTAACTGGTGTTCGGCCGAGCATGCTTGCTCAACACTGTTATTTTGCTATAATTCTATACTAGGACAACTGCCGAAATTTCTAGAAATTGTGACATATCACAGCAGATGTCAGTAAAGTGGGCTATTATTAATTATCTGTGTAATTCGGACGTTAGATTGCTGCTACACGTCATAGTGATTATGTATTTTGGATGCGGGAAAAAAAAAACGTATTAAAAAACCATTTGCTACATTTTCTACCAGCAAAAGGGAAAAAGGCAAATCATTACATTAATCACAAAATGTAATTTCATTAATGCCATTCAATTGCTGTGTGTTTTCCGTTGCTGGAAGGAAGCACATAAATGTGGATACGTTGTTGCAAAAACTGCATGCCATGTTTTAATGTTTTATATATTTTTTTCTGCATCTGAAATGCAGTACCTCCGTGATGTGTGACAGCACACTTAGTTGGCCGTACACATCCTCAGATCTGCATGGTAGCAGCTTATGTACAATACTTTTTTGGGTCATTTATGGCTGGTACTTTTCTTAGGTTATGTTAATTTGTTTTCAACCAAGGTTTAAAATGTGTGCATGGCTAATAGTGTTGGGCACGAATATTCGAATTGCGAATATTTATTGCGAATATCGGCACTTTGAGAATTCGCGAATATTTAGAATATAGTGCTATATATTTGTATTCAAGAATATTCGTCATTTTTTCCATCTGAACTCATGATCCCTCAATTCTGATTCTTGCTTGTGGGCCAATGAGAAGGCTACAATGTCTTTGTCTGAGCTTAGCAACATCCCTAGCAACCAATAGGAAAGTTGCCTACCCCTTACTTTATAAGAACCTCCCCAGCAGCCATTTCCTGCTTTTTTTTTTACAGTTATAAGAGAGACATCAGTGTCATTGCTGTGCTCTGTGCTTTCCTGTGTCACATTACATAATTAGTTAGCCTATATATATATATATATATATATATATATATAGATATATATGTTAGGTAGTGTGATAGGTTCTGCTGTCCACACATACATGCTACATACATAGTGCTGTGACATCACAAGTTCACAACAATACTCAGTGCACCAATCACTAATATGTAGTCAGACCTGATAAAATGTGAAATTGCCCCTATTGCTCAAAAATATGTGCATCAATTGCCAATTTGCTCAATCGCTAAAATATTGGAGCACTTTATCTTCATGTAAAGCTATTGTAATGTTCTGCCGTACCAACCATTTTCTCCAGTCTTAGTAAACTTCTATCAGCTTGAAAAATGTAGCAAAAGTTACCCACACCTTTACTGAGCGCGCAGTACACGAATATTACACTGCCGATTTCGCAATCAAGAAAATAATCGCAAATTCTCAAATTCGTGAATATATGACGAATATTCGCCCAAATATTCACAACATATCGCAAATTTTAATATTGCCCCTGCTACTCATCACTAATGGCTAATAGAAGATAGACAGATGATACTCAAGATTAATATTAACATTTTGTGGTGACAACCTACAGTACTTAACATGACTACCTGGCAATATGCTGTATCATATTGCTCTTGGATTACCTACTTAAATATCTATAAATGCTTCATCACCAGCACACTGCATTTCCAATCAACTGTCACTGTTTGGATGGATGGATAGATAGATAGATAGATATATAATAGATAGACAGATAGATAAAAGTTGGATAGATAGATAGATAGATAGATAGATAGATAATAGATAGACAGATAGATAAAATATGAATAGATAGATAGATAGATCTGAATGAACTTATGTTCTCCAGCTCATGCTGTCTTCCTGTGTTGCTTTAATGGAGCGATTGTCTATTCATACTGGTGCCATGATATAGTGTAGTCATTCATAACGCTCACAAAAGTAAACATTTTTCCTGGGTTCGGCCTGCATATTCTATATAATTGCAATATGATTGAGATCACGGAAATCACACTCACGGTATACCATCCATCTGCCTCAATGTTATATTTATTGAAAATGCTATATATATATTGATATGTGAAGGTTAGCAGCTGAATTGATAGTGTTCAGTTTGAAGCCAACAGAAATAGTAACCAGAACAACCCCAAGCAACATAAACCCAGGACTTTACATTGTTAGGTAGACATTTATCAAACTGGTGTAAAGTAGAACTGGCTTAGTTGTCCATAGCAACCAATCAGATTCCACCTTTCATTTTTCACAGCGCCTTTGGAAAATGAAAGGTGGCATCTGATTGGCTTAGTTGCCCATAGCAACCAGATCTACTTTACATCAGTTTGATAAATCTCCTCCATTGTTCTCTGACACTATTTATAGTCAGAACAAAGGCTGGACCTTAAACAAGAATACCTGCCAAGATTAAAAATCTTGCAGGGTCTTGGAGGGTACCGGTTTTCACTGAAGAGAACCACCGGGGTAACAATACACTGTGGGAAAAGTCCAGCCAACCAGTACCCTGCTATGCACTGATGATGGGAAAGAACTAAACAAGAACAAAAATTCAAAAAAACAGCTAAATATTGTTCGCTCTTTCTTTTGGAGAAGTCTCTGGTTTGGCTAATTTCCATATTTTTTTCCCATGAGCATGTCCTGAAAAAAAGTCTCTTCAATGGAAAACAGTACCAAGAAAACACATCTCATTTTAGACTGTAAATATCAATGGGTAGCACACAATATATGTAATAATTATTCATTTGATATGCATTTCTGTAAAGACACAACAAAAAATACTTTTCAAAAAGACACAAAAGATATGCAATATAAGACTTAAAGAAGAAAAGGAAGAAATGGAGTTAGCGGAAAGGAATATGGTAGAGATTGCCTTAAAAATAAGGTTTGACTGTGTAAGCACCAGAGTTGAGAAGTAATGGGATGAACTGGAATGGAAAGGTGAATACAAGTAGTGACATGAAACAGAGTGAATACATTCAGTGTTAGAAGATCCATGTGGTCACGACAATTTCCATGCACTCAAAGCTTGCACAGAAGGCAAAAAGATAGAAATAGTATGGTGTAGACAGTGAGGAACACTCGCCTTTCTCTTCTGAGACCGGGGGTCAAGTCCAGCTTGATGTCCTAAGTGAAATGAGTTTGCTGGTCTCAGCTCACTTCCCAGAGGGCAGGAGTCCACATCATAAAACCACCACACATAATTTGGCACAACTGGCAGTCTCTGTTCTGGAGAGGCCCAGGATTGAGCTGGCATGGAGACTGAACTACCTCTCACCCATAAAGAGGGTGCTCCCTCCAGTTCAGGGTTGAGGTCATTGGTTGGGCAACGTGGGGAAGCTCGTACTGCAGCTGCCTGATTGTAGCTGGCCGCCTGTGAATAAAAAGAGGACTTCAGTTTCCATTCCAGCCAGTCCTTCCACCATTAACATAGTTAAAGTGAGCTCACTACCTGACCTGTGGCTGCAGATGCAGAGGCATGTCATGGCAAATGCAGAAAACAAAATACATAGGCAATAAAAATAAAGCATGCAAGAAAAAGCCAAGAAATTGTAGGATGATACTAGATGATTTCACCATTTATACTCTTTAGAACTTTTTCACTATAATCCATGTACTGAATTTAGAAACAATCACTAAATAACTTCAAGGGGTTCTCTAGGACTTCTGATTAATTACCCACCCTTATAACTGACAATGTTTAATATTCCATTCTGTCTTTTCTTGGTGTCCTGCCTGGGTGCTGAGGGACAGCCTACTGTATAATAGCTTACCATTAGGGTGCCTTCACATAAAAATCCGCCATAAAATATACACAGGTGCAGATTTTTACAAAGGTGGGGATTTTGCTGCAAATTTTTGTGCGGATTACATCCACCATTGAAATGAATGAAGACATTCTACTTTAGAGAAGCCACAACACATTAGTTGTTCTGCAGAATGTAGTTTCTCAGCGGAACACAGGGCAGGATTGACACTTTCCAACTCCGTAGGATAACATGGGAGAAATATTTAAGCTCTGGATTTTCTGGTGGATTTTTCCACCATGTGTGAAGGCACCCTTACAATGCTCTTTGGGGTGGTCATCTAGCTATCCATTCTACGTCCGTGCTATGCAACCACTGAAGACATTCTCTTCAGGTGACTACTTTTCCTACCGTTATACTATATAGCCTTTCTTACAAAATTATCCTAAACATATAAATTGTATAAAAAAAATGTTTGCTGCTTCTCTGATTTTAATGAATTATGGTCATCTTGAGGAGCAACAAACTCAGTCTTGCCTACTGTTGAATTGTAAATGATAAAGCTGAATCTAGAAATGTCAGGTGAAAATGATGAAGTGCTGCGGCAGTCCTAAATGTCACATACATGCCTTACATGTCCATCTTAAGGAGAGGAAACTGGAAGCAAAGAAATGGTGAACGGATGAATTGTTATGTATAGCTATGATGAAGAGCGGAGTCTATCGTGGGAAAGCAGAAAGGTGATCCACAGGTGAAGTTCTATGGGAAAGGAAGGCGTCAAGCGTAAAGCACATAATATGATGAGCAGAATGGAATAATCTGTTACACAAAGCCCAGTCCTAGGTAGATACAGTAACATTATAACACACCACTTGTCTCTTCTACTAACCTTTCAATCTGTCAGTCTTGGAGTATATAGCATTCCAAACAGTAGATCCTCCTTGGCTTTTGGACATTGCATTTTGAGGCCAATATTATCACTACTGACAACCAGGACATGGAGACTGCTGCTTGGAATGGTATACACTTCAAGGTATCTGCTGGATCAGTGGAATAAAGAAGTAAGTCATAGGGTCATCTATATCAGTGTTCCTCAACTCCAGTCCTCAGGGCTCACCTGCTGGCCATGATTTAAGAATATCCCACAAAATGAATACTGCTGGTAAGTCCTGATGCATTAAAACTAGTTATATCACCTGCTCAATACTAAGGAAATCCAGAAAACGTGACCGGTAGGTGTACCTTGAGGACTGGAGTTGAGGAACAAGGCTCTACATGACAAATTTGACTATGTACATCAACAAAGAGTATATAGTAGCCATTATTTTATATTATCTGATGTGCAAACTTCAGTTTTATAAAGTCCTTATACAGCAGGAAGATGTCTTGCAAACAGCAAAATGTTTGCCTGTATAAGTGCCATAAAAATGATAGACATTTATGGTATATCCCTAGGACCATCTTCATGTTCCCGATTGTGTCGTTTGGTCTGATAGAACCTGGCTGTGAAGAGGAGGAGAATTATGAAATGTAGCTAAGCTCAGCTTGGCTGTTCAGATCAGCCCAAAGACTATAAGGCCTCTTGCACAAGACCATATGGCTTTTTCAGTACTTTGCGCAAAAAACGGATCCGCAAAAAATACCGATGACGTCCGTGTGCATTCCGTTTTTGTGGAATGGAACAGCTGGCCCCTGATAGAACAGTACTATCCTTGTCCGTTATGCGGACAATAATAGGACATGTTCTATCTTTGAATGGAACGGAAAAACAGAAATATGGAAATCGAAGGCATACGGAGTACCTTCGGTTTTTTTGCAGATCCATTGAAATAATTGGTTCCGTATATGGTCCGTATACGGAACACAAAAATCAGAACGTAAATGGAAAAAAAAAAAGGTTCAAGTGCAAGAGGCCTAAAACACACGTGCAGCCAACTCTCTCCTTCTTCTCCTCCCTTCTGGTAGCCAGGTTCTGAAACGCTGATAGACATGACTCAGAGTCCCTGACCTGAGACAATCATTTATCTACAGAAATGCCATAAATGTCTATTTGCAAAATACCCCTTGAATTTAACCAATAGCTAGAGCTATAAAGACTTTGGCTTCATATTGATACTTTCTACTACTTTAATATTCTAAAGCTAAATCTTTAAGTTAATATTGCAAAAATGTGTTAATAATAATAATAATAATAATAATAATAATAATTATGAAACAATGGAACATATACATATGGCAACTTTTTGTGTTGGGTGAGCAGAACTGAATTTGTCATTTGGCATCATGTGCTATCAGTGACTTTCCATAGAAGCACATACATGTTTACAAGTTATATAGCTTTGTTCATGGCTTTAATTAAATAATATGGTAGGTACAGATGTGTCCTTCTTTTAACTTGCTCTTGGCTCATACATAGCGCAAGATGATCAGGTATGAAAAATAAATGACTTTATAATACTATGACATGAGATGTCTATCACACATGTGTTCATGTGCAGCCACCCAGTGGTAGTTGTGTGAATTGCAGTCTGTCAAGAGTTTTGCCAGCATGTCACAATATTATATTAAATTTGTTTTGTGAAAAATGTATTTTCTTAATTATTTTCAAGCAAGGGGAAGGATAGACCCATTTGCACATTTAGTTCAACCTTTTATCCTGCAGTGCTGATCCAGAAGAAGGCAAACAATCCCTGTAGGGTTGTGTAATGTTGCCAATTTAATACTTACTATTTAATACAGACTACAACCTCTTATGACCAAAACTATACAGCACTTGGAGCTGGGCTTTAATCCAGAGCACCTTACATATACAGTGCAAGATTAAATCTTCTGCTCTTATAATCTAGCAAGAGCAGGTCAGGTCTAAGAAGAAGATTGAAGCAGTTTATTACAACTTCTGCCCTCTCCTATGCTGGGAACATAGTGCTCAATGTGATTTCCCGGTGTCTCAGGGGTAGAATAGAGCCACAGGGTCTTAGCAGACCCTGAACAGCTCTGCCTGTGTAGAATCCCCCACGTGAGGTGTTTTCCCCTGTAATTTTGGCTTCTTTTGGGTGTCCTAGTTACAGTGGAAAAGCGCAAAAAAAAAAAAAGTACCAATGTCCCCCAGAACTTAGTCTTTAACAACCCTTTTGGAGACATATTATGCAGCAACTGAAAAAAACATGCTAACCAAAACCATTGCCATAGTCACCAGGTTCATACAAAACTATATATACAGATTATATATCAAACTGACCAACACTAAATAGGGAATCGATTTTAATTATGTATTTTGGTGTCGGTTTGCATATAAAAAAATTAAAAAAATAAAAATAAAAAGCTATATGCCATGCCTTTTTCTTGTAAAACCACAACCCCTTGCTGTTAAGCACCACCCTTTTTTTAGGCTAGGTGCAGAGAAGTTTCTCTACACCATCTTGCTCCACTTTTTGGCATCATTTAAAATAACATCTAGGTGCACTCACATTAGTAAATGTGAGCCAGTGTCCTATATACTAGTCCTTCATTACTGTAATTTATTTAAGGTCAGTCTGAAGTGAGGGTCCCTTTAATGAATGTCTATAGGCATCTCTGTTGATTTTAGATGCTTAAGGCCCCATGCACACCACCGTTGTTCGTTTCCGCGTCTGTTCCGTTTTTTTTCACGGATTGGATGCTTCCCCATTCATTTCAATGGGTCCATCAAAAAATGCGGATGGTCAACCGTTTTTGTTCCGCATCCGTGATCCGTGTTTTCATTCCGTCAAAAAAATAGTGCATGTCCTATTTTTTTCACGTTTGCGGACAAGGATAGGCATTTTTGCAATGGATCTGCCATAAAAATCGGATCCGTAAAAAAAAACGGTCCGTCATCCGTTTTTTTTGACAGACGCAAAATTTCAAGGAGGAGCGGACGCGGAGGCAGGCAACGGTTGTGTGCATGTAGCCTAAGGCTACATGCACATGACAGTTGTTTTTTGCTGTCCGCAAATCACGGATCCGTCTTGCTTTTTTTTCCACCTCCATATCCGTTCCGTGTGTCCGCAAATTTTGTAGGGTGTGTCTTCCGTTTTTTTGCGGATCCGCAACAAAAAACTGAAGGCTTGAACCAGTTCCTTAAAGTACCTGTACAAGTGCCCTGGTTTCCAAGCAAGCATCCACAAAAAAAATGGATGCGGATGACGAACGGATGGCTTCTGTTGGTCATCCGCATTTTTTGCGGACAAGAATAGGACATGCCATATTTTTTTTGCGGACGTGAAATATGGACAGCGGACGCGGACAGGCAACAGAAGAGGCATCCGCCTTTTTAACCGCCCCATAGAAAGGAATGGGAAACCATCGGATCCGCATATAAAAACGGAACGGAGGCCGCGAAAAACCACTGCCGTGTGCATGTAGGCTAAGACTATTTAGAAAACTGAAGTAAAAGAACCCCAATTAGTATAAGACGCTCTTGTACATCATTCTAAAATAAGTAGCCAAAAAACATGTTCTTATGGTGTACTAAAGAAATCGTAAAAAATAACAAGTTCAGCTCTGCTACATCTGGACCTATATATTATGTAACAAAACAGCAATTTCAAGGATTTTCTGTCGAATACACCTTGGTTACTATCACTTGGCAACCAAAGTAATTTGTTGTCTTCACAGCGTGGAATGGATGACTCCAACTAGAAGCAATTAAAATGCGCCACAAGTCAGCATACAGGATGGTTACAGTGTAGATAATTAGGTCACCTGAAAGTAGACTCTTCAGTTAGCCTAGCAGCACACAAGGGGTTAATAATAGTCAAGATTTCATTCATAAAAGCATTTAATGGTTCAAGGACTTTAATGCGTCTGAATGTGTGAAGACTGTGGTTATTACATCTGATGTTCTATAGTGACAGCATAACTAACTAAAATGTATGTTTTGCATTTATTACATTCTTTAAAAAAAAATACATCCATGTTGTTGGGTGATTACGCGGCGTTACATTGTTCATACCTCCAGTCTGTCGGTTCTCATCAACTTCTGTGCGGCAGCTGCAGCAGCCTGTGGCATTGCGACTCCAGGGTTTCCGGCAACAAGCACTGGTGTGGTAGGAAGGATTTCAGCTGGTACTAGGCCCGGTGATACAGGCCCCAGGTATGGATTAAAGGCTGCTGTTGCATTGGTGGCTAGGCTTGGTGCCATTGAGAACATTGGCTGGAAAAGACAATATACTATCAGGGTAACATTGTAACTTGCTAATAATTTCTAAAAATCAAATGGTGATGCATAAAGGTTTTGGGGAAGATTTATTGAAATGGTGGAAAGGAAAACTGGCTTAGTTGCCCAAAGCACTTTTCATTAAAAAAAAAAAAAAAAAAAAAAGCTCTGAAAAATGAAAGTGAAAGGTGAAATCCCTCTTTGTCTCTTTGGATATATAAAAAACCCCAAAGAATAAAACATACTATCTTTCACTGAATGCATTTTATGAAGATATTTTCCATACAATGGTGCCATACAGAAGCAACAGTGTCTACATCCCTTTTCTATGGAACTGTAGAGATGCATGTCACCATACAAACTCCATTCCAGACACATGGCTCTGCTATGTGCATAAGGTTTTAGTCTTCAATAGTAAATATTGTTTAATTTTTGCACACGGCTGACGTTCGTGTTTTGCGGATCCATTGTTTGAACGGAATGGCCAACCGTGGAACAGTTGTGTGAATGTGGCCTTAAAAAAACTGCTAAAAATGCCAAATAAAATAACGTTTTACCTCATGTACACATACATGGCAGATTATTCAGAAAAATTACCTGAAACAACAGTTACACTTTAAAGTTTAGAAGAATTGATGTTTATAACAAAACAAATATATATATATATATATATATATATATATATATATATATTGTGACACAGTGAGAGGTTTGGTGGTAAAAAGCAGGTATTTTCCTCTCACCCTGTGCTGCTGGGTTGATTGCAGCCAGGTGAGGGCAAATACTGGACCGGATTTTAGGTGCCGGTCCGGGTTTTTTGGGTGATTACCTAGCTGCACTTAAGACAGCTGGGTTTTATGCAAACTCTCTCTCTGTGTTTGGGATCTGAGCCCTGTGCTGGGCTGAAAAGCTGAGACCTGTGTGTCAGGAGAGCAGGCCATTTAAAGACGGTCAGTGGACTTTTTGTGTTGCTGAGCATTCAGCCAGGTGTGAACTAACACCTAGGATTTGAGGTGATTTAACCTGGAAACTGCTGGTGTTCCGTGGAGCTCTCAGGGCTGGAAGCAAGAGCTTGCAAAGAGGCGTGCAGTCTGCCTGGAAGCCTGAGGTTGGACTTTCCTGCGGCTGGGCTGACAGCCGTGTGTGAACACGCACCTAAACCACACAGGTGAATTTGATTCAGTCTTGGACTTTTGTTTTGCCTCAAGTTTTTGCTGTGTGTGAAGTAACACTAAGTGACTGTTTTGAGTTTTTGTTTGTGCAAGTGTGAAATAAAACACTGTTTGCTGCACTACCTGGACTCTCTTTGCCTCTATACTGCACCCGCACCGCTGTCTACCAGAGCAACCCCCCCCACAATATATATATATATATATATATATATATATATATATATATCTCATATTAATTTCCAGTAAGGACTGGAAGATCTTCTAAGAAGAATTATCTGACAGACTCCTCATGAAATGATCTGGGTGTCCAAGGCCAAAAGGAATGTAAAAAATTTTGTAGCGGTGGATAAGACACAACACATCCTACCCTCTTGAATCTAGAACTCCCTGTTCCCTTCAAGTGTGAAGAAAAACTCAAAGACTGCCTTCAGTGCTAGGCAGCCATCCAACCACTTTCACAGATGTTAGCACTGTGTCTGTACACAGATAAATAGAATCATGATCTATGTTCCAAAGGCTTCTGTTACACTGCCTTTCTGTGTGAGTTTATTCATTGAAGCTCAGCACTGTAGAGGTTAACTCCCTCTTGCTCTGTGTCCAGGTGCTAGGCTGTGAGGTCCTGATAGGCGCTGCTCTATACTGTATGCTTAGCTGTGTGTCCCACCTCTTGCCTGTGCAATAGGTCTCAATAAATCTGCCAGATCTGCGACTCTTCCTGCTGGAGCATGTACTAGAGCTATAATCCATTTGCCTGTCCCTGTACCTAGTATGCCTGCCTGTCCTAACCAGTGCTTGTGTCCCTGGTCTGTTTATCTGCCTGTTGCCTGTATTCTGACTTAGTTACATGTGCCCTGGCCCTGGACTGTCCTTGAATTAGCATGTACTCTGCCGGACCTTTGCCTGGTTCTGTTTGTACGTTTTGCCTGTTCCTCTGGTGTTCTGCACTGGTGTCTCTGTGGGTCAGCTGCTATCTACACTGGGATTATGCTGTGTGTAGCCAACTATGGTAACTTACTCTTCAATCTGTGTCAGGTATTTTAGCAGAAAAAAATAAAAAATAGAATGCAAGCCAAAGATGTGTTTCAATGTACTAAAGCTATACAGTTTGTTTCCTTGAAACTAATTCCAAATAAAATAATGCTGAACTTACCCTTAGGACCAGTTCACACAGAGTTTTCTGGTGCTGATTTTAGAGCGTTTCTGTCTCAAAATCAGCTACAAAAAAATGCCACAAAACATCCTCCCATTTATTTCAATGAGAAAAAGCACTTGTTTTTTTTTCAACATGGAAAAAAGAATCAGCATACCTTATCTGGGGGCAGAATCAGTGCTGAATCTCCCATTGAAAGCAACGGGAAGCATAAAAAAATCAGCTCCATGAATAGTGATGAGCAGCAGGGGAAATATTTGAATTCGCGATATTTCGCTACTATTTGGGCAGTGTAATATTTGCCTACTGCGTGCGCAATACAGGCGTGGGTCAATTTTGCTACATTTTTCAAGCTGCTAGAAGTTTACTGAGACTGGAGATAATGGTTGGCACAGCAGAACATTACAATAGCTTTATATGCCGATAGAGTGCTCCGATATATTTGTGATTGCGAAAATCGGCAATTAATGATGCGTATATTTTTACGCAATACCTGCAACTTCATATTTTAGTAGGTCTGACTACATATTAGTGATTGTTGCACTATGTCTGTAGCATGTATGTATGGACAGCAGAACCTATTACACTACCTAACACCCTGCACTGGAACCTCTCAGCTACACTATATCATAATCTAACCTACACTGACTATCTTCCACTAACTATCTGTAATATATATATAAGCTAACTATCTAATGTAATGTGACAGCTAAACACAGAGCACAGAAATGGCACTGCTGTCTCTCCCAGAACTGTAAAAAAAATCAGAAAATGGCTGCTGAGGAGGTTCTTATATGGTAAAAGGGTAGGAAACTTTCCTATTGGTTGCTAGGGATGTTGCTAAGCTCAGACAAAGACATTGCTGCCTTCTCATTGGCCCAAAAGCAAGAAGCAGGGAGGGATCATGGGTAAAATTAGGAATATATTTTCGAATACGAAAATATAGCACTATATTTAAAATATTAGCTAATTCTCAAAGTGCCGATATTTGCAATAAATATTCGCGATTCGAATATTCACGCCCAACACTATCTACTAAAGTCTGTCTGTTTTTTGTGCGTTTTCCGCTTCTTTTTTGGTGCAGATCTGCAACAAAAACCTTGAGCTGAAAATGCAGCTTTGTATTGACGTGAACACCCATTGGTTAAAAAAAAGACGTCAAAAACCGCATGAAAAAACATGTGAAAAGACATGCTGATAAAAACAAGCGTGGATTCCCCGCTGACTTTTTTCAGCATGTGTAAACACCCCCTAAGGCTGGTTTTACACATTGTGAAGAAGCTATGCTGTGAAACCAGCCTAAAAATGTGCACTAAAACCTACAATGAAATCTAAGTATTTGATATACGGATATCGTTGCTGATTTTTTTTGCTGCCTGCGCCACAAATTTCACTCATTGCAATGCAATGAAATCTGTGCTGTAAACTTGTATCACTTCAGTGCCTAGCACTGTTGTGTTGCAGCACTTGGGTACAAATCAGACCAATTGGAACTTATATGTTCTCACCATCGTTTAGTGGGTTCCCTGCAAATACTTAAGTTTCCTTGCAATGTGTGAATCTACCCTATGAAATACATTCTAAAATAAGTCTACGTTGCACCTCCCACCCAGCAAAGTCAGTTCTCCCTGTTCTGCAGTGCTGAAGAGGGCAATCATCCTGAAAAAACTGTCTGCAGATTAGGTACTGGCTTAGCTATAATAATAAGTTAAGTCTCAAGGTCTGTTTAAAAGGTCGAACATTGAATTATAGGATAGCTACCTTCCAACTTATGGCACTAGAGACATGGCTTTCTTTTCTTTCTTTCTTTTTTTGAAAATGCTCCTTTGCATACCTTTTTCCCACAGGATCATTGCATAGCCTGTAAGACTCCGCATATCTACTAGACAATGTCCACAAGGAGAAATAGTAAACCCAGATACTCAACAAAGGGATCTCACCCAACAAAGCCAGTTCTTTCTAATGCCCTATAACAGCATTATGTCTTATGGCCGGCTTAAAAAGTAAAAAAATTACTTATAGGATAGCTAACTTCCAACTGGTGGCATCAGCAACGCAATTTTATTTTCTCTTTGAAAAGGGGCTCATTTGCACATATGCATACCTCTTTCCCACAGGAGCATTGCATAGCCTGTAAGACTCCTCACATCTACTAGCCACTTACCCCAAGACTAAATAGTAACCCCCTGGATCCTCAACAAGGGGCTCTTACCCAGGAAAGCCACTTATTTCTACTTTATTCTGATGAGGGGGAATCACACTGAAACTGCTGTCTGCAGATGAGGTACTAGCTTGGCTGTAATCCTAAATTATGTCTCAAGGGCTGTTTAAAAAGTTGAAAAATTGACAGGACTTTTTATTCCATCATACATAACGGAATAAAAACGGAACTATTTGTGCCCATTAAAATGTATTATTACGCTAAAGGGTTCTGTTTTGCGTTCTGTACCCAAATTCTGTGCCCCAAAAAAGACAAAATAAAACACTCACCTATCCATGGTCCTCCCATGCCCATGCCACTGCCCCACTCCTGGTTGCTTCACTGCTTTACTAGTCAAATGGGACCAAGCCACTTCCTGTTCCTACAAAGACTGGAAATGGGACAGCAGCCTGAGAACATCAGGACTGCAGACAGGTGTGTGTATATATATATATATATATATATATATATAAATTTTATGGGGCACAGGTTACGGCCATAGGAGTTGTTAACTTCCAGGTCAGACAAATCCTTTAACAATATAAGAGAAAAATGGTCAGCACTCGCTCATTGCACGTTTGCACGGGATAGGACAAATACCACGTTTAAAAACTGAACAAATCCCAGCAAAACGTGACTTGATGCTCATTTAGGAATTTATTGCAAAGAACGCAAGCCTTTATCAACAGGTGTTGATAAACCTGTTGATAAAGGCTTGCGTTTCTTTTGCAATAAATTCCTAAATTCCTAAAGTTTATTTTTTCATTGATAATTATTTCTATCTGTAATTATGTTAATAAATTCTACTTTCACATGTAAAAAAAAAGGTGGCTAACCGGCAGCAATGGTCACCATGCATTGTTTATGTTATTTTATATTCTGCATACAGAGCTGAATTTCTGGCTGGTGCTGTTGTGATGTCCTGTACATTCCTCAGTGACACATTGTGAGTAAACAGAAATGAAGTGCCTTGTGGTGACCTTTAAGAGGCTGCCTGTTATAATGCCCACTAATTCATTAACTCAGAGTTAGGCCTCATGCACACGACCGTATGGCTTTTTCAGTATTTTGCAGGCCGCAAAAACGGATCCTCAAAAAATACGGATGACGTCCGTGTGCATTCCGTTTTTTGTGTAACGGAACAGCTGGCCCCTGATAGAACAGTGCTATCCTTGTCCGATATGCAGACAATAATAGGACATGTTCTATCTTGGAACGGAAAAATGGTAATATGGAAACAGAAGGCATACGGAGTAACTTCCATTTTTTTGTGGATCCATTGAAATTAACAGTTCCGTATACGGAACGCAAAAAATGGAACGTAAACGGAAGAAAAATACATTCGTGTGCATGAGCGCTTAAATAGACGAATTCTGGTGGCCCTCGCTACAGAGAGAACACTGCATACAGGTTTATAAAGTTCCTTATTTTTAACAAACATGAGTTTGTGAGCGTTCGCGTGTTTGATTTTTAAGTGTGTGTTTGTATGAAGTGTATGATTTTAGATTACGTGACGTCAGATTCAGGGACTTTAGGATGATACTACAGTAAATCTGTTTATTAGTACTGCACTGTTTTATATTGTTTTATCTTTTCTTGTGTAATCCTCATTTAGTTTGAGTTCCATTATTGTCAGCGCAGTCCAGTGCACATCTTGTCTAATGTATGCAGTCCTGGAAAAGCCGTTTGAGGGTGCATATCTTTGTTCAAAATGTGAACAAATGACCCATTTGGAATCGCACATTGTGTATTTAACCAGGCAAGTTTCAACATTAAGAAGCGTTGGTAATTTGGAACAGAGTTTGCTGCTCACTGAGCAGGCACTCTATGGGGTAGATGTGGAGGAGGGTGGTAGTTTGGAGGCTCAGGAAAGTGAGGTAGCTAGCTAGGTAACAGTTAGAAAGCAGGGTAGAAGGAAGAGTGCCAGGCAGGCTAGCCCTGATCTGACACACCCCAACAAGTTTACAATGTTGGCAGATGAGGGGGATGTCAGTTCAGGGAGAGCATTTCTGCAGCCGTAACCTTCCTCTGCCAGTCAGGGGAATGTCAGCTCCAGTGAGCAGGGGAGCATGGTCCAATGACAAATGACAAATTCAGAGATAGGTGGAGCTTCCTTAAAAATGGTTTTAGGGATTTAGGTCACAAGCTTAGGACAAGGACCTCAAAGGTAGTGTTTTCCGAAATACTGCCTGTATTATGAGCCAAACAAGAAAGGCAGCGGGAGATTAGGGGGATAACAAGTGGCCCAAGAGCTGGTGTAGGAAGGAGGGGTTTAGGTTCCTGGAGAACTAGGCCGACTTCTCTCTCGTCTACCAGCTCTATTGTAGGGATCGGCTGCACTTCAATGGGGAAGGGCCAGCTGTTTTGGTGGAGAAGATGGCTAGAAGGATGGAGGAGTGTTTACACTATGCAATTGGGGTGGGGGGGGGGGTAGTGCAGAGAAACCTGGGGCAAGGTAATGGAAATGGGGGAGGAATGGAAGGAGGGACTAGAACAGTTCAGATGAAAAGGTGTAGGGTAACAAATATACATAAACCTCTTAATTGTATGTATACTAATGCCAGAAGCCTGACTAATAAAACTGGTGAACTCGAATTAGTGATGTGTGAGGAGGACTATGACATAGTGGGAATAACTGAGACATGGCTGGATGATGGCTATAACTGGGTGGTTAAAGTACAGGGTTACAGTCTTTTTAGAAAGGATCATCAAAACCGGAGGGGTCTGCCTTTATTTGAAGTCCTGTCTAAAGCCCACATTCCGGGAAGATATAAGTGAGGGACATGAACACGTGGAGTCACTGTGGGTGGAAATACATGGAGGAAAAAACAATAATAAATACTAATAGGAGTTTATTATAAACCACCTAATATACCAGAGTCCACAGAAAATCTACTTCTAAACGAAATAGACGAGGAGGCAAATCATAATGAGGTCGTCATTATGGGGGACTTCAACTACCCAGATAAAGACTGGGAAACTTAAACCTGTTCATCGCATAAAGAAAACAGTTTCTTGGAAATAACCAAAGACAATTACCTTTCCCAATTGGTTCAGGACCCAACTAGAGGGACGGCCACACTGGACCTAACCAATTATTAACTAATAGTTAATTATTAACTAAGTATTAACCAATAGACTTGACAGAACAACAGATGTGCAGGTTGGGGGACACCTGGGAAATAGTGACCATAAAGTAATAACCTTCCAATTGTCATTCAAAAGAGTGTTTTTTCAGGGAGAAACAAAAATACCAAGCTTCAAAAAAGCTACATTTAGCCAACTGAGAGAGGCCATAGGCCTAACTAACTGTGACAAATTCCTCAAAAATAAAAATATAGTCAGAAAAAGGGATATTTTTAAAACCATTCTAAAATCTAATTGTGAGAGGTACATACCTTATGGGAATAAAAGGTTAAGGAACAAGAAAAAACTAATGTTTATAAATGGAATTGTAAAGAAAACAATAAATGACAAAAAGAAAGCATTTAAATCACTAAAACAGGAGGGGAGCAAGAAAGCATTGAAAAACTATAAGGAAAAAAAATAGAATATTTAAAAGACAAATAAAAGCAGCCAAACTAGAGACTAAGAGATTAATTGCCAAATAGAGTAAAACTAACCCTAAAATGTTCTTCAATTATATAAATGGTAAAAAGTATAAATCCGAAGGTGTTGGCCCTTTACAGAGTAATGAGGGGGGAGTTGCAGAGAATGATGAGAAGAAAGCAAAGCTATTAAATATTTTTTTCTCTAATGTATTCACTGAAGAAAATAAATTGTCAGATGAAATGCAGAATGTAAAAGTAAATTCCCCATTAAAAGTGCCCTGTCTGACCAGGAAGAAGTACAGCGCATCTTAAAAAGATTAAAATAGATAAATCGCAGGAACCAGATGGCATACACCCCCGTATTCTAAGAGAATTAAGTAATGTCATAGCCAGACCCTTATTTCTGATATTTAAGGACTCTATACTCACAGGGAGTATTCCACAGGATTGGCACATAGCAAATGTAGTGCCGATACTCAAAAAGGGTCCAAAAACAGAGCCTGGAAACTATACGCCGATAAGTTTAACATCTGTCATGGGTAAACTGTTTGAAGGTTTTCTAAGAGATGCTATCTTGGAGTACCTCAATGAAAATAAGCAAATAACTCTATATCAGCATGGCTTCATGAGGGATCGGTCATGTCAAACTAATTTAGTCAGTTTCTATGAGGAGGTAAGTTCTAGACTTGACAGTGGCAAATCAATGGATGTCGTATATTTGGACTTCTCCAAAGCATTTGACACTGTACCACATAAAAGGTTAGTATATAAACTGAGAATGCTTGGAATGGGGGAAAATGTCTGTATGTGGGTAAGTAACTGGCTCAGTGACAGAAAACAGAGGGTAGTTATTAACGGTACACACTTAGATTGGGTCACTGTCACTACTGGAGTACCACAGGGGTCAGTATTGGGCCTTATTGTCTTCAATATATTTATTCATGATCTTGTAGAAGGCTTGCACAGTAAAATATAATTTTTTGCATATGAAACTAAACTGTGTAAAGTAATTAACACGGAAGAAGACAGTCTATGGCTGCAGATGGATCTGGATAGATTGGAGGCTTGGGCAGAAAAGTGGCAGATGAGGATTAACACTGACAAATGTAAGGTTATGCACATGAGAAGGAATAATGCAAGTCACCAGTACATACTAAAAGGTACAACACTGGGTGGCATAGGACCTAACCTGTCATGGAAAAGGACCTAGGAATTTTGGTGAACCGCAAACTAAGCTTTAGAAACTAGGAGTTTTTTCCCCTACAGTTAGGAAAATTGGCTTCTACCTCACAGGTTTTTTTTGCCTTCCTCTGGATCAACTTGCAGGATAACAGGCTGAACGTATGGACAGATGTCTTTTTTCAGCCTTATAAACTATGTTACTATGTATATGTAAAAAGGAGTAGTGGAGGATTAGAAAATGTTTGATCGTGCACCTGTCAAAAATAAGTGATCGGGTCATATACAATATCTAAAATGAAAATATATTCAATGGCCTTTACTTGGTAGAGCTGGCCAAATGACTTACCATAGGTTGGAGTTGGGTACCAGGAATCATTGCATTGGCTAGCTGCATTTGCTGGGCCAGCATGGCCATATTCTTTTGCTGAATCAGGTTATTCCGTCCATTTATCTCTAGCTGTGTTTTTAAGTGTGGTGGTGGATGGAGATATTTACAGTTCTCTCGTGAACAGCGACCCTAGATGAAAAAAACAAGAAAGAAAGAGACTCATTATTATTTTCTAATAAAAGGGGCCTTGTAATTCCACAACTGGAGAGAACATTAACTTTTTTAAATTTAAAGAGAATCTGTCACCAATTTAGGTTTATATAAGTAATGATATGGTGCTGTTGTGCACTCAAACATGGTTTAAAACATACCTTTTGTACCCTTCTGTGCATTTCCCCTTGCCATAAAACGATGTTTGCTGTATATGCAAATTATGCACAAAGTGCCCAGAAGGGCGTTTCCAAACTTCCAAAGAGTCCAAGCCCACCGATTTAAAGAGCCCAGTACCTCCCACCATGTGCTCCTAACTCCATGCGATGTCACCAATGCCCCCCCCCCCACCCCTGCCTGTAAGGTCACCTCTCTGCCTAGCCCTGCGCACTCCAATACATAGTAATAGCATTGGCTTCTCTATATGTACTGGACTTGCGCAGTGACGCTGGCTCCATCATTTTAAGACCACGGCGCTCCCACAGTGACGAGGCCACCTAATTGCATATAGAATAGACATTTTCTGGCAAGAGCAAATGCATAGAAGAATACTAACAGTATGTTATAAACCATGTCTGAGTGCACAGCAACACTGTAGCATTACTTACAGGAGGCAAATATTGGTAACAGATTACCGAATATACAGTCTGATCTACCAGCAGCATGGTGTACAGCAGGTGGAGCTGAGCAGATTAGTATATACTTTTGTAGGAAACGATTTAGGTCATTTATTAAGACCAGAGTTTTTGACGCCGGTGTTAATAAGGCCCTGCGTTGGCGGTGGTCTGCCGAAGTTATGTAGAGGCCCTGGCTGGCGCTACATAACTTCTGTGGATCCACTGCCGCTTCAAAATCTACGCCAGCAAGGGGGCTGAGTTTCTATGCCCACACCACACCCCCTTTTTTAGGCCTGCCGTGAGTGGTGGGAAAAGTCACTTCAGACATACGTCTTATATAGAGGTTTTTCTAGTTAGTAAATGACCTCCTTAATGTAACTTGTGTTTTATTCGTTTATTTTGAACCTCTGATCATTTGTAGTTTAGAGGTCCAGAGGGAGATCCGACTCAGTGATTGACAACTATACAACTATCTCTTTATGCATACTCCTAAAGGAAAGGACCGCCCACTGGACTCTTAAACTCTTAAATTCTAGCAGGATTAAATAAATAAAATACAAGTTATACATCAATCATTTACCACACAACTATATATCAATCTGCTCAGCACCTCCTACTCTCTAGCACATACCGCAGATTGCATAGCATTTCCAAGGAGACAGGTTCTTTATTTTAGATAAATATGAAATGTATAAGAAAGTATACATAGATAAATATGATCGATAGTAGCAGTGGCGTAACTAGAAATGACTGGGCCTCGCACCAAATTTTTAAATGGGCTCCTACCAGCAACTTCTTCACAACTTCCCTCCTACCGTGCGATCCTCCTTCCAGTGACTAGTCCACAGTCGGTTTTCTACATATATATACTGTATGTCAAGTCACTGTATATAATGTCATTGTATAACACTGTTGAGGGGGCCTTGACATCTTTTGATTGTCCTACTGGGTGGGGCCCTTCTGAGTTTGGATCTCTAAGCAGCTGTTTCCCCTGCTTCTATTATAGCTATTCCCCTAGATAGTAGATAGATAAATATAGACAGACAGACCGATAATTGGAAAGTTTTTTTTTACTTCTGAATTGTTTCTGAGTGCACTCTGGTTTATAATTTCTTCATCCTTTTACAAGCTGGAGGAAGTTGATAGACATGGTCACGCTCACTATGACTTCATACTCTATTGACTGTCACTGTTTATTTGTCATGTTTCGGGTGTGAGAATTGGAAACAACTTCTAACAGCGTGCTGCTTTACTGCCTTCTCAGGAGCGGTTTTCTTCCTCACCTGGCGCCATACTAACGCCTCTCTTGTTTTGTATGATTTAGCTCTGTTACAGGGATATTGTGTGGATCCTAATCACCATTCACATCAATCTATACACCCTTAATGGCTTCAGTGGCAGCACTTACACATGGCTGCATTTAAACTTTAGGTTAGCCCACAAATTTAAAACTTTTTTTGGTTTGTTTTTTTGTTACTCATCTTTTCATTTTCTGTGCATAGTTGGAAGCTCACATGAAATAATCGCCGCCTTCTCTCAGGATGCATGAAAATTACTTTTTGTTAAACTCTTCTTTCCTTGCTTATATAATAGCCCCAGAGATAATGTACATATGGAAATGCAATGCCCTCGAAATTTCCTTCTCTAGAGAAATTCTATATAATTCTAGAAGTAGGGATGAATGAGCCGTTTCTACTGCTTCACTATGAGATCATTACACCAGCATGGAGGGGAGTGGAGCAGTGAAAACTACTGAGCATGTTACTCCACCTCTCAAAGTAGGAGACAGTGGACCAGAAGGATAAACAGCCGGGGGTGCTACCAAAGAGGAAATTGTAACGTACATAAAGAAACCAACAATATTTTTTTTCCATGTACATTGCAATAACACTTCATTTGCAATGCCCTATACATTGCATAGTAATCTTTTTGTGGGATAACCCCTTTTTAGGTGTTGATCATGTTGTTTTTGATGTTTTTTTAGCAAACTGCCTAAGCCCTGATAAATAATAAAAGCCCTTCCACTTACCTTTCCTTATCTAGCACTGCCGCTCGTTTCTCTACCCTGGGCTGCAGCCAGTGACTCATTATGGTGCTGCCAGCAGTGGTGTATGGCCCAAGTCTGCTGAGGTCAGTGACTGGCTGCAGCAGTATACAGAACATTACTGCTGCAGCCTGGGAGAAGGAAAGGTTTGGCAGCACAGGATCAGAGTGGGTGGTAAAGATAAGTGGGAGCACTTTCATTATTTTATTAGGGCTCAGGCAGTTTGCATTAGTTAAAAAAAAAATGTACTTTGACAACTCCTTTAATGTGAATGAATATTTTATATGACATTTCTGGTTGATCACCTAGCAGCACTTGTTTGTAGGCATGTGAATTTGTTCATGTATTTCCATATTTCCTTCAGATCTCAACTGAGATAGACAATCGCATGCAGGCAGATAGTTTCTTTGTCATTCACTGCAATGTTGTTCATATGTTAATACTCCACAATAATAAATTCCTGCTCCAGTCTGCCATTAAAATGTCAAAGCTATTAAATGGTCTGTAAATGGTTTCTTAAAAGTTATAAATCCTTATAGAATTTGACAGATAATGCCTTCTCCCCTATTCCCTGTGAATACAGAACGAGCTTCATTATGTACACAAGTACCAGTGATTCACATGACAGATACATCAGGCTCAAATGACTAATCAGCTTGTGTAATTGTAGGAACAAAACCAGGCTTTGCCACTGAATTACTGTACCATACTCGGAATATGAGAAGTAGACTAATGCTTCCATCTGTAAGGCCTCATGCACGGGGCTGAGCCATATGCACAATCTAGGGGAGAATACCTCCACTATCAGTACAATTTTGGCTTCAGAGGTACAGCAGGGCCCCATAAAAGTCTACGGGCACCCTATTAACGTTCTATATAACAGACAGATTGCACAGAGCTGTAATATAACCTTGTGCATGATGCTCTGAAAATACAAATACAGTATAATGCATGCATATTAGGTCAACCAATCACAGCGCATCTTCCATTTTCCAGGAGCACTGGGCGGATTGAAAGCTAGTCTGTGATTGGTAGGCCGTTTTCGGAAATCTTTTCCATTATCTTTAGACAAAGTTTATTTTTGACGGGTTAAAATAGTCTAAGGAGATATTCTATAAATGCCCCCTGGCATCTCCACGAGTTGCCCTAGGTTAACAGAAATTATTATGACAAGAGGTATGCATTAATGGAAAGATATATTCCGTTTCCAGCCAGTTTTGACTAAGCTGTCCCATCAAAATCTATGTAGATGACAAATAATATGCAGAGAAAGATAAAGCGACTATATACTGATAAAGTATTCTAGTTACCAGAGCCTTGCAGAATATCACAGATTTCTTAAAGGGGTCTTCTTGGTTTCAGTAAATATAAAGCATGACAAAAGATAACCTCCTACTTGGGTCTAATAAAAACAAGTCTTGGTACTCTTAGCGGCACTCAGTAAGGGCTCATGCACTCGATCGTATATATTTTACGGTCCGCAAAACAGGGATCTGCAAAATATAGTCTATGTGACATACGCATTGCATCTGTTTTTTTGCGGACCCATTGAGGTGAATGGTTATGCATACGGGCTGCAAAAAAAAAAACGGAACAGACATGGGGAGAAAAAATTTGTTTGTGTGCATGAGCCTTAAATCTGATCATTTTTCTGTATTTCAATTACAGGAAAAGCGGGGCAGCAGTGAAAGGGTCCTGGCTATTCTGGCATTATAATAGCTTGCTATTGCTGTGACCGTACTGAGTATTCAAAGGAATCCTCCATCCCATTAATCTAATGCACACTACGGATTCGCTAAATGCCGATGACGTCAATGTTGGATCCATTTTTTTTGCAGACCCATTGACTTTAATGGGTCCATTGACCTCATTTTGCGGCCATGTATAGGGCATTTTCATGGGAGTCACTGTACCACCATTTTCTTGTTGGATGAGGGTTTCAGAGGGTTTCCATACATTAATACCGCTTTAGACTGTCTTGGTTGTCCCAGGAAAAAGATTCTATAGTTTTCCTGGACCTGAATAGTTTTCTAATTTCTCTGTCCTGCTCACTGATGTGAACGCACATGATCAGTACCATCCTTCAACTGCCACCAGCTGCAGCAGAAAGTACATGCCCCCTGAGAAACTGCACTCTCCCTGAGCTGCCAGCTTGACATAAATCTAGCAGAACAATTGAAGCAATGAGCGTGGAGATCACTGGATCCATGTGAGGTACAGGGCTGGTTCTAGCTTTGTTAGTAAGAGGATGTCATGTCCTATATGGTGTATGATTTTCATTTTTTACATTAATTATGGAATATACCCTTTAAGACTATATTATTTTTCAGGTATTTCTTGAATGAGGTATCAGTAAGTAGATGCTGAAAAGAATAGACAGATACTGTACATATACCGTACATTTGGGTCGAAGGGAATGGATTTTTTTGCATGGAGAATAAGTATAACCTAGTGTCCCAATTTCCAGTAGAGAATATTTTTCACATCACCCATCACATCAGGCCATTCATTTATCCTGTGATTCATTTTACTACAATTTGCAAAAATGCTATCTAATTAGTTCCAGGGATGTGGTTATTCACTTTAATTTTGGAGCAGAGCGCTCTATAGCTTAAGTGTGCATGCTGGGCTGAAAAGACATTAATGCTTTGTCATGCTGTAGTTGAATCTGACCAAAAAACCAATACGAGTGACAAAAAATCTATAACCCCCCAGAGCAGTAATATCTTCAACCTGAAAGCAAATCTACATTAACAAAGAGCACAACTATCACACAGCAAAGGAGGTTAACAATGATGACTTGTTATTACTTGCTCCAGTCAGAATCATGAGATACACCATTGAAAACACCAAAAGCAATTTATAAGTTTCATCCTTAGAACGGACGATATATAGACTGAATAAACAGCATAAAGGTGATATGTAACCAGCTATAGGTAATGGTGGTCCAGTATATCTGCTGTGGAGAAGATCGGCGGCATCCACAGCTAAACCATAACTCCCATAGTCATGAATTCCTATCAACGTATATGCCACATTATGGGGTGGGATGTTCTAGTGACCGGTAGTGTTAAGCGCGAATTTACAAATTGCGAATTTTAATTGCAAATATTGCAACTTATAGAATTCAAGAATATTTAGAATATAATGATATATATTCGTATTTTCGAATATTCGAGATTTTTTTTCATCAGTAACTCTATTCTTGCTTGTGGGCCAATGAGAAGGCTGCAATGTCTTTGTCTGAGCTTAGCAACATCCCTAGCAACCAATAGGAAAGTTGCCTACCCCTTACTATATAAGAACCTCCCTCTTGCTTGTGGGCCAATGAGAAGGCTGCAATGTCTTTGTCTGAGCTTAGCAACATCCCTAGCAACCAATAGGAAAGTTGCCTATCCCTTACTGTATAAGAACCCCAGCAGCCATTTTCTGCAGTAGTTTGCAGTTCTGAAAGAGACAGCAGTGTCATTGCTGTGCTCTGTGCTTTCCTGTGTCACATTACATTAGATAGTTAGTTAGTTAGTTAGTTAGCTTATATATATATATATATATATATATATATATATATATTACATATAGTTAGTGGGAGATAGTCAGTGTAGGTTAGATTGTGATATAGTGTAGATAGGTTCTGCTGTCCATACATACATGCTACATATATAGAGCTGTGATGTCACAAGTTCACAACAATACTTAGTGCACCAATCACTAATATGTAGTCAGACATGTTAAAATGGGAAGTTGCACATATTGCGCCAAAATATTTGCATCATTATTGCCGATTTGTGCAAACATATTGGAGCACTCTATCTGCATATAAAGCTATTGTAAAGTTCTGCCGTGCCAACCATTTTCTCCAGTCTCATTAAACTTCGAGCAGTTATGGGACCATAAAAAATAGTTAATAGAGATGAGAAAAAGTTGATTGAGCTGAATCGGTTGGGCGATTTGATTTGTGTCCTAATACATTTGTCCTGAATCAAAAGTGCTCCAGTTACCTGAAAAGTTGTGGATGAAACTCGGGAGGTCTCCTAGGACTGTATTCAACTCATTCTAAGCTCTTTAACGCCATGTCAGCATTAGTAATCCTAAAGTGACAGCAACATATATATCTATGGCTGCTGGTGGTAACAAACAACCTTTAAAAACCATCATTGTAGGTTTTTTTCCATAAAAAAAAATGAACCAAAAAATGTTTTCAGAGGCAAATGCCTGCTGGTGCGTAAACAACATGCACACCTCCTGGGCTCAAGTAAACCTTCTTCTTCATTATCTTCATTCATGAACTTCTGAGCCGAAAAATGGCTGATGCCATTTTGGGAAATTTGCCCAAATCTAGTCAAAAATTTGAATTTACCTGCATTTTTGAAAAATGTGGGCCATAACGGCACCTCAAATAGTTGATGCCATTTTGAGAAATTTGCCTGAATCTAATCGACAAACATTCAGATTCGGTATTGACCTAAATTTTTTGAAAATTTGAGTCAAATGTAATTCTTTTAGAATTGATTCCCTCATCTCTAACAGCGAGACTATAGGCTGAGTGCATGTATACAGGTCACAGAACTGTGAGGTCACTTTGTAATATTCTGTATGATTTATAGTAGAGGTATTATTCCTTATAATACACACCTGCTTCAGAACCTCTTCTTATCCAACACTGGTTGATATGGAATGCCCTCATGCTTATCCAAAGTAAAGCCTACAGCGTTCCCATTGTGTATTATTGTATGAAGAGGCACGGGACTATATAATGCACACTGCTGCTGCTAAAGATCTTTTTTTCAAAGAGAAAGAGATATATATGTCAAGAGAATGAACAGCATTAAAAAGTAGTCAAGATATGAGCAGAGCCAAAAGTGGTAACTTACGTATTGGGATTCAAGAGGACAAGATATAGTTGCGGCAAGGCTGAAAGGCCAAGGTTTGTGCCATGTGCAAATAACTATAGTGTTCACTGTTTTCTGGTTGTTAATGGCTGAGTATGAAGTATGAAGGACAGATATATCTAACCTCTTTGTTTAATCCGCTTCTAGTTTTGGCTCCAAAAACTGCTTCAGAAAACCTGAACATGTAAACTCAGCCTAAAAACACTGAAAAAAGTGTATCACAGTAACGTGAATAACATTGACTATCTCATATCAATTGTGTCTGTCAAGGGGTGTGATATATTAGGCCTTAAGTGATTAGTCAGTTCTTTAAGTGCTGGAAGCAGGAAAAATAGGCAAGCGTAAGGATTTGTGTGACCTTTTAGGGTCAGCTAGTGATGGCTACTCTCCACAGCATACATGTATCTTTCTCCAGGGGATCTCAAATCCAGGATGCTGAGGTGGCTTTGAGGTAAGTATAAAGACAAGAAGATAGGAATAATTGCAATTTGTCAACAGGTTAAAATATGCAATTATTTAAGTAGCTATTTAAAAGCACAGGTTGTGCATCCACCGGTAAAAACCCTGCTTACACGTTTCAGACTATGACGGTTTTTAATCATAGCCAATAGCTATATTACTAAAAACCTTCAGACTGTAGGTTAAAATTAAAAACCATAAGTGTGCTTTTCCCCTGTGGATGTACAACTTGAGTTTTAAATAGTTGCTTCAATAAAGATATGTTTTAATCTAATGATACTGGAGAACTGCATTTTTCCTGACTTCTTATCTACAATGGTTAGTATTTAGTTCATATAGTTCGACCACTATAGCACAAATAGCTGAAAAAGCAAACGCTGGCTATGACAGAATGATGTCCAGAGACACAGTGCACTGCAGCACTTGTCAAACTGGTCTGAGGTTGGTCTGACAGACTAGTTGGATTGCCTAGGCTGACTCCTGTCCATCACTGATGGCATGAGTAATGGGATTGTGAGCTCCAGAAGTGGACCATGAAGCAATGGAAGAAGATGGTCTGGTGTGATGAATCATGTTTTCTTTACATTATGTGGATGGCCAGGTGCATGTGTGCTGCTTACCTTGGGGAAGGGAATACTCTAGGAGGCAATGTGATGCTCTTGGAAATGTTCTAGTGGAAAGTTTTGAGGTTTGACAAGTCTGGTATTTAAAAATGGTGCAGCAGAAACCATAGCCGCCAGGCTTCTGCTGTTTTGAACTAATGACCGTGATTGGTGATAACGCCAATTGCAGACATTTAACCAATCAGACACCATGGTCAATTGTGACCATGGCATCTGAGGTAGATTTCCTGGAACACTGGGCTCCCAGGGACTGAACAGCTCCCCAGGGACTGATTGGGGAAGCCGTTGGTTGTATGTGAAAGCCCTGCTCTCTCTGAAGGACTTTTATACCTGTAGTTTCTATGGAGCCATGCCAGAACATAGAAAATGCAAGTAACTGCAATAGTAATTAATTGCAATGCATTGGAGAAGCAATCTAATAATTGCATATTATAGTCATCTATAAAAAAAAAAAAAAGTTTAAAAAAAGTACATAAAAAAATAAAAATAAAATCATCCCTCTACCTATAATTAAAACACAAAAAAAATAAAAAAATAAACATCAAGAGATTGCAGTGTCACAAAATGGCCAAAACTATTAAAATATAAAAATATTTATCCCATACAGCATACGGCATAACAGAAAAAAAATGCTGATTTGAATAAAAAATTATCAAAAATCATACGCAATGCAAAACTACAGATCGTAAATCAGAAAATAAGCCCCCACACAGCTCCATAGAAGTAACTATAAAAATTTGTTATGGGGGTCAGAATATGGCAATGAAAAGAAAAAAAAAATGTTTCCAAAGTTTTTCTTTCAATATTAAAAAGCAAGAAAACTATATAAATGTGGTAATTATACTGACCCAGAGAATGAATGTAACAGATCATTTTACCACAGAAAATGCCATGAAAACAAACCCCTCCAAAAATTCCAATCTCCCCCCATTTGGAATTTTTCTCTAGCTTCCCACTATTTTGAATTTGGAAAGTATAATTTGCCCCGCAATAAAATAAAGGCTATGTGAATGGAAAAATAAAAACGTTATTGCTTGGGGACAGCAGGGATTAAAAAACGAAAAACATGGAAAATTGCAGGGTGCCGAAGGGGGTTAATACAACTCTTATCAGCTGGCAGTCTCTATACACTGCCTACAATCACTATGCAGTCACTGCACTAAGAAGCATGGAAGACCTCCCAGTCCTTCTTCTAGCCAGGCTATAGATTTTACATTGATCCAATACACAAGTGCAAATGAAAAATCTCCTACATTTTGTTTCATAATTGAAAAAAAATCTATGTCATTACTTTTCTTCCAAGTTACAGTTCCCTGAACAACTTTAGGTCAAATCCAGTAGAGAAAAGCATGGAATCATGGAAACTCAATACTACCGTTTAATTATTACACTTCCTTTCTGTTATCACTTTTGCCGGCCTCGTTAATACTTGGCATGCCCGAAAAAAGAAAGGCATGGTACGAGGAGGGTGAGAGTTAGGATGCTGTCAGTTTATAGGAGCTCCGAAACTTAATCGGCAGGAATATGAAAGTTAGAGGGGAAAGCACAGAAGACTGTCATATGATGTTTTTCTTTTCCCATCACATCAACAACATTTCGGCTGAAAGCCCAGGCTCTGCTAAACAACCGGCCTGTGTGTAATTAAATTACAGCAGCATTATGTGCGCAGCTTTTAGAGCTCGGCCTTGGCTACTACAAGAAAAGCCACACTTATCTCAAAAGAGCGTGTTCACTGCAGCTGGGCCTCGTGCATTTGAAGTCCGAAATATGTCTGTCAAGTGTGCACATATGTTCTACATAGTGAATAATACTTTCTGTCGTAGTTTCGTACCTCTTATACGCAAGATAAATATGCACATCAGCACATTGTACAATCTTTACCCCCCGGGTATGGTTCTGCTTTCCTGTGTGCTTACAAATTAAAGGGATTGTGTAGTACTTACCAGGTGCAGTCATGGTGGTTTTTTTTAAGTCAATTCTTTTTTCGAATACTGGACAAAAATCCCTTTACGCTGGGTTCACACCTGAGCGTTTCTGAGACGCGCGATTTCCGAGCGTTTTTGTCGCACGTTTTACACGCGTTTTAGTGCGCGTTTTTGGCAATAGTAAACGCGCGTTTTACTTGTGTTTGTGTGATTGACTGCAGTGTTGGCTTCTCTCCAAACTGTGCCTAGCACCTGGGGTTTGGCCTTTCCAGCATGTTGCAAATTCATAAACGCGCGTTCGAACACGCGTTTTCAGTGTCAAAAACACGCAGAATACAAGCGTTGCGCGTTCCCATTAAAGTCTATGGGCCAAAACGCGCGACAAACACCCCCAAAAAAGCTCAAGTACTTGTTTATGCGTCGGGCGTTTTTAAGCGCGTTCGAACGTGCTGTAAAACGCGAAAATGTGAACCAATCCCATAGGGGAGCATTGGTTTGCATCGGTTATGCGTTTCACGCGTAAAACGCGCAAGTGTGAACTGAGGGTTAAAAGGATTACCAGAGATATGAATAAAGTTTATTTTTATTTTTCCAGATCTAGTGCCTACCTTTATAGTTTATAGGCTAGTATTCTAGTATTGTAGCTCAATACCTTTCAAGTGCATGAAGCTGAGCTGCAATACCAGGCGCAGCCCATAAACAAGAGTGGCGCTGCTTCTGGGGAGTGCCGCTTTCTCTACTCTCGGACAACTCTTTTAGAGTAATTCACGTTGAGTTTATTGCTTACCATAGGTTACAAAAGCATACAGAGGCAGATTATTAGAATGTAAAGCAGGGTACTTTCAGCTCTGGCTGATGACAACACAGCCTCTGGATTTGGCAGTCATGGAAGAGCAATCCTGCAGATAAGAAGCTGCAGTGATGGAACCATAAATCAGCAAAGGTTACGGAAAAAGTAGGAAAAGAGCAAACAGCAGCACGCAACAAAATTCCAACTCCGGCACTTTATTCTTCATTAAAAGCAAAACAAGTGGACAAGGATGTGGATAACATACTAGGCAATGGTTGTTTCTCCAGTGCCGTTCTTTGTCAGGTCTTCTAAAGGAGTTAAGACTTATTGGAAGTTGGTGGATATCTGGCCTGGCTATTTTCTCTAGGCTTATTAAAAAGTGACTCATAGGGAACCACTTACATAAGGTGGTTCTTGTGAGATAGTTCTCTTTTCTCAGGATATACCTCTTTGCATATAGTTTTCCTATGGAGCAATGCCAATAAGTCTCCATACCATAGAGCACTTTGATTAAGTCACCACTCAGGACTGGTCTCTTTAATGAGATCCAGTACCCTGACTACACTACATCCAAGCCATTATACCCACCCAGACAGAATCCTGCTCCGTACCGATGTTAGGCAAGAACCCTGAAATAACTGTCTACGGATGGATATCTGGCTTGGCTATTTACACTTGTCATATCCTAAGGCTTGTTAAAAAGTCGGATTGTGACTCATGGGGAGCCACTTCCAGAAGGTGGCACTAGTGAGATGGTTCTCTTTTCCCGGGAGATACCTCTTTTTAACCTTACGTTGTAATTCTAGATGGGGGTGACTAATTTAGGATAGATATATATCTACAGATTATCTAATATCTATCTATATATATATATATACAGTATATATCTAATATATATATATATATATATATATATATATATATATATATATATATATATATATATATATATATATAAAAATATATATATATATATATATATATATATATATATATATATATATATATTAGCTGCACAGCTGGAGAGTTACAGTTATATATATGAATATATATGAATATTAAGTTCATATGCAAAAAAATAAAATGATTTGCAAACCTGCATATCCACCTCCAGCAATATGACAGGAACACCTTGTTATCACCGTACACAGAGCATCTTGTGAACAGCTGATAATTTGTACCATTTAAAGGTTAAGCATCTACATACAGTGCTTGAAGCAACGGGGCAAAAAGGCCACTCGGTCTTAAGCCTGTATATTCACAGACTGGATTCTTAAGTAAGAGCTTTCTTTGTCTGTTGTGCTTCATTGGAGGTTCAAGTAAAGTCAACAGCGTGCTCGGCATAGCCTTCTCTTGTGTGTGCTGAGTGCAAGGCTTTATACTCAGTGTACACACGTCAAATGTATCTGTCCTATTCCTTGGCAGTTTTTTTAAACAGAGTCAAAAGGTTAAATAAATGGTGATGTATGTACCATGAAGTGGACATCTAAGACAGCATTATATAATGTTATTTAATAGATAAGCCAAATGTATTGCAAGTTACAAGCAAATGCAAGAAGTATAAGAGTGTGGCTATGCTAGCATAATGAGTACTACTGCTGATTAGTTCTTAAATAACCCCCAAATCTGTGTGTGTGGTTGATATACAATGGATATACAGCCATACAGCTACCTAAAAATATACAGACAGGGGCGGACTAGGTACTAAAAGTAGCCCTGGAAAAAAAAAAAAAATGATTTGCAAACCTGCATATCCACCTCCAGCAATATGACAGGAACACCTTGTTATCACCGTACACAGAGCATCTTGTGAACAGCTGATAATTTGTACCATTTAAAGGTTAAGCATCTACATACAGTGCTTGAAGCAACGGGGCAAAAAGGCCACTCGGTCTTAAGCCTGTATATTCACAGACTGGATTCTTAAGTAAGAGCTTTCTTTGTCTGTTGTGCTTCATTGGAGGTTCAAGTAAAGTCAACAGCGTGCTCGGCATAGCCTTCTCTTGTGTGTGCTGAGTGCAAGGCTTTATACTCAGTGTACACACGTCAAATGTATCTGTCCTATTCCTTGGCAGTTTTTTTAAACAGAGTCAAAAGGTTAAATAAATGGTGATGTATGTACCATGAAGTGGACATCTAAGACAGCATTATATAATGTTATTTAATAGATAAGCCAAATGTATTGCAAGTTACAAGCAAATGCAAGAAGTATAAGAGTGTGGCTATGCTAGCATAATGAGTACTACTGCTGATTAGTTCTTAAATAACCCCCAAATCTGTGTGTGTGGTTGATATACAATGGATATACAGCCATACAGCTACCTAAAAAATATACAGACAGGGGCGGACTAGGTACTAAAAGTAGCCCTGGAAAAAAAAAAAAAAGTAAACGTGGCCCCATGTCCAAATTGACAGAACAGGGCTAATTAGGCAGGACCAGCAATACCATAGTGCCGAGCAATATACTGCCCCAGCTGAACCAAGTACCACAGTGCAGCACAATATACTGCCATCTGTGCCACAGTATTCAACTGAATTGTTGTCTTGAAGATTCGGAGGACACCTGCAGCTGCTGGCTAGGCGTGTACGAGAGAATAAGATCATTATTTACCCGGCTGGTGGCCGTGAGGAGGGCTTGGGTGGCCCCCTTAGGAATTGGCCCACCGAGAAATGTCTTTGTAGGGTCTATGGACAATCCGCCCCTGTATACAGATGTAGAAGAGCTGAGTTTGTTAATGCAGCAATGTTGAGTTTGTCACTTGTCATCTCATCCTGACTCCACTTGACAACTTTGTAGTATCAGTGGTTTCAGTGAGGAAATGGATGTGGATGTGTACACTGATAAAGAAGGTGTGAAGAGCTTGGTACACACCTGAGAATACTACTTCCCTTTTACTGTAACCCCTTTTATTATAATTATTGCAATGTCAGACATATGTGTTATTCGTATCAGGAAAGATTTATACTCCAGAATGCGCTCTGAACGCTACAGAATACAAGAAAGAAGCTATTTCATGAGCGTTTCGGTGACTTTAGCTTCCTGTGTTTAATACATTAATATGTAGGTAGGTGCAGTTTTCTGCTGCGCTATTTCCTGCCTAACATTACACCTCCAGCACCTTTCAAAGATTCCATTTATAGGTTCTCTGTGGGCAAGTAGTCATATTCCTGAAATTACTAAATGAACGATACTGCTTTTTCTATATTATTTTTCACCAACGCATACATTTTCCCCACATAGATGACTTTTACATATTCATATGAGTTTAAAAATGAGCCAAATGTGGAATCCCACCTATCGGTCATGCCATATTAGACCAGATAGAAAAACTCATTTAAGTCTAGTTTCACCAGTGTTCTGGTAGAAGAGCCTGCCAGCGTGCTCCAGATCCAGGGTTGCTGGATGTTACTGGAATGCTTGGCATAATGGGGTCCGGCAGAGATCCGGCCACTACTCAACAAAGGTGCATTCAATTGTTTTTGTCCGGACGATTCCTGGCATTTGAACAGCCGGCCGGAAGGCTGTGCCGCAAATGTGAAAGAAGCCTAAGGGGGATTATTCTATATCCTACTGTGCATTAAAGCAATCAACTACTAAAGATTGATTTTTTTATTTATTAATCTTATCTCTAATTGTTTTGGATTATTAGAAAGCTATTGGTCTGAAACTGTATCTTTTTAAAGGGAACCTGTTTGCAGAGTTTTGGTTATTAAACCCCTTGAATGCTGCATTTGTGCTTGCAAATATCTTTCTAAATGTGCCCTCTGTTAATATTGCTTGTTTTATTCATAAGGAGAAAAAGAAGTTATGAACTCGCCAAGAGCTGCTCTCCAACACTCATCTGGGCTTGGATGAAGTGGTGACTAGTCATGGTGTCCTTAGCAAGCCTATTCTGCCTTGATTGAGTTCCCACTTGACACAGCTAGCAGAGCAGGTGGTCAAGCAAGACAGGGTAGGCTCATGCAAGCTTCCAGGACCACCTAGATGACGGCACAGAATGGTTTATAACTTATTTATCACTATTTTGATAGGGGCACAACTAGAAAGGTTTATACTAGCACTATAACAACATGCTAGTGGCTTAATACCAAAATGTCTGCTGACTGGTGCCTTAAAAATGGCAGTAAAAGACACTGGCAAACATCGTTGCTCCATCTATGCTCACAGCTAGCTTTGTACTAACTTTGTAATCTGAGACAGACTGGTTTCTAGGGACACGACTTCAGACAGCCCAATTAAAAAAAAAAGCTGAAGTTGCCTAGGCTTTCAGTCCCTAACAACCAGTACCACCTTCAAAACTACCACCTGTTTCAGTACAGAAGGGGAGAGTCAGCTTGGCAGCAATCAGGTTGTGCTCTTTCCCATCTCAATCTTTCTTAATGATGAGCATTTTCAAAAACTTATATTTAGTTGGAAAAGTAACTGACCAAGAATTTCCAATGTGGGTCAATGAAAACATGCAATTTCCCATGCTTCTGCTACATGGTATTATCAAACCAAACGGACAGCATTGAATAAATGTGTAATTGTTCATCTGATCAAGATCAAGATCTGCAGGAAATATTTATTTCTTACATTTTAATAAGACACATTTGTGAAGAACAGATGTGATAAAGAGTTCATGAAGACCTATCCCTATTTTTCACCCTATGAAATAAACATTGAGGGGTGTGCAGCTCTTCTCTAAACAATGCTCAGGGTTACATCTTTTCATTTCATACATTCCTGTATTGGGAAGATCTTTTTGCTAGCAATGTTCTACATTCAGGAGGCACAAAAAGATAACATTTTCCCTGGTTATGTGTACCAATTTAGGCTGTGTTCACACTTGCATCGAAGGCCGCAACAGCAGCCCCCACTGGATATTCCATCATATTCAATAGAAAAAAATAGCACAGCAATGACAGCATGTAGCACTATTCTTGCCCTCAAAAAGACAATATCATGACCGAACCCAATGAACACCATTATAGGTCAATAGGGTCCTTTGGGCACCACCAGTGTCTGTTGGACCCTGCAAAGCATTGTGACTTTTACTGATGTAGTGAGAACAGAACATTATTTATTTTACACTGATCCAATGTAAGGAATTATCACAATTATGAACAGATTTTTTATAAAAAGCTTACCTGTAAATAAATAATGGTCATTCTGGTGAGTCCAGGCTCCCCCAATATGCCTGCCCATGAAAGTTTCTACTCCCACCAGGTCATGATAGAAATGTATGGCTGGTATTAAAAGGAAATACTTGAGCAGTGGGGGAGGGAGAGATAGAATCAGGCATTGTGTGTGCTTCTTATCGCTCAAACAGATGTGTCCTTCCTTACCTTTGCACTTGGCTCAACATATCTGGAGGGTGGACAGAGCTGTATACTATATCAGGCTCACTGAAACTGCAACTGTACTGAAAATAGGAATTTAATCTGCATACCGAGAATACAAGTAACAGGCTCAATAAGTGTCCTGACTGATATACTTTTGTACCATATCTACCCACTAATCTTGTTTTTAGTACCTTTTCTATACACTAGTCTTGAATCTGGTACTGTCCCATTGCACTATGATCCTTCTACTGAATCCATGCACTAGGGCAGGGCTGTCCAACCTGCGGCTCTCCAGCTGTTGCAAAACTAATACTCCCAGCCGCGCGTTGGCCAGCCCTGCACTAGGGTCACTCCTGGAACTGTATCTATTCACTAGTAAAGAATATACAAACTAGGCTTGGTTACCTTTATTACATACTAGACTTGGAGATGGTCCTATATCTATGCACTAAGCTTAGTCCTAGAACCATATCTACAAATTAGGCTTGGTCCTATACCATATTTGCAAAGTAGGTTTGGTATTATGCTATATATGTACAGTAGGCTTGATCCTATTCCATATCTGTACAGTAGACTTGGCTCTAAACCATATCTGTACAGTAAGCTTGGTCCCATACCATATATGCACAGTAGGCCTGGTCCCATACCATATCCTTACAGTAGGATTGGTCCCATACCATACCCCTACAGTAGGCTTGGTCCTACAACATATCTTTACAGTAGGCTTGGTTGGTGCCATACCATATCCTTACAGTAGGCTTGGTCCTACAATATATCTTTACAGTAGGCTTCGGTTGGTCCCATACCATATCCTTACAGTAGGCTTGTTTTTTTCCATACCATATCTGCACATGAGGATTGATCCTATGGCATATCTGCCCAGTAGGCTTGGTCCTAAAACATAGTCATAGAGTAGAGTTGATCCTATATCATAACCGTACAGTAGGCTTGGTTCAATACCATATCTGTAAAGTAGGCTTGGTTCTATACCATATCTTCACAGGAGGATTGGTCCTATGCCATATCTGCACAGTAGGTTTGCTTGCTAGGTAGAGTATATGAGCTTTACATTCCTTTTAAGAATTAAATAGGTATCAATATATAAACCTAAGAAGTCTCAAATGAGGATGTAGATTATACTTCTTAAATTCCTAGCATATTAAGCCTTCATAGATATTCAGATTATTATTTGGACAGACAAATGCTTTTTTATTCCATAATATTATGAAGCAGAGAAATTGAGATATTTTATTATCCAAAAGATTAATTCCTTTATAGGAGTTTTCAAACAAATGGGAAAATATATTGTTCTCACTTTCATGCTAACATTTTAATTGCTATGATCACTTTAGACTATTGAGTAATTACATTATCTGCACTGAAATCCGAGTTTAATAGCTCAGGGACAGATTCCTAGCGCTGCTCTCCATTTGATAGGGCTAAAAGGTGCACTCTCCCTGTAATTTTTTAACACAATGATACAGGCCAAAAAAAAATTCTTATAGACTTCATTATACCTGACATTTGGTTCAGACTATGAAGAGATGAAATAGATTGAATAGTTCATCATCTTTCTTAAATGCATAATTGAATTCTGAACACATCGCACTCTGGAGGCCTTGGTTGCCATTGTTTCATGTGATCTCAGCAAAAGACAGAGAAACGCAAGATAGAACGTCAATACAGATCCATTAGCTCCATTAAATAGACAATGGAAAGCAAACACTTTTGACATACTTGAGTTTTTCCTTCAGAGAGGCCTTTATTTCTTTGAAATGTATTATTTATTTTTCTTCTGTACAGTAAAGTGGGAGCAACAGACAAGATATAAAAGAAAGCCACTGATATTCTTTACTATGCACATAACCCATTGATGCCATATGCCCCCATTTCTTATGTAATTCAAATATTTTCTTGAAAGAAACACTAAATATACCATAAAGGTCAGGACCATACACAGATCTCACAGGGTCCCGTTGCAAAACGTAGTATGGGTCCCCCACCCAGTTTCCAAGTACACATGAGTCAAATACTCACAGGCAATGTGGAACGGAAAGCACAACTACTCCGATGTCTGACAAATATACAGTTTTGTTATTAAAAGGCAGAAATTAAGTTATATATATATTTTTTTTAAAGCCACACTATGCCTCATATAAGTCAGAAAAAGTGGTACATGTGTTCATAAATATGGCGCTCATTCTGAGCACTATGTCACACAACTGGCATAAATACACTGATATATTTCCTTCTTCCCTTCATACAGTCGCCACTAGGGGGAGCTCAGTGAATAGGAATGTATAAAGTTACTATTGAAATCACTGAGAGCTGTCGAATCGTTGAGCTACTCCTAGTGGTGGCTGATGGAAAATGCAGTGAATCTACAGAAAGTCAGGAGAGGCAGTTCAAATTTCTATTGTTCTCATAGGTTGGGGTCCATGCACTGCGACTCCTAGTGATTACTTGAACAGATCCCAGCAGATCAGCTATGTGAGATGAAGACAGGCTGTAGACTGTGTAAACAAAGCTAAGAGAAACCAATGGGAAAATAAGGAACATAGATACCCAATGATTGCTGAAGCCTCAATTAAAGGCCTCATGCACACGACTGTATCCATTTTGTGGTCCACAAATGGCTGATTTACAAAATATGAATGGTGTTCGTTGAAATTTTTTTTGAGGGTCCATTAACTTCAATAGTCCTGGGGTCCATTTTTTGCGGACATATTCTATCTTTTGGCAGAACGAAAATATGGATGAGGAAAGCACATGGATGGTCAGTGTGATTTCTGCATCCGTATGTTTGTTCCGCAAAAAGATAGAACATCTCCAAAACTTGGCTGCAAAATGAGGACCATGGACCCACTGAAGTCAATGGGTCTACAAAAAATGCGAATGCAACATGGATAGTATCTGTATTTTGCAGATAAGGTAGTGTGCATGACGCATTAGTAAGAAGTGGAGAAGTATAAAAAAAAATATTAAGATACAATTTAATTTTAATGTCCTATTTCTTTCTAATTTAACTAAACAGGAAGTAATTTTTGGCAGGCCGTAAGCAGATGGTATATTTGGCAATTTAGGAGGTCATTCGAACAAGAAGAAGAATCCATTCGTACTTCAGGCTAAATTTTAAGATCAGTTTTATTTTGTGAAATTATATTTTTAGAAATTAATGTAGTCTAGGGAGATTTCTAACTTGGAATTTTGAAGAATTAAAAAAAGAGTTGCCCATGACATACAGTCCGATTGTGTTTAGTTGAATGTATTCTTTCAAGTAGATTATCCTGTCTGCCAGTAAATGGAGTGTGATCCTGTATTTGGGTGGAGGATGTGTAAGATGTAAGATGTCACTTTCATAACAAGGTGGCTTTTACTAGGAGTCATCATGTCACGCAGCATTGTAATGGTTTATGCAGCTGAACATCTTTGAACCCACATTGTGAAGAAGAAAAACCATATCTGTTTCCCTATGGAGTGCTGACATGTTTTCAGGACTTATAGAAAGTGAAAGCTTCTACCACAAAACCTCTTTCCTCACGACTTAGACTTAGGCTGTTCCCATAGCAACAAAGTATAATATGTGCTACGGAATCAAATCAGTATTTTACATTTTGCATAAAATATTAACACGTTCGTTGGACATAAAAAAAGCTACCGAAGACGTGGCAGTCATCTTAGTGTCACTGTTTTAGCATCACCTACTGTATATGCCTCTAAATAACAGCAATGTTTATGTTGACGCACTGAGCTTCCTTGCACATGACCGACATCTTAATTATGGCTCTCTTAAATTATAGCTTGCTTCAGCCAATATGTGTCCCAAAGCAGCAACTCATGTTAAAAAAAAATACAACTTCTGACAGAAAAAACTGTCCGGGCAGTATACTCCCACAGCTGAAGAAGACGACAAAAGGAAAACAAACACTCCCTATTTTTCTCCCAAATTATGTATCAGAGGAAGCATAGTACGTCTACTGCATTTTAATTCTCAGTTCTGGCAGATGTAGTAAACCAAGACAATGAGATCAGCAGACAATAGTTCAGACCATCTGAGGGACAAGCTCTTCATCAGTTGGTTTAATTTCCCAATGTGGCAGCGATCATCTAATTAATTATTATGGTCAACACTTTTCTGCTTCTCAGCTTTCATAAAAGTCTTCTTCAGGTCAATATGGGGGCAAGAACGGAATATTCAGCTTTTGTTTTGAGATGTAAAACATCTCACATCACATGTTACTTAAAGGGGTTGTCCGATTTAGAAAACCTACCTTGATATATCCCATCAGGAAAATGTCAATGCTAGAAGCCCATTTACTTAAATGATAATGCCTTAATGCCTAAATAGTACTTGCCATTTTTACAAACTTCTGTGTCAGCAGAGAACTTCTATCCCCTTGTTTTAGTGGTCTTAACTACTTGATCCCCACTGATCAAAACTTTGGACATGTCACTGTGACATCAGAAGGTTGCAAAAATGATAGGCAGCCTTTAAGCATTAAAGAGTTCCCATTAAAGATGAGTGAATTGATTTGTTAGTACCAAAATTCGACCCAAATTCTTTTTAAAAATACTGATTTGGCAGAATCCAAATTTCTTCAGACTCATTCAGGTAGAATTAAAGGAGGGACAGAGAGAGAGAGAGAGAGAGAGAGAGATAGAGATAGAGAGAGAGAACAGAGAGAGAGAGAGAGATAGAGAGTGTCCAGGCATTTAGAGCACTTTCGATTTAGGTAGAATCAATTCATACTAGAATAAATTTTCAGGTCGATTTGAACCCATTGGGAGTAAACAAATTGGCTCATATCTAGGCTAGTTTTGACATTAGTGGCAAGGAGCTCTGGCAGGCTGTTCCGGCGGGTGAACAGCCTGCCAGATCCGTGCTGCCGCTAGTGCACACGTGGGGCGGGAGGTCCAGACTATAATTAGGGCGGGCCGGAGTTCCGGGGGCAGCACGGCAAACATGCGGAGAGGTGGCCGGAATAAAACTCCGACATGTCTAATTAACAAGCTAGTTCATTGCGCTACCATCTGCTTGAAATACGGTACTCATTTCATGGAATAATAGAAGGTATCACTTATACAGGAGGATGCAAAAACACTGTGACATCAACCCATGAAGATCAGGCATGAAGATATTGTGGAAGATCTTCTAGATAAGTTGCTTTTTGGATGGTGATAGTCTCATTTTATTTCTTATGATAACCAATATTTTTTATTTTAGTTAAATTATGCATCACAGCTCCCTAACACAAACTGTAACAAGCATTAACTAGCTATGAATTTGCCCAAAAGTTTTTCAGTGGGATCATGGACCCACTAGGTGCCACCCATTACATTAATCTAGGAAACGGGCACTTCATATTTCTGCAGACAAAGTCAGAATTCCCAGAATTATTGTTGCTATTAAGCCAACTTCATTGTAATACACCAAAGTACAATGATTGAAAGTTTACCTTTTATTTCCCAATGTACTTTTATGCAGCTATAATAACAAATGATAGCTAGACCAAACTGGAACACAACCAAGTACAATCCCTACCTATTAGGGTTGTTTCGGGTATCGAAATTTCGATACCCATTCAATACTTTTCTCTGGTATCGAGCTCGATACCAGGATTGGTGTTTTATCGATACGTGGCTGCGCTGCTCTCAGCGCGGCCATGTTCTCCTCGGCAGCACAGGGAGAAGGAGGCAGTCTCTCTCTCCCCCTGTGCTGCCGCTGCCAATGAGGAGAGCCGAGAGGATGAGGAGGGGCGGGCGCACTGGCCCCCAATGACAAGTAACCATTCATATACAAACGCAGGCAGCAGGAATATATTGCTGACACCTGCCTGTCACTGAGCGCTGCGATCCGCGGCAGTTAACCCCTCAGGTGCCGCACCTACCGGGTTAATTGCCACGGATCACAGCGCTCGGTCACAGGCAGGTGCCGGCAATATATTCCTACTGCCTGCGTTTGTATATGAATGTATGTTGGAGTATTTTTTGTTTCTAAAGGGCACTGAAGCTATAAAAACACACTTGTACTTAAAGTTTCAAACCCCTCTATTACAGTGCTGCAGCTGTATCTTCCCCACCGAATTACTACCATGTGGAGGTCCCCGAATACTGCACATGATCCACTGTAGTCAATGGCCTCAGTGACATACTGCACATAGGACGTACAGGCATGTCATCGCTGTAGTCAAAAAGAAGGCTTCATGGCTGAGGCAACAGGGATCATCAGTCCTGGAACACAGGGGGTTCTAAACACTAAGTATAAGGCTTTTTTATTATTATTATATTATTATTATTATTAATATTTTAATAGCTTCAGTGATTCCTATAAAACAAAAAATTAGCTTGGACATCCCCTGTAATTTTCATCTGACTCCATTGTCTATTAGATATTAGATTGTTAGCTCATGTGGACAGAGCATTCTTTCCTACTGTATCTTGCAATCTTATATCTGCATAAACAATGCAATATTATTTAAGACTATAAATGTACCTTTGCTACCTGTTTGCACTGTATTATTTAATATTAATATTAGTAATGTGTTACATCCTTTTACATACTTTTACATACACTTTAATATAATGTGCAAAAAATAGTTTTCTATCTATCTTAAAATACATAAGGTATGAGCTGCAGTGCCAGCAGACATAAGAGTGAAACACAAACCTGAGTGAAAATAAACCCTGATCAGTCGGTATCTAAAATTATACCTAACATCAAATGTATGACTGTTCGCATCACAAAGCTATGATTATTATTAAATGAGTATACAGCCTGGGATATGTTCCTGCTAACATGTACATGTAGGGGAACAGTGCAGACAAGCTATCTGAGTCAATTTTAATGACCTTGGCCACAATTTTATGTATAAATTCCATTCTTGGTGAGTCAGCTAGTATGCTTGTGTGACTGTGTAACCAGGCATTGATCCAAGAGCAACACCCTTTTGGCTAAAGAGTTGTAAGATTAGGGTATTTTTGTAGAGAAGCCTAATATCATGGTTGGTCTTCTAGCAGTGGCATCATGTGTACACTAGCTCGCGTGATAGCTACATATCACAGAGTAGACAGCATATGTAGATAGAAATAGACATTTTATAGATATGTAGATAATACTTATCTTTCCATTTTACATTCATCCATCAGTGAAAAAATTTCAGCACTCCAAAAATGGGGTAATGATAAAGCATATATATTCACCTATATGTTCACATCTATCTATCTATCTATCTATCTATCTATCTATCTATATCCCTATTCATCTAAAAAAGGGAAAAGCAGCATCATTTAAACAGTAACATGGGTGTGCGCTGCATGCCTCTTGATATCTAATATGTGCCCCATGAATAGTAAAAAAAAAGCAAATAAGGCAACAAGTGTAGTGTAAAAACAAAAAGTGACCCAACTTGATGAAGCCATTCTCAGACCATTAATAATGGGTCCATTCTGTTGAGCCAAAATGTTGCAGACATATGTGAGTGAATAAAAGACTTCATTGGTTCTTAATGTATTTACTTGTTTATACAGCACCAACAGATTGTATAGTGAAGATATTATGATCATTACTTACTGTCCCCAATAGCGGCTTATGATCTAAATTCCATATCACTATGTCTTTGGAGTGTGGAAGGAAACCCCCACAAGAACATGGAGAACATACAAACACATGCAGATGTTGTCCTTGGTTGGATTCAAACCTAGGTACCCCCACTGAACCGGCGTGCTGCCCACTTCTTCATGTAGCTTGCATTAGAGTGTTTCCACGAGTGCTGCCTTTTTGGGCTTCTTACTATCTATGTATCTATTATTTATTGCTCAGATAGAAATTCAAAAGCTCATATTGCTGAATTTTAAGAAGAACTTGCCTTTGAATTTGAAAAAAAATATTCTCCACTACAAGAGATGTTAGAATCGATTTCCAGATTCAAGAAGTGTCATCAATCACATTTTGAAGAATCTGGGGAGAAGGGCTTTTGGAAAGTCTTGATCATGTCTATCCAATTACTCTAAAAATGAAAGTGTTTCCTTTTTTTTGTGCTATTCATCTCTAATTCTGGATACAATTTCAGCCTAGATGCAATGAAACTGCTGGAGTTTTTACCCCTGGAGGTTAGAGCCTGACTGACAACATCTATATATGTACATAAGTTGGTTACCTACATCGATTGTTCTATTTGGGAATGAAAAGCCCACAGGTGGACCAAAACCGATCTAACATTTATTAACAGTGGCAGTAAAATTGTTTTTAATGTAGAATTGAAGTGTTATAAAACATAAAGTCAACCTGGCAGGTGTCCTGCTGCCCTATCTGAGAGTAATATATAGTGGAGACTGAGGTCTATGGTGTATAGGTTTCTATGATTTGGAGTAAAAAGCAGAGTAAATCCTGACAGGACTCCTAGAGCAGACTGTAAGAGTCCTGCTTACTCCACCCACACAGAATGGCTCTCCTTGTATCAGTGTGTGTACACAGAATGCTGTCAATTACTGTGTGTGGGTGGAGTAACCAGGACTCTCACCATCTCCCCTAGGAGTACCATCAAGATTTACTCTGCTTTTTATTAAAAATCCTGCTCCAAATCACATAAAGCTACCGTATATATCACTGAACTCAGCTTCTCTCCCTCCTACTCTGAGGTAGGGCAGCAGAAATAATTTACTTTAAATCAGGTAAGGCTACTTTCACACTTGCGGCAGGACAGATCCGGCAGGCTGATCCGTCCTGCCGCAAGTGCCCGTGCACTGCTGTGCTGCCGCTCCGTCCCCATTGACTATAATGGGGGTGGGCGGCAGAGCTACGGCGCAGCACGGCAGTGCACGGCCAGAGATCGCCGGACTAAAAGTCCTGCATGTCCGACTTTTCAGTCCAGAGATCTCTGCCGTGCACTGCCGTGCTGCGCCGTAGCTCCGCCTCTGCCCCATTATAGTCAATGGGGATGGAGAGGCAGCACGGCAGTGCTCGGGCACTTGCGGCAGGACAGATCCGTCCCAGATTCGTCCTGCCACAAGTGTGAAAGTACCCTTAGCTACCGCCAGAATACACAGAACCTATTTCTCCTGACTTTGGACTGGGCAAATATAGCATTACATGGTAAATAATGAAATGAAAAATGCCATCCCATTTACGACTGGTAAATATAGAACAGCAATTTTCCTTCACCTATAATAGCTTCAGTATCATAATCATGTCTGGCAAGGATCTAGCACACACTGCTATTCTGCATGTTTTCTGTATCCAAATCCCCGTCTCTGTGGCTTCAGATTTTAGACATCCCATTTAGATACTACCTAAATGCTTGAAATAATGTGGGGATTCATGTATAAGCCTAGTTTGCTTTTGTCTGACCCTGTCTGGAGCATTCTCAGTCAGCACATGTCAGGTCTATCATGACAGATGGGATGTGACTGCATTTTAACACTTCACACACCCATGAGTGCGTTGGTTGGGAAGCTCTTTGAGCTCCCGTGTGACTCATGGTGAAGGTATATATTTGTATACGAGAGTATACAACACAACCACCAACAGCCTGCCATTTCTAACAGGATCATATGCAAGCTAATAAAATTAAATTAAGGCAGCAATAATTGTTTTATTTATCATAACCAATGTTTTACATATACTGTATATGCTCAGTTACACTCCTAACAAAGTCATAAAATACATTTATGAGACATTCCTGCATGAACTTGCTGAAATAGGATTGCAATTGTCCACATTGATTATCAGTACATATCTTATGAGGACTGTACAGATAAGATCAGTCCTCATACTAATTCTTGTCTAAAGGAGCTCATACAAATTAGATAAACATTGGGGAAACCAGTGATTTTGGCAATTGTTCTTCAACAGTAGATGTTATGGAAAGAAGGATCGGCAAGGTGGAGTTCTCATTAAAGATATACTGCTGATAGAGTTGTCTGCTAGAGGCTATTGCTTCTCCCCATTAAAACACATTCACAGCTGATCCGAGCATGCTTGTCGGTGACAGAGCTGGAAGCAATAGCTGCTGACAGCTATCTGAGATACCCTTGCCATGGGCTAATAGCGAGCACCGACTGACGATATTCAAGCCGTTCTCTGCCTGTCTGTAAAGGGCTGACAGCTCGATGCAAAATGAACAGGATACGAACAATGGTTTTTACGATCATTCATCCCACATTCACTTTGCATAGTGTCGGCAAATTTCCCAACAAACAAGAATTGTGCTTGTCAAGTAAGCACCTTTACACAGACAAATTATCTAGAACAAGCATTCGTACAAACGTTTTCTGGCAATAAGTAGTCTGATCCTTGGCCAGTATAAAAGGGGCCCCAAGGATTATGACCACCTAAGGGTCATGTGTATTTTGGGTTTCCTAATTGTCAGAATTGTCTGGAGGAACAGACGTGCTGTAATGGCGTAAATATAATTAAATGACTTGAAATTTGATTTACTATTGTTTGAAGACCCTATAAAGAAATAAACATTTATGAGGTACATACTGTAGCTTAAAGGGATTGTTCAGGATAAAAAAGGTGCTTTTTCACAAAACTCAGTAATTTTATCCACAAGCTTTATCTGTTATTGCACCTCTGCCTCATATACTTGAATAGACAGAAGCGCTGATACTGGGGGCAGCTCAACCACCAAAGTAGCTCTATTTCTAGGAACAAAAAGTGAATACTCTTTTTTCTAATCTTGGGATAATCTACTAAACCATATGCAGCAGGAAATTTGCAAAATCTACCATCAAATCCCCGAAATCATGACATGTCTATAATGGTTTTATGAGTCCTGTGACATCCAACTCTAAGTTTCTACAGTTAATTTAACAACTGAAGACTTCCATGGAAATTTCCTTAACACCTATCGTAAGTCTTTTGTACCTGCAATGATTGAATTTACTAATCTTTCTGACAAATCAGTTTGCACCAGTTAGGAAAAATAATGGTCTCACATTTGACAGTGCTGGGCCTTTCGTCAATGCCCTCAACAAATTAAGAGGTCTGCTGTCGCTGATTTAAGCAAGCTTAATCTTTGCCCTAACAGCTGAATGCTATTCATAGATGGCAGTTACATCCCTGCTTTCCCAACAGCAGATAATAATTACAGTATATTCAGGGTGTACGCATGATTGTATCATTGTAGCAGCTACTGACATAAGTAAGAGCTTTTGAACACAGTTGTATTATAGTTTCGTACAAGGTCTGAGTAAAATATAGTAGCATCATGACACCTATAGAAGTCTTTGGAGTATAACAGTACCTCTATATCATTCACATTTATACACTTGACATAGAGGTATTATTTCTAGAAGCTTTGCTACTAGAGGAGGATATTATTTTATTCACTAAAATAACTCCAACATATTTGCAGATCTGTACATACCATAGATGGTCAAAACTCCCAGTCCCTTTTGGGGCTCAAAAAAGTACAAAGTAGGTTGTGTTTGCAGCTAGTAAAGGAAATCTTGGATTCCCTTCTGGCAGAGAAACAGACTACAGGAGCTACCATATCTGGCATAGCAGGATACAGTCCCACTATGACTATAATGGGACCCAACGAGCATAGATGCCGACTTTTGACAGGACAAATACCACTGCAAAATAAAAATAAATAAAACATAACCAAAAAAAAGAATATATACCCCGCCTCATCTTCTAGCCCTGCCCCAGGATCAAAAACTATATATCCCTTATATAAAAATGACTGTTACTGAACGGAAGAGGTATTTCATTTGTACTTTTTACTAGGCAAAAATGTGAAAAACATACTATAGTCTCCCTTTTCTTATAATTTCCTGAGTATAAAATAAAAACAAAGAAAAGCTAAAATAAAAATAACTTAAGAATAAGACCTTGTATCAAAAAATGCACAAATATTTTTACATTAAGAAGATGAGGAAAAAAGTTATGGCTTTCAAAGATGCATGTACTGAAAAAAAATATCAGAAAATGGTTCTGTGCAGGAAGAGGGATAATGGCCCTGACTAGAACTGGTTAAAGAATATATGGACACATTTATATTATATCAAAAATTTTAATAATCAGAGTGAGAATATTGAAATTAGGAATGCAAGTAAAGATTCAAATTTCATTCATTCATTCCATTTTTTTTTTATATTCCTATCTTAAAAGCTCAATCTGCCTAAATCCAATAAAGACAGTAAATCCAATCAAAACAACATTTAAGCAGCCTGATAAGCAAAAATACAGTGCGTGCATGCCTGAGGGCCTGTTTCCCTGTTTATTGTGCGTTGGTTTTCTCCACCCTCATTACCACACGCCTATGCATTAATTACTGTGCTGGGATTTTCTGGCCAAGTTCTATGAAGACAGTCTATAAAGTATAAGGTTATCATTTTCTCCAAATACCACCATTTATCAAAATTGTTGCCGCAAATCGATAGACACTTTGCAGGCAATTTATCAAGCCGTGTACTCCAAAATTTTGCCATTAAAAGGGCAGAAAATAGAGTATTGTGACCTTTTGGACATTTATACACCCCTCATTCCAGTTATGAAAAGTGGGTGGGAAAGTGAACATAGTTAGCCTGTCAAACTGATTTAACTGTCACCATGAAAATGCAAAATAATCTGCAGGCAACGTGTTATAAGGAGGTGAGCAGATTGGTATATAGTTTTATGGGAAAAGATTCATTATTTGGATTTATTATTTATTTATTTACAATTAGATTATTTAAATTCAGATTTATTAAGCCTCATGCACACGACTGTATGTGTTTTTGTGGTCTGCAAATCGCGGATACCGGCAGTATGCATCCCACATTTCCCCTTCAGTAGGTCCCACACTTTTTTTTTTTTTGCAGGGCAGTGGAACTGACATACGAATGCGGACAGCACATGAATCTGCTGAGCTCCTCCTGCTCTATAACATGCTGCCTTCAGCTCACACACCATGGTCAACGTGACAGGTTCCGTTTAAGCCAGATTTATCAACCAGTCACAAAAATTGTCACAGTCTTACTCCTGTAAAGGCATGGTGTAGAAAGTGGAGTAACATCTGAAGCATTAGACTTAAAGACGCACCAAATTTATTAAACATCGTATGACATATGATAAATTTGACACAAATGACAGCAATGCAGACTCCTGCAAAACTGACTTTAAAACTTACAGTTGTGATAAATCTCCATCATTACGTCCAATTCTATTCCTCCTAGTAAGGTTACCACACACCATGTTTTAAGCTGGCAACCTTTGCTATTCAACAAAGCCAAAAAGCTACATGACACATCTTCCTGTAGCCTTGACCTTTCAAAGGCTTGAAGAGTGCTTTTCTAAGGAATTACGGATCACTTCTTCCGGCCCCCTTGATGGTGCTCTAGAAGGCTATGAACAGGATACAAGTCGCACACTGTTACACCGTATAGTTCAGCTGTGCCATGTATCTGCTTTGAGTGGACTTTTCATCCAATGCAAAGTGAAGTTATCAAAGTGATGCTCTCTCTTTAAACAAAGTCAACTGGTAAAAACAAAAAGCAGCCCGTTTGTGTTTTTCTTTCCTAACATTTATTAGCAACTTATTAACTTAAAAAAACATACAATGCAACAGCACTCTGCAAACCAATGAAAGTACAAAAAAAGTTCTAATGCTAATGCTACGCTTATTAAGTAAATTTGAGATTCTTTGCAAATACATTTTGTACAAAATTATTTGGACCCGTCTGCCACACGTCAAGGCCATCTCTGTAAGATGGGAACCTAACACTAAATTCTACCTGTTATGTGCCATGATGGCTACCATAAAATTCAGGGAGTGTAGGTTTCACAGGCATGCTGGGCCCACCTTAATTTTTGTCATTTTTGGTGCCAAAATGGCCTCCATTAAATCCAGGGAATGCAGGTACCAACATGCATGCCGAGCCAACTCCACACCTCTCCTGGTGCCAGATGTCCCCCAACGAATGCAATGAGAGTCCACTCTATAACTCTCCTGATGCCAAAAGGCTTCCAATGAGTGAGGGAGAGCAGGCTAAGCTTTATAATTACACTAATTAAAATCAGCCTATGCAGCAGGCAGGCTGGTCAGGAGTACACGACTTATAAACTTGCTATAATGGACAGAAAGTCTTCCGTATTTGCCTGTAATTTATGACAGACTTCTGTATTCTCCAGTCAGTCTAAAGCAGAAGAGAGTTATCTTTTAAGATTAGCCTTTCTCACATCTCGGCTCCTACTTTGGTACACTAGTAGTGTTGATCACGAATATTCAAATTGCGATTTTTTATCGCAAATATTTGCACATCGAGAATTAGCAAATATTTAGAATATAGTGATATATATTCATAATTTCGAATATTCAAGATTTTTTTTAAACAGTACACATGATCCCTCCCTGCTTACAGCTTGTGGGCCAACGAGAAGGCTGCAATATCTTTGATTTTAGGAGTGTTGATTGCGAATTTTCATAATGCAATTTTTTTCCGTAATGCGAATTTTCACAATCAGAAAAATGACTGGAGATCAAGAATTATTGAATATATGGCGAATATTTGCCTGAATATTTGCCCAAAAATTAGTGAAATATTGCGAATTCGAATATTGTCCCTGCTGCTCATCACTATACACTAGCAGGGACCAAATTCCTTATTCATTGAAAGAAGTACTGCCAGAAAAAGAAATATAATGTGGGAAATAAAGATAAGTTGCAGGCACTTTATTTCATGAGAAGCTCTATTTGACATACGGTAGGTCTGTATAAATTGAATACAGTCAAATCACTAGACTATTCTTCTTCCAGTATCTGTCTGTGGTTCACTACGTCTTCATTCTTCTAAAGTCATGGTACTGTCCCAGGGGCGTAGCTAAAGGCTCATGGGCCCTGGTGCAAGAGTTCACTCAGTGCTTCGTGGCCAGAGACAGGGAAGCACATAGCCTTCGTGCTGCCTGAGGCAGAAATTGATATGCCACCCCCCATGCCAAATTCTTGACCTAACTCCTTTCCTCCAGCCAGAGGACTAACTTCAACAGCACACAATTTCTATAATACTGGTGTCTTCTTATGTGGCACAAGGGACTTTGGCCGCCCTCAGGCTCCTGGGCCCGGTAGAAACTGCTACCTCTGCACCCCCTATAGCTACGCCTCTGTACCATTTAGGCATTTATTCAACACACATGATCAAGTCACTGTCTCCCACAAGATAGACACCCGCAGGTGGTTACAACATGCATCCAATTGAATTCAGACAAATAGTTAATGGAATTAGCCATTGGACCACAATTCTTTATTTGATGGAGTGATCCATATGCAGTTGTAATCTAGAACTGTTGGTTAATGTGCTCCTGAATAGTTTTTAAAATCTTTTGCTGTCGAGGCATGCTATTAAAATAACTTTAAAGAAACATACTGGCAACACCTCCCATAAGAGCCTTCTTCTTTTACTTCTTTCATACCGCAACTCCGTTCTATTGTGTGTGGAAGGACAGGCGCAGCGCTTAGGTGCTCTGCTTGTGTCTGGCTGGTTGTCTGGTGGTAGCAGAGTCCTGTACTTATTTCCTTATTACACTGGTTGCAATTTCCAACTAATATTCACCCCTTTAGATAAGCCCAGTCCCTTTCTGACACCAACTGTGGCGTTACTTACTGTTTGGTGCTGTGCATGTGGTGCGTCGTGGCACAGAGCCAAGGAGGCCTAGCGTGACAACAGGGACTGCTGTGTGGGCTGCTGTGTGGCTCCCCACTGTGGGTGCTTTGCTGTGGGGGCCATGTAATTTTGCATTGAATTGAAAGAAGTTGGCAAGTGGACATACAGTTTGATCGAAACTCATGTTTACTTTTATACATAGATCAATGTATCTGGATTATGCTAATAAGTAATATTAGAGCCCAAGCACACTGACGTTGGCACATTATACATGAATTCTTTGGTTTCTACACTAAAACACACTAAATTATGGACAAAGAAGTCTAGTAACACACTAACACAATAATTGTATACTGATACTTGGTGCACCGATGTGCTGCCAGCTGCCTGCCACCCTGATACCATTATCATACTAAATACATATATAATTCACTTAACATCTGTAAAGTGTAACAAAACTGAGCCTTTAGAAATAAAGCACAATCAAGTCGACAGTCTAACAAGTATAATCTGAGTAAATCAGGCTCACAACTAAAGGCTCAGTGTTTTGGCAGTGCCTTGGGTGGGTGTGGGTGGGAAAAACACAATGGGGTTTGAAGAATGCTACTAGGAAGGAAAGCAAATTCATGTTCATCTTGTACATACTCAGATAAAGGTTCACTACACTGACAATGCAAATGTCTCTTAAATGGATTTGAAATGTGTGTGTGTGTGTGTGTGTGCATACATAATTTTATATATTATTAGGAAACATAACTGTTTTGAGTGTATCACTCCAGCATGGAGACACATAGTCATCTGCTGTTTTTCCAGGTAAGATTGAATCTCTATAACAGAGAGAAGATTAAATGTAGTCACAGACCTGCCACACCTATTACTAAGCATCTGCCAGGACACATCACCGGTTAGTAAATAACATGGATAAAATTATTACCACTGTTTCCCTTTAAAACCACCAGATGTACTTATGAGAGGGAAACCCGAGTTGGCTTCATAATGTCTACTGGTCAACGGTTTATTTTTACCCGAAATAAATCATCACTGTCTGTCTTTCTGCTGATGCCATTAAACCTAGCTAGAGTTATGCAAATGATGACTAAGAGGTTATTTACAAGCTTGTGACATTAAAGTGCAAGAAACCTATAGCAAGCAGTGTAATACATTGACCAGAATATTGGGGTTTTTATTTCTTCAAGTGCCTGCATAACTTTATCATACTGCGTCCTACATCAAATAATGTGGCTTGTCAAAGAATAAGACAGTTGAAGTTATCTGTATGCTTTCCTGGTTTTAGACTGATACACCTTCACTGTTATATGTACAGTACACACATATATAACACCTACGAACCGCCATTATCCAAGCAATGCTTGTGACACCGAGATCAGGGCGCACCATGCTGGCCACAAATGGTTGGCTGAAAAAAAATATATTAAAAGGGCAGACATACCACCTGTGCAGCTGGTTTAGCTGCACAAGGGACTGGGAGGGGGCCCCAGACAATCAGATATTGATGATCTATTCTTAGGATAAGTCATTGATAATAAAATCCTGTAATACTCCTTTGTGTCTGAAGATTAGGACAGATGACACTCCTCTCCAGTCAGCTGCTAAGTCCTGGAGAAAGGCAGAAGCACCCATGGACACAGATGAGCTGCCACTTTGGTAAAAAAACAAAAAACATGGATAACATTCAGGAGAGTTACAGAGTAAGGCCCCATTCACACGTCCGCATTTTAGTCCGCATCTATTCCGCAATTCTGCGGAATAGATGCGGAGCCATTCATTGTGAATGGGGCCGGACGTGATGCGGAGAGCACACTATGTGCTCTCCGCTTCCGCATTTGCGGAGCCGCGGCCCCGAACTTCCGGGTTTTAGCCCCGAAACATCTGGCCGCGGTTCCGCAAAAGATAGAGCATGTCCTTTTCTTGTCTGCAACCTGCGGAAAAGAATAGGCATCTCTATGGGGAGTGCCAGCATGGTGTGTTGCGGGATCCGCAACACACCACGGACGTGTGAATGGGGCCTAAGACAAAGGAAAAAAATTCTATCATTGTTGCTCCAAAGATATAGAAAAACAGCAACGTGGTAATAGATGTTCTTTAAAACAAAAATGAAAGTCCAAGTGCATTGCCTAGGTGATGAGTCTCGAACTGATTCTGCCAGCAAAGTGTTGATCATTTGGCACTTTTAATTGGCATCATATACATAGTATGGCATCAAGATAAGCCATAGGTAGGAGTCATCTGTTCAGCTAGTGCCTGCCAAAACAAAGAGGTTCTCCTTCGACATTTATTTCTACAGTAATTTGAAAGATTTGAACTCAATAGCAGAGTCATTCTGGCTGCTTGGGATGCAATTACTACTAGAATCTTTCAATAGGGTGGCTGTCCTGAGAGCAAACCGAGTCAATGGCTATAATCGGAGAATAAACTCTCATCCCATTGTATGAACGCTGTAGATTGTTAGGTAGATATATATGAAAGAGCTTTTTTGTAGACAGTTCTGCCTTGACATGCTGTGTGCTGTTAATGATGACATACCTAAACACAAGAATACTCACACCCTGTTCACGTTCAGGAGCGAAATTGGGACTTATAAGGAATACGCCCTAATTATGCTAAACCGGCTTGAGAAGTTTTTAAGACAAGAAGACAAACTAGAATCTGGTTACTAGCCTAACCACTGCTGTAAGAAACAGGTATGAATAGGATGTGCCTGGATGTGATCAAGGTGTTTTGTGATGTGTCTGGCAACTGAACTCTCTGCTGGGCCAACAAGAAAATGCATATAGAAAAGAAGTAGATTGGCGATAGAAAGTAATGTTGTGCTTCTAGCATCTAATACTATAAATGTACATAGACCCAAAGTAAAGAGCAGACAAGCTGTACATTACTCTGTATCTGTTCTTAGTACTCACATGCCCTTGGTTATGGTCAGTAGAACAAGGCATATGACACCGTTTGAACACCTAAATCTCACTTTCATAACTGTTGGCAAGATGCTCATTCACTACTGCTTAAACAAATCCACATTTTTAGAAGCTAGTCATCCACACTTGGAAAAAGTTACGTTTATTTAGATGTGAATATGTTCGTTAGTGTTCCACTACAATCAGATGATACAGAGGTGTGGCCGACATGGATGTGAATCGCAGCATTGTGGTGTCTCCAAGAGTGACTATAGTAGATGTATGTACCTGCTGCTCTGTGGGTTTCCAGGGCCAGGGTAATTCTTAGGATAGGTGAAAAGACAGGAATGGGTTTAAAAAAGGGGAGAACCCAGTTTTTCCTTTAGATGTGTCTTCCATTTATGACCTGTTCCTGGTTTTCAAAAACTGCATCAAAAGACCTCAATGTTATAACCGAGACTCAGGCTCATGAACCGTGCTGCTAATTGTCAGCATGTGTGTTACCCTCCTGAAGGTAAAATACATTAACAGCTTATCAATGGTAGAGTTAGACCTGTTTCACATCTGTGTTGAGCTCTCTTTTCTTAGATGAGTTGTTAGAGATTTGTCCACAGCTCTGTGATATTTTCACATCTGTGTTTAACAGATCCTGCAGGCCATTCCAGGTTTGTCCAGTGGAAACCCAGCACTCGTGCTGGAAGCCGTCCAGATCCCTGCCAGATCTCATTATAGTCAATGGGGTCCAGCGGTGAATGGCAGTATCCAGCTAGGCCAAATCCAGTGTAATCCGGAAGGCTGTTAAATGCAGATATGAACCTAGCCTTACAGAACACAACAGAGTCATGGACAAGGCTCTAACAACTCATTTAAGAAAGCAGTGCTCAAACATAGATATCTCCATATAAGACTGGGTGTCCTCATGGGAGCCTTCATGCAGCAGCCACTACCTGGTAGGTTATGGTCACATTAATTTGGGTAAAGGGAGCCATGAACTTCAAATTTGTGCGACATTTTGGGTGGATGAGGCTGCAGATGCCAGGGTAGTGTCTGGTTCCCCAAAATCTGTAAACCCCAGAAAAGATGGGTTTCAATCATAGTAACATAGTACATAAGGCCGAAAAAAGACATCTGTCCATCCAGTTCGGCCTGTCATCCTGCTAGTTGATCCAGAGGAAAGAAGTAATCCCTGGATCAATGAGCCATCTCTAGTAGCTATAGCCTGTAATATTATTACACTCCAGGAATACATCCAGGCCCCTCTTGAATTCCTTTATTGTACTCACCATCGCCACCTCCTCAGGCAGAGAGTTCCATAGTCTCACTGCTCTTACCGTAAAGAATCCAATGGTGCATTGAAACCCATCTTTTCTGAGGTTTACAGATTGTGGGGAACCAGCCACTACCCTTTATGTCCCAAAAACCCTCACAACTACATATAAAGTATATATGTATAATCTCTATACACGTACTGTATACTCATATGCACGGTATTGACTCAACTGGTCACCTAAGGAACATACATCCTGAATACATAGCTTGTATAATACTATTTATACCATGTATGGCCTGTGATATTCTCTTCATTTTGTGAAAGTTACTGCACATCTATAGAGAATTGATGTGAATACTGTAGACACTTTTCCTGTAAAATCATTTGTCATATAAACAACCATTTGTTGTATTGATATACTACTTTTTATATATGGACTTATCTGTACTAGCTGTTCCCCATGATGTATACATCTGTATATATATTGTGTTAGTACAGTCTGATGAAGGTCCCCATGGACTGAAACGTCTTTCATAAAAATAAATCCCAATTTCCATCCGAATCCTTGGGGTGTGGAATTGTTCACATAGTGCATGAACCCTCTTCCAAGCAGAGTTCCACAAGAAATCTAAAAAATTACCTTATAGAGTAGCCTTTTACCTATTAAATGTCTCCCTATCTGTAACATCAGTAATTGCATTATATAAAATAAGTTCTAGTATCCCCATGTATATTGTTTGAAAATGAGGTGTAGTCACTCTGATGAAGAGCCATGATACCCATGCCCTAATAAACATGCCCACTCTGGCTTGATTGATTTTCCTGAGGCCAGGATATATCATTCTCAAGCCAGCTCCGATGGCATCCAGTGTATGTGCAGCAAGCAGATGAAGCTAAGTCCAGTACACGTTTCTCGATGCAGTTGCTGGATGCTACCAGGGTTTGGTTCAAGGTAAGTGGGCTGCCCCCCCATGAACTATCATATTCAATGTACAGATTGCAAAACAATGGACAATGTTTGCCAATGTTACAAAAAAAATACAAAACAATCCAGTAAAGGTATAACATTTATTTCCATAATATAATGCTACCACCTGGTGTTAAAAGTGCATCACAATATGCTAGTGAGCTGAGTGCTGCTGGACACGCATGCCCAATGACCCTGCTCACAGTCAGGTCTCTGCACAGTGATCCTTTGTTCCATGTAAAGAGGTTTTATGCCCTGCCTGCAAGGAAGGACCAGAGCTTCAGCAGTAGCATGACAGTATAGCTGAGAAGACACAGCTGCCAGAAGAAGAAGGAGACTGATTCTGTCCAAAGTCCAGACCAATGAGGAGGATACAAGGAAGCAAAATATAATGAAAAGACCATTTTTACAATAGAAACAGTGCAAATTAATTTAAATTAACAGCCTTTTAAGACCTTTGGAATCAGAATGATTAATGTAATGGGATAAACCTTTTTAATGTGCCTACCTATGCTTAATAGTCTGAATAAAAATTAATCAAACCCCAGAATTCTGTTTTCTCATTCTGACTATTACTTCATATGTGTTGAGCAACAACATCATATTTCACCATTAATAACATGCATATAATTCATGTCTGCTTAGATTTCCGTCCTAACATGCCACTATAAAATTCCATCTGCTTGTAGTCATTAACATCCCGATGCCAGCGGTATTCCATAGCTTTAAATCAGATACATGTAACTTAATCTGTAATCTGACCTTTGAAAGGACTCTGATTCTATCAGATAAATCATTTTGCCACATGGGTTTTACTTTTAGATCTAACACAAGATACATCTTCCTTCCTAAAACGGAAGACAACCAGCTATCGCAACACAATATGTTACTCTATTTTTTACCACACCTGGAACCACATATTGATATCAAATACTGAGTGCCAACACAGCTGCCAGTGTTACTACTTGGAGCATTCATGCTCTGTTCATTCGTCTGTGTATCCACAATACACCATAGACAGACATACTGTAGATAGATAGATAGATAGATAGTGTAAACTCCCAAATACATTCGATAACATTATCAGCCAATCCCACCATTTTTTTTTATTTTTTTTGGGGGGAGCTCACAAATGTAATTTGTGTGGGGATCGATTATGGACATTGAATTTCAAACCACAGTTCTTGTGTTCTTCCAGGAGATGAAGGGATGCAATACAGGAGCACATACAGGTATCACATGTATGACATTGGAGATGAAGTGGCAGCCGTGCAGGCGTCAAAAGCGACGTGGGTGCCTGGGAGCCAGATAAGTTCAACCTGTGTAAGGGGTACATGTGAATGGGGAGGCATTTTAGGGGTTGGATAACCCCTTTAACGTCTTTTTTTTTAACATGGAACAATGTTATCAGGAATTAATCAAACGTTCCCAATAATTACCTGATTGTCGGCAGAGATGAAGCTGCATTTACATGCAGCCGTCATCTCCTCTATTTGGACACCAGTGATTGCTACTGCAGTGGCTATTCCCCATAGAGAATCATTGTTTCTGGGCAGCAGATTGCTGTTTATACAGGATGTTCTGCTGTACAGAAACAATGATTTTTGGTAGTGGCTGAATGACATGATCACCCAATGAAGGAAAATGTGCTTGTTCATTGGGTGATTGAGGATATCTTTACAAGAGCTAATTATTGGGAGCAAGCGTTGACACAAATGCTCATCCCTGATGATTAACCAAATGATCCATTCTTGGTAAGGGGCCATTACTGAGCTGGTTTTCAGCTGCTTAGCATGGATCCAACAGCAGAAATCCTTGGTGGTTATTGCTGAGGAAAGCAATGAGCGACAACACGTTTTTCCACTGCAGGAGAAATATGGTATTACACTGTGTCCATTCAAATTATTAGGCAACCATGCAAAAAACACCAGCTGCTGTTTGTTCTTTACCTTATTTCTCATGGAAAGGGATTGTCATGTACTATATGACATCTCATTTTCATTTTCACATCAATGATCGGTTAACCCCTTTCAGGGCTGTATGTATATAAATTGTATGCAGGGCACCACATATGCTTTTTACCATTATGTAGTAGATCAATAATGGCACCCGTAAACATGTACTACTCTGTTCATACCCTTTCCCCATCTTGAAAGCTGCCGTCCTGAATGTATAGCTTCCTTTTTCAGACATCTTGTGGCTCATATAAATGAATTCATAACAGTCTAAATGGACAGTTTTACTGAAGTATCACTTAAGGATGAACCCAAATGACAGTATTAACCTCAGGCTTGAAATTCAATAAAAATGGGCTTAATGCTAGTAATACAGTGCTTCCATTGACAGTGTGATTCAGGACGATCACCACTAGTCAAACGCTAAGTCTGTTTCATCTGTGCAGTAAAGGACGGGGACTACGAGCAGTGATGTGTTAGCAGCCGGTATAAGAAGAGTGGTTAGAGTTTTCACAAGATGTAGCTTGCAATGAAACGGTTACCCACTTCCTCCTGCAACTGAAAGGAGGATGTGGATTTTACTGATGACGCTTCCGCTTGAGATGTTCTTCTTTGCAACAAGTGCTGGAGTCTGTTGCTTTATAAATATAGATCAGTGTAGTAGATGAAGCATGCAGCTGGCTGGTAGGAAGATGAAAGAGCAGCCAGTCTAGATCTACACCACACTCATCCCTTTAACCTTGCCACTACATGACGGAGACAGCGCACATTTCATTGTAATGGAGTTAACAACTTGTAAAGGCAAAAGTGTCAGTTGTCCACGTATTAATCAATTACGGGGAGATATTAATGCATTATCACATGGTTAACTGCATTATTACTAATTGTCAGCTGAGTACATTGGCCTGCAGTTTATACTGTTACCCAACTCCCCCATCTAGTCAAAGAAACGTTTACTATTAGGTGTAAACTTAGGGCCTTTCACAAAAGCAAATATACAGGGCAATGATCGAGCTGATACACAGGGCAATGATCGAGCGGGTATACAGGGCAATGATCGAGCGGGTATACAGGGCAATGATCAAGCAGATATACAGGGCAATGATCGAGCAGATATACAGGGCAATGATCAAGCAGATATACAGGGCAATGGTCGAGTGGGTATACAGGGCAATGATCAAGCGGGTATACAGGGCAATGGTCAAGCTGATAAACAGGGCAATGATCAAGCCGATATACAGGGCAATGATTGAGCTGATATACAGGGCAATGATTGAGCTGATATACAGGGCAATGATCGATCCGATATACAGGGCAAAAATAGAGTGGGTATACAGGGCAATGATCGAGCAAATATACAGGGCAATGATCAAGCGGGTATACAGGGCAATGATAGAGTGGGTATACAGGGCAATGATCGAGCAGATATACAGGGCAATAATCGGGAACAAACTATTTGTTTCCAATGATTGCCTAATCATTGACCCACAGTAGAGCTGCTTTCACATGCAGCAATCATCGGCTATGTATGGGAATGGATGATCGTTATTATGATCATTAATCCACATACAGATTCATCGCTTTTACACAGGACAATGTGATGCCCACAAATGCTGATTTTCGGTGCCACATGATACATGCGTTCTGATGTGAAAGATGCATTTGCTCATTCCTCAGGTGATCAGCGGCACCTTTATACACATAATTCTTAGGGATGAGCCTGTGAAAAATGTCCCTTGGTGTTATTAATGTAAATGTAGATGAAATGAAGTTTCTGGTGACATCGATATCTGCTGGAAAATACTCCTCGTGTACATGCAAATTGTATCTAAAGGTCCAGTGGCGTAAATAGTAATAACTGGGCCCCACAGCAAATTTGAATGGGCAACCTGGCCCCCCCCCCCCCCCACTAGCAATTCTTCACAACCTGCTCCTTCTGTGCAACCCCCACTTCTGTGGCTGGTCAAGATAGCTCTCTCAAAAGAGGCCCGGCAGCCGCTCCGTCCGTTTCCTATAGTGTCTCTATATATAATGTCATTGTATAATACTGTTGAGGCCCTGACAAAAATATCTTTCAGTCCTCCTCCTGCGTGGGCCCCTTCCGAGTTTGGGACCCAAAGCAGTCGCTTCCTCTGCTTCCCCTATAGCTAAGTCCCTGTAAAAGCCTTTATGGCACTGCTGTTTTCTAAAAGAGTGATGTCATACCTTGTTATTGCTGTATTAATTATCTATGCATTTCAATAAAAAAGCATCCACACAAAATAAAAATAAAAACTTTTTACTGATAATGGGCAATTCATGCAGCTGTGTGGCATACAGTTTGATATTTCAGGATTATACATCTGGGGGAAACGTCAGGAGATTTTCCTAGCGTATACATTCAATGTACAGTGGTGTGAAGAGAGTTAAAGGGGATTCCTGAGATTTGTTAACTGGTGACCTGTCCTAAGGATGGGTCGTCAGTATCTGATCGGAGGCAGTCTGACTCCCGGGACCCCACCAATCCAGAGGATTTGTCACTGGTCCATTTCAGCTCCCATAGCTGATATAGAGTCTGTTCAGGCCAACCCCATCCAAATGTGATTCCGATTAGAGATCCCACTCTTCTGAGATGCTAGCATGGGAGAAGTGACCCCTTCTTTCCTACAAAGGATGGAAAGTAGGCTATTTACTCCTCGTGCCCCAGGATGCTAATGTGGTAGCGTCACTCAGTCTAGTTTATATATTTGTTTTTTTTGCTATGGAGCCAGTTCACCCTCAGGTTTCATAAAGACAGCAGCCATGTGCGTGGAGCCTCTATAGTGGAAAAGTGAGTCTCTATGAATCCATATGCTGCTTTTAAACAGCATCAAATTATGGGAATATTCTCCTCTAACTGCTGTGCTACTAGGGGAAATACCTCGGCAATACGGCGTGTAGGAGTGTGCCGACTTACATCTCTGACGCTGTAAGGAGCTATAACACAGCCATGGCATAAGCCCTTCATTTCATGTCATTAGTGCCACAAAAAGTCAGTTATATTTGTTTCGCATTGTGTAAAGACGTACGTGATCATTGTACGTGATTTGTCCCATTCACAGCACATAACATTAGCAGTTTATGAACAAATTAAATGATATGTAAAATTCATGAATATGCATTACTCTCAGTGAATGTTTAATCTTATTAACACATTTTGTTTAGTATCTATAACACAAGCTGGCATCAATAGTTTTCAGGCACGTGGATACGACATACATTTCTATGCTGTTATTTGGAAAGAAAGCTGTTTTAATGTTTATGGAAGAATTATGCATTTATCATATACATAATTGAAAATGAGTTTCCCTCTTGTGTTAGGGCTTGTAATATTCTATTCAGTCATTTATCCAATATCTCGGTCTTATAAATGGGTAATAGATCAATTACATGGAGTGATTTCAAACTAACATTGATCGAATAGTCCACTGCTTGACTAATCCTTTATGAGGATCTAGTGGGCATGTCCACCATAATAATCCTCACATATGGCAGGCTTTCCTCTCGCTTCTTGTCTTATATGGGCAAACTGACAGCTCTTATGAGGGGCATGTGCTAGGCCAGTGAGGGGCAAAGTGCGGCTCTCCAGCTGTTGCAGAACTACAACTCCCAGCTTGCAAAGACTGTCTACAGCTATCAGCCTCCTGCAGGGCATGGTGGGAGTTGTAGTTTTGCAACAGCTGGAGAGCCGCACTTTGCCCATCACTGTGCTAGGCAGTACTACTGTATGGCAAATGTCTCTATGAGTGACAGTTACAGAGACCGCCAGTAATGCACAAACTAATAACAATAACAATAATTGTCTATTGTACCTGACGCATCACAGATCCTTACTGACAACCATCAGATTACCTAGAGTTATTACAAAGCTATCCAAAGATCCTGAATGCATGTAAAAGCATGCACTCCTAGCCCCCCTCTCCTGCTGCCTTATCTATATGAATCTAGCAATAAGGCCCCATGCACACAGCCATATCCATTTTTTCGTCTGCAAATTGAAGCTCTGCAAAACACTATATCTATATCACTATATCATTCTGCATCTCCCGCCTTAAAATAAAAATGTCTATGCTTGTCCGCAGAGTGTATGTCTGCAGATCTGGTATTACATTGATGACCAAAAATCTCAAGATAGACAATGGGATACCATCCTTCCAGTAGTGGAGGATATTAAATATTGTAGTATACGAGCAAAAGGTTCTGCTTTACAAGGAACCTGCCAGCTTAAATGGTCTTCCTTTAGACTGAAGCCAGTGGTGTACATAGAGAAGTAAGGGCCCCATAGCAAGGATCAAACCAGGCCCCACACACAGGACAGAAGGGTTTCTGCCTAAACCCTTTTCAATGACCCTTGGGCCATTTTTCCACTGCCTCATTTGCTAAAAGATGTTCCATTAGAGGTTAGAGTCCTGACCAGGTTTTCACCTCCAGTAGAAGGAGATAATCCCAACTAAGACTGGGCCCCCTCTTGCCCTGGGCCCCATAGCAGTCGCACAGTCTGCCGCTATGGTAGTTACTCCCCTGACTGAAGCATCTTCATAATTTATTACCAAACGTAGCTGTCAATCAGAGGAAAGGAAGTTCAGTTCAAGCAGTCACATACAGTATATATGAGTAAAGCTTCTTGTAGATGTTAGAAATGCAAAAAGAACTTTGTCTTTGTTACAGCTTCACTTTAAACAAAGGACACGTCAACTAAGTAGCAACATAGAAGACAGCAAAGCAGAAAACCGCAGATCAATGGACCCATTGTCCATACAAACAAACAATATAGATGCTTTTTTATGCCTCAGAAAGCTCTCCAGCTTTATATACTGTACATTTATGTGATATATTCTGAAAGCATAGTTGCAGCTGTACATGCTAAATTTGTAAAATATTTATATACAATTGATGTTTCTGTGCAACTCTGTGCCAAATATTTCCCTGAAGGAAGTCTGTCCTTGTTTGGCGTTTTTACAGTAAAGTGTGAATTACTTTTCCCTAGATGAACATTTTTCACTTGCATAAATAAATGCATGTAAACATAATTACATACACTTTGAGAGTGACCTGCTCAGTTCAGCGCCTTCCAACTGCAGCAGATGCTATAGCTCCGTTACACAGGATGAGCTCGGTTGGTGTTTTTCATACTGAAGTTGGCATCCACTATATCTTGGAATGAATATTGTGACTCACACACTTCAATCACATACATTTTTATGCCACCGTACAGTATACGGAATACAGTATATCTAACGCATATTTCAGGAAAGATTCTGGAAGTAATAAAAGCCCCTTTAAGGATTTTGGTTATATACTATTTTTTTTTTTTACACTATATACATTGTTAATGGGATCATATCATCTATCTAGATTACAAACTAACAATATAAAGTGTCAAAAAGTGACGATCTGTCCTAAAACATAAACAATACTAATGTAGGCATGTGCACGGAATATTTACTTCCAGATTATGGGCAACTCAGAAAATGACTTAGGTTTGGGAAGCCCTGTAAGAAAGCCTTTAGTTTCTTCCAGTATGCATGGCTGTATATTTATGAACAGGTCTACGATACTGATCCGGTTTCATTGGGAGGCCAGAATTGTCAAATTGTGGCTTAGTTCAGTGGTTGCATCAAGAGGTCTGAAGTCCTGGGGTTATTTACACAGTACATGGGTGACCCTCTCATAAAACTGGTACAAAGTAAAAGAGGACCTGTGTCATTGAAAACGGATCCGTCCCCATTGACTTACATTGTAAAAAAAAACGGATCCGTTAGGCTCCGCCTCTTCAGACGGACACCAAAATGCTGCATGCTGCGTTTTGGTGTCCGCCTCCAAAACAGAATAGAAGCGGAACGGAGCCTAACTGATGCATTCTGAAGGGATCCTTATCCATTCAGAATGCATTGAGGCTTAACTGATCCGTTTTGGACCATTTGTGAGAGCCCTGAAACGGATCTCACAAACGGAATCCAAAACGCTAGTGTGAAAGTACCCTAAGGCTGGAAAAACACATGAACATAGAACTCAAACCTTATGGCCTCACAATTCAGAATCTGTAACAGGGCCACCCAATCAAAAAGGTGGCATTTACATTGCTGGAATCAGCAGAGAGGCATTTTGGCTCTCTAAGGCACCTGGGCCATGGTAGTAACTCTTTAGTTCTGCACCTATGTATAAATATATCAGGGGTCAGTACAGAGATCTCTCCCATCATCTATTTATCCCCAGGACTGTGACGAGCGGACATCCTCTGCATCTGGAGGAAAGAAGGTTTGTACACAAACATAGAAAAGGATTCTTCACTGTAAGAGCAGTGATACTATGGAACTCTCTGCCTGAGGAGGTGGTGATGGTGAGTACAATAAAGGAATTCAAGAGGGGCCTGGATTTATTTCTGGAGTATAATAATATTACAAGCTATAGCTACTAGAGAGGGGTCGTTGATCCAGGGAGTTCTTCTGATTGCCTGATTGGAGTCGGGAAGGAATTTTCTTCCCCTTAAGTGGGGAAAATTGGCTTCTGCCTCACAGGGGTTTTTTGCCTTCCTCTGGATCAACTTGTAGGAAACAGGCCGAACTGGATGGACAAATGTCTTTTTTCGGTCTTATATACTATGTTACTATGTTACTATGTTACCTTCCAGATACATAAATTGTCTGTAGTTAGAACGGATGCTATATAAACAGATTCTGGTCCATATCACTTTTATACAATTACATGCTCTATACAGCACGATGATTTTTCCTTTATATAACTGCAGACATATACAGTATAATAAGGCCGACCTCTAATTTTGTGAGAGAGACCCTCACCATAATAGCCAATCACGTGAGGAAAATATTTGAAAATATTATGTTTCTTCAAAATTTTAGTGTGTGCTTCACAATAAAATATTGTATAAAGATATAATGTATATATATATATATATATATATATATATATATATACACACCTAAATACCATCTTTGCTACGACACTATAAACTATAAACTTCTTTGTCACGGAAGAGGTTAAAACCTCAAGTATCTGTTTAATCAAATCTCCAAGATGAGTTGATTTTTTTTTTTTTCACACTCGCTTCTTTTCTTCTATTTTTTTCCTCTGAATAAGTAGAAGCAGTGTGTAGAAGGCAGCTTTGTTTTTGACGCCCACACACAGTGTCCTTGTTACAAGCGTTATGGTTCATCAGAACATAGCATTATCTTGTGCACAAATTATAAATACAGTAGGCTTCCCCTTTTGCTGACATGATACATATGGTACCCCTTTATCCAGACTTAAAAATAACCCTAGCTGAAGAAGATCCGCCACGGCAGCTATTTCTCCTACAAGTAACACAAAATGCAGCAGATGGTAAGCAGTGTGCTGAAAGATTTTGATAATTAGCCAAGATCATTTGATGTGTATTCCCACATACAATCATTTAATGTTTGCAAATAGAATACAGTACTCGAGTATTTCTGTAAGGTGCAGGTGCGCCTGCCACATGCCAGCATCAGAATACTAGAGTATAACGTATTCATTTATCTAAACCATAAGGAACGTTTAGTTCCACTCTCAGCAGGAGATTGAGCACATTTACAGTTTGCTAATATTACTGCTAAGGCAAGCTGCTGTAACAATCTGCAGGCATATGTTCTGAAAGGTATGGAGGTTCAGCAAGCAATGAGAATGCTGACATTCATCCAATAATCCTATTATATGTGTTTATAGGATATCCGGGATCTGTCATTTATGTTTGTGCTGTACAAACATAGACAAACTGAAATTTAAAAGAGACCTATCCCGGATAACTATAATCTTATATAATAAAAAAGCTTTTGTAAAGTTACATATCTAAAGTTATATACCTAACCAGTGGCTTTCAAGCTGTTGCTTGCAATACAACAATTCCTAGCATGCCATCGTACTGGGAGTTGTAGTTTTGCAAAAGCTGGAGAGCCACAGGTTAGATCACTGTTTTACATGATTAAATAACATATAAAGTGCAGCTTTTGAAGCTAAAGGATAATGGGGGTCATTTATCAAACAAAAAAATGTCTAAATTAGATGTATTTCTGGTGCAGATTGCCAAGCAAAGGTCCTTTGTGCCGCAATCTGCTCACGCCAGGTCTAAAAAAGTGGCTGTGACATGGGTGGGGAAAGGGACTGGCTGGCAGGCCTATCTCATTTACCATTTTGTACGTCTGTTTTAGGCATTGAAAATGGTGCACATGTAAGACATCTAGGAAGCTGTCTTACATTTAGAACTGGTGGAGGATGCGCCAAACTTATGTAGAGTCCAGCACCTCTACATAACTCTGGCAGATCAACCGCCAAGTATAGGGGTTATTAAGACCAGCGTCTAAAATGTCTGTCTAAATAAATGTGCCCTATATCTTCACCCTAGGTAAAAAGAAACGGTGCTCCCTTCAGCAAGATTTCCAATGGTGAGCCTCTAGTAAGTGGACACATAATAGGTAGGCTACCTTAAACTGGAAAAACAAGTCAAGGAGGAAAGTTTTAGTAAAATCCCTTTAATCCGTATGGGTGCTAGAATATAACATATGATGGACTATGTATGTACATTGTTAGAGACTAAGGATGAGAGAATTGACTTCGGATGAAACATCTGAAGTCGATTTGCATAAAACTTCGTTTTAATACTGTACGGAGCAAGGGCTCTGTACAGTATTAGAATGTATTGGCTCCTATAAGCCGAAGTTATTACTTCGCGAAGTCCCGCGAGACTTTGCATAATAACTTCAGAAATTGATTTATACTGTAAAAAAAACATTTCCTTGGCACCTTGGAACCGATCCCGAGTTTGGAAATGTTTTTTACAGTATAAGTCAATTTCTGAAGTTATTATGCAAAGTCTCGCGAGACTTTGCGAAGTAATAACTTTGACTCATCTGCGCCAATACATTCTAATACTCTACAGAGCGCTCGCTCAGTACAGTATTGAAACAAAGTTTTATGCGAATCGACTTCGGATGTTTCATCCAAAGTCGATTCGCTCATCCCTATTAGAGACTATCCAAACAAGGGTATAGTATGTAGCCTACAAAAGGTTACTGTTACTTTTTTTTGAGTTCCATTATTTATTTTTGACAGCTTTGTGGTTTTGATGGAGAAATTTGACTTCATCTTGCAGCTGTATACCAGAAACCTAATATTTTTCAAACTCTGAGATTTAAGAGGGCTTGTTATGCTCTCCAAAAAGTAAACCTAGCAGCATACCTTTACTTTTTGTGTTCTCCTGATTGCAGTTTATTTTTTGTGCCCATCTACCACACCCCATTTCAGTGAATAAAGCAGTTGAATCCCATGAGATAGTATAAGGTTCATGTTGCTGGTGCTACTCATAATCTGTCCTTACTGATTGGATGGCATCAAAGTGGCTCAGGTTTACTCCCCTTTATAATTTGCAATTAAGCCATTAGTTAGCATATTGGGCACCGATTGTAGAGAATGGGGGGAGGGGTTAGCAATAGAAAGAAAAAAATCTTCAAAAAAGAGATCACAATCAAAGTATGTGGTTAATTTTACTTTTGTGTAGACATGGCAGGTGTTCTTTAAGGAATTCTGCAGTACTTTACACTGGATGTGCTCAAACATTGTAGTTCAAATCTTGAGCATAAGGAGGATTGGACACGTAGAGAAGAATTTAATATACTGAACAAATACTGGAGCTGTGCTCCATTGCTTGCTTTTAGGTGCCAGTTCATTTGCAGACCGATTTTGCAGCAGTATTGTGAGCAGATAATTGAGGTGGAAGTGACCTGCTTAGTATTTCAAAAAGCCCATTCCTAAATATTTTAGTACAAAGTGCTGTTTAAAATTAAGGAAAGAACAGCACTGCTGCCGTAATTATAACACATGGGAAATGGAAGCCTCCACTTATTATAGGTGACATTTTTTTTTCAAGTCTGCTATTAAAAACCTTATGCTAACCTTCCTACAGTGGTTAGAAGAAGGGGTGGGATGAATTTTTAGGTCTCGCCCTGGGAGCCAGTTAGTCTAGAAAATGCCTTCATGTAGAACATCAGGTGCCATTAAATTATCATGTGCAGAACACTACAGAGCAATACTCTGCTAATGGCTGTGTGCAAATTGATATTTTCAATCATAAGTAATACAAAGGAAACTTAATAAAACTCCACAGGAAGTTGCTGGCAGATTGATGCAGCCTGACAAGAAAAAAATAACTTAAGGGAAAAACTGAGAGCATAGAATAACAGGAAGATTAGTCATTTCTGTATGAAAAAGAAACAAAGAGCGAAGTGTGTGAAGGCAGGCTGCAACAATGAAATGGAACAAAATGTTTGACACATACTTACAACACTGCCGAGCTGTAATATGCATGGACCAACATTACACACGTCAAAAAGAGACATTCACAGCAAAGGCGTTCATTTCTCTTTGTCCATCATTATTATAAAATATACATTAGAAAGGTAAAAATTACACTTGCCATATTGCTGTATAAGGCAGATCTAGTGGCATGTGGCCTAGGAACAGGCAACAAGAAGTGGTCCCATTAAAAGATACAATGTGGCAAATTGGTAGTAGCATTAATAACACTGAAACTCAAAGGTTGCATGAAGGGAGTGAAAAATCCAGCCCTGCGGAGGAAATGTAAATGTATATATAGTAGAGCAATATACAGGACACATCCTGATAGTTTGCCTCCATTAGGCCCTTTAAAACTTAGAGGGGTTGTGTCACTTCAGCAAGTGGCATTTATCATGTAGAGAAAGTGAAAGGAGTTCTCCAGGAATGAAGAACATTAAAATACTTAAATATTACTTTATTATAAATATATTCCCAAATACCTTTCATTAGTTATAATGGCTCTTTTTATCTGAGGAGCAATCATTAGGAGGAATGTCATCCTATAAGTGCACACAAAACCTGTCCTAATCACACAGCAGGACAAGTTACTACACAGCACTGAGCTAAAGAGCTGCCTCATCCTCCTCTCTGTTCTACTTGTCAGGGATTATGATCCTGAATACTGCTGATAAAATCTTCAGCTTAATATTTGTATGAATGGAGTTCATTAGGAGACATGAAGTACAGGGAGGAGGTGGGGATGTGGATAATAGGCAGCAGCACTTGTATGCAGTCTCCATTACCACATTACCACAGCCCCAAATTACCACAGTCTGTCCTGTCCATCCTCTCTGTACTTCATGTCTCCTCATGATCTCCATTCCTACAGAGATTGAGCTGAAGATCTTATCATCTGTATTCAGGGTCATAACCCCTGACAGGTAAAGAAGAGATCGGGAAGCTCTTTAGCTCAGTGTTGTGAAGTAACTTGTCCTGCTGTGTGATTAGGACAGGTTTTGTGTGCACTAACAGGACGGTGGCCATTTTGTTTCTCCTAATGATTGCTCCCAAGACAACATGAGCCATTATAAATAATAGAAGGTATTTGAGAATATATTTATTATAAAGTAATATTTAAGTATTTTCATTTTCTTAATTCCCGGTGAACCCATTTAATACAAGGCACTTACTAATGTATCATGATTGTCCATATTGCTTCCTTTGCTGGCTGGATTCATTTTTCCATCATATTATACACTTCTCATTTCCATGGTTACGACCACTCTGCAATCCATATCAGCGGTGGCCGTGCTTGCACACTATAGGAAAAAGTGCTGACATCTCTGGTGACCGATACCATGGGGGTGCTCATAGGAAGGTGTTTTTTCTTATAGTCTGCAAGCATGGCCACCACTGATGGATTGCAGGGTGGCCGTAACCATGGAAACGAGCAGTGTATAATGTGATGGAAAAATGAATCCAGCCAGCAAAGGAAGCAATATGGACAATCACAGTACATTAGTAAGTGCCTTGTATTAACTTTCTCTACATAATAAATGTTATTTGCTGAAGAGAGACAACTTCTTTACAATTTATTGGATTGTTTTAAATGAAACGAAAACTCTTTCTCCATACCTGAATTTGAAGATGCCCCAGAAGCAATTATCACCTATACACTAAATAAGTAATAACTAATAGATCATTGGGAGTCTGACAGCTGGATATCACACAGATTGCCACGACTAGGACCACGACCAGTTAAAATGGGGAAGTGGTTGAGCATATAAAAGGTGCACATAGCTACAGTATGAGCCCTTAAAAGGCCACAAATATGGCCAAACAATGGATCAGTGTTGTGAAGATATGTAATACAGCTATATGCATGAGCCCTTAACAAAGATGATGAATCGATTCTGAATAAATCAAATTTATTTTCAATTTCCCCCAAAATTTAAATTCTAGTGAATTTGAAAATGCTGCTATTTCTTTTGGATGATTCACTCAAAAAGGCATCGCCATTTTATAGATCAGAAGATAGCACAGCAAGAGAATCACATGACTCCACCAGCACCCTAGCTAAAAGGGTGGTTCACAATGCCTTGCAGTTAGCCTCAGCCAATCACAAGTGACTATACTGACACATTTAAGGCACTATACAGAATCCCAAACAGGAACTGTATGTGTTTTCTGGGGTTATACATTGCTGTGATAAGATGTCTGACAGACAAAGAGAAAACAAATCTTAACTTTAAACACCACATACAGCTAGTTTATTGTCAGGGAGAGTGTAGGGAGAAAATAGCTAGTCAGATTCAATTAATTGTACAGACATAGAGATAGAATTTAGCTAGGAACAGACCAGGAGTCAGTGTAGTGGGTCACTTAAATTCAGTCAGGCTGCCAGCCATTTTCATTGACTGTTGCAGCAGCATTTAAAGCTATGCCCCTTAACTTTTTTTTAAATAAATGTATATCCCCCAATGGATTTCACATAATTCACAATCACAGACGCAAATCTTTTGCAATATTAATCCTGGTATTGATCTTATACCACCTGCCAATTTTTTTTCATGTATTGTATTGACCCGATTGATCATTTTTTTTAAATACTGCAAAGTCTCTTAAATATACATGTATACCTGGTGTATATACACCTGATACCTACCTATCTGTCTGACTGTCTATCTATCTATCTATCTATCTATCTATCTATCTATCTCATTTTTGTCTCTTTTTTATCTCTTTTCTTTAACTTAACATTAGTTATATATGGATTGAATGTGCCATTGCATATGGCTTGTAAACATTCTGTTGCACCTGGAAGCCGGTGTCACATGGTCTGTTGTAGGTGTAGCTTGCGGCCCCATGTGTTCCCCATTGCATTGTTGGTCCTGCAGTGCAGGTGAGTGGGATGGGGCTGTAGGCTACTTAATACCTGTTCAGACCTTGTTCACACACCATAGGTAGTCTAGTGGTAGGACCCCATGTCATGCTGAGATACCGTGTAGTGGTGCCTAAAGGGGCTCCGATATGTTCCTGATTGGAAATATTGGCGAATCTCTCAGCTTTTAACACCAGAGTGAGGGATTAGCCAGTGTTGTCAGTTGCTTATCCATGTGGTGCATCTTTTTTCTGTGAGTTATGTAACATTAGTTAAGCCTGATAACTTTTGGATCATTTCTTAATTAAAAAGCATAAATAATCCATCAGTGCAATATGTTTTTAAACATGATGTTTGTTACCACCCACTGGCACCCGTTTTCCCATAGCCATACGGTACATGTTTCTGATACTTTGACATTACTAATGCTGTCTTGGTGTTAATGAACTTGCAAGGTCCTGAGAGACCTCAGTGTCATACACGATGTTTCAGGGAAATCAGGAGGCTCTCAATTCACATCAAATTTATTTGGACCCAAATCAAATCTGATGACCGATATGTGAATCTGACCCCAAAAAATTTCAAGAAATTCAGTCACCTCTAATCTTGACTTTGTGAGGTGTATAGAACTGCTGTTGTTTGTTATCTGATCTCTATATTGTTTTGATTATTTTTATTCTTGTTGAATTTCTATTCTACTGTATTTTTGACTTGTGTGAAGGTTTAGTAGTCAGGAACAATCATATTCAATGACACATTAACATAGAAATATAGAAATATATCGTATGACTAGTAGAATACATCTAAGTTTTCCTCATGGAAATGATGGGTCAATGAGCCAGGTGACAGGGAGTATTAAAGCATTAATGAAGTGGAAAGATCAAGAACTTTCACAGCAGGGCATACGTTAACAGCAGTGGTAAGAAACACATATTATTAAGTCTGTCACCAGCAACTTGTTGACTGTTTTCCAGCAGCAACAGGAAATAAGTGAAAACAGCAAAAATAAATTCATTAATCAAGACACATTTCAAAGACTTTGGAAATGAATAGATACTATAGATTCTTATTGTATTTCATTACCATTCTATAGGGAACTGCTTACACATATGTAAATGTATGCTTCCCTTTCAACACAGAATGCAATGTCATCATCACATTAAGTAAATAGGAAAACATTTGGGAAAACTGTCCCATAATTTTTTATTTTTTTGAGTTTAGTGGACAGAAAACTGAACTACAGCCAGTATCAAGTAATTGCTGCCAGGGTAAAGATGACCACATCTTGTGCGGCATAGATGCATATGATGAGAGCATTCTTCTACCTCTATAGAAATCACTAGATGGACCACACATGAAACAGTGTATACCATTTTAGGGACCAGTGTAGAGGAATGACAGGTTTAATGGTAAGCAGCTGAAGTAATAAATGGAGTGGTGAGCTGCAACGTCTGGAATATCACAATTTGGGTTTTTTTATTTGGAAAAAAATATGACTTAGGACAGATCTAACTGTGCAAAACATATCAAAGTTCAGCACAAAGATTTCCTTAATGATCATTTTAAAAGTCTGGACAATCGCTAATGTGTTTTCTGCATGTCTTTAAATAATTGTTCAGACGGACGCTCTGTACTGAATCCTCTTTTTCTTTCAACACAAAGCGTAATGTTACAAACTGAAAAAAAAGACGTGTCTTACAGAGTATTTGTTGTAAGAAGTTTATTAGCCATGAAGTGCACCATGTACTCTTTAGCTGGTGAAAAGTGTAGTAGTGGGCGGATGAACACTTTAAAGGGGATGTCTAGAAACAGTATCATTTATGGGCTGCCTATGGTATTGCTGTTTAGCTCTATCACTTGAATGGGGGTGGGTTGAAATACCAGACATAGCCCATGGACAGATCTGGTGCTGTTTTTAAAAGAAAGAAAAACTGAACTTTTTTATTTTTTATATAGTCAACCACATAAAGGGGTTGGTACCTGTGAAGAAATCTATTATTTACCTGGCCCCTGTTACATGGTTCCAGCTCCCCGTACGTCAACTTCTGCACAGACGGGTTGACATGCACCTCAGCAGCTTATGACTAGCATAAGCCATGAAGTGTCCTCAAGTGGCACCTGACCCAGCAGTGATGTGTCACATGGGGGCATGCCACCTCTGAGGCCAATCATTAGCTGCAGCTGCACAAATGAACCTGTCTATGCAGAAGTTGACCGAAATGGACCAGAAGTCCAGTAAAAACAGATCAGAAGCAGTGGAGCTGAAGTGAGCATCGGGAAACTGATTAATATAGATTTCTTCACAGATATGGCATGGTGCAGGAGGATTTTTAAAAAAAATTCTAGACAACCCCTTTAAGGTCACATTTTGTAGAATATACCTGCAGTGTCAGAAGTCTTTTTTACTCTTCACATACTTGCTATCACATTTTTTTTTATGTTTCCTTACCAACATCATGACTGTTTCTAAGTAAGATTAATGTAGTCACCATGTCAGCACCTTCTCAAACACTTAGAGCTAAATATGCATCAGTTCCGCAGAAGAGACATATATCACATCAAAACTGCAAAAAGGTGCAGTATTCCCACTGAAGCCTTGTATACTGTCAGGTCCAGAATTTATTGTGCCACATAATGAAAGCATTATATGATGGAGGTTTTTTAATGATCATTAGTTGTGCTTTTCAACCTCTACTTTAGTGTACTTCTATTACTAGTCTGGGTGTATTCCTAATAGTAATGGCCTATTCCAGCTACATGGACTGGAATTATCAGTTTCTTTTTTAATTCCTTTTGTTTCAATAAACTTTCTGTCATGTTATAAGGGCAATTAAAAGAGCGAGCAGCATTATTAGCTATTTTGGCATAAGCTGCCCTGTTATCAACAGTCTACATCCTTGACAAAACGATGACTTGCCTGCTAACAGAATTATCTCGTAATGTAAGTGGGATGACTTGACAAAAGTTAGATGCAATAATCTAACTGTGGACTGGAAGCATGAAAAATACACCGTGCTCATGTTCATTTAAAGGCATGTGCTCCAAAGTGTCAAAGCCATCTGTATATGGATTTTCTGAAAGGGTGTTTAAAATTGTCCAGTTTTAACTTAAGGAATTCTGGTTACAAAAAGTTACCCCTCTATTCACAGGATTGAACCCCAGCCATCTTGAGAATGGGGTCCTGTTCCACTATCTGAATGGATCATGCATGCACCCCTCCATTCACTATGGCACTGACAGAGAGAACCAAGAACTGTACTTGGCTACCTTGGCAGTGCTATAGGGAATTAATGGGGTGGAGTGATGTAACTGTAAATAAGTGGCCCGTAGCACAGTTCTAGGGGAGTTGAACGCTGACATTTAATTAATAGCATAAAGCAAATAGACTCATAAACTCTTTGAAGAACTTTCTAATTCAAATGGGTCCACATGTACAGAGATGGCAATGACTAACCCCTCCACTAAATAGTTAAAGTATGCTAAACTAATATTTGACCAAAACATATAAAAACACAAGTCATACATAGAGATAAAAAAAACTTATGTTTGTTTTATTTTGTAGATTTTGAATGAAAACCAGTGTGGCACAATTTTTCTCCTTGGCTGACCACTATTAGAACAGCCAATACAAAAACTAGATAAAAAGGACATTTAAAGTGGTAAAAAGGGAAAACAATACTGAAATAAAGCTTTTAGGATGTTGGAACTTTTTGGAATCCAGTTTGCATACAGTCATGCATCATGGGTAGAGATGAGTGAATTTGCAAAAATTCACTTTCTGGTGGTTCATGGCCTGGCAAATTTTCTATCATGAAGATGTATTTTCTCATATAAGAGAAGCTGGGATAGGGATCTATACTAAAGTATTTGCATTTCCACTGTCTTATATATGGAAAACATTGATCTGTAATAGAAAAAAGACTCATTGTTGATACCCTAGAAAAATAAGCTTCTCATTGCCATTTAAGAGGATTGCTAAGGAATGGACATGACAGCCATCAGGTACTCGAGATGCCATTGTGATGTATACAAAAACATGTAGACATCCAAGCCATAGATTGTTAAAGCTGATTGTCAGTCTCTCTCTTATCGTTCATGGTTGTGTGGTTTTGCTGGTAGATCCACAAAACTGTACAGCCATTAACAATAAGCAAGCAACTTTTTTTAGCAGTCTATAAATAACAGCTATGGCTGGCAATCCACAACACGGCCACGGCTCGACCACCCACTGCCTGCCACTCCTATAATAAATACAGTAATTGTCCAAACAGGCTAACACAATAATAACACATGAAAGTGCTTATGAAAATATTTTGGGAAGTCATAAAATTTAGACCATATTTTCCTGTAATAATGTGCTTCATCTTATTTGATGATCTTGAGCGATTCAACTTGAAGGCATTCTCTGGCCTATATAAAAATACAAATATTCCTCAGACCTGTTGAAGAAAGATCATTTTGTTAATACTTACCCGTCTGATGCGACCTTCCCAGCTACACTAGCACATGATGCAAGCTTTACTGCTTGGGTCCCGACCGGATGTATGTGCTTCTTTTCCTGTTCAGCTGCATTTACTACTATGCAGCCGATCAGGACCCAAGCAGAAGATCCAGTAGCCTGTGTGAGTGCAACGGGGACTGCCGAATCAGCGGCACAGTGAATGGGTAAACGATCTATCTTCGAGAGGTCTGAGGAATGCTTGTATTTTTCATAATACCTGGAGATGAACTTTAATTAAGACACTCAGCAACTTATAATAAAATGTTGTAGGATAAATAAGAACATCTATTTTTGCCTTGCAGATCAGAGTTGCAGAGCAGCAATTTTGTTGTTCAGGGAAAGAAAATTCATAGATGACTATTCAAGTTCTCTTGACACAGACCGCTCTCCCCTCCTGTGAAGGTGATACGGTTGGGGAAGAGGCATTGGGTTTATTTTTGGCTCTAGTCTTGACTAAAGTTAGGACTTAAAGAGGTTGTCTTGTTTTATGATATGTATTGACTCAGGATAAGTCATCAATATCATATAGCTGGGGGTCAGACTCCCAGCACCTTCACCGATTAGCTCGTTGTAGGGCCCACAGAGCTCATGTGAATGCTTCCTCTCCCATTCAGGTGAATGGGATGCACATCTGATATTGATGACCTGTCCTGAGGATAATTCATCAATATCATGAAACCAGGCAACCCATTTCACTAATATTCGTCTTGGGGTTTCCTGTAGGCATTGATGATATAAGTGATTTCAAGCCATTTAAAGTAGCACTCCCAAAAACCTTTTTATCCTCTGACCTGTTAGAAAGGTGTATGATATAATCTGTAGTGAAGGTAATCTGCTTATCATTCACTGTATTTATGAGTTATAGCTTACTGACATTGAGGCTCCCATAGGAATACATAGAGAAAGTGACTTCCTGTCCACACGTAAGATGCTGTGTAATTTGGAGAGTTAGAGTGTCAGTCACATGGCACAGCTGAGGATCAAAAGGGAGGAGATAACTCACAAATACAGTGACTGGTAAGATTTCAATCACTACAGTTTACATCATCTACCTTTCTAACAGCTCAGAGAATAACATTTTTGTGGGAGTACTTCTTTAAATAATGAATTTTATTTGCTTCACTCACTGGTTAACATTAATTTACTGTATTGATACTTGTACTGACTATAATAAAAAAATTGTGCTACAAGACTACGTTTACACCATATTTCGACTCTACAACTGAAGAATACACCCGGAAATTCTCCCAATACATATTGTACCTTTCTAACATGCTCAGAGAGTCCATTTGGTATATGGTAAAAGGATACCTTTACCTCAAATGTATTGAAAAGTAGACGATTCCGCCTTTCGGTACAAGTGTATTCTGTTGATAGGACTCGAATGCAAGTTGCATACATCTGGTGACCACGGTGGAACATGTTAAAGGACTTGCCTAATGTAATACCTGAAGGAAGTGTCCTACATAGAATCCATATAGTGACAATTGTTCCAGTATCTGTTACTGTATTTAATACCAGTCTGACAAATTATAGAAGTTATCGAAAAACTATATAAAAAAGTCAGTGTTATGTACAGGAAGAAATAACAAATGTGATTATATTGCACCGATGTAACTTTGTATCTTCACAGGTAACAACCACCATGTTTAAGCTCATCAACCAGTATCAGATCCATAATCCATCGTAACACAGTATTTCATAATGCCTTGCTTGAGTGCCCAGGGATTCTTAGCTTTTCCTATCCTACCTAATAAGCTTTACTTCATTTAAATGTTCTAATCTTTGAATATAAAGCAGCAGAACAGCAGAGACAAGGATATGACACATAACATGGATTGATACCTAAACATCTGGCTCACACAAGCAATGACTCTTTATGCAAAGTCGCAGTTTATAGCTGGGAAATTGAAATGAAATTGGTTCCCATTTTAGATTATTTAATATAGTTTTAACATATACAGTTACAGTACATTAGGGTTTGTGCATATATGCTCATTGTTCTAGTAAAATGTGTGCTCCAGTGCTTTTGCTTTCTGAAGTTAATGCAAATGTCTACAATAATGCTCTCATGTAATTTACTTTCTCAGATCCATTTCAGCTGCTCCATATGCATTACATTAGACACATTTGAAATCGAATTGGCTTCATGGCACTGGTAGACCCCATGTCTTCATTTAAAGGGAACCTGCCACCACAAAAATGCAGTGCAGGCAGCATGTTAGAGGGCAGGATGCTGAACAAATGTATATGCTATTTAATGTGCAAAGACTATGTAAAACTTGCCATTTATTCATTTAAACCTCTGCTCTTTCTATGCTTAGTGGTCATGTGAAGGACAGCTAAGGGTGGGTTCGCACTTGAGTTATTGAATTCCGTCATAGGTTCTGCTATAACCGAGTAATAATGGAATATAATGGAATTCTCGGGCGGAACGCAAACGGAAGCCTTTGAGAGGCATTCCGTTTAGATCCGTCATAATAGAAGTCTATGGGCAAGCATAATGGATCTGCCTGGTTTCCAATATGCAGGACGGAAAACAAAGTTTTGTCTACAGGACAGGTTGCTCAGAAAAAAAGAAACGTGGCTGCTTTCCTACTAAAAGAGCACCCCATCTGTCCTTAGGTTGTGTGTAGTAGTGTCACTGAAGCAGATTGCAACGCAACGCCACACACAACCTGTGGACCTGTGGACAGGTGTGGAGCTGTTTTTCGAAGAAATTGAGATCTAAGAATTTCTTAAAATTTGTTTCAATTCGTCTGAAACGATCTTGTGATTTAATTTGGATACAAACCGATTGTACCCGAATCAACAGTATCTTGAATGCCTTAAAACTCTCTCTCTCTCTTCTTTCTCTTTCTAATTCATCCAAATTAAATGTCAAGAAATTTGGATTGTTATAAGTGATTTTTTTTTTTTTGGGGGGGGGGGTCAAACTTTGATTCTTAATGATCAATTTGCTCATCTCTAGAAGAAAGCAGAGTTTTTTTAATTAGTTTTTTTTTTTTCCTGGACAACCCTTTAAAATCTCTCTGTACTGATGAAATTTAGTGTTTTCTGGTACCTAACTTTACCAAGGCAATATGCAGCAGTGATGTACAAATTTGGCTACTTTCACACTAGCGCGTTTTGAGGATCCGTCATGGATCTGCAAAAACGCTTCCGTTACAATAATACGACCACATGCATCCGCCATGAACGGATCCGGTTGTATTATGTCTTCTATAGCCATGACAGATCCGTCTTGAACACCATTGAAAGTGAATGGGGGACGGATCCGTTTTTTATTGTGCCAGATTGTGTCATAGAAAACGGTTCCGTCCCCATTGACTTACATTGTGTACCAGGATGGATCCGTTTGGCTCCGCATTTTGGGGTCCGCTTTCAGAGCGGAATGGTGACTGAACAGAGGCAAATTGATGCAAAACACTAGAGTAAAAGTAGCCTTAAGCAAATTAAATACGGTCAGCTTTCTCATCTTTTGCCATAAATATCAAAGGCTGCGTGAGGCAAAACTCCAACAACTTGCTGAGAATAACGTCCATTCTATGTGAATTGCACACTAGTAAGGCTGGGTATGCATTGTATTTTATACATGACTCTCTTCAACGTTTTGTTCCCGTCATTGACAAATAATGACCACATACAGCAGTAACATGGATGAATACCTATCTATGCCACAACCGATCAAGTATAACAGCATAAATGGGGTACATAAAATTTACCAGACAAATTTGGAGATTAGATTTAGCAAAAACAACACAAGTCACCACGCATGCATTTGCTACATGAGTGATCATTTGCCAAAATCTCAAGTACATCCAGATGTCTTGGCTTTGGCTCCACCAAAAATGTTCATTGTATTTAATAACTTACTCAGGAAGACAGAATTTATTCAGTGGGGAATTTCAGCTGATATGTACTTTTCCAGACTTCATTGGAAACAAATATTCATGTACATAAAATTTAAAATGCATTATTCCAGAGTTGTGGTTCAGATGGGATTCACTGCTGATAGCTAAAGCGCTTATTAAATAGCTGATCTAGCATTGCCAAAAGTGACACCAGACTATAAAGATAGTGCCCATAATCTTGACAATCCCGCCAGCTATTTTAGTTACTATATGATATTCATGAACCAGGACGTTCAGGATGAATAGAGCTAATTCCTACGAAGTTCATAAGCAAAGAGAACTTCAACTTGTCAGATGATTATTGCTGCCCTATCTGAGATCAGGATATGATAGACATATGGAGAAGCGGAACTCAGTGATACAAAGTTTATGTGATTTGGAGCAGGAATTTTGAGTAAAAGCAGGTCCTACACTAGGAGAGACCATGAGAGTCTTGATTACTTGGATTACACAGTATAATTGACAGCTTTTTCTATACACACACTGATATATGAAGAGCTGTCAATCATCATGTGTTGGCAGGATAATTAGGACTCTCACTGTGTCTCCTAGGAGTCCTGCAGGATTTACTGAGAAATTCTGCTCCAAATCATATAAAACTACTGTATATATCACAGAGCTCAGCTTCTTCCCATCTATCATATGCTGATCTGAGATAAGGTAGCAGAAGTGAACTGACAGGTCCACTTTAAGCTGACTATGCACATTACACCCAACTCCTATTACTACCCAGTTTAATAGGGATAAATCAACAATCATAGAGGGAAAATAGTATATGAGGTATTGGGTATGTGGGATTTAGTTTTTTGTCTGGTAGTAGCTTATACTCATCTCCTCATTGAAATAAATATGCATGCTTGGTCAAGAATGAATTTCTATGGAGGAGGTCAGGAGACCACGGAGCAGTAGGAAGACCAAGCTCACACCCAACAGCCATCTAAAGCATAAGGATAAATAATAAAAGGCTGCAGGTTCTTTAATACTTTTCCGTTACTCACAAAATGCACTTTTTTCATGTAATCAACAGTACAAGGGACTATTTAATATGACTCAAATATTTGAATAATAACTCTACAGTAAATGTAGTTTTTTTTGTTGCAGTCTATGGTGTGCTCACTTCACAAGGACCTAGATTGTGATGCTAGTAAATATCACTTCATACAATTTATATGCCAATTGAGCCATGTACAGTCTGTTCCCTGTATGACATGAATTTCAATAAGGACTTTCAGACCTCTCTTTCCATGTAGTTATCAATTATTTGCAATAAAATGCAGTGCACTATATGAAATTATAATACAGCAATTTTACAGCCTGATCTTACATGTATAGGTATATTGACTTTATACTTCTAAGCCACAGAAATGAGATTTTTATTAAGCTGTGTTATCTGCTAGACCACAGTGCATCCTAATGCCGTGCTCTGATGATATGGAATTGTATACATAGATATCTATGTGAAGAGAAAGAGCTTTTACAACATGAGGAGAGAACATAGGATATGACAGAGTAGATACTACGGGTTGTCTCACATAATTTACAGGGTTTCTGTTAAGAATTAAATGAAGGTATGAAAGATACATATATACCGTATATATGTTACCATATATGGTATGTTTTTTTTTATTACTCATGAAATGCTAAAATTGAAGTCTATCCTTCTTGTTTTCCCATATAGATTATGAAACCTCTTAAGCTTTGGATTCAGGAAAGATTGACAGATAAGACACACATATGGTAGCTCAATATACAATTTTTTTAGGGTGTGTTTCATTACTTCCCATACCATAACAGCTACAAGTCCCCACACAGTGATCACCCAAAATTGCATTAAAATATGATCTTCTAGAGGGGTGATCACCTAAAAGATGACCAGTATTACACAGAAGTTCTGGTCTGGATAAGGAGCTGGTTTTCTCAGATAGGTGGCTTTTTGGAGAGTATTCCTTATACAGTGGATCACACATATGATCAATATATACTAAGTATATATTCTATGCATATATTCTAGGACTTCAATGCAGTGACAGCCATGTATACTGACATGATACTGTATGTCCAGAGTCATATGGTACTCGACAGAGAGTGGACATAGGGACAATGCCTGACAATGCTTTGGGACACAGAAAAATCTGCAAATGATAGATATAATCTCAATATGACAACAATTTACAATTCACTGCATTTGTGAATTTATTACAACCATCGCCTTATCTTTATCTGGCTACTGTACTTGCTAAGATACGATACCTACAAATAATTGTCTCATGTTTAAAACGCCATATGCCACAAATGGCATGGCTGTGACAGAAAAAAATGGGACATTAAATGTAAATAATATTTAACCAATATATTTGTGACATTTTTGATCAATAATTGAAGGCTCAATTTCATTTTTACTGAAAGGTGTATGGCTAGATAATCATGCTAGTGTGACATATTTGTCATTAATAATCATTATCCTATTACAGCGATTACATCCACCAGAAAAGGAGCCGGTAAATGACAGAACGTAAATGTCATATGAGAAATCTGTAGAAGACGCCATCAGATACAAATATAATAAACATTCTTCAACGAATAAATTGAATACATTGTTTCCCACCCCTACGTATCCAAAAACCAAAGCAGTAAAACATTTCTTAACTTAGGAAATCTTTCTTAGTCAGCTACCATCACTTAATGACATCCCCAGTAATTGCTTCAAAGGCCAAGTAAACATTTTGTAGAAATGCAGTAAGGCTTCATATATATTACATTGTATTTGCTGTCCACAAAGACTATCTCACTGCACAACTAATAAGGTTTTACCTAAGATCAATAAAGTCATTAGAATGCTGCGCACTATCCAATACTGCACCGATTACACAGTGGCCACCTACACAATGAATTGATACATCAACTCTAATAGTTCTCTTGTGCTCACAGTGGAAATTATCTTCCTCTCGCATTCTGAGGAATATAAAAATGTTTTTTTTTCCCCACATAGTAAGTGTTGACACCAATTATTTCCAACATTATTGGTTACAGAACATCTTCGAATTCTAAGTGGAACCCATCTAAGCCACCTACAAAGGCATACCAGAGTAAGTACAGTATGGTCTAATTCGTGCTACCCAATCTCCAACAATAAAACCCTGATGCTCTATATATGAGTATTATTTCTAGAGAAGGATATAAGGTTAGATATTGGGAATTTTCTGAATAATTCCTAAAATATAATATATTTTTTTATAAAGATTATGGTTTAGTATCTCTATGGTTAGCATGACTCCAATATGGTTCATGGTTCAACACCGTGACCATCTGTATAGTGTTTGTATCTGTAAACTTATTTTCCTGCAGATTTTTTTTTCATTAGCTTAGGATAGAGTTGCACAGCCTTTTCTGATCTGCGCTTCAAATTGTCAGATTGCATCACTCCCGAAGGCCACAATAAAAGAGCTGTTACCATCCATGACATTATGACATATTGAGAGTACTGTGTATGCCATAAATGTCTGATGATTTGGCATCCCAGATGTGTAACCCCTGCACCTCTAAGAATAATGTTGGTAAAACTGATGTGTCATTTTATACCTAGTGCAAAACCTGAGAAGGTCATACATGTCACAGGGCTTCAGAGTACAGAGTACCAGTTAAGGTCTGTTCCCGGCATGATACAGTAAAACTAAATTGATTCTTATAGTTATTTAGAGTAGACCTTCACAGTTCCCCCTATAAAAGTGGTTAGGGGCCGCACAGGCTGGTATGAGGGGTCACAAGTGGTCTCCTGGCAGTAGGTTGCACATCCATCATCTAGGACAATGTCTGAGTCTCTCAAAATGAATTGCAATGTTAATAGAGATTATCATTAAATTATTTTAATATTTATTCATTTCTTGTTATACAATAAAATACTACATAATACGGTTTAACTAAAACATTAACTCTGGTTGAAGATCACAAAGTCATCTAATATGGTAAACAACCAAGTATATAACTAGATGACAATTGAGCTTATTATCATAGGTAACTTGGATTTATAAAACATCACACTATTGAATGATTCCCGTTTTTGGTAATAAGTTCCTTAAAATATCAAAATTGCACAAATTCATTAAATCATTGTACAAGTCTATCTTAACAACAGACTTGCATCCTGTATGATGTGACGACGTTCTTCTTTATGATGTGAGGTAGGGCAGATTGCAGTAAGATGGTGACTTAACGAAAGTCAATCTATAGGACACATCTGTTTCATTATGCTGCTGGCTAAATGAACAGTGGTTCTATTCATGGCCACAGGCTTATGGTGCACGGCACTGCGACTGCTTCTCTATGAATGACGCCCATTGTAAGACATTTATAAGTCTCTACTTAACCAAACTGTTTTCCTCGCGGTAACTTTTTTGTTCAAATATTTGACGTCTTTTTATAATTTCTTGGGCATCCAAATATGTACACAAAATAAGCAAGTCATGTTTTTATAAGTCTTACATTTCTATGAGGCATTTCATCTAAAGGTAAACTAATATATTGATACCTTGTCTCATTGGTACCTATGTCTCATTTACTATGATATTTACTGAGACATGTATAGATGTCCATAATATGAGTTGGGCATTTCATTAAGAAACAACAGAGTGTAAAGTCGACCAACAGTAATATGGTTTAAAATAGCTGGATTTGGTATAGGCACTGAAAATCACACATTGGTGTGACGCACTTCATTTTAGGCACATTTATTATTCAGACCCACCAAAAAGAATAACTGTTTCCAACATTCTCGACATCTTCAATATCCTGATGTTAAACTAGAAGAGGAATGCCCAACCTGTTGCAAAACTACAACTCCCAGCATGCTTGGACAGCCTATAGCTATCAACCTACAACAGGGCATGATGGGTTGTAGTTTAACAACAGCTGGAGGGCCGCGGGTTGGGCATCACTGAACTAGAATATAGGAATGCCCGGATATTGTTTACATTTTAGATATATTTATGAAGCTGAAATCCACAACTCCGGTGCAGATCTGACCAACTTTAAAGCTGAAGAGTAAAGTTTTTGATGGACAGAATTTTGTCGCATTAGGACTGATTTTTGGCTTGGAGACAGCATTTTGGCGCAAAGGAACATGTTTGTGGTTTGGAGACAATTCTGGATCATTGGGACATATTTTTGCTCAGGGAGACAGAATTTTGGTGCATTAGGACAAATTTTTGCCTCAGAAACTGAATTTTGCCAAATTGGGACACATTTTTGGCTCGGAAACAGAATTTTAAACTTAAGCTAAACCAACAAATATGTGTCATCAGTCACTATAATAAATTTGGTGAATTTTCACACTCTGTCTACGAATTAGATAGGATAAGTAAACGTGGCCCCAAATGTACCAAAGTGATACATGCTGTCTGATAAATTTGTCATTTCTTGCTACAATACACTTTCCTTTGGCTTGATTTGGAAACTATTATCACTGTATATAGGATATTAATTACTCACAGTGTAATTCAATACCTGGAATAAAATTTCTAATCAAAATACTTAAAACCCAGAGGTTGAAAACATATCATCCAATAAAAAAAAAACATGGACTAATGCTAAACAATACTATTTAAATCTAATAATTGCAGTAGTTAGACCACTAAGGAACAAGGAGAGCTTTAAGCTGGGGCCAAAGTACTATAATTGTACCTATAATCTCTTGTTACTCCCGGTTTAGTCATCCGAATTGGATAGAGGTGGGGTCCAAATCCAATCAAAAGCTCCTCGGATAGAAGTGGGGTCAAGATAACAATCAGATACTCCTTTGGGAGGGATGATATCCCTCATCTAACCCTTCATACAACCGGAGCACATGCCAGCTAGTAAGCAGGGCTAGCTGAGGGATAACTGAGGGACAGGTTGGATAGGTCTCTACCCAAAAAATCATCTGATTATCTTGACCCCACTTCTATCCAGGAGCATTTGACTGTATTTTGATCCTACCTCTATCCAAAAGAAGGGCCTTGTATTGTACTGTGGCCCCAGCTCAAAGCTCTTTTTCTTTCGTAGTGGTTTTACTAATGCAATTATTCAATGTGAATAGTACTGTTGATCAGGAGGCCATGTGTTTTATCAGATGACTATCGGATTATATATTTTTAAACTCAGTTTTTATGTATTTTGATTGGAATAAAAGTTAACTTGTATTCATAGAGTTCTCTTTGCGGTGATGGCTTGGTTTAGACTACTGTATTACTTTGCACTAAAAACTGGTGTATGGCAATCAATGTCAGACTAGGGTACCTGGGGCGCACTGGCAAAATTCATTCTGGGGGCCCAGTGTAAAGCTACATGCAAATATTATCTGCTCCCACAGAGACAGCAGCAAGATGCTATAAGATGATTATTATGGCTTTGACTTTTAGAGGGAAGTTCCCTGGGGAAAGTAATTACTGGCTGGCCTGCCTCTGTGCCAAGAAGTCATCTCAGCCACCAGCTACCAGATCTGTAATAATAAACTAGGTACTTTGTTAAATAATCTACCTGTTTTTAATATGAACATAGGCTGGGTGAGATAGCCTATGCATGTATGCTGTTTATCTATTTATGGTACTGTGCCATGTGCCACTTGTGCATAAGATGGAGAACTAGGAATGTGTATGTTCTCTCTGTGTTTGGGAGGGTTTCTTCCCATACTACAGATACATACTGATAGGAAATCTAGATTGTGAGTTCCACTGGGGACAGGTCATTGATGACAATATCTGTATATGTCGGTGCTGTGTAAGTAAAATACATTCTTCTACCCTATGCCCACATAGAGTAAAAGTGGAGTTGGTGTAATAAATGTGTCTATGCAAAAAAAGGCTCACTCAATGCCAGAAAACTGACCTTAGTAGACCTGGACCATTTTTGTTGTACGGTAGGTTTTTATATAGTTGCAATCATGTTTAAAGGGGAAAAGCAAAAAAAACAAGCAGATCTCCATTTGTCTCTCCAAGTTCCATTACCAATGGCAGAACCAAGATATTTCAAAGACAGTTTCAAATGTAGCAGACACTATTTGCTTCTGTAATCTATCCCATACATTGTTAATATGAACCACTCCTTTATACTATTCAGTCAAGTCACTACTTGGGTCCACAGCGCATTACCCTGATTACATGTATGAAATTCCATTCCTGGATCTGCACTTCAATGCCATGCAAATAAAGCAGATCTGTCATTTTTGAAAGTATGAATATGTATTTATTTCCCTGTATTTTATCACCATTTCATGAAATTCTACATTTGTTATGGGAAGAATTTAATTAAGCTCACAAGTGTCTTCCTCTTAGTGCATTGAACACTTCATTTCACAAAGCATGGCAGTGTGGTCTTATCTATTAGAGCAGAAAAGGCCTGCTCATTTCATGTCAAGAATGTTGCATTGGGGTTAATCATGAAATGATCATGGGAATTAGGCATCTAATTGATAGGATTTTGTTTTATTTGCATACAAAAGTCACTTCTTAATGAGATTTACTGTTGATCTGTGTAATGACAGCAAAAACAGTATGCTAATGTAAGCTATGTATCTTTCCCTGATGGCACAACAATCTACTATATCTCATCCAGAGGTCACTATGACAATCTGCCTAGAAACATCTGTAACTTACTTTTCTTGAAGGAATATCATAAAATTTTAATGTTACTATCATCCTGTCGTTCAGAATTGTAACGTTAAGCTCCTGGGCCCCAATGACCCCACCACCACCACCCGGAAATGCTAGCTGTACACCCCCTTTAGCTAAGTTGCTGCTGTTAATAATGCTGACTTATTTATACAATGTATTAAGTAGAATTTGCATTTTTCACATACTAGAATCAAACTGCAAATGCATATGTGTAGCTATCGATGCTGTAGGTCACGTTGTGCATATTTTTTAAAGGGGTGCTCTGCTTTTGAAAATCCATTCAAATGCCATGATATAAGGCAAATCTAAGTTAATAGTGATGTCTCTCATTCAGGGCTTCCTCTTTTATCCAGGGTGGAGAGTGGATACAAAGTGTGACTATTGGACCAGGTATGTCCATGCACAGTACATAAACATGGCTATGGCTACACTGTCACACCTAAAGTCTGTAGTTTTACCTCACAACAGGGGTGGACATAGAGAAATATTATCGGGGTGCTCTATAATGAACTATTTGAGTACAAGGGGCCCATACATATTCCAGCTCAGATACACTCTGCTGTCAGTATTACTGTTCCCTTTAAGCTGTGCGGCAAGATGGCCATGCATCTTAAAGACTCCCCCATTCAGGGAAAATCCGCTTTCTAAAATCTCCACTTAGCAAATGGGCAATGTGGTTATGTAGCTCTCTGTCAAATCATATAGAGAACTGTGTAACAACCCTCGCTATCCCCTTCTCACACTCATCTCTATAATGTGGGGAGAAAACGAGAAACTGAATGATGAAAGCGAGAAAGGAGGCATTAAGAGCCGTTTGTGTGGAGTGGGAGCCGCCTATGAGGTAGCTATCAAGGTGAGAGGGGGGACACGGGGAAGCAATCTGTGTAAGAGAGAATGTGTCTGTATGTGGGGATCCAGAGCAGTGTTTTTTTTGGGGGGATGACTATGGGAGCAGTCTGTGTGAGAGTTGGGGACCATGAGGGCAGTCTAAGCAAGAAAGGTGACATGGGGAACAGTCTGTAAGAGAGATGAGGGCTTGTGTGAGTGTGAGGGGGGATGTCTGTCCATTCCAGTTTTAGCTTTTCTGCTACAGAGGCTACACTGGAAACTGGAGGGGTGAGTAACCCACTAGAATCATAAATGCAACATTAACTCTTTTTCTGTCCTTATCCACCAGGGATACTGATAGTACCCCTTCACATTCCCAGACCATTAGAGATGCAGACATTAATCCTTTCTCTGATCTCAGCTATCAAGGATACTGAGATTAAGGATACAGCTACAGCTGTTGTGGCTAGGATAGCAGAGTAGTGGTTATTCCATAGAAATGAATGGGATCGTAAGAAATACAGCAGTGTTGGATATTTTGCAACTTGCGCGGCAATCCCATTCATTTCTATGCAATTGCTGTTAATCTGTGATCCTGGCCATGACAGCTGTCACTCAACCAGTTTCACCAACTAGCATTGAACGAAGGGAAGCATTCGAAGCGGAATTCGGTCTGAAGTTTAGAAAAACTTGGATTCACAACTAATCCGATCTCGCGCTTCGTGGTAATTAATCAGTCTTACCTAAAATGACGGCTGCACATGTTACAAAGTAAAAGTAAGAAGCCTGGCAATGTGAGATCTCCCATAATGCCGTGCAGCCAGCCAATTCACAGATAGCTATCCCTTGTGCTGTCACAGTCCTATAAAACCCTTGTCCCACACGGTCTCCGCCATTTCACTGTGAGCTAAGCATAGGGAGAAACATGGCAAGCGCTCATGTGCTAATGACAGTGTTGCTGAAAATGATTAATAGAAGAATATTGGAGAGGGAGAGTGCAGCGAGACTTATTATGCATCAGTTTTATTTATTTGTTCCTACATTTACTTATTCCTAAACTAAGATATGTAATTCAATACCAATAAGATGGAAGCCTTCATTATTCCAGTGCCAGTGTGCCAACCAATACTATCCAGTCTGCACCCCTTAGGGGGGCCAGGTCTTAATGATGACCATCCACTTCTTTTGCTGGCATTACTTCTTCTTTCACATCATCCTTCTTGTTCTCCATGTCCTAGAAAAGTCAACAAGATGCAGAGAGTGGAGGAGCTGGATGTTCCTGATGACATATTCTTATCGATATTAGATGATGTGGGAAAGGAGGAAAAGCAAATGGCAGAAGAAGGGTTCCCACCTGTAGGACAGGAGAGCGCTGGGGTTGGATAAGTGGGAATGCCAGATCTGATTAAAATTCAGTGCAGGAGATTGCAGGCAAGAACAGCAATAATATATATTGTCCCCCCACCTAGCCATCCAAACCTATACCAGCAACAGCCCCTGTTTAAATGTGCTGCGTGCCTATTAACAATGAAGAAGGACTAAACAGTGCAGTCTTCATTATTAAATGAAAGGCAGCTATGGGCTAATTGGCCTTGGGGTTCTTCACGGCAGCATGGTCGCAACCCTCCCCCAGCATGGCCGCTCTGTGTGGCCGTACCCCTAAGGCAGAATGCCCGGTATACCTGATTTACAGTGATTTGCGACAAATTACTTTGCAACAAGTTGACAAATAAAATTTTTCAAAACTTCGCTCATCTCTAATCAGAACATTAAAACATAAAACAATAAAACATGTTGTGATAGCATATCTAAGCTCGCAATTCAGTGTACCATCAGTATCATTATAAAGTAGCAGCCATTTAGGACAGGAAACCACAAGATAATAATCATTAGCAGTTGCTACATTTGTATAATTGCTAAATTGTATTTTATACTCATATCCATGAAATACATTTCAGATGAGAATCATTTTGCCTTGGTTGTTTCAGCTAACCAGAAAGTTCTTTGTCAACCTAGGAGACAACCCCTTTTGGTACTGGAGACATACAGTCATTCAGCAGCATATGCCATGCTTTACACACAGTTTATAAAACTAGGATAATAATGAATATATATATAGTTGATAGGTTAAATATATTGAGCTCATAGCTTCTTCTGGAACTTGAACCTCAGATACTTAAAAAGAGATTCTCAACTTGCAAAGCTACAGCTGTTGATTGTGTGATAAGATTTGCATTTCAGTGTAAGCCGGGGGGCGGTTGTAAATACTAACAATGTAGCTGAGCTTCTCTATAAAGTAAGTCATACAGGGGTATGGCTTAGACCCCAAAGAAAATAGATCTGACCTATAATAAGAAACTTGTGAGTTGTTGATGGTTGCTTTCAGAGATTAGTTAGCAGGGATGCATGCTGTGCTACATACGAATAGAAATAAATATGGCTGAAATACTGTACTAAAGCATTAGACAGGCTCTTTTTTTCTACTATACTCATATAACATGCAATCTTGAGCAAGTTTAATACAAGCATATTACAGGCAAATCTTTACATTCATATTACAGACCAATGCCACAGCCTGAACACAGAGCTACTAACCCGAATCCACCACATCATCGATCCCTATGGTGCTGTGAGCTTTGATCAGTAGACCAGGACACATTTTCAAATAAAAGTGATGTTACTTTGTTCTAAGACATTGTCTAAAGGTGGCCATATACTCAGACATTGAGTAGGAGCCAGTCTTCTGTGGAGTCGGAATCGGAATGTATTGACTCGGTCAAAATAAAAATATAAAATATTATAGATGATCAAAATTGTGTAATTAATTCTTTAAATGACAGCTCGTTGCACACTCACTTTCACTGGAATTAAGAAAAATGAAATTATTTTAATCATGTAAGGTGCTTAGTGGCTGTGGAGTCAGAGAGTTGGAGTATGAAAAATTAGGAGTCGGAGTTGAAGTCCGAGTCAGAAGGTTGGCTTAAGGCCCCTTTACATTGCACAATTTAGCAGACAATCGGTAGCATGGAAGTGTTCCTTCCTGACAATCACTTGCTCATCAGTAGAGGTGATGGTTGCATTTATATGCAGTGATCTCCTCCACAGTATAGGGAGGAGCAATCTCAAATGTCATTGCTCGTCCCCATACAGAACCACTGTTTGACGGCAGCAGAGTACTATTTAGACACAATCTTTTGTCAGGGAAAAAATTAATTTGGTGTCCGCACAAAAACTCATATTACCCAATGAAGGAGTGTCTTACTCATTAATCAGGGAATCAGGACCACCTTTACACCGGCAGATCATCGATAAGGAGCGATTATCTGACCAAGCTTGGCCAGTGTAAAGGGTCCTTTACCGACTATACTGCCCTGCATTAATCTTACCTGTAGGGTCGGCGAGCATGCAAGCCTTCTCAATAGAGAGAATATCATATAGAATCTCAGAGCTATTTCATACATACGGGACAATATAATAATTTCCTAATAGATTGTCCTGATCAATAAATAACTTCTAGACTGCAGATCCCAATATCTTTCAGGAAGATTCTAATGAAATTAATATAAATGTGCAAGACAAATAACAAGAACTGTCATTTATGAACATTATGAGGGAGATTTATCAAAACTGGTATAAAGGAAAACTGATTTTAGTTGCCCTTAGAAACCATTCAGGTTCCACCTTTCATTTGTCAGAACTCCTTTGGAAAATGAAAGGAAAAGATTAATCAGATTGGTTGCTAAGGAAGGGTAAGGCAGACTTTCTTATCACAAGTTTTTATAAATCTCCCCCTATGACTAATGCATAGTGAAAATAGGGACTTACCTGCACAAAAAATTCCCTCCTATATAAATTAGACATGAAACTAATGAGTTATACTCTTTCACAATTGTACAAGGAAGCTTTATAAAAAAAAATGATCCTATAAAAAAAATGATCCTACAGAACTCAACTGCCAACTTGCTCATAATGTAATAGGGGCATCCTAGCAAGCAATGGGGTTCTATTTTTTATTCCTTTAAGGTTCCAGCAACCCCCACTGCTGGATTGCAGGATGGTTGTAACCATGGAAGCAAACAATGTACAGTGTGATAGAAAAATGAATCAAGCCAGCAAAGGAAGCAATATGGACAATCACAGTACATTAGTAAATGCCTTGTATTAAAGGATATTTCAAGGATTTTAAATAAGAGGTCGTAGGCTACCACCTCTTATCTAATCCAGTACTAAGCCACGCCCCCTGCACTGATCACATGACGGTGACGTCACCCCAGGTCCTCCGTGTTGTCCAAGGTTCGGGTTCATTGAAGAATCACCTTATGGATTCCAAATGCCGTTATGGTCCGTGGTAGCGGAATCCATAATGGGATGCTTGAATAACCCGAACCCGAACTTTGGAAAACGAACTTAAAACAGAAGTTCGCTCAACTCTACTCAGGATAAGTCATCAGTATCAGATCGGCAGGGTTCAATCAATATCAAATTAGCACCCACCTGATCAACTGTATGAACAAAGGCAATGTGACATGCCCTCGTGCTGTCTCCTGTCTCTCTTCCTGCTCGTTCGACATAGGAACGGTGATCACGAAGAAAGATGGGAGACGGCACAGCCACATGGCGTGTGCCTTCTCTTCATATAGCTGGTCGGCGAGGGTGCCGGGTGTCGGACCCCCGCCTGCTAATCTGATGTTGCTGACCTATTCTGAGACATCCCATTTAACTTTCTCTACAAGATAAAGGCCATTTGCTAAAGAGAGACAACCCCTTTAATGTCAGTCTGATTAAAAACGACCTATTTATTGTTAACAGATCAGAAAGCAAGCCATGGATTTACATTTACATACTTATCTCACTTTATCCCTTTTATATTTGAAATTTTATTACAAGCCTTGAAACAGAGGTTCTCATTTTCTTTTCATTCAGTATACATGCTGCATATGATAGGCTTGTATAAAGAAATATCTGTTCTGTTACACAATGAGAAAAGTTAAAGGAGCGGACTATTTCAAAGGGACTTGTTCTATTGTCTGATAAAAGGTTATCATTGACTGTTTAAAATGCTTAAAAAAAGATAGCTAACTTAAAATAAGATAATAAATCATTATTCAGTGAAAACATACTATTGATTTTAAGCTGACATTAGACTCTGCCACTTAAATTGGATTCATATACAAAACAAAAATGTCAACATCAAGGGCACCGTTCTCTCTACAAAGGTTAATACTAGAGATGAGCGAATTTCATGTTATGAAATTCGATTGTGCTTCGTTTGGTGGTAATAACAGAATTGCGTTATGGATTCCGTTACCAAGGACCATAACGCAGTTCTATGATGAAATGCATAACGGAATGCCTTTGGAGGCATTCCGTTATTCATTCCGTCATAATAGAAGTCTAAGGCCTGCATAACGGATCCGTCCCGTTTCCGTTATGCAGGAGAGGCCTCTAAAGGCATTCCGTTATACATTCTGTCATAGAATTGTGTTATGGTCCGTGGTAACGGAATCCATAACGCAATTCTGCTTTTACCACCAAACGAAGCGCAACGAATTTCAAAATATGAAATTCGCTCATCTCTAATTAATACATATATCCTGTTTACAGCTCTTCAAACAGCAGTTTTATGGGGTTCTACTATACCTCTTGTACCTACTGTGTCTAAAAGTAAAAGTTAGGGCAAGAGCAGGAAAGAGACAGCAATTTGTATATGAAAGACTGATTGTATTCAGAGTCCTTATAGAAGAGAAAAAAGAGATTCTAGGACAGAACTTGGCCCTGGTGGTGTACACTGAATACTGAAAGAGTGATCAGTAGATCACCAGAGATTGCTACACTGGTCACTTTAGATCACCAGAGACCAGTCACTTAAAACTAGTCTCTATATCTCCAAGTAATGCTACGCCGGTCACCATGAACTGGCCTCTAGATCTCCACAGTATGTTACACTAGTCACATAAAACTGGGTCTAGCTCTCCAGGGACTGCTACATCATTCACATAAAACTGAGCTCTAGATCACTAGGGACTGCTACATCAGTAAACACAGACTGGGCTCTAGATTACTAGGGACTACTACATCAGTCACCACAGACTGGGCTCTAGATTACTAAGGACTGCTGCATGAGTCACCATTGACTGGGCTCTAGATTACTAGGGACTGCTACATCAGTCAACATGGACTGGGCTGCTGGGCCCCAGATGCAGCTACAAAAGTCATAGAAGACTGAATTCTATTCAACTTACAGCTATACGCAGCCATTTTAACCAAATTGGCCCAAAACATGATAATCTGCTCCAAAAACACCATAGATATGTCACAGCATATACAACTGTGTCTCCAGGTAGTGGGAACAATTTATGCCAGTAAATCACTAAAATCTTGCAAAGCAAACATAACATTTGGCTGGGCACAACACGTACCACTTCATCAGCAGAAAATTGGCACTCCATAAAGAATTAACACCTGACCAGCAAAAAACTGCCCCAGAGTACCAGAGTATTCAATATGAGAGAAGACAGTAGCACTGCTGAGTATCTTCCAATTGCAATGATGTTTATTCACCTACATTGCTCCTATAAAGTTGAGATAATGGGGACAGTTTGATTCAGGAAACATCAGTCTCTGTTGGCAGCAATGGGTCATCCGGGACTTTACATGAAATAGAGCAGAGAAACTTGTGTACTGTAGAAATAATTCAGCATGGGGATTACAGCCTTACTTAGTATAGGTTTTTAAACATACATAGCAAATAGTAAGATGGATGATGTTTAGAAAGCTCACAGAACCGCCATGGCAATCACCGCAGTGTGCCGCCGCTTACTTACGCTTTAAGGAGAGTTCTAGTTTAAGAGTTAACATACTTTATAGTGATGGTATTATGGTAGTGTAATGTTACACCCTAAAGATGTCCTAAATTCCATGAAGGACATACCTCAGTTCAGATTTACACCAACCTGCTAGTCCAAAAGTAACATACCCTTAATAAATGCCTCAGACACAACCCTGTAAATCAAATGTCCAAACAGAAACCATGAGATCTAACTGCAAAGTCTGAGCTGATGAATATGATATCTATCTACGCCCAGTCACCCCATGTGACATTCATGGAAATGTTCATCATCTTCCAAAATCAGAGTTGCATGATCACACTCTCTTTTGAAATAAAGCAGAACTGTCACATGTGTTTGAATTGCAAGAACTTAAAGGGCCACAGTTTTCTTTTTATCCCACATTACCAATCTATATGGGGATATTTAATGTAATTGTTTTTATATAAAATGGATGGAATATTTTCTGGATATATTTTTAAATCACTCCATGTATTCTACTTCCTGTCCTTGCTCTTTAACTTCCTCTTTGTTGACTTTTAGAGAAACAGAAACAACTTTGCTTATTTCTCTCATTCAGACCATCACTGCAATCAGAGAAAGCCCCCTTGTAGTACTTCAATTCAACAGAACTGTCATGCTGTGGCCCTGAATCTACACCTACTATTAGCAGATAACCTTTCCCCTCACAGCATAAGTAAACTGACAGTGGATTACCTATCTGAATAGGAGGTCTTATGATTTGTGTTGTCTGCTACAGGAGGACAATATTTTCTATTTAAATTTCAATAGCATAGTCCTGCCCAAATGAAAAAGAAAAACGGACAAAAATTCTAAAATAAAATGTTTTCTATGATCATTGAATTAGTAAATACCCCTGAAGTGTCCATTTGAATTGATGAGAGTGTGTTTGGTGTGTGTGTGTGTGTGTGTATCATAGCATGCTGTATGTTCACATGTATTTAGCAGCAAGCTTCAGATATAATACTGCAGACATTTTATTATTTACACCTGCCAGCACTCAACATTCGGACACAACAATAATCACCTAGCCATAAAATGTGTAAAATCTGATGTATGGCTGTATGCTTTTAAAGTTACTTGTGTCATTTTACGTGTGTGTTTGCATATGTGCATACAGAACATGGAAAAATTGGGCATCAATTCTTTCCATGACTTGCTATTAAACAGACTTTTCAAGCCCTCTAAAAAAGTTGGTAAATCAAGCCTTACTCAACGGACTTTATATCCAATGATGCCCCCAACTACCCATTGCGAATCACTGTAGCCAATCACTGGCCTCAGGAGTCATGTGGTGGAGTCAGGGATGTCACTACTGCAGTGGGACTGATGCTGGAGTTGGTACGTTCCTAAAGTAACCCAAATGATCATAAAAAAAAGTTATGGCCCTTGCAAGCTGCGGAGGAAAAAGCAAAAAAAAAAAGAACTACAATTGGTTTTGTCTGGAAACGTTTAAGTAGAAGATGCAGGTACATGGTAAGTGGTGTGCCATCTAATGACACAATCATTGTTACTGGGAGAACTGCAACTTGCACTAGAGACACCGAGGCTAACACTTTGGTTGGTACTTCTATAGGAACACTGTGGGACCAAATTTCTTTCTGCACATCATCCAAACACATCTTCTTGTCGTTTCAAGATCTAACTGTCTCCCTGGTTTGACTGATGAGGGCCTAAAAGACAATTTTAAGAAGTCCTGGATTGCAGTATATCATAATGCAGATATTTGATCTTCTAATAATATATATATATATATATATATATATATATATATAAAAACATGGAAAGTATGCCAAACGACTGTTACATTGTCCATGGATGTCTGTGCCAAGTCTAGGGCCACAGCCTTTCATTACAGCAAATGAGTAACTGCCAAACTACAATTTATATTGTCAATTTACATGACAGTTGAGTGTGCCATCTGACGCAGAAACCCTAGCTATACATAATCAGCACTGTACAAAGTACAGCATCTTTAACTGTAATATCCCATATGTGGTTGTGTTCTAGAAGATACCAAAAAAACTCCTAATCTCTAGACTCCATTATGGAGACATCCCAAGAATTTAAAGGAACCTGTCACCAGTTTTATGCTGCCCTATCTGAGAACAGCATAAACTGGTGATAGAGACCCTGAGCAAAGTGCTGGGTCACTAAGTTAAATCATCCAGTCATTTTGTTGAAATCCAGCATGGGGCAGCTCTCTATGTGAGCTGAGCCAAATATCAGTGAGCTCCAAGCTTTTCCTACCCCCTACCCCACTACCATCACTTACCAACAGCTCTCTTCCTATAGCAATCACCTGGGAGGGAGAAAAGCCAGAAGGTCATGAATTTGTGGGCTCCTGATCTCATGTACTTTACTGAGAGGACTCCAATGCTCGGCATGAGGTGGAGCTGCTCAATATTGAATTTAGCAAAACTGAGTCAATTCAAGAAAATGACCCAGCGTTTTGCTCAGGGTATCAGGGTAAAACTGGTGACTCCTTCCCTTTAAAGTTATCATCAATCTCCAAGATAGGTGATCAGTGATGGTCCAAAAGCTTTGATTCCCATCCATCATATAAACAGTATTCTTGTGTTCTTCCATATGAACACTCAGAGTAACATTCCTTTGACCAGTTATTGGCCCATGTAAAGGGCCAATACGAATATAATAAGTTACTATTATATCAGACCAACCTAGTGCTTCAGTGCTGTACCCTTTATAAAAATGCTTTCATTATAAGCAAATGTTCAGTTATGAAATACTAGTAATTCAGGGGAGAGTGAAAAACATTTACTTTCTAAATAATCCTGGCTTTCCTGGGAATGCACTCGTGATGTTATCCCCCTATCTGCATCAAACTTACAAAACTATCTCCAAAAGCATTAAAATTCTCCAAAGAAAAGAAATCTCTTTCGTAATTCAGTATCTGCCCATTGCGGTGACAACAGAAAAGCTATACATAGTTGATTATATTGATTTATTTATGACCTATATTTTGTACCTTCTATGCAGTCAGCAAATAATAGAGAGACATATCCAGTGACCACCAGCCAGCAGAAATGCCAGTTCAAAGCGCTGCAAATTGAAGGAATCATGACTAAGGTACAATTCACAATGTCACCATCCAAACACAAGCTTTGGATCTCTGTATTTAGTTACTATTTGAAAGTCAGAGCTGAGGGTTGTTACTTAAATTCTGCAGAATGGGGACTTTGTGGGTTAAATGACTAGAATCTAGGTATAATGCAGAACTTGTGATGCACACATTTCTCCGTGACCTAATTTACTGTGTTCTGTGCTAACTTTTATTCTAATTTCCCACATGGCTTAAGTAATTGATGTTAGAAAAGTCACTTCTGCAGAAGTGATTTCAAGGATTTTTAGATTTACATGGCTTTTTACTGATATGTCCTATTATTTTGCCATATATGAATTCAGCAATCAACTCAATATTTATCCAGGACTAGTCATCAATGCAGAGAGTCACAAACCACCACATTCGTTGGAATTACCCCTTTCACCATACCTGACACCCAATGATAAAACACGGACAAGCAATTTGAAGGTTGTCAGGTCAGTGTAGTTGGTTTATCATGACTATATCACCGGATTATAAGCATCTTGTAGCTTATAAAACCCTGCACTGGTGGTGGATCAGTCTCAGTTATGTAGAGGTGCTGGCCTCTACATAACTTTGGCGGATCCACTGCCGCTTCTAAATGTAAGACAGTTTCCGAGCTGTCTTACACCTTTTTCTATGCCTAAAGGGGCCCGCCCCCTTCCACGCCACACATACTTTTTTAACCTGCGTGAGCGGGGAAAGGTCGCAGAAAGGCACCACAATCTGCGCCACAAATATGACCCTCCTTTACCCTCTCTTTGTACTGTAAATACCGGGTGTTCGGTACCTTTGCAAGCTAAAAATCAATGAAATAAGATCACTTCTGTATGCAGGCGATAAGTGTCCTATATTTGTGTGTCTGTATATATTACAGTTAGCTTCAACAAGTGGGCTACCACGGGTTATTACCTATAATACACTCTGTTGTGGATCTTGCTGAGAAATCTGACCCCTTTTCCTGAATCTGAAAATGACATGTGAATGAGGACCTTATTTCTGGAGTTACTTCATTTTTTCCATCATACATTTACATGGCATGACTGTAAAAGTACGATGCAACCTGACTCCAGCCTCACAGTCCAAAGCCATGAATCGACCTTCAGTACACTGAAAAAGTCTTAAAGGGAGAAACAAGTGTCTGTTGATCATTCACGAGCTTTTCATTTCCAGGCCAAGTTTGAACAGTTTAAAAACAGCATTAGAAAATGCTGAATACAGAAGTAAACACTCGTGACAAGTACAGCAATGTCCAAAATCAGAGCAGATATAAAGAAAGAAATACTAGTGTCTGCCTACCTACCTATCTGTCTGTCTGTCTATCTATCTATATATCTATCTATCTATCTATCTATCTATCTATCTATCTATCTATCTATCTATCTATCTATCTATCTATCTATCTAATAAACGAAAAATAGCAGCAGCACAGTCAGTAGTGACATTGGGTGCAAACCGCACGCCCCAGGATATCAAATCCACACCTCCAGGATGTCATCACGCACATCATGTGAGTGCTCTGTGGGGCGTCATGACGACATCAAGGGGCGAGGGAAGGTGTGTCAGACAATCACCTGACTGGCACACTCTCTGCTCATTGTATAACTAAAAAACAAAAAGCGATCTCCATGGAAACAGCCTATAGCCTAACATAAGATCAGGAGATCGCAAACAAAAAAGTCAAGCATTATAAGCAAGGAGAACCATCCAGGACTGAATAATTCCTATATACCCAAACATGGTGACAGCAGATATATGGACAATATAAGAGAAGATACAAACAAAAAAAATGTAACCCCAAATTTAACAAGCAAATGAATAAATAAACCATGGGACCCCAATATGTTATCTCATAAAGATATCGTAAAGGTGGAAAGAAGTGATAGCCAGTATCAATGGCTTCTCTACTTGCCCCATATGTAATCCATAAAAAGGGGGGGGGGACTAACGGTGTCTAGGGAGTGGTGTCTATGTCCCCATGGAAGGAGGCACAAGTACATGTCCCCTCCCAAGGAGCCAAAGTTACCCCCTCCCAACACTGTATCATAATGTTATAGTTTTGTTCACTGGTTGGAAAAGAATTGGTCCTTAGATAAACATGAAACCCATGGTATAAAATGGTTGAAGGTGGAAAGGCCACCAATTAGTCAAAACTGATTTGACTAGGAACTTTGGCTCCTTGGGAGGTGACATGTACTCGTGCCTGCTTCCATGGAGACATAACCAGTGGGAGAGGTTGAATCATTGAAACTGGACATCCCCTCTCACCACTCCCTAGACACCTTTCATCTATCTATCTATCTATCTATCTATCTATTTATGTATCTATCTATTTATCTATCATCTATTTATCTATTATCTATCTATCTATCTATCCATCTATCTATCCAGTTTTCTATTTTGTTTGACATTTCACCTAAAATAAACAAATACGTACTTCAGTTTGAAATGTATCTTAGTGTTTTCTGCCAAGATCATTGAATACACATATGTTCAACAAATTTCTGTAAGAAGTCTAAAAATAAATATTAAACAGGTTGTCCAGCTTTAAAATAATTTTGGGCTGGTATATATGGAGTTACCTGCTCCCTGCCACTGGGTTCTGGCTTCGGTTCATTGCTCTCCGGTTCCTTGTATATCAGCTTAAGAAGCGGATGGGCCTCAGTTGTGCCAGTGACGGTAGTGGCACGCTTGACCTCTATCCACTCCGGTAGTTGACAAGCTGGGACTTGAGTATGGTGAACCAAAGGAGTCAGAACCCAGCGGCAAGCAGGTAAGTGTATTTTCCCTCTATGGGTTCGACAGGGAGGGGGGGGGCGGACTTTTAAAAGTTGTTTTAAAGCTGGACATACCCTTGAAAGTCATATATAGGGTCTCAATCCTGTACTGTGCAATTATTAAGCTAATCATACAATTTAGATGTATGATGCCAATTTCAACCAGATCGGCTGGCCATCTAATGGGGTCCTACTGATTCTTCCCCAATGGAAAGAAAGAGAAGGATAAAGCTGTTTCTCTTTGGCTTTTCAGAGATAAGCTGATCCTAGAGGTGTCTGATAACAGCTTACTGTAAGATATGCATGCATACATATGTGTGTTTGGCCAACAGTATGTGTAACAGTATGTAAAATGGATGCCCAGACTTAGGCTCAGTATAATTGGGCTTAGTCCAAAATTAATCAATTGTACTTTTAAACAAACTGATAAAAGGGGTTGTCCAGGATTTTGATATTGATGGCCTGTCCTCAGTATAGGATATCAACATCAGCTGGGTGGGGGTCCAACACCAAGCACCCCTGCCGATCACCTTGTAGCTTCAGTACCGGAAGTCAGCACTGGAAATACACAGCTCCGTCCATTAAGTATTGAGTGGAGTTGATAACTATGGTGCTGCTTCCACTGAGGTGAAGGAAAGGCCATCTGTATTGATAGAAGTGCTCATTACATCTAGCACCCCGCTGACAGCTTGCACCCAGGGGCTGATCCCCCACTCCCCTTGACACACCACTAAGGCCAACACTATCAAAATCATGGAAACCTCTTTAAATTAAAAGAGATTGTAGAAAACAAAATCTTAGGGAAAGAAATTTCCTTTGTCAGATAAACCCATGTTACCATGCATTGAATACACGGTGATGTTCAGCTCCATAAGGTGCACCGTATCATCTGTTCCTAATAGTTACCTCCAGAAATAACTTCAAATTGTAGATACTGGTGCACAGATTAATGCAGTAGAGGGTATGTAGGAATCTGGTAGCAGAGCTAAGTAACTAACATTGCAGAGAACTGTAGTACTGAAAGATTTACTCATCCTGATGAAGGCTTTTCCACATGGTAAGGGCATCACACTGAGTTAGGATGTATGGTGAATGAAGGTAGAGCAGCTTAAAGGAACTTAGTGACATTATACTGATGTCATGCTACCGTATTTCAGGATAACTATGGGCATAACATAACGTGGCATTACAGAATATGGAGGACATTTATCAAACTGGTGTAAAGTAGAACTGGCCCGTAGCAACCAATCAGATTCCACCATTCATTTTTCCCATCACCTTTGGAAAATGAAAGGTTGAATCTGATTGGTTGCTATGGGACAGTTCTACTTTACACCAGTTTGATAAATGACCACATATCTTTTTAGCTAGCCTATGAGATTTGTATTGTATTATATATTTTACATCTGATTTTATATATAACATTTACCATTTATACATCATTTACTACCCTACAGGGGTCCAGGAAGCTGAGACTTGGTGTACTGATTAGCAGTCGCTATCTGTTTTTGTCAGGGACGGAGGTAGTTAAAACAGAATTTCTTACATGTGGCTTCTGATGTTTATTGAGTCAGATTTGGCTTCCTTTGACCCTGCAGATACATTATTTTCATCCCAAACTGTCATGGTCACATGTTTAACTCCATGTTACTGGCAGACAGAAGGACTGGTATAGCAGCTCTTTAGTATGAGACTCTGCATACTGCTCCCCGAGATATCAACTTCCTTAGTGCATACAAATGAGAGGCTTGGCTTAACTGCAGTCAGAATGCAAAATATATCAAAAGTGTATGATGATGCTGCTAAAAGTCCATCAAGAGAGAGATCCACAACATAGATACGATGATCAGTGCAATCCATCTATTGCCTATGGAAATGCCACCACAGAAATTTAGATTTACCCATCATGCCTCTGAAATCTGCGGCATGTACAATGATCATTTCTTTTCTTCTACTGATAAACTATTATCACACCGAAATGAGTGAATCTGTAACACTGTCACAGAGTGAAGGCTACAACTGGTAGAGCAGGGATGCTCAACCTGCAGCCCTCTAACTGTTGCAAAACTACAACTCTCAACATGCCCTGATAGCTGTAGGCTGTCCAGGAATACTGGTAGTTTTGCAACAGCTGGAGGGCCGCAGGTTTGGCATCCCTGTGGTAGTGTGGTTGGCTTAGGCCGCTTTCACATCTGTGGTTGGATGTTCCGGACAGCAGTTCCAGCAGCAGTTTTTGTCCGACCTATTCTCAACATATTTGCCAGACAGCGGCCAGATCTCTTCCGGACCCCATTATAGTCAATGGGGTCTGGCAGGAAGATGGCGGTATCTGGCAATGCTGGATACGAAGAATTCTGGCAGGCTGTTCTCTACTAGAAGAGCCTTCCAGAGGGTCTGTCACAGATGTGAAACTAGCCTTATCGGGAAACAGGTCCTAGTGTTTATATATGTTTGAAGTAGGGAAATTAGACTTTGTGTGCTATTGGAGACATGGACTAATGTGACAATCTCTGTACAAACATGTAGAAACGGCAGTAAAAAAAATATATTATATACAGTATTATCTATCTATCTATCTATCTATCTATCTATCTATCGATATACAGAATATACCTAACACCATAATACGGATATGCTTTATTAGACCACATTAAAATCAGACAGACAAAACATAGTATCAAATAAAAGTTAGCAATCACTTACAATCGTCCTGGAAGAGATATGAAACATATGTTGAGGTGGAGCAGCATAGCGGTCTGTAGTCACTATTTAAATTTCACCACTGTTTTGTGCCTTTATTTATTATGGACATGGGATTCATACATTTAGCACATTGTCAGCATTGTCATATCTAACTGTGTCACTTGTGTACATTAGGTTCTTGCATGGCCATTTATCCTAGGGTAGCTTTGTTTGGCACTGAGTGTTGATAATATAGTTCCTTCTTGTAAGTGATTGCCACCTTTAATTTCATGCTATGTTTGACTAATTTTGATGTGATGTAATAAAGCATCATTTTATGTTTCATTACCATAATGTGGTGTGTGTGTTATTGGTACTTGTTAGTTTGGTATTTTTCACACGTCAAAGACATTTTTTTAGGAGTAGTACAGTACACTATTCATCTTCCACTCCAGACAGGAATAACCTAAACTGTATTTGAGAAAAAGCCCTATGATTTGATAGATGTGCATAGATTGTACCCATAAATACTGTACTGACTATTTTGAATGGTTGCCCTTTACCATCATCCCGCAGTAGAAACTCTGCACTACTTAATATAAGGCTCCTGGGACTTTAGCCAAAAACTGAAAAGCACAGCTGAAGGGTAACACCATGCCATGGGGTCTCCTTTGAATATAATACAGTAGCCAATCTCCTATTCTAAATATAGAAGGAACCCCCCGCCCCCAATGAAAAAAGAAACCTGAGACCCCAGTCATTATCCTTTCCTGAACCTATACAGTCATCATATACATGGAATGTACATACAGGGACAGGGAGTAACAAGCTGTATCGGTATCTCAAAGGTTCTCAGGCCTTTAAGGCACATTGGAACATAAAGTTATACAAATAAGCAAAATTTACAGCGGGGTGAAAATGAAAATCTTCTACTCTAAAGAACAAGACATAAAAGCAATCATAATGAACCATTATGTTAAATGTTTAGACATCTGCTTTGAACATTAAAGGAAATGTTCCCCTGGCTGTACAGCGTATTACTACAAGTTTTATCCATTGCACCCTTTGATGACCTTGTACATTTTATGTTGTGCAGTTGATGCCTCATATATAATTGTTAATCAGAAACTTCATCCAATCAGAGGCCAATTATAAAGCCTGTAAAAGAGACTAAACCTCAAATAGAAGCATATAAGTGAAAAGCCTATATCAATAATGTTATACAGAGCAGAATAATTCAGTTATACAAAGTTCAGTCAACATCATGTAGCAACTGTTGTCAATCAAGACAATACATACAATAATAAAAAAAACTTTATTGAGAACCATAATATGTGGAATTGTTCAAAAGAAACTTAAAAACTTACCTCTTCAGACAAGCCTACAACCAGTGACCCTGCTGCCTCTATACTGCCATGACCAGCTTCACCCTCACCTACTGTGTCCCTCCTCCATACCTTGTAGATTGTAAGCCCTCACGGGCAGGGCCCTCTCTCCTTCTGTAACAGTCTGTAACTCGTCCTATTCATGCTTACTGAAATGGTTTTGTATTATATATGTACACCTCTTATCATATGTACAGCGCCATGGAATGAATGGTGATTTAACAATAAAATCATGAGCAAAAAGTAATATGGCAACCATCTGAGGGCTGTTTGTGGTCCCCCGATTACAGCAGCAGGTTATAAGTTCCCAGCAGAAGTACCATGCACCTGTTCATTTGGTTGTCCCAACTATGATATTGTCTTACAGCGGTCTCAAACATTATATTCCATGAACCGACAAAGGGGTTGTCCTAAAATCACACAATTCACAGGATGAGTAAAAATTGTCTGTTTGGTGGGGGTCTGTCTGCTGGAACCCCCTACCTTGATCATGAGAATGTAGACCCCGCGTCCACTGTCTGAAAGATGAGGTGGCATGAAAGCACATTGCTACTCTATTCAAACTCTGGGAGTGTTGGAAATAGCTAAGTGCTGTATTCAGCTATATCTTCAGCAGTCCCTTTGGTCCTCTGGAGAGGTCATTAGTATCTGATCGGTGGGGGTCCAACACACAGGACTTCCACCGATCAGCTGTTTGAGAAGTCAGCGCTCCCATGAGTACAGTGGCCTTCTTTATGATCACCAAGCACAGTGCCATACATTGTATAGCGGCTTTGCTTGGTATTGCACTAAGAGGAAAGCAGCACCTAGGCCACGTTACCGATGAAAGTGTCATCACTGGCCTAGGAAAAGCTGGAGAAGGCCTCGGCGCTCACAGGAGCATCGATGCCTTCTCTAATATCTGATTGGCGGGGGTCCTGGGTGTCTGACCCGAACCGATCAGATACTGATGACCTATCCTGAGAATAGGTCATCAGTTGTAATGCCTCAGAAATCCCTTTAGCTTACGTTAATATAATCCAGCACAAACTGATGTCTCAGAATACTGTAGATGAAGCAGTCATGTCAGGCAGCTACTGTACTAGCAGAAGTCTGAATATGATTTTGGATGGGAAAGTAGAAGAAGACACAGTAATAAGCAAAGAACAATGTTCAGATTGAAACTGACTGGAACTAATAACTTTATAAAGTAACTAACTGCATTTTAATGACTGTCTAGTGGAACCTATGAAAAATTCAAATCGAGTGATAGTCACGACATAGCACAAGGCAAGGATGTCTATAAAGTGCCTGTTGTATTGCAGTTGAAATGACTTGAGTTGAAGCCAATGCTGGATTCTGACAAAATGCTGAGGCCTAGTACAGCCCAGAAGTTATATTCATTTCATTGTTGAAAGCATGTAGACAAACATTTTTCTGGTTGGAATCCCTAGGCATATAAAAAGGTCACAAGTTATGATGTCTGTGAAAGAAATCTACATGATCCATAGAATGATCCATAGAAATGTATTACACCGTCCAAAATGGCCACCAGAGTTCTATTGTGTTAAAGTCAATATAGTGTCCTTGGTTAAAGAAGATCTGTCAGTTCCCCATTAAAGTATTTTTGAAATACTTGTATTAAAATTAAAAATAACAATACAGGAACATATTATCTTAGAATTTTTTTCATTTTTCCATTCTTCATTTATTCCACCTAGAAATTTATTTCTAGTTTTATTTATTTAATAAAACTGGCATGTCAGCAGAAGTGAGAGGTCCACTCTAAGTGGGTTAATGGAAGGTCAGAAGACCATAGACGCTCACAATCTACAACTATGTAACAGGGGTTTTCTGAGACGGTTATATTGATAGTGACTCCAATTTAACATAAATGTACAGTAGCATATACTGTAGAAAGGAGATGACTACACTTAGGTAATATACTATCTACATTTATTGTAACCTGATTTATAAATACTTGTGCAGTTTTGGTTTGGGGGAATTAACCCTTAAAAGGGTCTTCCGCCACCCTTATACTGATGACCTATCCTCAGGATAGGTCATCGGTATCTTATCAGTGGGGGGCCGACACCAAGGACCCCCACCGATCAGCTTTTTGAGAAGGCACTGGTGCTGACAGTAGTGCCACAGCCTTTACCTAGGCCAGTGATGACATGTTCATCGGTCACATGGCCTAGGAGCAGCTCAGCTCCTTTGAAGTGAATAGGACTGAGTGTGATACCAAGCACAGCAACTGCAGCACTCACAGGAGCGCTGGTGCCTTCTCAAACATCTGATCGGCGGGGGTCCCGGGTGTTATTAAGGGTTAATTCCCCTAAATCAAACCTGCACAACTAATCTATTTGTAAACCAGGTTACACTAAATCTACATAATACAGTATATTACCAAAGTGTAGTCATCTCCTCCTTCACATATGTTACTGTACATTTATGTTAAACTGGGGTCACTACCAAAACCTGTAAACCTGAACCCCATCATTTATAAGAAAGCAAGAGGCTGGTCAGTAAGTATTCCACAGGGAGATTCTGTATAGATGAAAGCTAGTGATCAAGGGGTGAGAACAGCTTATATTTAAAGCAAACCATGCAAGTGATTAACGGGATAGAGAGATGTTGGTATAGAATATCCATTGAGGTCAGTTTCTGAATACGTCTAGCTGTGGGGTTTCCAGGGCACGACAACTGAAAGATATCATCTTGTTATCTATCTATCTATCTATCTATCTATCTATCTATCTATCTATCTGCCTGTCTATGTATCTCATATCTATGATCTATCTATTCTTTCTTTCTTTCTTTCTTTCTCTTTATCCATCTAAATATCTAGCCACATGTAAACTCTAGAATTTATTAATTTGCATATAAAAAAAATTAACACTCAATCTGAATAATCTTACCCTCCCCTTTGACGGATATAACTAGAGTGATTATCGGCTCATTCAGTAAATGACTGACATCAGGACTCCTATAATAATACCTTTATCAGTAATGTATAATGACAGACATGCCCCTTCTTACTCTGCTACCTTCTGTGTCATATTAATCCCCTACCAAGAACATGTCAACACAAAACGTACATCCGTCATATGTAGCTCTGCCTCTGAGACCCTACTGCCTTGGGGGCAATATATAATATTAAAATGATCTCTGTTCAGAGATATGGACTAGACAGTCATTTAGAAATGATTCCCTCATTACTATGTAACTATAAGAGAACAACAATATACTGGAATCCTTTTTCAATACCTAAAACAGACTCACTTTTATGCATTTGAAAAGTAGTCAATATAGACTGAGGCCATGATCCTTTTGGGTGGTCCTGGAGTTTAATGGCTTATAATTGGGCCAGTAAGCGCACACAACCAGCTTTTATTATATCTAAAATATGCAGCCTAGACATGGCCTTCGTTTTCAAATGCACAGTCTACAGATTTTGTCGGTCATCCTGCCCTTTTGCACAGCACCCATAAATCACGAGTAATAAACGAATAAACCACCAGTATACCAGTGGTGGTTCAGCGTAATTCCTTCAAAAGATGCAGCTACTTTTCCATTACTGAGCAAGCGAAGCAATAAATCGTGGAGGCAAACTATAACGCGGCAAGTATTGAATGGTGACCTCCATTTACCAAGCCTATGGGTGAAAGCTCAACCTTGGAATAACATGCAAATGGTAATTGATGAAGAAGAATGGAAATGATGACCTGAACACAGTGAAAACCATTATCTACATTGCAATTATAGATATAATGGGCAGCACCTCGAGAATCCAACACAGTGAAGACTTTTTTCTTTGTTTAAAAACAGTCTTTATATATATGTATCTATATGGGCTGAAATGTGTCATTCATGGGCTGAATAAAGTCCTCACTTTTTGGGATTTTCGAGTGTTGCCAATTTTTTTTTTTACTTTAAATAAGAACGTTTCATATATGATGGCTTTAGCTTTACCCTGGGGATATATAAATATATATATATTATCTATCTGATTAATACAGAATACGCAGTAGTTGTAGCATGAATTGAAAAGCATGAAAAGCTGAGTTTGGCAAATGCAGCATAACTGATTATGTGTTGTCCGTAGTTTTACATAGGACTGCAGCTAACTGCAATCTGCTGACCTGCTTACAGTAACTGAGTTATCATGAGTAATCAATCACAGCGCAGTGAAGAACCAGTTAAATTACAAATTCAGCTCTACAGTGCACAAACGTACACACACACACTGTCTATAGATAGATAGATAGATAGATAGATAGATATACTGGGGTTTCGTATTTCACTTTGCAGTTAATACAAGACTAGAATGGGTGTTCACCCTTAAAATAGATGGGAATGTTTACTCACTTTCAATGAATCAAAGCAGGCAATTACTCGTCCATTTTCAACTTGGCAGCTTTTTGATGGGTGTGCAAATTTACATTCTGTGTCTGGCCGTGAACAAGTCCCTCTCTGGAACTCCCGACACACTTCCAACGTTAGCCATTTTGTGTCCCGAATCGGTGCCACGCTAACAGCCATACTTAAAACGTAAAGGTAGTTAAAAAAAAAAAAGAAGAACAACCACGTCTCTGAAGTCGAGAGATAAAGGCAAACTCCAGCTGTCCTCTTTTTTTTTCCGTGTGGTTTTTAAATTGTAAATCTGTGCTGTGCGTATCTGCATACAGATGTCCCACTCTCGTTCTTCAGAGATGATGTGATCCGTGATCTTAAAATCATTCGGTGGTGAGTATCAGTGCCGAGGCCCCGGAACTTCTCCGTACTTTCAGTTGCCCATTCGGTGTTACGATAGTCAACCCAAAATGCAAACGTGAAAACGTGGCAGCCCCTGCACTGGAATCAATTTTCCAAAGTGCTCTCAGTAAAGTTTTCTGAAAGGTAATCTCCACACAGCTGAACTGGCGATTCGGTCGGGTTCTGCGGCGTGGTTGGTATTGATTAGCTTGGCATATATAGATGCTGCGCTGTAGGATAATAATAGAGGTTTTCTCTCCCTCTCTCTCTCTATCCCCTGTATCTGTCTGTCCTTGATTTCGTCTTACAGAAGCAGATACCTCAGTTTGGATTCTACTATAGAACAGTATAAGACGGTGCCTTATGCACCAGGATTTCTCTTGATTAAGAACAGAATTGGGGAGGGGGGTTGTCTAGATGAGGAGGGTGGCTGGGCTCTCGTTGCAGTGTAGCTGGCAGCAAGCAAGGCAAAAAAGCAGAAACTGCTCTACAAGCGGGTCCAAGCAGCAGAGACGTCAGGAAAGGCACTTCTTAGTACCAACCTGTAGAAAAAACAAACATGTTACCATTTTAACCAAGCAGCACTTTACTTTCTCCTGTACTTTCACCCCCTCTCCCATGTGGCTCCAGCGTGGAATCTAAGCTCGCCTGTTTTCCCCCATGCAGAATACTTACAGAGTAGCATATTGCAGCCAGCCATCGTAGGTTTATTTAAAAAAAAAAAAAAAGAAAAGGCAGCTTCCCTTGTGAAGCAATGCATGATAGGAAGATAACCAATCACAGATAATGTTGCAGCAATATTCTGGGCAGAAAGCCAATAATGTGGGCTGTCTTATGAAAGGTCGCGCCTGTCAGAAGCTCATTACTATGCAATAAGCAGAGCAAATATCCATCAAATGTAAATAAGTCTTCTGCATCAGCTTTTTGCATGGAGGTTTTCGATCTGCCCGACATGCAGCATGCAGTTAATGGGCTGAACTAGGTTATTTTCCAATAAAACAGCCTCCCCTTTACAAGAGGCGAGGGAGGGGGGCCGAAAAGAGAAGCAGAAGCGCTTGGAAAATCACTAGATGGAAAGGCAAAGCCCTAGGACTGCAGATCACTTTCAGGCTGAGTCCGCTCTCCTGCGCAGCCTGCTCTGCCTTGTGTACTGCCTGCATTCACTCTGCTACATCTCGCACATGAGTATAACAGGAAAGGAGGGGTGTTTATAAATGGTACATTCTTCAGACCTATCACAGTCACTTCCTTCTAAACTATAAGCACACAGACCAGCCTTAGCCTGCACTGTAAAGCAAGGCTGTTCACCAGACGGACACTTTTCAATATACCACAAACTGGTGAGGTTATGAACAAAAGTTCTCTATACCGTCAAAGAAAAAATAAACTTCATACCATAAGAAGACCTAAAAAAAGACAAGTATCCATGAGTGCTTCGTGCTTCTCTATACCTCCGGGGATCACTGCCGCTAAATCGTAAATCATTTATTTGATTCCAGAATTACAATAAACTGTAGAACGCTGTTCCCCTGCCAAATAAGTAGCTGTGCAGTATAAGCCTATAACATGCTAACGCTGGCCCCGCCATATGCAAACCATTATCACGACACCTCTGGGCTTCTGCTTTTAAAATGGCATCTTACTTTTAACATTTTCCATTGCTTCACCACAAAATGGTGACATCTTGCCAGAAGCAGAACCACGTGGAAGCATCCGCCCTTATTTGATGACATTTTTTTTTTTTTTTTTTCGATGAGACAGATTAGACAATAGAAGAGTTGAGGAAATAAGATTTCACTTAAGAACTGCTGTACTTCCATATATGTACAACTTTCCATATATGTACAACTATATTACATTTAGAAGGGACCAAAATGGAACAGAAAAATCTCAGTAAATAACTCCGCAATTATTACTGAACTAATTCCCTAACAAAGTCCCAAAGTTGCTCTCTAAATTGCAGGACGCAAGAGGTAAAATGCAAAAAGTAAGAATCACTTGCTAGATTATAAACTGCTGCTCTTGGTTACCTTTCTGTCACCATCAAGAAGAAAACTACTCACAATGCAAAGCGGCTATGGCACCTTTATAATTAAGGGAGTTTTCAGCTTTAATGTAAATAAAGCTTAAATCAGAACTCCAGCAATGTTTTGGACGTATACTTCTCACTAGCAATATTCTAGCACTATAATTTGTCCGATCCTAGATCACTTACATCTACATTTGAGTCTTCTCATTATGGGTTGCTATGTCATGTGATGAGAGTCTGACCTTCTGTCCAGACCTTGCACCTTGTGTAGACAGGAGGCCAATCTCCCCTGTATGGCTGACTTCCTGTGAATTACAGCATTACATCAGCATCTATGAAATCCCCCCTGCCAGCTTCACCTTCTTTTACCTTTCCTCTCAACCAAGCTGCCCCCCCACCCCCCTTGTCCCTCACTATGTCTCCCATCTACTCAGTGCTGCTGAAGACATCATCTCTGCCATAAGAGATAAGGAGAGCAATGCTATATTAGGCAAGTCTGTAGCCTCAGAGTTATAGAACTCCCCTGTTTCACACTAGGGGGGTCGTTTATTATCCAGAAATATGCCTATATTAAGTGTATTTCAGGTGCAGCGGTCAGTTGCGCGACAAAGCTGCGACTTCTCCCAACTCACGCGAGGTCTAAAAAAGTGGGTTTGGCATGGGCGGAAACAGGCCGGCAGGCCCTTCTCATTCATCATTTTCTACGCCTGTTTTAGGCATAGAAAATGGTCTAAATATAAGATGGCCAGAAAGCTGGCTTACATTTAGACTGGCGCTGGATGTGCCGAAGTTATGTAGAGGCCTGCGCTTCTTCATAACTAATTAAGACTGGCATCTAAGGCTACTTTCACACTGCCATTTCTGGGTCCGCTTGTGAGATCCGTTTCAGGGCTCTCACAAGCGGCCCAAAACGGATCAGTTTAGCCCCAATGCATTCTGAATGAAGAAACGGAGCCAAACGGATCCTTCCTGACATACAATGTAAGTCAATGGGGACAGATCTATTTTCAATGAAACAATATGTCACAATAGAAAACGGATCCGTCCCCCATTGACTTTCAATGGTGTTCAAGACGGATCCGTTTTGCCTATGTTCATGATAATACAAACAGATCCGTTCTGAATGGATGCATGCGGTTGTATTATCCGTGCGGATACAAGACGGATCCGCACTAAACGCAGGTCTGAAAGTAGCCTAAAATGCAGGTCTTAATAAATGACCCCCTAAATGTTTGGGTGTTTCTGTTTCTGAGTGTACTGTATACAGAATCCCTAGTGTATTTCTATGAGATGCAGCATCACATTGCTTTCTCCTGCTTCTTGTTTGCAAGAGCTGATGAAAAGAAACTTATCACAAGCAGGAGGCAGGGAAGACAGGCTGATGCTGCCTCAAATGGGATACACTGAGACTCTGCAATGTGAGTTAGGGGAAATTACTTCTACATTATGCAACTGATCTATCACTTGCTGCCCTGGAGTAGAGCAAGTGTACTGTGATTATACTTTACATCTCTGTCTCTGAAGATCCAGAGGCTTAATAAGAAATGTATGTTGCATTAGGGGAACCATATATGAGGGGAAGTAGACAAGAAGGTAAATGACCCATAAGGCTAGTTTCACACTAGCATTGAAACCATCTGGCAGGTAGTGTTGATCGCAAATATTCTAATCGCAGATTTTTATTGCGAATATCGTCACTTCGAGAATTCGCATAAATTTAGACTATAGTGCTATATATTCGTAATCACGAATATTCTAGTTTTATTTTTCATCAGTACTACTGCTTCCTGCTTGTGGGCCAATGAGAAGGCTACAATATATTTGTTAGAGCTTAGCAACATCCCTAGAAACCAATAGGAAAGTTGTCTACTCTGTTTAATATATAAGAACCTCCCCAGCAGCCATTTTCTGCTGTTTTTTGCAGTTCTGAGTGATACAGCAGTGTCATTGCTGTGCTCTGTGCTTTGCAGACTCATCTGGATCCTTATTTAATTACATTAGATAGTTAGCTCATATATATAATACAGATAGTTAGTGGGAGATAGTCAGTGTAGGTTAGATAGTGATATAGTGTAGCTGAGGCTAAGCTCCATTGAAGTGAATAGAGCTTAGCCGCGCCCAGGCCAGTTGATAAAAGTCGTGACGTCACTGGGCCAGCGGTAAACAGTGAGAAGGTCACAGCGCTCCGGGAGAGCCGCTGCCTTCTCTAACAGCTGATCGGCGGGGGTCCCAGGTGTCGAACTCCCGCCGATCAGATGCTGATGATCTATCTAGAGGATAGATCATCAGTTTAAACAAACTGCAGAACCCCGTTAACCTTCCAAGTGTTGGAACACCATATCTGATAAAACATTTAGATGCTTTTCTGACACTTCAAGCCATGATGCTGTATGAGACTATACCTGACTATTTCTTAATTATTTTCTATACAGTATCATTTTCCATACTATAGAATGAGTTTACAAATTCATCCAATTACCCAACAATCTTTTCTGTTGTATCATTTAGAGACCATTTAAGTGCCTCATAGCTGCATACTGGAAAAATAATGCAAACTTATTCTATGAGATTTGCTCTGATGCGCAAGAACTAGGACAGTAATGGCAGTCCTGAAATCTGATATGCGTCATTAACTTTCTAAGTACTGTTTGTGCAAAACCCTACTGTTCTGAAAGTTCTCATAGCACCGTTCAGTCACACAAAATCCCTCTGCGGTATTCCTGGGACAAGACCACTACTGTGTAGCACCATTGATACCATGCAATTAGCTGTTCACTAAGTCACGGCCATCACATTGCAAGGGATTTTAGTTAATGACACCCAGATGTGTAAAATGCATCCATAAATATATTTTATATATCTTTCAGTATAAAAATTTTTGACCGTAGTCAAGCACTTAATAGATTTTAGGTGAATGATTTGGAGGATGTATGTCATAGCGGTGTGAAATTAAAATATACAAATGACCTGTAGAAATTTGGAGGTTTCTCTACTCTCCACCATTTCACCGGGTGCTAGGCTATGATTGGTAGGTACACTCCCACTCCTGATTGCATATCCAAAATCAGCTCTGTAATAGAATGGCGCAGTGCAAGAGCTTGCTTCTGCCAGTCCTTTCTTTATGTCAATGGTATGCAATATAAGAGCACAGGACTTCCAATCAACAAAGACAATTTTTTTTTCAGTTTTAAATAGGGCTGTTTCAGACAGACGTTTATAGATCAACTTTGGCTAACTGAAATACTGTACAGCTTTATACTAAGATAATAAATTACAGTTAACCATAAGAATGCAAAGTCCTCCTCATTACTGAGGAATTCTTATTAAAAAGATAGTGTTCATGAAAAGTTATAGACACTGAATTCTCCAGCTGTGAGACAAATTAAAAATGCAATGCAAAACTATAATATAACGGCAAAGAGAAAATCGACTTTTAGGTTACAAATAAATCTTTGTCATTAATATTTAATTTAAAAATTACATTTTGTCTTTTCATTTCTGTAATTACTTGCTTAGAATTATTAATATGAACACCAACATACATAGCATTACTTGTAGAAAAGTAGCACAATTCATAATTAGTGTTGATCGAGCACCAAAGTGTTCGGGTGCTCGGGCCGAACACATTGGGATGCTCGAGTGCTCTAAAGAGCACCTGAGTACAATGGAAGTCAATGGGAGCATTAAACCAGGCAGCCCCTGCTCTGAAGAGGGGAGGGTGTCTGGTTCAAAGGAAAAGGACAGACATTGATGGAAACACCACTGAAATGGTTCGGGAACAGCATGGGGTCTATGTCTGGATGAATCTTGGACTCCCAGGTCGTATACAAGGAGATATATAACTTATACCAGCTCTACATATATAATTATATACATGAGATAGCCAGGTTATACCAGCATGGTCCATATCACTATATACAAGAAGATTTCTAATTGATACCAGCCATAAATATATAATTATATACAGGAGATAGCTACGTTATACCAGCATGGTCCATATATCTATATACAAGAAGATGTCTAACTGATACCAGCCTTAAATATATAATTATATACAGGAGATAGCCAGGTTATACCAGCATGGTCCATATCACTATATACAAGAAGATGTCTAACTGATACCAGCCATAAATATATAATTATATACAGGAGATAGCCATGTTATACCAGCATGGTCCATAAAAATAGATATTATGTAAAAAGGATGAGATGGACCTTTTCTTCAGAATGTTATTCAGATACAAAGAATGCGTTTCACCTTATGCTTTGCTGCTTGGATAGAGAGTTGACTACCAGAGATATCTAGTAGGGGGGGGGGGAGACTCAAGCATCGGGCTCAAACACACGGGGTGTTCGGCCGAGCATTGAGATGCCCGAGCCGAACCGGTGTCTGGCCGAGCATGCTCGCTCAACACTATTCATAATAATATTTATAAGATTGATAATTAGTCTTCATTATGTTATACAGTGGGTGTGGAACCAAACGATTTGACTCCGGACTACTCCTAAGGGCATTATTCTGGCAGCCCCCTGGTTTTCTACTTTTAACCCCTTTACTGGGCTCTGAATTTAGCTGCTGGATAACCAATAAGCTGCTACCTCCTGCAAAAGTCTCTGTATGACTGACAGCTGATACATTTAGTAAAGCAGTGGTAGCCATGTGCTGCTGTTGTAACACATTATTAAATATTAGCATTTGACAATGAATTTTAGTTATATAACATTTTGGTTTGACTCACTTTTAATCACTCATAAAAACAGTTCTATTCTGGGCTCACGGGGCAGAATGAAGATTAAACATTAACTGAACCCTGCATCAACAGTTCAGTTTAGACCCTTAGAAAGCGAAGGGACCTATGATGAGGTCATCAGAGGTCCCAAACTGTTTAAGAGTAAAGAAACTGCACTGACAATGGTGTAGTTCCAAGGTTAGGAGAGTGCAGGACTTGTGATGACATCATCAAAGGTCCTTCACCCCCTGATGTGTATAGGAGTACTACAGAAGAACCTCTTTCCCTCCAACTGCAGCATTAAAAGGGGCACATGGCAAGAATTTAGTTATATCCCTTTAATAATCACTAGTCAGACCACAGATGTGTATTGTATATTATTACAATTTTGGGCTCCGGTAGACAAGACAGACATAGCAGACTAGAGACGGTTCATAGGAGGGCAACCAAAGTAATAACTGGAATGGGTTGACTAAAGTACCCGGAAAGATAGTCAAAAATAGGTTTATTTAGTTTAGAAAAAAAGACAACTGAGGGAGAAATCTAATAACTAAGTATAAATATATCAGGGTCAGTACATAGATCTCTCTCATGATTTATTTATTCCCAGGACTGTGACGAGGGGACATCCTCTGCTTCTAGAGGAAAGAAGGTTTCTACACAAACATAGAAGAAGGTTCTTTACTGTAAGAGCAGTGAGACTATGGAACTCCTATGCCAGAAGAGGTGGTGATGGTGAAGTCACTAAAAGAGTTCAAGAGAGGCCTGGATGTATTTCCTGAGGGTAATAATACTGGGTGGCCCATGAGAAAGTAGCCTGTCTCCAGCAATAGTATGACAAGATGAACGAGCAGGTGGATTGTTTTATTTCTTTAATTACCCACAAGTCACAAAAGATGCTGAAAATGGTACCTGTTCATGTCTATGTATCTTTGGGCAAGTCGGATTATGTTCGCTGATACTGCTTACAGCTCTTCAACAATGATGCTGCGGATAGTGTTTGTGATGTTTTTGTTTTGTTCATCCAGGGTATGTGGCTTGGTAGCCTACACTTTCTATTTTAAATTTCCCCACAGATAAAAATCGTATGTGGACCAGTCTGGGGAATGTCGTTGCCATAACCCCTTTCTTACAGTTTGCTCCTTTGTAAGTTCATAAACCCGCGCCAGTGGGTTTTGTGAGGTGTTGCATGTTTCCCCGTCTTGTTGGAGAAAGCAGGGCATTTTTTCTTCTGCAGCATCACTGTTGAAGACCCTTAGTTTCTACCTCATGGGGGCTTTTGCCTTGTCCCAGACCTAGATGAGTAACCCATCATTTGGTATATTAAAATGACAGCCACTACATTTAGTACAACTTTATGATTAAGTCTATACTGGCGATGCCTATAATGGGGTATAGAGTTTCCTGCTACCCACAACTACACTACTTTTCAATTATTTTCCTTTCCCTCCATTAAGATCATTTTTTAGGTTGGTTTTAAAATGCCTTCGATTTATATCTGCTAATATCAGATACTGCTATAATGTAATATACTGAAATATCTGTCGAGATGAAGAAAACTAATTTTGTTTAACCTTATGGTAGAGATTGAACTGTCTTGCTGAATAGGTGCTTCATTAACTAATCTGCTCTTTAACTCTAAAATTAAATTAACTCAGAGGACCAGTTCCGCTATCACACTACGCCTGAGTGGCTCTCTACACTATACCATTCCTTTCCGTCCATTTTTGCCTTTTATTTTGGATGAGAAGGTCACCCATAAGTTTGGAAAAGAAATTGATGCCTCAAAGAAATCACACCTTTATTTGCTAAAAATGAAAGGTTATTACTCAGGGATTGTATTTAATGCAGTGAATTTAGAACTTAAATATTTCCATTTACCTTTTTAGTGAGTAAATGCCATCTAGGAATTAGAATAGTTATTTTTGTCTCCTGCAAAAAATGTAAACTAGAGATGAGCTAATCAATTCTTCAACGAAGGAATCAGAATTTGTTAAGATTCGATTAAGGAGAATTCTCCTGTCATGTCAGATAGAGAACAGTGCATACCTAACCTCCACCCTCACTACTTTTCATACACTGCTTGGATGATCTGCCCTAAAGGGTGACCCCCAACAGGGCGAAGGTCCCTGACCTAACTAAGTGTGCAGGACCTACTTAGGAGAGACAAAAGGGGAAGTCAGACACGCAAAGTCAAAATCAGAAAACACTATTAGAAAAAAAAAAGAAACCAATGCAAAGTAATATACCAAGTCACTAACAGCGTAGTGTGTTATGAAACAGACTGTTTTTTACCACCGTCTACCATGCTTTTTCTCATAGGCATATATGTGCCTCATTGCATGCCTATGGTTCTGCAAAAAGATACTTTATAGAGAGACAGAGAGGAGTACTACAACCTCCATTATTGTCACTTTCCATATGCTGCTATTGGGAAAGCATTGCATTGGAACTGTGTCTTGTTACTGTCTGATGTACTACTACTCCCACTATGCACTTTAGTAAAGAGAGACTTATTTATTAATACTACAGTAACTGGCCTGATTACTTACTCCACCATCCATCGACCATTGCACCTGCTCTGCCTTGCATCCAGACAAATACCTAACATCAATGGCACCCCAACTACCACCAGGCAGGAGCCCAAACTCCTGGGAATGCCTCGAAAGGAGAAAGGGTGTGCCCTCCTGACATTGCTTAGCCCTAGGGAGATCCAGAGGGGGAGATTACCACTGTGACCTGTGAGGACTTAAACCACCTTCGGGGTAATAACTACCACTTCTATTACCCTCAATGCACTCCCCGGTGAGTCACTGCATCCCTTACAATATTTACTTTTAACCAAGTATTTAAGCTATTTGCTTAAGTTTGCAGATACCTGGATGAACCTCAAAACCTACACTATAAATCCAGCTTATTTCCAATTTTCTAATGCAGAACATGTATGCACCATTTAAAAGCCCTTGCCTGCATAATCTTTGATTTATTAATGCCCTTCAGGAGACATGATCTGAACTGAAAAGACCAGGCAACGTAGCAATGATCTATAAGAAGATGTCCCCACATCGCTTTCAGTTGAACGTATACCACCAGGAGGTATTGCAACAAGCCAACATTACAACACATTTCAGTTATGAAAATAAACCAACAGCAAAAGAGTTTTGTCCTTGCCCTGCCTGCAAGCTATTTTGGATTATAACAGCTAGGAGATGATAAAACATGTCTAGAACAGCTAGAAGCTCAAAGAACACTCTGTGAATCAGATTTAATGGGCACCACTTTTTAATGTACATATCTGCAATGCTAGAAGATGTTTCAAGCTGCAGACAATAAAAAGGAAGTCAACACAAATTTTAGGTAAGCCTAGAATATCACTACAATGCCTAAAGGCCACTTTAAACATTAGTAGGTTCCCCAAGTCTAATGTGTGTGGGGAGGTCTTGACTTTCCCCCATCCTTTTATCCTTCCGGAAGATACCATTCTGGTATTAAAGCAGTACCTGAAGGCTCCTACCTAGAAATGACTTGCAGTCTGTAAAAATGCAAGAGATATGTTCTGCTGAAAAGCAATGTGTTAACCCAACTCAAGTACATCACAACTGGTAAGGGGCTTATGCCCTTTATTGCACAGGGATCCTGACCTTATACGTCCACTGCTGCTGTTTAATACATTTACAACCACAGATATATTTTAATGTTTCTAGACTCAGGTACAAAAATTACACTAGGGCCTAACACCCGACCATAACTTTACAGTGTCATATGCTACTGTTCTGATTTATTTCAGGATTTATGTATTATTACAATAAAGCATTAATTTGTAGATTGAAATGGAAGTATATCATTATCTAATAAGCTCATGCCATGGGTCATTGTCAAGAACTTATAATGTTACTGTTCTCTTACAGGGTCAGGGACCCTCGGGGACAAGGGTTTAATTACATTACCAACTTCTGCAAATATTATTGCTATAACAATGTGTACAGGACTGGACCTGAAGGGACATTTTGTGAGACTGACAGCCAGCAACTGTTACAGAAAAAAGTAAAATGAACCACTATCAGTATCACAAATGAGTCAACCAGTCTGTGCACACACAACAGTATTCCTGTAGGTATAATGTCAGTCAAACTATACACCACTGAGGGCAGCAAAATAAAAAAGATGCCCTAAACAATTTTAATGAATGAGTCTATGAGCAGTTAAAAACAAGTAAGTGCACCCTCTATTGATTAAAAGGGATTTGAATGCAAACAAAATTTAATAGCAAGCTTTAAAGGGGTTGTGTTACCTCAGTAAGTTGCATTTAGTATGTAGAGAAATTTAATACAAACCACATACTAATGTATTGTTATTATACATATTGCTTCCTCTGCTGGCTGGATTTTTTTTCTATCACATTATACACTGTTTGTTTCCATAGTTAAGACTAGATAGTTAAGACTAGCAAATTTTAAAAAATTTGATTCGGCCAGTTCGATGAATTTTTTGAAAAAATTCAGTTCGATCCAAATTAATTTGTGGCGAATCGCATTAAAAAATGTCTATTTCCTGGCTTCAGAGAGCCTTTATAGTGGTGTAGAACACTGTGCCTTGCAGTAACACGCATAGGGAGTCTGCTTGGGTAGTGAAATAATACTGTGAGTCAGTATGACATGCAGATGATAGGCGTAGCTCTTAGAATCACTGCACACTTCACTTATTTGGGCAGTCACAGGGCCAAAACTGACCAAATAATTAAAGTATGAACTCAGCATTACAGGCCGATGTTAGCGACAAGAAGAAGCGCACTCCTTTTACACCGTTGTCAGCTGATTCCATATAGATGTCTGCAGAACCTGTTCTATTAAACGCTTATACAAGTAGAGCGCCCCTGACAGAGTGGAGAGGCTGTCAGCAGTAAGTTTGTGTTGACGTCACTGATTATTTTCCCCTTCCTGTGATCCGTCAGAACAATAACCTCCAAAAAGCGGATCCAGTCTGTTGAGCATACGCCTTCACTCGATCAGAATTTGGTCAGTAATCCATCAGTATTGCTAATGCGAAATAAAACAGGAATAGATCCAAAACGGAGATGACATGTGCATGGAATATTTGCATGTCTTCCGTGTTTTATACCCACTCCTGCTTTTGGCTACCAATTTACAATTTTAGATCACTCCAAAAATAGATATATAATTAGTACGTCTGACCTTAATCATATATATCACTACCTGCAATAGACGTATATAAAAATACTAAATTTATTAGGAATATTGTCCCGTGGGACTAAAAGACAATTAAACCTCGAACAGGTAATACGGATCAGTGTAGCCCCGGAACAAGTGAAACCAAATAAACTCGTTCCCGGTACCTGATCCGTCTAAAGTGCAGTAACCTGAACTAGTCACTGGGCATACGGGGCTAGTATATAGATCCCCCAGAAAACCCTCATAGACTAGAGCACTAACTCTTGTTGTGGTACACGCTGTATAGATACATAATAACAGCCTCCCACACAGGTAGCACGCAGACCGCCACTGATCACCTCACTCAGCGAGGAAGCACCATCGCAGACATGAGGCGTCAGAGCGGTACAGACATGCGACCACTTGTTTCAATTGACGCGCTCAAGTTTTAGTGTTTTTATATACGTCTATTGCAGGTAGTGATATATATCTACCAATTTACAAGCCAATTCTGATGGGACCATACAGGCCCTAAAGCTGCTACACAGACAGGATCCGTTGTGCGTCTCATATTTCCTTCCTTCTGACAGATCAGAAGAAGGATCGAATAAATGATGATGTCAGCCAGGCCGAAAGGCAAAATAGTGGCCAAGTCATGAGGTGGGGAGGGTGGGAACAGCATGAGAAGTCCATAGAGTGGCCCTATGCCCTATGACATAGTGGTGAGGTGGAAGCAACATGAGGAGAGTGTGGAGGTGGCGGCAGCATCAGGAGGCCACAGAATGGACAATGGCAGAGTTTGGAGGAGGCAGCAGCAGCAGCAACAGGTGGAGGCCACAGAGTGGCACAATGACAGTGTGGAGGTGGCAGCAGTAGCATCAGGAGACTACAGAGTGGCAAGGTGACATAGTGTGGAGGTGGAAGCAGCATCAGGAGACCACAAAGTGACCCTGTAATAGAGTGGGGAGGTGGCAGCAGCATCAGGAGACCACAGAGTGGCAAGGTGACATAGTGTGGAGGTGACAGCAGAATCAGGAGTTTTGCAGTTGTACTAGAGCTGGCGGTATGGCTGACTCCAGTTGGTCTTGCACCCCTGACTAGCCTGTCTGCCCCATAGGCTGATTTTAATTAGCGTAAGTATAAAGCTGTAGCCTGCTCTCATTGTATTTATTGGACGCCATTTTGCACCAGGAGAAGTATAGAATGTTGGTACCTGCATCCCTGGATTTAATGGAGGACGTTATAGCACCAAAAATAGTAAAAAGCAGAGAGAACCCAGAATGCATGTGGAACCTGCACCCCCTGAATTTTATGGTGGCCATTTTGGCAAATAACAGGGAGTATTTAGTGTAAGGTTCCCATCTTATAGAGATTGCCTTGACGTTTGGCAGACGAGCCCAAATAATTTTGTACAAAATGTATTTGCCAAAAATCTGAAATTTGCAAAATAAGCGTAGCGCTAACACCAGAATGTTTTCTTTAATTATGGCATAATTGCACTTTATTTGTGTTTGCAGAGTGCTGTTGCATTGTCCTTTTTTCTTCAGTAGAATCAAGAGACCACAGAGTGGCAAAGTGACATAGTGTGGAGGTGAGAGCAGCATCAAGAGACCACAAAGTGACCCAGTGACAAAGTGGAGAGGTGGCAGCAGCATCAGGAGACCACAGAGTGGCAAGGTGAAATAGTGAGGAGTTGGCAGCAGCATCAGGAGACCACAGAGTGACCCGGTGACAGAGTGGGGAGGTGGGTGGCAATACGAGTACCAGCTGAAGATGGTGGGTGAAAGAAGGAGCACTTGGCATAAGATGTGTGGCATTAGGCGGGTGGCAGCATCAGAATAGTAATAGCTGAGGCAGGTAGCCAGAAGAAACCAGTCTCTTTTGTCAAAGAGTTGCAAAGTTTTCTGGCCATTTTTAGGATGTCTTGCAGATGGGTGGAAAACTTGAGGAACCGCTTGACAACCAGATTGAACACATGTGCAATGCAGGGCACATGGCTTAGCCCTCCTTGACGCAGCGCCAACACCATGTTTTTCGAGGTGTCAGTCACCATGGTTGCGATTTTGCGTTGTTGTGGAGAAAGCCAGGATTCGATTTCTTGATGAAGGACACAGAGCAGTTCCTCCTGTGTGACTCGCCCAGGCAAACAAGGTGCAGAACGGCCGTGCCCTGCACATGTGGTATGCTGGAGGAGCACTGTGAATTGTCCCTGCAGTGGAGGCTGAGGACACTGTGGAGGATGAAGAGGCAGAGGCGAACATTGTTGCAGGACTAACGGTGTGACAACGTGGAGGCGGAAGTGGCATCATCTGGCCAAGTTGCTGGTGTGGCTGTGCAGGAACCACATTCGCCCAGTGGGCCGTAAAGGTCATGTATTGTCTCTGACCCTAGTTACAGCTCCACACTTCGGCGCTGCCATGCATTTTGGTAGACACCGACAGGCTCAAGAACTGGCCCACCTACTGTTCTACATGTGTGTGTTCTACATGTGTGTGCAGGGATGGTACTGCCATTTTGGCAAAGAAATGATGGCTTGGGACTCTCCACCTAGGTTCGGCACAAGCCATCAGTTCTCTGAAAGGTGCAGAGTCAACCACTTGGAAAGGGAGGGACTGCAGCACCAGCAACTTAGACAGTAGCAAATTCAGCTTCTGCGTTGTTGGATGAGTGCACGCATACTGTTGTCTCTTGGCAATCGCTTCGGTGATCAATTGCTGACAGAATAAATGACGAGGAGTAGGAGTTAGAGGACTAGCAGATGTTGGGAAGGACAGACAGCTCCCTTCGGCTGAGGTGGTGGAGCCTTGACTGCCTAAGACCGGGTGCATGCCACTGGGTGATGCAGTAGTTACTGCAGCAGGCTGGACCACCACATTGGAGCAAATGTTCTTCCAGGCCACTTTATGGTGACGCTGCATATATTGACACAGGTCTGTGGTGCCAACATTGGCACCCTGACCATGCTTTACCTTCTGCCCACAGATGCTATATATGGCCATGTTCACCTCCTCCGGCGGCTTAACAAAAAACTACCACACCGCCAAGTAGGTGATTTTACCCCCAGGACTACGCACTGATTGACTGTTACCGCCGCTGCCTCTATGAACCTGTGCACCACTACTTTCCAGGCAGGTAGGCTACTGCAAAGCGGGTGGTCTACGCTGGGCACGTTTGGCTCCCGACCTCCCACTGCTGCCCCCCTGCTGACTCCCGGCCAAGCTAGCGACTTGCTGGCTCCGCCGCTGCTTCACAGGCAAGCTGCCAACCTCTTCTCCCCATGATGATGAAACTACTAATTCACCCAGCTCCCAAGTGCAATCAGCTACTACATCATCATCGAGTACTGTCTGCACATCACTGATGTCCTCCTCAACAGTCTCTGGGTCAGGAGCCTCACGGCTCGCAACACCAGCCCCCACGCCACTTTCCTCATCACTACTTGCCCGCCTGCTGATGGAGGAAGCAACGGATGTCTCCTCCACATCTTGGCTGGCCAGTAGCTTCTGACTGTCCTCTAGTAGCTCGTCCTCGCTGTATAGTGGGGCTGAGCCCACAGCATATAATTCTTCTCTGGCTAAGTGAACATAAAAGGACAGAGGAAGGTTGAGGACAGGTGAGGGCACAGGGCCTGCCAACTCTTGGCTGGGGGTGTATGATGTCCCTTGGGACGAAGTGGATGACCAAGTCAACAATTTAAGAACCGTTGGGTTGCTGGTCAAGACACGACCGCTAGATGACACTGGGAGCTCAGGCCTCTCGCTGCGACCCCTGCTGCCACGACATCTTACTCTGCTGCGACCTGTGCCTGCGCCAGAAACATTTAGGCCTCCGTCACTCCCCTGTGCAGGGCCTGACGCTTCTTTGGGGACATACTGTTAGATCAAAAAACAAATAAAAAGGAAATTAAATCACCCCCAAAAAGTCTGTCATTTTCTCACTTCACCACCCAATGGCTAATAAGCCCCTTTTTTTCCCCACTAATAAATGCTAAAAAGGGCTGTAATTCTCTCACTTGACCACACAACGGCAAATACTTTTTTGTGCCACTAATACATGCAAAAACGGGCTTTAGAACATATAACTGCACCGCTGAACGGCCAATAATTTTTTTTTTGTGCCACTAATACAAGCCAAAAAGAGCTGTGATTTTCACACTTCATCACACAACGGCTAATAAGCCCTTTTTCCCACTAATACAAGCCAAAAAAATGCTTCAGAACATATAACTGCACCGCACAAGGGCAAATAAGACAAATAAATATTTTCTTAATAAACCCTGTTAATGGCTGTATCAAACAGCACTTGCACCCCAATAACAAGAACGGTTTGCTGGAATTACAGAGCTGTATAATGGCAATTTGGATCCCCAGTCAGTGCAGCAAGGTGTAATCGGATTGTTCCTATTACCCAGGCAGTAACCTCCCCTACTGAATCCAGTTCTACATAAATGCTGTGGAATGATTCCTCCCTATCCTCTTCCTACACATTGAATAATCTTTCCCTGCACTTGTAATTAGTTTTTTAGCACAATGAAGTCTTTTCTACCACTATCCCCAGCGCCTGCTGATGTCTCTCCCTGCACTAAGTACACTGGAAAATGGCGGAATCCAAGATGGCTGAGGCTATTTATAGGGCTGTGACATCACAGGGTTGGCTGGCAGCTGATTGGCTGCATGCATGGCATTATGTGTGATCCTGCATTCCCAGAGTTCCTTGCTCCATGTCCTCACACGTGCAGCAGCCATTTTAGAAAAAAATGTGATTTAATACCACGAAGCGTGAGGAAATTCTGATTCGGTGCGAATTCCACTTCATCAACTTTGATTCGCTCATCTCGAGTTAAGACCACCTTGCAACCCATCAGTGGTGGCCGTGCTTGCACGCTATAGGAAAAAATGCCACCAGAGAGGCCAGCACTTTTTCCTATATTATGCAAGCACGACCACCACTGTTGGATTGCAGGGTGGTTGTAACCATGGGAACAAGCAGTGTATAATATGATGGAAAAATGAATACAGCCAGGGAAGTAAGCAATATGGATAAGAAACATTAGTAAGTGGCTTGTATGCTGAAGTGATACAACCCCTTTAATGTTTAATTACACCGATGAAACATAATACTTGGACACAGTCTTCTCCTGTATTACATCAGTAAGTAAACACAAGGTCCATTTTGGTGTCAGAAGTCTGCAGATTTCTGTGGAATTCATTCTTGGAGATGAAGGTCACATTTCATTGTACATCTTGTTCCTCACACATTGCACATGGGAAAACATGGGCATTTTAAGCTTACCAAAATAGCTTTTACTATAATATGCACAGTCAAAAGATGAAAAGTGCATTCTTTGGAAAAGTACCGCAGTATGATCATCATCTTCAGGACAAATAGTACATACTGTAGATGAAGTCTCACCCTTGCAAATGTAAATGAATGCAAAAGCTATTCCAAGAGTAACACGTAAAGTATAACATCATTTGTAATTATATCATGGGGATACAATAATTCAGAATGGCGTATGGTGTGATTGCCAGAATGAATAGACATATGTTATACTAGGTACAATTCAGTTCAGGATTTTAAATGTTTTACACAAGCGAAATCCATGAAGACCCCGACCCAATATCAGACCTAAGACCAGACCCCCATACCCCATATCAGACCTCCAGACCCCCATTAGACCTCCAGACCCCCATTACACCTCCAGACTCCCACTAGACCTCCAGGGCCCCATTGGACCTCCAGACCCCCATATCTGACCCCATTAGACCTCCAGACACTCAAGTCAGAGCTCCAGACCCCCAATCAGACCCCCATTAGACCTCTAGACCCCCCAGTCAGACCTCCAGACCCCCAATAAGACCCCCGTTAGACCTTCAGACCCCCAATCAGACCCGCATAGGCCTCCAGACCCCCAATCAGACACTCATTAGACCTCCAGATCCCCAATCATATACCCCAATCAGACCTCCAGACCCCCCAGTCAGACCCTCCAGATCCCCAATCAGATCATTGGACCTCCAGACCTGCCAGTCAGACCTCCAGACCCCCCATTAAACCACTGCAGACCCCCAGTCAGACCTCCAGACCAACCAGTCAGACCCCCCATAGACCTCCATATCAGACCGTCAAATAATAAAGTAACTTACCTCTCCTGTCGCCACTCTCCTTGTCCTGGCTGTCTTCTCTTCTCAGGGCCCGCACTGCAGTCACCTGACCTCTTCCAGCGTCAGGTCAGAGTACGTTCTGTACGTCAGCCAGGACACAGCAGTGCGGGCCCTGAGAAGAGCGAGCAGGAGGAGGTGTAAGTACTGTACAGCGCTCACAGCAGTTTTCTCCCCCTTCTCCTGCAGATTAGTGAGCTCTTCCATTATGGAAGCGCTCACTAGTATTCCCTTTTTAAGATGCACTGCATCTTATAAAGGGAAAAGCAATGAGCACTTCCATCTGAGCCGGCACCACCTCCACGCGCCCCCCCCCCCACCCGGCCACCGCATCAGGGCAACCTCTTGTCATGTCAACAGGTTGTGTAATGCATGGGAGACATGTCACTTGGCTGCAGCGACACATGTGACACCCATCGAACTGGATGTTAATGACCAGAACTGGAACACAGGGAGCAAGTCCAGTGACATGGGGTTATCTGGCTGAATGGCCCCCACAAAGATAGACAACCCATTTAAAGGGAGTTAAGCACTGCAGCTCTCATTCTGGCAACCATGAACCATCTATGCATTATCTAGACAGCCATTCATTTGCAGGGGCATTGAAAAATAACATCCACCAGCAGCCTCCATTGAATAACACTGTTTACGTTTTATAATTAATTAGGGCACTGAAGTCTCATTACAGACAACTGTAAAAAAAAAAAGGCAGTCAATTAGGGATGTGAAAATCGATTCTACCAGTTCACAATTCGTCCTGACTTTCCCCAAAAGTTTAGATTTTAATGAACCTGAATTTTTTGTGATTCATTTCGGACAAATAGGATAGAAGAGGAGAGAGCCTAGTATGCTCCTCTGGGTTTCTGGACATTTCCTTTCATGCATAATACATGTGAGGAGTATTATAGGCAGGCAACACCCCTCTGGGTTTTTGGGAAAGATATTCAAATTAGCTTTCCTAAGCCAATCTAATGCCAGTAGATATAAGGGGTATTAATTTGATATATTTTTCCCAAAAGCCTACAGGAGTGTTGGCTCACTGGCTTATGATACTCCTCATGCATACTCAGTACTCACCATCATGAGAAATAGTACCCCAACCAAGGCCTCTCAGGCAATCAAGAAAATTGTATTTGCTTGGCTCGGCTAAAATGTAGTTAACCAGAAAGAGCTGGGTTCCTGGCATGAGACACTCGGTTTTCCTTTCCTTTTGGAAAGGGGGTTAGCTTCCATGTCTCTTTTTCCAGAAAAGCATCATCTGTGGATGCAAGAACAGCAATAGATAAAAAATCTTATTATGAAAAAAGCACTTATTGAATAGTTTGAGGCTACCACCAAAAACTCAAGACTAGAAAATCAATTCTATCAATTTGGAATTCATCTTGATTTTTTTTTTTTTTTTGGGGGGGGGGGATTCTAACAAACGCAAATATTTAGTAATTCATTTCAGGCAAACCAAGAGAAAGATGTGCACATAACAAACATGTGTAAGGCTGGGTTCACATCACATTATGAACCTTCTGTCAGAGGTTTATGCCAGGAGGATTCCTGACATATACTTATGACGTATCCTACAGGATGCAGCGTCCACTCCTTCGGCGGAACCACCGCCAGTTTAAGGTTTTTATCTTTTTTTTCAGGGAAGCTAATTTGCATACCTATTCAAATTAGCTTCTCTGACAAAACGGATAAGAAGGGAAAGTCTTTCTGATGCCAGCTGATGTTAGACATTCTAATTTTCATATTTTTCACAAAAGCCAAGAGGAGCATTGCCTAGCCAACAATAGTCATCACTTATATTAATTGGTCTACATAATGGTGGTAGCCTCAAAATTTTCAATCCGTGCTTTAAATAGTTGGTTTTTTTTTTTGGGTTTTTTTTGCTGTGCTTTTCCTAAAGGAAAATTAAACTGAGTGTCTCATACCAGGAACTCATCTCTTTCTGACCAACTACCCTTTAGCACAGCCAAGCACATTAAAGTTGCTTGGCTGCTTGAGAGGCCTTGGTTGGGGAGGGTGCCAACTATGAATGATGAGAATTGTAAGCTAGGCAACACTCCTCTAGGTTTCTGGGAAAAATAGATGAAAATTAGCACATCTTACACCTGCTGGCATCAGACAGGCTTAGAAAAGCTAATTTGCATTGCTTGGCCTACAATACTCCACACATGTACTATTCATACTAGGTGCTTCCCGTAATGAGAATGAGTTCCCCCAGACAACACATATATATTGTCCAGAAACCCAGAGTAGCACACTAAGCTCTCTTTCCTCTCATTCTTCCTCGCCCTCTTATCCTCTTTCCAGGAAAAAAAGTCCTGAGAGACCATAGAACCTGATAAATCAACTTTCAGGGCAATTGGAACATACTTGATTAGCAACTGAATTGAACTTTTTTCAAGAAATTGGCTTCTCTGTAATCTCAATCACTGATTTAGACCGTCCACATGACTACTTTGTTTAGAGTGATCTCTCTCGTCAAATTTAGATTGTACTAAATAGAATCGCTAATCACTGTATGCGACAAGTTTGCTTTAAGGACTCAAAATTTCACAATATTGTGATATACTAGCAAAACTCCTGACAGACACAACAATCCACTACACAACCACTGGGTGGCTTCTTGTGATGTAGCACTGCAAAATCATGTCATATCTCTATGCAAAGGGGTGGTATGGAACCACATAAGTGTATGTTGTTTAGATACAGTGTGTACCTATGACATGTTTGAGTATGTGACGTATAGATAAAAGATGCAGCAGTCTTCATGCAAACATTTGATGTGCTATGTTAATATCGGATATTAATATGTTATTGTTGTACCTATTTCATGTGACTGAACATCGCATTACACAAATAGCATTAATGAGCTAAATTAATGCAGAAGTACACCTTGCTGGTTGCTACATCTATATGTGCACTTGTGCCTATGTAGCTCTGTATATCATTATGTACGTTTGAATTCATGTGTGCTGGACCCTGAAGACATGGTCTGGTGTTAATGGGCCCTTATTCCAAATTTTACTATGGGTCCTTATGATCAATTACTACAGCCCTGATGCTATACCTCCTACTATATTTCACATTGTCTTCAATGAATAATAGAAATGAAGAAGTGAGAGTAACCTCTCCCCTCCCTGATGAGTATCTGCACACTTTTACCAAACAGGGGAGATTTCCAGCTGCATCCTTACAGCTTCCTGTTTAAACGTCCTTCAATTGAAGTAAAAATATCTACATCTCAATGGTGGGAAAGTAGAATCTTCTCCCAAGTAACTGGTGTCAAAATAAATTAATAAATTAATTCATGCATTGTTAATTGGTTGCCTATTTGCATGCGTGCAGGCTATACAGTCCAATAGAAGGTCCACACAGATATTTGTAATTATTTTATCGTATCAGATGGTATATGAGCGACTTCATTCCATATAGTTTGCTGTAATAATGAGTTATTACAGTTAACTTTGATATAGACAGTTGACTGGCAAGAGCAATAGGAGGCTAGGGCATAAAATAAAAATATGAATTTTCCAAGTTCAGTTGACTTTAGATTATTGGCTTGAACATACTGCCCTGCAACTTTTATGATGTTTTTTTGTTCTTGTGTTGGTTTCTTCTCTGATTCTTTACAGTGGATAAATGTCATCTTGCTGGGTTGCTTATTGCTGTCTTGGGATACAACACAGGCCTGCTGTGCAGTCGTGTCTGAAGAGGACCATTGTGCCATAACCCAGGACAAGAACAAAAAAAAAGAGCTAAAAAAATCAATGCACAAATAAACGTCACAGGATGATTCAAATATTCCAGTGACTATTTAGTATGCCTAAGTCTAGTCTCTAAGGGTTCTATTATTTATGCAAATAAGGGTTTATTATTGTATGACTTTTTAATATCTCTGCTTGCTGTAAATGAATACAAACACTTATTGTTTACCATATTTCTGGGGCCTAAAATATGTCCAATTGACACAAGTGCACAGCTTGTTACGAGAGAGAGAGCTCTTCTGCACTTAAGTTGTTGGGTCAGTCTAAGGCTTCTTTCACACTGCCGTTTCTGGGTCCGCTTGTGAGATCTGTTTTAGGGCTCTCACAAGCGGCCCAAAACTGATCAGTTTATCCCCAATGCATTCTGAATGGATAAGGATCCGTTCAGAATGCATCAGTTTGCCTCCGTTCCGCCTCCATTCCGCTAATGCTGCTTGCAGCGGTTTGGTGTCCGCCTGACGATGCGGAGCCAAATGGATCCGTCCTGACTTACAATGTAAGTCAATGGGAACGGATCTATTTTCATTAACACAATATGGTGCATTTTTTACTGTGTTAATGATAATGCAAACGGATTCGTTCTGAACGGATGCAAGCCTTTGCATTATCGGACGGATCCGCACCAAACGCAGGTCTGAAAGTAGCCTAAATTGACAGGACAGGTTTTACAGTGACTTTACATGTGCCCATAATGTAAATACACTTGCAAATTTCGTTTTTTTGTTTTACCACAAATTGCTACTTAAAGGGCATCTGTCAGCAGATTTGACCTGTTACATCTGCGCTTGGAAGCTGAAGGCATCTGTGTTGGTCCCATGTTCAAATGTGCCCACATTGCTGAGAAGCAATGAAGTTTTGATATATGCAAATGAGCCTCTAGGAGCAACAGGGGTGTTGGTATTACTCCTAGAGGCTCTGCTCACTCTGCTCTCTCTGCAACTCCCGCACCCTCTGCACATTTAATGACTTTAAGAGAAGTCACGACCCGGTGTGATGACTTTTACACTGCCTGGCCCTCTCTATCACAGTGCAGAGGGCGTGGCAGTTGCAGAGAGAGCCTCTAGGTGTAACGGCAACACCCCATTGCTCCTGGAGGCTCATTTTCATATATCAAAACTTCTCAGCAATGCGGGCATATATGAACGTGAGACCAACACAGGTGTCTTCTGCTGCCAAGTGCACATTCAACAGGTCAGACAGTCTCATAGTTACAAATCTGCTGACAGATGCCCTTTAATTCTTCTTCTGACTACAAAGGTTCACTGAATAAGTACAATGTGCAATCCCACGTAGAACCCTTGATCAGAAGATGTAAGGAGTGGTAAGGGCTGTTTGGTGGGTGCAGCAACATCTGCTAGCTGGATACAGTAATTGATGTACTGTATGTACTAATGCAAAGCTATCAGTGTAGCAATAGGGGTAAGGAGGTAGCAGTTTCACCGAGGCCCTGGTGCTTGATGGAGCTGAAAGGTTTCCTTGTACATAAGAAGACAACAGTATTATAAAAGACTTATAGTAGGTAGTGGACCTTGTTAGAGAATATTTTAGGTATGCCTCTTTTATTAGCGATCATAATTAAAGGTGTTGTCCAAGTTACATGGGCCTGGGCATGCTGTTTTTTTTTTAATACCATGCCCGGCCCCTATACATTTTTTTAGGTATCAGATAACCCCTACAATTTTGAAAATTATTCCTTCTTTATAGAAATTTCATAGTTGACATTAGTAATAGTGGAAAAGGTAGTCATTAAATATTAATGAACAGGGAGAATGCTAGGCATTTCTATTTGCACACACAATAACATGGCGTTCAAGGCTGGGACATGGCAATTTTGCAATTTGTCATCATTCGCAATTTGGCACAGTTAAAAAATTTAGGTCAGTGGCTCTGAAGAGATCCTATGACAAAACACGATGGGCTGTCTGGTTGTTTTAGAGATATAACAAGCTGACTGGGCAATTGCTTGTATTCCCCAGCATCAGTGCGAGGCTACGTAGTGAAAACTATTTTCAATAATGCACCTTGGGGACTTTGTGTACCCCTTTTGGGGCTCTTTTTTAATTAGCATTCATCACAGCTTGTGCAGAATGATAGTTTCTAGAAAATACTTAGATGATGATGGATACCATTGTGCATTCTGCACTGAGAACTGAGGACTAAAGGTAATGTATAAAGTAGCAAGGGAAATCTGCAAATTTGAAAGTCCAGATGGTCCCCATGCCAGTGTAAAGAATTTTGGGCATGACATCATTTACTGCTCTGAAAGCTCAACTCTCCCAAGTAGCATTCATGAGCTATTTTGGAGAAGTGTTAAAACAATCACACAAAATTGTAGGTCTGGATACGTTCCTCCAAACCTCTTTTTTTTCTCTCTCTCTACTTAAATAAACATTCAAAATAACTCAGGAGCAGTTGTTTTATTCTAGCACATTTACATAAATGGGCTCTCAGGTCACCTAAAGGTTTTCGCAAGGACTGCAAAAAGAAAACTGAATAAAAAGGAGAAACCCACGTGATCTTAAAAGTACTCATCAGAGCTGGGGTACAAAGTGGAGGAGGTACCTCAAGATTTAATATATCCTTAGGATAGGTCACCAATCTGTGATAGCTACAGATCAGCACAATATAGAAAAAGTGATAAACTGCAGTATGGGACGTAGTGACTTGTACAGATGACCCACTGTGCGTATGTAAATGGTATTTTGTTCATTGGAGATCCAGGAAGTCCTACCTCTACTGATCAAACTGATGGCCTGTCCAAAGTGTAGATCATCCTTATCATCCCTATTACAGTCCCAGAGAACCCTTTTTAATAGTGTTAGAAGTGTATGACAGAAGGAGACAAATAGTAGAATGGAAATATGGGATGGTCGAGACTAGGTGGAGGATCTTAAGCTCAGGGGTCAGGAAGCTCAGAGGTCAGGAAGCTTGTTAAATCTTCTTGACAAGCTTTAAAGGAGTTGTGTCACTTCAGCAAATGACATTTATCACGTAGGGAAAGTTAATACTAGACACTTACTAATGTATTATATTATTGTATTGCACTAATGTATAATATTATGATAATGCACTTACAATGTATTAATATATTATAGTGCTGCTGGATGATGGCATTCCATCAGCTAGCAGCACTATATACTCACTATATACTTATTGGCCATGAACAAGGTTCTGGGAAAGGACCGAAACGTTGGCTATGTCAAAATAATGTAACAGGATGAAATAATAAATACTTAATCTGCATTATACTACTGAAGTCATGTGGTGTTTTATGATAGGAAAAATTAATCAGGCAGCAAAGGAAGCAATTTGGACAATCTCAAAACATTAGTAAGTGCTTTGTACTAACTTTCTCTACATGATAAATGTCATTTTCTGAAGTAAGACAACCCCTTCAAGAGGTTGGCCACCTTCTGGCCACTCTTAACTAATGCGTATGCAAGACAACTACATGGCACTTACTAATATAGCTGTGATGATGTTTTGTGTGATTTGCTATATTTCACAAGGCATGTCCACTTGGGCAAATCTTCTGTGCTGGCCATATAGAGGTTTAGTCCATAGGATGACCACTGATGGAAGATCATGTGACCAGACACATCGCTCAGCCTCCTCCAGTGAGACACACTGGACCTGCACTAAACTCCCAATAGTGCAAATACAAATGACAGATGCGGTATATTTGAATGGAGAAGGTTAAGTGACATATATTGTCACATGCCCCTCCAGCAGCAGCAGCCAGTTTATGAACAGGTCCTCTGTGTGTCCAGCACAAAAGACTTGGCTAACAAGAAGATATGGCTTATGAAATATTGAAGATGACGCAGGGCATCAACAAAGGCTATATTCTTAAGTCCCATACAGTCATCTTACATAAACACTGGGTAACAAAAGAGAGAAAGAGAACAATCTCTTTAACGATGGTTGACAATCCGTAGTCCATAGATTCAGTCTTTCAGAACTACCTTTTAAATGAGGCCTATCAGCTCTCCTAACATGTCTGTTTTAATAGATACAATACTGGCATCCTCATGATCATTAAATAACAATTTTGAAGCATTTTTTCTTAGAACTCTGCACGGTCTTGTTCTTTTAATCCTCCTTAATATTGATGGATATATTGAACACTGTCATTCTCTACACTAATTGGACAGTGCCATATCATGAAGGGACACCCCCCAAACTGGTTACACCAAGTTGTCAATTTATTTATAATTTTCTAAGGCCTCATTCACACGGGCGTCATGTTTAATGCCCGTATAAGAGGCGGGTGCGTTGCGGGAAAATGCACAATTTTTCCACGCGTGTGCAAACTGTTGTATTCTGTATTCTGTATATTTTCCCTTATAACATAGTTTTAAAGGAAAATAATAGCATTCTAAATACAGAATGCTGAGTAAAAAGGGCAATAGAGGTTTAAAAACAAAAAATGAACTCACCTCCTCCAATTGATTGCGTAACTGCCGGTCTCCTGTTCTGTCTTTCTGTCTTCAGCTGGGGGGGGAAAGACCTTCGGTGACATCACTTGGTCACATGGTCCAATCATGAAAGCAGGTGATTGGACCATGTGACCCAGTGACGTCACCAAAGGTCCTTTACCCCCCCAAGCTGAAGACAGAACAGGAGACTGGCAGCAACGCGATCAATTGGAGGAGGTTAATTTTGCATTGCACCCGCGCGGAAATCACACCTGTGTGAAAGGGGCCTAAGAAGGATAACAGATGAACGGTACAATGTAGATATCTATATAGAATACATGTTCCAGAAACATTATGAGGATTAGAAGTAGTATTTACTAAAGATTAGAAACCACCATGTTTGTCTATAGACTATGTCTGCGTATACAGATTAGCTCTATTGAAATGAATAATATTGAGTTCTAATAGCATATAACACCCATGAACAAGATTGGTGTTTCTTCTGGACTAAAAAAATACCCTTCTAGCTATTCTCTAGCAAATGCTTTAAAAGTTTGTTCTGTAAAAGGAATGGGGGGCATCTGAGCTCTACGGTCAATTTGATCCATAATGTTCGAGTAGTCTTCTATTCCCATAAAAACAATCTTGCCAAATTATGTTTGCAATTGTTCACTTTTTTTAAAGGGGTATTCTACGACTTTGCTATTGATAGCCTATCTTTAGGATAGCCTATTACTATCTGATCAGCGGGGGTCTTACATCAGCTATTCTGCAGCAGTTTGGGCAACGTTTGTCGGCACCGGAACCGCACAGTTTCCTCCACTGTGTTCTGGGTGAAGTTGAATGGGAGCAACGCTTTAATGAAGTGAATAGGAGCAGTAGCCAGCTCTATCCACTACACAATGGACAGAGCTGTGTAGTTCCGGTGTCGACTTCTGGCACGGAAGCTACCTCATAACAACTGATAGACAGGGGTGTGGTGTGTTAGACCCTCGCCAATCAGATGTTGATGGCCTATCTTTAGGGTAGGCCATCAATAATAAAATCTTGAATGCCCCATTAATGGTTGACATATGACTAACAGATGTCCCACGAGGACATTGCATGAAGTCAATTTTATAAACTAGGGTGCCAGCAATTGTTAAGGGTAAGGGGTGAGTTATGATTGGGGAAATGACTAGTGTCTTCTCCATGTATTCTGTAGAAATTTGGTCCCTGAGAGCATACCTCAGCAAGGCTGTGGATACAGGCACAGTACTGTTCACTTTCATCCACAGATACGACATGTGTGCATACTGAGGAGCTCTATGTATGCCTCTCTAGTCCTAAACATGCATGGAAACACAGTGCACTTGTGTAGCCTCAGTCCCTGTGACCAAACTGCTACAAAAGACATATTACAATTGCAACATAATAAACTTTCTAATGTTGTGGAGACATATACGAAAACCTTACTTTGCATTCCTTAAAAAAAATAATATATATATATATATATATATATATATATATATATATATATATATACACGCAGAAGGACCAGGCTTCGCACGGGTATATTTCATCTATTTCATTTAATGTTTCTGTGTGTCAATAAAAGATATCGACAGTATCCCCCATAACAGTGACCTCTACAGTACCCTGCCCCCTTAACAGTGAACTACACAGCCCATCACCTCTTAACACTGCACCCCCCACAGTGCCCCACCTCCTTAAAATGGAACCTCCACAGCAGCCCAACCCTTTAACAGTGAGTTTCACAGCACCCCACTCACTTGACATTGACCTCCTCAGGGGCCCGCCCCCTTAACAGTGACCTATACAGCACCCCGCCCCATAACACCGACCTCCATAGGGGACCGTCCCCTTATATGTGACCTCCACAGATCCCTGCCCCCTTAACAGAGACCTTCACAGTACCTGTCCTTTTAACAGTGACTGCCACAGTACCCCATTCCCTTAACAGTGAAACAGTACCCCGCTCCCTTGACAGTGACCTCACAGTACCCTGCTGACTTAACAGTGAACTCCACAGCAGCTGTCCCTTTAATAGTGGCCCCTTCCCCCTTAACAGTGACCTCAACAGTGCCGGCCCCTTTAACAGTGACCTCCACAGTGGCCTGCCCCCTTAACCGGAACATCCACATTGAACGCCTCTTTAATAGTGACCTCCACAGTGCCCGCCCCTTTAACAGTGAACTACACAGCAACTCCCCTTTAATAGTGGCCCCTGCCCCCTTAACAGTGACCTCCACAGCGCCCTGCCCTGCTAGGGCTAGACTACAACATGTGTCGTGCGACACTTTCGCACCAATGTTGCACAATAATTTTTATAATAATAGGCTATGGTATCGCACTGCAACATGCGACATGCTGCGACTGTGATACGACAGTCTCAAAAAATCCATCCAAGATGGATGCATGTAGCAACATAGTTGTGCCCTATGTGTCGTGCAACTTATTGTCGCCGTGTAGCCCTAGCCCAAAGCTGACCTACAGCAGTGAAGAGAAATGGCTGGGTTATTATGGAAAGCTGGAGTAAAACTGTGTATAACTGGAGACTAAGGGCCTGTGAGCTTCTATTGGCTGATAAGGGACATGTGACCGTTGGGATATGAAGAGGAAGACTTGCATTATAAAAATTGTCGCACAACAATTTTTAAAATGATCGTCTACGGTGTTGCAATGAAGGTCATATTTTGGGAATATCTCAGGAAAGGTACGTCCTAGAGAGCTGAGACTAAAACCTTCCTGAACACCTGATGTACCTGTGTGCCAAATTTGGTGAAGATCGCTCCAGTCGTTTGGTGGCGCATAAAGAACAGGCAGACAGATGTCAGGACAGACAGAAACAAATTTTTATAATATAAGATATAATATATATGTATTTTTTTTACAATTCAGTCTGGAGGTAAAGTTACATTGCTTTCTAGATACTAACGTAAATTGTTTCTATCAATTTTTAAAAGCAGCTAACGATACAAAAAGAATAATAATAATAATAATAATAATAATAATGCTAACCGTGGCCCTCCTTATGTGGACATTTATTTTTCACTTAAATACTTTTGAATTAGCCTGCATCTACTTCTCTATGAAAGCAATCCCCTAATAGACAAACTAGGGGATTATCTTCCGTTTGCATTTAAACTATATCATACAGTCTTAAAGGGACAACTTCAAAGTTACAAAGTCTCCGGCATATGTCTGTAGTCCATAATTACACTTAGTAGCAACTTCAACATGAAAAACTCTCATTCTTTGATGCTGCTTAACATCCTTTTTATTATTACATGTCAGATGTAAACCGGCAGGATGAGCTGTTTTAGTGTCATACAAATAATTTACAGATACTCTAATAACATGTTTAAAGTCAACTCCTGTACCCCTGGTATCTGACGGGCTCCATGTCACACTTTCAGGGACCCATGAAGCTGAATTATAGGGAGTTGTCTGGTGGGATATTCACACTTCAGACCTGCTGCAGCCGCCCTAGTGCATATCTGCAGCTACTCTACAACTAATTGTCTTTCATAACCAACTTGACCCTGCAGAGACAGATCTTGACCCTGCAGAGACAGATCTTGACCCTGCAGAGACAGATAACCACCAATGACTACAGTGTCCCCACCAAGTCACAGGCAGGAACAGGGACAGCTCATAGGTATCCAGTATTCATAAAAATGGCTATATGCGAGAAATTTGTTAAAGTAAAAAAACAATACCTACCAGTCAGACCGCCAAGAGCCCCTGCACCTCCGCGTTAGTGGGCCCCACCAGTCTGTATTTACTTGTACTGTATTGATGATGTCACTTTATGAACCTGACTACTGCAGCCAATCTTTGGCCTCAGCAGTTTCGTGCTTTACATTCTAGCATCACTGCTGAGGCCAATGATTGGCTGGAGCAGTCACATGTATGTACAGCACCTCATCGCTGCAGAGAAGCAAACAAACACCGGCGAGGACCACCAAAGTAATAGCGCTGGAGCTGCGGTGGGATTGAACAGGTGAATATATATTTATTTTTCATTATTTATTGTTTTTTATTTATTTCATTATTTATTTCTTTATTTTTATTTTATGTTATCATCTTTCGTGTATGCAGCCACCCTTTTTTTTTAATACCCTGGACTACCCCTTTAAGTCACAATCTACGGTGATTGCCTAACAGTTCCTTATTTATTATCTCAGCTTCCTAGTTCGCGTGACACGGGGGAAGTGGGATTTGGGGTTTAACCAGAATTACACCTAAACTTTTATATTTTGAGAGGCATTTGGCTTTTGCTACCGTAGTGACCCCTTTTTTAAATTGCCCTTGAAAACATCATAATAATATGAGGTAATCAGCAGCCGTAAAAATCCTTCCATAGTCTGACTCACTAAATATCCATAGAAAAAAAAGCTGTTGACAGTAAGAATGCCTTTCCATTAAAGGAAAACTGTACCCAAAATATCATCTCTTCTGTCTGGCGGGACCAGCTGTTAACCTATGATACAAGTAATAAGAATTGCCACAGTCCCTTTCTATTTGCTGTCATTGCGACACTCTGTGCAACATTAAAATCGTCACGTGGGGCGTTTCTACCTTTAAAACTTGGCAAGAAGCGCGCTCTACAGAAATATATTGCTGGCCTTATAAGGAATCCCAGTTAAACATGTCACGCAGAATTTATATACAGTAGCAGTCCATTTAACCTTGCACAGAAGAGATTTCAACCTTAGACAGAGACACATTCTGGAACATAGGAGTCTACACAGTAGATTGAAACCGCCTTCCCCTTTAAAAAAGACAGCGCAGATACAGATAGTCCATTTAACCCCTCACGTCGCATGCACCTGCCTTTTTATCCCCCCCCCCCCAAGCTGAATGTCTTCCATATGGCGAGACTGTGGAAGGTTCCTCCAGGTTTGCTGGTATTATCCAGTGGTCTGCAGCCCAGGCAGCTGCAGGAAACCTTGTACTCAGGAGCAGATGTGCTGAGATGTAAATGTGCACCCAGATCTGTGCCCTCTGTGGCTGCACAATATGACTGAAGTGGGCATGCTGCTCTGCAGCCTCTCAGCTCAATGTTACAGGCGATCGTATAGTTCTGGAAATGCAAAGAGCAACTTACCTCTCTCTATTTTCTGAGACTTGCAGACTGTGTGCTGGCCACCCATTGTGTCAATTATTTATTAGATGCAAAGTAAAAAAAAAAGGCTTATAGATCCGTATGTCACTGCAGCATTATAATGGACAGCGGTCACTCAGCGAGAGAGGGAAACAGTCTGTTGAACATACTGTAGCTGTACAGCCTCTTATCTGTAATGTCTAGCTTGCCTTGCTTATGCACTGCCCCTCCCCCTCAGTCAGAAAACCTACCAGGAAGCATTGGGCGTTCATGTCTGGGGCCTGAGGAATGTGAGAGAAGAAAAAATATCTTTCACTGCTCTTACAGTGTATGATGTGTTCCAAGTAGCTGCATGACAGATGGCTTTCACAGCCCGCCTTATACGCTGCCGCAGTTTTATCCGGCAGCCGCAGTCGTACAATAATAAAAGGTCATTTTGGAGCAAACCCCCTGTAATGCCTACTAATGGTATCTTCCGTTTTATATGCATAACATCATAACCTCCGAGCGGTATTACATTGCAAATGTCGTCCAAAGTCACCAGCGTTCTATTAAGGATTCAGGATGGCTGCTTGTCGGAATAAAATGCACAGTGCCAGTCTCTTCAGCGAGGAAAGAGGTCAAAGAAAAAGCTTCAATGTTAATGGCAAAGTTTTAAATGGATCATTGAAAAGTGGATCAAAAAGTCACGTGTGCTTCATAACATGATATGGAGTTTCCCCATCATTCTGCGCTTTCACCTGATGTCAAAATACTAAAATGAATAAGGGAACTTTCACACTTGTGGCAGAGTGATCCGTAGCCGTCAATCTGCATGCAAACGGAAAGCATTTGAAGACGGATCCGTCTTACAAATGCATTGCAAGGACGGATCCGTCTCTCCGTTTGTCATGCGGAGAGACGGATCTGTTAAATATTTGCTTCACATTTTTACCGGTATGCGCATACACAGACTGTAAGGACGGACCCGGCAATGGGAAAAATGCCAGATCCGGCAAGTGTTCTGGAATTTTGGACGGCGATAATATCGCAGCATGTTGTGGTATTATCTCCATCCTGAAATGTCAAAAAGACTGAACTGAAGACATCCTGATGCATCCTGAACGGATTTCTCTCCATTCAGAATGCATTAGGGATAAAACTGATCGGTTTCTGACGACGGAGCTCTATGCTGGAAAAGAAAAACGCAAGTGTGAAAGTAACCCTCCCCTACCCTTTCAGTATTTCCACCCCGATCTCATCTATAGGTATTCATAAAAAAACAAAAGAATTCACAGCAAATAAATAACATACTCTACAATAAAGCATGCTACAAAAAAAGAGGCTCTGGGCCCAAGAGCTTACAATTGTTATATTGGCTAAGCCAATGAATTATTGAATTATTTTCTACAAAAGTGTCTTGTGACATTTTATATGCTTTAAACATGTCAGAAGGCAACTTAATAATATATAAAAGGAGAGAAGGATAGTAAACAACATAAAAGAACACACTAAAAATAAACCTATTTAGCACTTGGAGACGGGGAGACTACGGGTACTTTCACACTTGCGGCAAAGGATTCCGGCAAGCAGTTCTGTCGCCAGAACTGCCCGCCGGATCCGTCTGACCGCATCACAAATGCATTGCAAGAACGGATCCGTCTCTCCGCTTTTCATGTGATCCGTCATATTTTTCAGTTTTAAGGGTCCGTGCACGCGCATATCGTAGATCGGATCCGTCCTTCAGGGATTTCTTAATGCCGGATCCAGCACTAATACATTCCTATGGAAATTAATGCCGGATACAGCATTCCTGCATGTGTTGCGGCATTTTGGATGGAGATAAAACCGCAGCATGCTGCAGTATTTCCTCCATCCAAAACGACTGACAGTGACTGAACTGAAGATGCATGGATGCATGAATACATGGATTTCTCTCCATTCAGAATGCATTGGGATAAAACTGACCAGTTATTTTCCGGTATTGAGCCCCGACGACGGAGCTCAATGCCGGAAAAGTTTTCCGCAAGTGTGAAAGTAGCCTAAGGCCTTGATGATAGTATGGCTGTGTTTCCAGGTGGGATTTGGTGCAATGTGTGAAGGCAGTGGGAATGAAATCAACCTGTCCTGGCACCTCTCGTCTAGGAGCTGGTGAGGCCTCGAACGCCACCAAGTATTTCAAAAGACAAAAGCTTCTGCGCTAGAACTGCTTGTTAGTACCACACGCCCTAGCAGGGCACAAGAACATGTAAATTTTGAGGGTGCTTTGACTTTCATTGAAACCCAGGAGGATTTTTCTTCTAGATCTTTATCTAAACTGTAGCCAAATGAAAAATTGGTATGTTCTGCCTTTTAAGGTGTTAGCCATCGAATAACAATGTCTATTCTATGATATACTTTACAAGAGTTCTCCGCTTTGGACAGTAATGTATTGTAAAAAGGGTTTCCTGAAGAGAAGCTAGTGACAGGGTGTTCTGCTGCTAAAGAAAAGACAGAGCCCCCATATAAAATACCCCTTCTTTATGGCCTCAGTAGATGTCCCCATAGTGCCCCCCAATAATGTGCCAGTAAGAGGTGCCCCCATAGATGCCCCCCAATCATGTGCTAGTGAAAAGTGCCTCTCCCCCTCCCCCCCATCATGTGCCAGTAACAAGTGCCACTCTCCCCCCCTCATGTGCCAGTGATAAGTGCCACTCTCCCCCATCATGTGCCAGCCTCTCTGCAACCCCCTTCCATGTGCCAGTTATAAGTGCCATTCCCCCCCATCATGTGCCAGTCTCCTCTCCTCCTCCTCATGTGCCAGTGATTAGTGCCACTCTCCCCCATCATGTGCCAGCCTTCTCTATGCAACCCCCTTCCATGTGCCAGTGATGAGTGCCACTCTCCCCCATCATGTGCCAGTCTCCTCTCCCTCCCCTCATGTGCCAGGGATAAGTGCCACTCCCCCCATCATGTGCCAGCCTCTCTGCAACCCCCTTCCATGTGCCAGTTATAAGTGCCATTCTCCCCCATCATGTGCCAGTCTCCTCTCCCCCTTTCATGTGCCAGTGATAAGTGCCATCCCCCTCATCATGTGCCAGTCTCCTCTCCCCCTCCTCATGTGCCAGGGATAAGTGCCACTCTCTCCATCCTCTCAGTCTGCCCCACCCCCCCTCCATGTGCCAGTAAAGTTGTCAAATAATGTTAAATAATAAAATAATAAAAAAAATAAACACTTATACTTACCTACATGCTATGCGATGCAGGCCTCTTCCGGCCTGTGTCCCGCTCTGTACTGCTCAGGCGGCGCGATGACGTCATCACGCCGCCTGAACCGGCCTCTGAAAGGCTGCCGGCACAAGGCTCGCAGCCTATCAGAGGAGCAGGGAAGGGAGACGCCTCTCCCTCCCCTGCCGCAGCACAACTATCTGTATCGCTGTCCTGAGGACGGCGATACAGATGGCTATGGAGATGAGCGCTTCCACAGTGGAAGCGCTTATCTCCCTGTGCCCTGCCGCCGCCACTGCTGCCCACATTCTCGGGGGGGGGGGGAATTGCCCCGTTGCCCCCCCCCCCTGGATCGGCCATCCCGGCCACCAGAGAGGCCGGCGCCTTTTCCTATAGTGTGCAAGCAAGACCACCACTGATGGATTGCAGGGTGGTCGTAACCATAGAAACGAGCAGTGTATAATGTGATGGAAAAATGAATCCATCCAGCAAAGGAGGCAATATGGAGAATCACAATACATTAGTAAGTGCCTTGTATTCACTTTCTCTACATGATAAATGCCGTTTGCTGAGGTGAGACAGCGCCTTTAACGTAGACACTTTATAATTTTAATATTTATTTCTGCCTGTGCTGTACCTACCTTACATTCTACACTGATTAACATCTCAATATAACATCCAGCCTCCAAATACTTGTCATTAAAGGTCACTGACAATTCAGTGTCAGCAGCATATGCCTGGAGAACAGAGATGAGTAATTTGTCATCTGTGGATGCCAGTGGCTAGAGAAATGACTGCTGCTGTTTTACTAATCTCATTATCAGAGCAACGTGTCACCATTACTTCACTCTAGCTTTTTAGATTGCAAATGGTTGTTATCAGCCCCAAGAACTTCCTCACCTGAAGGCTTGAAAAGGTAGTGTTCAGTAATGACTTCAGTATTTACTTCCCCTTTACAACTAGGGCAGCCTGGATGGTATTTAGTTGTTGAGATAAGGCCACTGAAAATGTAGCTTAGAGTACTTTCAGACTAGCGTTAAACTTTTCCGGCATTGAGTTCCGTCCTCGGGGTTCAGTACTGCAAAAAAAACGCTTCAGTTATATCCTAATGTATTCTGAATGTAGAGAAATCCATTCAATATGTATCAGGATGACTTCAGTTTAGTCACTGAACGACGTTTTGGCCGGAGATAGTATTATCTTCGTCCAAAATTCCAGGACACATGCCAGAATGCCGGATTCGGCATTAATTTCTATTGCAATGCATTAGTGCTGGATTCGGCATTAAAAATAACCAATGACAGATGCGGCAGCCCAGTCTGCGCATTCGCAGACCTTTAAAAATGTGAAAAAAATAAATACTGGATCCATTTTTCCGGGTGACATCGGAAAAATGGATCCAGTATTGCAATGCATTTTTCTGACTGATCTGGCATTTTTCAGACCTGATCAGTCTGAAAAATGCCTGATCAGTCAGTAAAAATGACATGCGTTTGCATACAGTTTGCCTGATCAGGCAGGCAGTTCAGGCAACGGAACTGCCTGCCGGAATCAAACAACGCAAGTGTGAAAGTACCCTTATATGTGACGATAGGGGCCACTTAATATGGTGGATTTGGTGATCTCTATAATGGGGACATCCCTTTGCTCGGTTTTCCTTCCTTTGAGGGATATCTGGCTTTCACTGTGTTGAAGAGTAGACCCATAACTGGGGCTCCATAGTTATTTTGCATATTATATGTGACTAATTATACATATGTATATATATTAGTTTGGAAAATACAATATCTCCTTAGGGAGAGCGCCTAAACACTGTGAGGAGTCTGGAATTCTGGGAAGAGGGAATACAAATGAGCTCTTAAAAAGCTCTGCCTCTAATGATTTTATAAATATAATATTTAGTCACTCCATGTATTCTACTTCCTTTCCTAGCTCTTTAACATTGACTTTTAGCGCTGCTTACAGGGTTTTTCTGGTATTAAAGCTCCTGCGTGTCCATTTTCCAGGCCTTGAGCTTGGTTTCTTCTGGCTGAGTACGGACCTGATCACCTGTAGTACTGCAGAAACTAACTGGCTTCATCAGTGTCATCTGCAGTGACCGGGACAGCAGGGGCAATGTGTGAATATGGTGGCCTGATGAGTGTAGTAGTTGGTACTCGCATTTCTAAAGCTCCCAGGGCTGTAATGCAGTGAGTGAAAGGATAGCACTGGATTCCTTTGGGGCACACTCTGGTGTTGAAGTATCTACTGCTGGATGTTGGTTGAGGTGCCCTTGGTATGCGTTTTAGGTGCAGGAAGGAAGGGTCCCTGAGGTTCGTGATGCCAGCACCCTTGGGTGCAAGTAGTAGATAAGTTTGCACAATAAGGAGACTAGTTCTTTTAACAAATTCCCAGTACTTTACTGAATCTGATCCAAAGGTCATCAATGTGCACAAAAGTCATTTACAGAAAGGCAGCTTCTACAATGGCTCAGGTTTGTTCCCAAAAGTTGCATAGGGGGATGTTTTCATCTATAGCAATCAATCTTCCTCTGGTTTCTCTAGGCTGGAGGGATGTACTATCTCTGCTGTACTGTATAGTCATATACTTTTGTATCCTCTCTAGGAATACTATCTCCTGACAGGTGGCCTTTCTGTCTTTGGTTATAGTGGGTAGCTGGTAGCTTGAAATCTCTCCACCAAATGCAGAGGAGGCTAAACCTGATAAACGACAATTACCTTCCTTTCCCACTCCCTCTCTGGGTTGCCTGGATCTTCTGTAATCTACCCCTTTTATTGGCTGGTGCATGGAACTAACTCTGGAGTTTAGATAAGGCTACTTTCCTACTGCTGTTTCTCGGTCCGCTTTCAGAGCTCTCACAAGCGGCCCAAAACGGATCAGTTTAGCCCCAATGCATTCTGAATGGATTAGGATCCGTTCAGAATGCATCAATTTGGCTCTGTTCCGCCTCCATTCCACTCTGGAGGTGGACACCAAAACACAGCTTGCAGCGTTTTGGTGTCCGTCTGACGATGCGTAGCCAAATGTCAATGGGGACAGATCCGTTTTCATTGACACAATATGGTGCAATTTAAAACAGATCGGTCCCCCATTGTCCTTCAATGGTGTTCAGGACGGATCCGTTTTGACTTTGTTCATGATAATGCAAATGGATCCGTTCTGAACGGATACAAGCGTTTGGATTATCAGGGCAGATCCGTCTGTGCAGATACAAGACATATCCGCACCAAATGCAGGTCTGAAAGTAGCCCAACTCTCCACAATGGCTGCTGAGGTGTTGCTTTTATCTCAGACAACACACTACACTACTTTGCACTGGCTTTATTTCTCTTAGAGCAGGGTGGAGTTGTTAAAACCTCAGTCACAAGCATATTTTCATGAAATACAATTACATTGTCTAGCAGTGTGTTTCAGGACACTATACATGTCTCCAAGCAGGATGTCAGTTATTGGGTGCAGTGGTGCATGTGACCATGTTGATACCTGGCCAGAAGAAAACAAGCCAGAGACCAGGAGATAGATTAGTAGGAGAGCAGCGGTGAGCAGCAGACAGCAGCAATGAGCAATATGAATCTTTCAACAGGTGATGTAGGCTAAGGGGCATAACCAGAAAACCCCTTTAAGGGTCCATTCACACGTCCGTGTGTGTTTTGCGGATCCACGGATCCGCGGATCTGCAAAACACGGACATCGGCGATGTGCATTCCGCAATTTGCGGACCGCACATAGCCGGCACTCTCATAGAAAATGCCTTTTCTTGTCCGCAATTGCGGACCCGGCCGGGACATCGTCTGTCCCCATTGAAACTAATGGGTCTGCAATTCCGTTCCGCAAAATGCGGAACGGAATTGCGGACGTGTGAATGGACCCTAACTCTCTCAGTCAGACCACCACTGCAACCATAGAGAACCCCTCTGCAGTGGCTCAATTAGAGCATCAGACATTACACTAATCAGTCTGACAATGAATTACCTATCCTTGCAGAATATTCTGTGTTTAATTTTCAGTGACATAGTACTGCTGAATTGTAGAAGAGATTTGCTTTCTTTGAATATTGGGGCAGATTTGCTAACCCTGTAAATGGCGTAAATTTAGGCTGTTAGACCTGCACCAGATTTATCACAGTGGTTCAGGTTGGATGTAAATGTGGCGCACGGCTAGATACTTTTGTATAACTTTGCAACAACTATTAGCTCAGTCTGCGACAGAATTTCACTCAAGAATTGTGGTGCAATTTTGGTACAAATTGTTGCATCCCAGGCCACACACCTTCCCTTTGTCAAGCTAGATGTAGAGGATTTACCCTAAACTACATGTGCCAAACTATGCCCAAAATGCAACAGATGTTGGCACAATTCATCACCAAGTCTAAGAGCATTAGTAAATGTGGGCCACTGAATTAAAACAAATGCATGCAACCAACCAAGATGTAGTGGTTAGCTGCTATTTTACTGAGTTTGGTGTGTTGGCAAGTATTCATCAACACTAATCAACTATTCTGAAGACTCCAAGAGCAACCAAAGAAGGAGCCAATGTGAAAGTCTGAGTTGAAATGTACGAGGCCAGTAGGTCAGTAAGTAGAAGGCCAAGTACTGCTCCTTAGCCCTGGACAACAGGCAAGAGGTCAAGTGCTGCATCAATATTCTGGATTACAAACGGCATACATCCTAACTTTCAAAGAATGTAAAGATGGACAAATCCTGTGGCCCACACAGCTGAGCCAAGGAAATTTTTTCATGTAAAGCCGTTTCCCCAAAAAACCCAGTGCTGGTGCTTTCCATGAAGTATGCACAGATAAATAAGCATTTTTTCTAACTGAGAAAATTAAGTCAAGGACTGTGCCTTCACTTCTTAAGTACAGCACACAACAATTATAAGTTACTGAAGGGGATAAATCAATGGAAATAACCTGAGGAACTAGCAGTGAGTTGGATGGTTTAGAGCAGGGGTGCTCAACCTTTTCTGGTTAGGGGCCACATTGTCAGCCTGAACCAATTCCAAGAGCCGGAAATAAAACTTAAAGGGGTATTACCAACTGAAATACTGTATTTTTGGCCTATTAAACATACAGTATATACTATAAATGTCTACTTACAGTTCTAGGACTCCCATCTAATTGGAGAATACATGAAAGATACGTGTAAGAAGCCATAAGACATAGACCTACATGTCCTTTACCAGATGTTTGGGGGCCGCACAGAAGGGTATCGAGGGCCGCATGTGGCCCCCGGGCCACAGGTTGTGCACCCCTGGTTTAGAGCAATGACATAGAATCATAGGGTCAGAAATAGGAATATCTAAAGTAAACCAGGAATAATAGTCACAAACTATATAGTAAGATGATATGACCAAAATAAAAAAATGTGGTAATAATCATGATAAATGAAGTTGTGTGATTAAGACTAGTGTAAAAGCCAATACGTGTACAGCATGCTTGGCGGTATAAATGAATGCAAGATATACAAGACTCCTTTGAAAAGGAGATGACAAAAGGACTCTAGTCAGAAAGTCATAGAATACCATGTGCCAGAGTCCCTATGGTCTATCGATTTTATATGAGCCTTTAAGGCAGGGATGGGCAAACTCGGCCCTCCAGCTGTTGCAAAACTACAACTCCCAGCATGCAAAGACTGCTTACAGCTATCAGCCTAAAGCAGGGCATGGTGGGAATTGTAGTTTTACAACAGCTGGAGGGCCGAGTTTGCCCATCCCTGCTTTAAGGGCTTGTCCACCTTTTATTAAGTGATGGCCTGTCCTTAGGGTAGGCAATCATTAGTTGTTCAGTGGTTGTCCTACACCCCCGAACCCATACCAATCAGCTGTTCGGCCATACCTCTGGCCCCAGAAACAGAAAACTGTATTATTTTGTAGGGGGCTCAGCTCGTCACTGCATCCTATTGAAATCAGGAGAGGCAGTGCTGCAGTGACAAGCTCATTCCACTACAAAGTAGACGGAGCTGTCTGCTTCTGGTGCCAGAGCTATTCTTAAAAAGCCGATCGGAGGAGGTGCTGAGTTCTAGATCCCCGCCGATCAGCTCGTAATTGCTTATCCTTAGGCCCCTTTCACACGAGCGAGTTTTCCGTGCGGGTGCAATGCGTGATGTGAACGTGAACACGTGAAAATCGCAGCATGTTCTATATTCTGCGTTTTTCACGCATAGAAGTGAATGGGGCTGCGTGAAAAACGCATTGCATCCGCAAGCAAGTGCGGGTGCGTTGCGTTTTTCACTGATTGTTGCTAGGAGATGTTGTTTGTAAACCTTCAGTTTTTTATCACGCGCGTGAAAAACGCGTCAAAACGCATTGCACCCGCGCGGAAAAAACTGAACAACTGAACGCAATCGCAGGCAAAACTGAATGGCTTTGCCTGTGAAATCGCACAGTTTTCACTGAACGCATCCGCAACGCATCCGGACCTAATCCGGACACGCTCGTGTGAAAGAGGCCTTAGGATAGCCCATCACATAATAAACTACATCATTATTACTAGACAGTGGTTTTGCTCTATTTTAAAGTACTTTTCCCTCAAAACACGTTTTTTGATATTTATAAGGATTTCACATAGATTCTGGGCTCACGTTAATTAAACTATAGCTCAAATCTAAGCTCTGGAGATCTTGTCTGAATTGTATCTGTTAGGCACTGAGCCTAGTAATGTATGTACAGTAACCTGAGGATTCTTCTGGGATATATTTATTGTATGTCCGTTCCTATATAATAAGGGCCTGCAATTCACTGTATAAGTTTAACATAACTGGTGCTTCCGCTTTTCACTGTTGGTAGATATAAATACGTTACGCAAACAGCTGGTCGCTCTCTTTTTCTGTAATGACTTCAGTTACAAGTGTTTGCATAACAGGAAATTCTATTTGATTAGATCAGAGAAAAACTGTATACTATATGAACAATCTTTCTTAAGCAATATATGAGATCCTTTACCTAAATATTAGCCCATGAACACTAGTAATGATTGCAAGAGGAACTATGAAAATACATTCAAAAACATGAGATCAAAAAGATTAAAATGTTCTTGGGTAAAAAAAGGATAAGTATAAAGTCTCATTCACATGTCAGTGTTTTGGCCAGTGATTGTACCCATGTGCTGCCACTCCGTCCCCATTGACTATAATGGGGTGGGGGCGATGCTACAGCGCAGCACGGCAGTGCACGGCAGAGATCGCCGGACTAAAAAGTCGGACCTGCAGTACATTATAGTCAATGGGTACGGAGCGGCAGCACGGCAGTGCAAGGGTACTTGCGGCATGGCGGATCTGGCAAGCTGTTCACCCACCGGAACAGCCTGCCGGATAGCTATGCCGCAAATGTGAAAGTACCCTAATACAACCCAAATGAAAAAAAATGTAGCTGTCTCAGCTATGGAATTGTCCTAACTGCCATATAATTCAATATAAAGTAGCATTTTAGAATAGCTGGTAAATCTATTATTGCCTTCTTTGTGTGCAGTGGAATACTTAGCGATAGGAGGCCTCATAGGAAATATCAAAATTGTCCGCTTTATGGTGCTAGAACCTGGAAATGGAGTTCCACTAGATTGAAGTGTATTGCACAGGTTCTTGCCATCGAACATAAATTGCATGAGCCTTTTCGTTTTACATTTTACTTAAGATCAAAGTATTAGCATGTATACATATGCAAATGAGGGGTGTACCTTTAACAATTCGGGATAGCCCTCAATCAGTGTGCTCTTTTTTGGCGCCTTTTTTAAATATAAAAGACCTTATGTAAGCTGTATGTTTGTATAAGCAATTTTTACCTGACAAAGGGGAAGCTAATATCCCCGAAACGTGTTGTATATGTTGCTTTAAGATACTGTATCAATAAAAGAAGCTCCTCTACATATCCTAGTCGTGAGGGTGATTGTGCCATGTAGTAATATCTACTGGACTTCGTGAATTATCCTCCTGGGGGAATGGCATCTCCTGCGTGGGGGAATCTATCTATGGCTGCACACCAAAGGACCAGAACAAATTTAATATGTACGCCTACAATAAAGTAGTGCCTATGTGTAGCACAACTCCATAAGGCAAGCCTCAAATTGGAAACCTTGACTAAAGTACTGCACCTTGAACGTACTTACTCTATGTTGCGCCTTTGTTCGTTTGACAGCACTTTTGCCCTACTTCAAGTAACTTTTCCTGGTAATGGAGTTCCACTAAATTGAAGTGTATTACATAGGTTCTTGCCATCCAACAAAAATTGCATGAGTCTAAACAGTGCTGATCCCCTCTAAGTTAGCATGGGCTTTCCCCATGGTATTCACATTCTTACTTGCAGGAAGTACATTTCAAAATTAAGAGAGTAGTCTTAGATGGTGGATTTTGATTAGCACATCAGAAGCCAATGAGACCTGATGGTTATCTAAAATTTGTGGTAGTGGCTGCTGTCTTTGGATTTAGATGGATTTTTCACGTCAGACTTTTTTATTATCCCTTTAAAGAATACCTTTACAGAAGGAATCTTGGATCTCTTACATGGGGAAACTCAAGCACACTTTATACAAAAATCTACACAGAACATATATTTTTAAATTGTTAAAAAGGCAAAAAATAAACATATATAAGTTGGCAAAAACAGACACAAACACCAAGGTGGTGCCAAAAAGGGAAGGGTCAAATATATTAGTAAAAAGAAAATTCATAAAGTACATACAGGAGTAGGTGTAAATGAGTAGTCAAGCACGTTTTCTAGCACCTGTTTTCTAGCAACTCCATATAGGAGTTTCTGGTTTTCTAGCACCTGTGATTTACCTTTAGTGGATTATTTGGGCCCCCATTTGGGGCCCTCTGCTAGTTTTGATCAGTTTTATTCTTCAGAAGGAATCATGACTAAAGGTCCTTTTAACATGGGAAGATAATCATCCTAATAAGCATTCATAATAAAACTCACCATGTTAGTAGAGATGAGTGAAGTTTTTAAAAATTTGATTCAGCTGATTCTCTGAACACTAACAAGAAATTTGATTGATATAAATTAAGCTATTCTGCCTAATCATATTCACCCCACTTCGTTGCCCAATGTCAGTGTGAAGGCTTGGAACTTAAACTGCAGGGAAATTGCAAGGAGAGTGTATCACCATGTGCATTACGTTCTAGTGTACCCACATTCATAGTCAATCCATTCTGTAGGTACTCTGCCTTCAGTATTACAGCTACATCACTGTGCAATGCATCAAGATTCATAGCTAATCCCTTCTGTTAAACAAACAGAAAAGCATACATCACCCTTCAGTAAAGCAGAAAAAAAAAAAAAAAAACAGTGCACACCCTTGCAGTGCAGTGGCTCCTTAGTGGAACAAAATAAAAAAATAGAGGCAGCGACAATAAAGTAGTAGAGAAAAAAATGTTCTTTTAACCACTTCCCGACCCCCCTTTGATTGTAAACATCCTGGGTGGTCGAGTTTATCTCTGAACGTCCTTTCAGAGATTGCTGCTGCACACTAATCGTGCAGCTGCCGAGTGGGGGTGTATTTTCCCTGTAGCTGGGGCTACTATGTCAGCCCCAGTTACAGGAGAAATCAATAGTTGAAAAAAAAATATATATATATGTGACCTTGTATGACCGTATGGGGACAAAAAGTATAAAATAAAAAATAGAAAAATAAAGTGTAAAATAAAAAAATAAAAAATAATTAAATAGACATATTTGGTTGGTATCACTGCGTCCGCAACAACCTGGCTCTAAAATAATATCATATGATCTACCCTGTCAGGTGGACGCCGTAAAAAAATAAATAAATAAACATTGCGCCCAAAAAGATTTTTTAGTTAGCTCACCTCCCAAAAACATAATGTTAATCATTAAAAAAGTCGTATGTACCTCAAAATGGTAGCAATAAACACATCACCTCATCCCACAAAAAATCCTCCCCCCACACAAGACCATAGCTAGAAAAATAAAAAATACGGCTCTATGAAAATTGCAATACAAAAACATGATTTTATTTTCTTAAAATGCTATTATTGTGTAAAATGTAAAAAAATAAATAGAAAATAGACATATTTGGTATTGCTGCGTCCATAACAATTGGCTCTACAAAAATATCACATGATCTAACCCATCAAGTGAACAGTGTTAAAAAAACAAATAAAAATTATGACAAAACAGCTTTTTTTAGTCACCTCACCTCACAAAAAACTGAATATCAATCAATCAAAAGTCATATGTACCCCAAAATGGTAGTAATAAAAACGTCACCTCGTCCCACAAAAAATAATCCCTCACACAAGAGTATAGACAGAAAAATGAAAAAATATGCCTCTGAAAATATGGCAACACAAAAACATGATTTTTCTTTCTAGTTTGTGTTGTGTAAAACGTAAAACAAATAGTCATATTTGGTATCGTTGCATCCGTAATGACCGGATCTATAAAAATATCAAATTATTTACCCCATTAAGGGAACGGTGTTAAAAAAAAAATTGAAAAATGGCACAAAACAGCTGTTTTTCTGACTTCACGATCCCAAAAATAAGATAAAAAGTAACCAGAAAGCCAAATGTACCCCAAAATGGTACCAATAAAAACTATAGCTTGTCTCGCATAAAATAAGCCCTCATGCAGCTCATTCATAAACAAAAAAGTTATTGCTCTTGAATCCAGAGGAAAAAAAGCAGTCTGGTTTGAAGCTGTTTGGGAGCTGCACATAGGCGTGTGCACCCTAGAGCACAAACACACTCCGCGCACGCGTGTGTATGTATGTATGTATATATACAGTGACGTAATTACCAGGGAAGCAGGGGAAGCGGCTGCTTAGGGGCCCGGGCTGACAAGGGCCCGCGGCCGGCAGAGTGACATTTACTACTTGGTGTGATGATGATCATTCATCTTACTAATAAAGTTTTTCAGGCCGGGCCCCTTCACAGCAGCAAATTTTGAGGGGTATTTTGAGGGTAATACAGGGGACAACTGAGGAGGGCTAGCATTGTGGGACAGGGTACATACTTCTTTTTTATAATGTGTGACAGAGTACATCATACAGGGGAGTGGGGACAACTGAGGAGGGGTAGCAGTAGCACTGCGTTATATATCTGTATGGGTGGGTCCCAGACCAGAGCAGCTGGGCAGTGGGCACCAAGTTCCTAGTTCCCTTCCAACATATCACGTAGCGCAGGGCAAGCAGCATGACATGATGTCAACTACTAAATCTGCGCCTGCACAGCACACGCGGCTCTCTGCCTCCGCTGGGTTCGCCCCTATGTGAATACTAGCCGCCGCCCACCCAGGGGTGGGATTCAAATTTTTAACAACAGGTTCCCTACTCAACGGCAAATATGCGGCATCACAACACGTTTACATATACATACACCATATATATGCAACACACATACACATAAATACACCATGTATACACTACACACACATACCACAAAACTTTTAAATAGCCTAAGGAGCTAAACTATCAGTGTCGCGTGAAGTTTTTTTTACAGTGCTGTCCCACACCTCTAACTCCTCCCAATGTCTATCTGTACATGTCCCAACCCTACTTAGTCTCCATTGTGCCCCCCACACAGTACAAAGTTATGCCAGATCTGGGATGGTTGGGAGGTATGCATACATAGACAGAGTATATAGACACTACACTCACATAATCACATATGCAATATACACCATACAGTATAGGCTACACTTATAGTAGATTTACCTACACTATATACATTTTAGACACATTTGTACCTAGCACTAAAGACATATTTGCAGACATATTATATTCTGTAGTAAAGAAGGATAGCAGGCACACTCTTATCTGGGAACAATAGTTAGTTTATTTATTTATTTATATTAAAATTTGGTGACAAGCTAACTTTGTGAGTATTTAGGGACTGAGGTGTGGTCGGGTGTATAGATGTGCTTATTTTTTATTTATTTTTTTAGGGGGGGGGGATGCAGGAAAGTGGTGTGGAGTGGGATTGTATCAAAAGATTATATCAAAAAAGATTGTAGGAAAATATAGTGATATAGAAAGTTCATAAAAACATGTGGATAATTGTAAAAAAAAATGGTCCTTTGTGCAAATAGTCCTTTTGGGTAATGAATAAAATATAAAATAAGAAAGAAAAAGGTAGGTGTGTAGTTGTAAACAAGAGGTTAAAAAGTTGTTCTTCTATCTTGTAGTATGGGATTATTTAAAAGTTCTTTAAAAGTTAATTGTTCACTCAGGCTAGTTGTCGATATTAGGTCTAGCAACATAGAGCTCTTTTCCGGTGGTCAAGATAAGTTTTGTTGTATATACTGTGCAGGAGAATATGTGATGCTCTTCAGCCTAAGTGCGGCGTCCCGCACTGTCTCAGGCTTTGAGTCCACTTACCCTCTCCTCTCACGTCCTGTGGGTCTGCTTCTCAGTCGGCCGGGGATGCGGTCCGGGTAGGAAGAGGACGGCGTCCCTCGTGGTGAAAGTATCGCGTTGTTGGCACGCTCTGCTGTGGACGTCACTGGGTCACGTGATCGGCGTGTTCTTCGTCCGATTCAGCAGGGACTCTTTCCTATGGAGCGCTCCTATGTTAGATTAAGTTCCAAACGGGCAATATGGATCGGTAAAGATAACAATCCTCCACGGGCTCAAACGCGTTTCGGGATTATTCTCCCTTCATCAGTAAGCGGGGATTGCTGGACTCCATATTGTTTTATACTGAGCTTTTCAATTAACTGCTTCAGTTATTCAATAGAATATTCAAATTAGTTGATTATGCAAATGTGGTACAAAATGATGGGTTTGCGTGGATGCACTTATTTGGATGTGGATGAGGTGATACAAAGCCAATTTGGTTGAGGGTGGTGATAGAGACTTTTCATATTCGTAGGGATAGGATATTTGATATTAAAGGGAGAGTTTAAATTGGTTGTGGTATTGATGTCTAACACTTTTTTGGAATTATGGTAGATGTGAATCATGATTATAAATTAAACAGACTGGTTTGTTACTTAATATATCCCTCTGGTCCGTAGTGTGAGAGACCCAGAGGGTACAGTGACTACCAGTAATTGGAGTGGGGTATCGCATATTCTCCTGCACAGTATATACAACAAAACTTATCAGGAAAAGAGCTCTATATTGCTAGACCTAATATCGACAACTAGCCTGAGTAAACAATTCACTTTTAAAGAACTTTTAAATAATCCCATACTACAAGATAGAAGAACAACTTTTTAACCTCTTGTTTACAACTACACACCTACCTTTTTCTTTTTTATTTTATATTTTATTCATTACCCAAAAGGACTATTTGCACAAAGGACTATTTTTTATACAATTATCCACATGTTTTTATGAACTTTCTTTATCACTATATTTTTCTACAATCTTTTTTGATATAATCCCACTCCACACCACTTTCCTGCATCCCCCCCCCCAAAAAAAAAAAAAAAAAAGCACATCTACATACCCGACCACATCTCAGTCCCTAAATACTCACAAATTTAGCTTGTCACCAAATTTTAATATAAATAAATAAACTAACTATTGTTCCCAGATAAGAGTGTGCCTGCTATCTTTCTTTACTACATGTTTTCTTCTACCTGACTGGTTGAGTCAGTTTTTAGCAGAATCCAGCACCTCATCTATTTTTAACCAAGCAGTAGAGCCGTCTACAATTCTCCAAATATTATATTCTGTGCTATCCAGAATACAGCACCACATATCTTTTACATAAAGTGACTTCTCCTCTGATGCAGACCTTCTCTTTTTTCATCTTCTTCTTTGAGACCAGACCACCCTGATGATTTTTCACCCATCTCTCGTGTCTGCAGTTTGACAGAAGACATCTTAGATTCCTACTTTTCCATCATCCTCCTACCTTCTTAACAACTCACCTGCCACCTTCAATAATAATAATGTGCACTTGTTCAAAAATGCTCCCGTTCTGTGTGCTAGTACAAAAAAATTCCCTCAGTGCCCCTAGTTGAGCTAATGTACCCATAGTGCCCCAATAATGTGTGCAAGTATAAAATACCACTATATAATGCCCCTAGTATAAATACCCCTTAGTAGTGCCCCCATAATGTGCCTATATAATATGCCCGATAGTGTTCTTCCCCCCTCCAACACCATAGTGTCCCCATAATGTGCCAGTATTAGATGCCCTCATAGTGTCCCCCATGTTCCAGCAATGCCCCCAGTAGATGCCCCCATAGTGTCCCCCATATGCCAGCAATGCCCCCAGTAGATGCCCCCATAGTGTCCCCCATATGCAAACAATGCCCCCAGTAGATGCCCCCATAGTGTCCCCATGTGCCAGCATTGTCCCCAGTAGATGCCCCCATAGTGTCCCCATGTGCCAGCATTGTCCTCAGTAGATGCCCCCATAGTGTCCCCATGTGTCAGCAATGTCCCCAGTAGATGCCTCCATGCTGTCCTCCATGTTTCAGCAATGTCGTCAGTAGATGCCCCCCCATAGTGTCCCCAAGGATGTGCCAGTAGATACCCCCATAGTGTCCCCCCATGTGCCAGCAATGCCACAGTAGATGCCCACATAGTGTACCCCATATGACAACAATTCCCCCAGTAGATACCCCCATAGAGTCCCTTATGTGCCAGCCATGCCCCCAGTAGATGATCCCATAGTTTCCCCTATGTGCTAACAATACCCAAAGCGCCACAGCAAAAAAAAAAAATAAATAAACATTTACCACGCTGTCAGCCATCCGATGCAGGCCTCTTCCGGCCTGTTTCTTGCTCTATACAGCACAAGGCCCGCAGCCTATCAGAGGAACAGGGGAGTGAGACCCCTCTCCCCTGCCCTGCTGCAGTGTTCATCTGCATCGCCGTCCTGAGGACGGTGATACAGATGAAAGTAGGGAGATGAGCGCTTCCACAATGCAAGTTCTCATCTCCTGCTGCATCGGATCGGGATTCAGCCACGGTTCTCCGATCCGGCTGTAATTTTAACAACCGGATCTGGGGAACTGGCTAAATTCCATGCCTGCACCCGCCGGCAGCCCGCAGCCAGGTATTGTTACAGACAGGGGAATCAGCGGGGGGGCACAGAGGTGAGTTCAGATTCAGGGACTTTAGGAGGGGACCACAGTAAATCAGTTTCTTATCACTGCACTGTATTGTATTTTTTCTATTTTCTAGCGTAATCGACCATTTAGTATAAGTTCCATTATTGATGGCGCAGTCCAGTGCAAATCTTGTCTAATGTATTAATTCCTGGAACAACCGTTTGAGGGTGCATATCTTTGTTCAAAATGTGAGCAAATTGCACATTTGGAATCGCAGATCATGTATCTAACTGGGCGAGATTCAATACTGAGAAGCATTGGTAATTTGGAACAGAGTTTGCTTCTCACTGAGCAGGCACTTAATGGGGTAGATGTGGGGAAGGGTGGTAGCAAGGAGGCTCAGGAAAGTGAGGTAGCTAGCTGGGTAACAGTTAGAAAGCTGGGTAGAGGAAAGAGTGCAAGGGAGGCTAGCCCTGATCTGACACACCTCAACAAGTTTGCAAGTTTGGCAGATGAGGGGGATGTCAGTTCAGGGAGAGCACTTCTGCAGCCGGACACTACCTCTGTCAGTCAGGGGAATGTCAGCTCCAGTAAGCAGGGAACCAGGAGAGCAGGGCAGGCAAGACAGGTGCTGATAGTGGGAGACTCAATTATTTAGGGTACAGATAGGGCAATCTGTCACAAAGACCAGGATCATTCAACGGTGTGTTGTCTTCCAGGCGCTCGAGTTCGATACATTGCGGATCGGGTTGACAGATTACTGGGAGGGGCTGGAGAAGATCCAGCATTCATGGTACATATGAAAACCAATGACAAAGTTAGAGGTAGGTTGAGTGCCCTTAAACATGTTTTTAGGGATTTAGGTCACAAGCTTAGGGCAAGGACCTCAAAGGTAGTGTTTTCCAAAATACTGTCTGTACCATGAGCCACACAAGAAAGGCAACGGGAGATTAGGGAGGTTAACAAGTGGCCCAAGAACTGGTGTAGGAAGGAGGGGTTTGGGATCCTGGAGAACTCGGCCAACTTCTCTGTCGGCTACAAGCTCTATCGTAGGGATAGGTTGCACCTCAATGGGGAAGGGGCAGCTGTTTTGGGGGAGAAGATGGCTAGAAGAATGGAGGAGTGTTTAAACTAGGGACTGGGGGAGGGTAATTATGTTATAGGAGGGGAAGATAGTGCAGATGGAGACCTGGGGCAAGGTAATTGAACTGGGGAAGGAATGGAAGGAGGGACTAGAACAGTTGCCAGAAGCCTGACTAATAAAACTGGTAATGTATAGGGTTACAGTCTATAAATAGAATTGCAAAGAAAGCGATAAATGACAAAAAGAAAGCATTTAAATCACTGAAACAGGAGAGGAGCGAGGAAGCATTTAGAAAAGATAAGGAAAAAAATTGAATATGTAAAAGACAAATAAAAGCAGGCAAACTAGACACCGAGAGATTAATTGCCAAAGAGAATAAAACTAACCCTAAAATTTTCTTCAATTATATAAATGGTAAAAAGTATAAGTGTGAAGGTGTCGGCCCTTTACAGAGTAATGAGGGGGGAGTTGCAGACAGCAATGAGGAGAAAGCAAAGCTATTAAATATTTTTTACTCCTCTGTATTCACTGAAGAAAATAAACTGTCAGATGAAATGCAGAATGTAAAAGTAAATTTCCCATTAAAAGTGCCCTGTCTAACCCAGGAAGAAATACAGCGACGTCTTAAGAAGATTAAAATAGACAAATCGCCAGGACCGGATGGCATACACCCCCGTATCCTAAGGGAATTAAGTTAAGTACTACTGTCATAGCCAGACCCTTTTTTCTGATATTTAACGGACTCTCTAATGACAGGGAGTGTTCCACAGGATTGGCACATAGCAAATGTGGTGCCAGTATTCAAAAAGGGTCCAAAAACAAAGCCTGGAAACTATAGGCCGGTAAGTTGAACATCTGTGATGGGTAAACTGTTTGAAGGTTCCAAGAGATGCTATCTTGGAGTACCTCAATGAAAATAAGCAAATAACACTATATCAGCATGGCTTCATGAGGGATCGGTCATGTCAAACTAATTTAATCAGTTTATCAGTTTCTATGAGGAGGTAAGTTCTAGACTTGACCGTGGCGAATCAATGGATGTCGTATATCTGGACTTCTACAAAGCATTTGACACTGTACCACATAAAAGGTTAGTATATAAAATGAAAATGCTTGGACTGATGGAAAATGTCAGTATGTGGTAAGTAATTGGCTCAATGATAGAAAACAGAGGGTGGTTATTAATGGTACACACTCACATTGGTTCACTAGTGGGGTACCACAGGGGTCAGTATTGGGCCCTATTCTCTTCAATATATTTATTCATGATCTTGTAGAAGGCTTGCACAGTAAAATATTAATTTTTGCAGATGACACTAAACTGTGTAAAGTAATTAACACTGAAGAGGACAGTATATGGCTGTAGATGGATCTGGATAGATTGGAGGCTTGGGCAGAGAAGTGGCAGATGAGGTTTAACACTGACAAATGTAAGGTTATGCCCATGGGAAGGAATAATGCAAGTCACCAGCACATAATAAATGGTAAAACACTGGGTAGCACTGACATGGAAAAGGACCTAGGAATTTTGGTGAACCACAAACTGAGCTGTAGAAACCAGTGTCAAGCAGCTGCTGCCAAGGCCAATAAGATAATGGTTTGCATCAAAAGGGGAATAGATGCCCATGATAAGAACATAGTCCTGCCACTTTACAAATCACTAGTCAGATCACACATGTTGTACTGTGTACAGTTCTGAGAACCTGTGAACAAGGCAGACATAGCAGAGCTGGAGAGGGTTCAAAGTAGGGCAACTAAAGTAATAACTGGAATGGGTGGACTACAGTACCCTGAAAGACGATCAAAATTAGGGTTCTTAACATTTGAAAAAAGATGACTGAGGAGAGATCTAATAACTATGTATAAATATATCAGGGGTCAGTACAGAGATCTCTCCCATTATCTATTTATCCCCAGGACTGTGACTGTGAAGAGGGGACATCCTCTGCGTCTGGACTAAAGAAGGTTTGTGCACAAGCATAGAAGAGGATTCTTTACAGTAAGAGCAGTGAGACTATGGAACTCTCTGCCTGAAGAGGTGGTGATGGTGAGTTCATTAAAAGAGTTCAAGAGGGGCCTGGATGTATTCCTGGAGTGTAATAATATTATAGGCTATAGCTACTAGAGATGGGTTGTTGATCCAGGGAGTTATTCTAACTGCCTGATCGGTGTCGGGAAGGAATTTTTTCCCCTAAAGTGATGAAAATTGGCTTCTATCTCCCAGGTTTTTTTTGCCTTCCTCTGGATCAACTTGCAGGACAACAGGACGAACTGGATGGACATAGGTCCTTTTTCAGCCTTATATATTACCATGTTAAAAACCATGACAGAAAATTCTATGTTAGTAAATCCAGATGCCGCTCCTTCTCTTCTGAGCCCTGGCATATCCCCAAATAACAGTTTACAACCATAATTGGGTTCACTTTTTGCCTGTTCAGGAAAAAGTGGGTAGCAAATTGTGCGGGGATATTCTCCTTTATGAAAAACCTGTTGAGTGAAGTGCTCGCTAGTCGCTACACCCCTTAAAAATTCATTGGGTGGTATAGTTTATAAAATGTGGTCACTTTTGGGGGTTTTATCTGTGGGGATACCTCAGGGTCTCTTCAAATACAACATGGTGCCCAAAGACCATTCCAGCAAAATCTGCCCTCCAAAAACCATATAGGGCTCCTTGCCTTCTGGACATTTTTTCTGATATATAGTGATATATTAGATCGCTCTAAAACACTGAGGTACAGTAATTCTATGTATAAAGTATCATATTAACTGAGAAGGTGGCAGCAGTTCAACAAGATGCACATGGTGATATATTAGACCTTCCTTCAATAATGAATAGTGTTCAGCGAGCATGCTCGGCCAAACTGTTGTTTATCTCGAGCATTGCGAAGCTCGGCACATCACGGTGTTCAGCCAAATACTGTGTGCCAGGATTTGAACTCACAGCCTTCTACTTTAGAGCAAAAAATCTTAACCACTATACTATACAGCTACATGTTAACCAGCAGTGAAATATAAAATGATACTTCTGCTATATAGGAATACTTACTACATGACAAACTACTATGAGGTTTTTCTTACACAGTTTATCATTCAGCTTTTTAGCTGAGTGGTTAAAGTCCTTGCCTCTAATGTAGAAGGTTGTGAGTTCAAATCCCGGCAGAAAATTTTCAGAAATAGAGGCTAAATTAGATTTAAATACACTGGGTGTCACCAAGCACTGATTCCATATATGGAGATAGCTATATATGGAGTAAGAGCAGGGTCTCCTAAGATGCGGACTCACACTGGGGGATTCCCTCACTGTACAGCAATATTCTGCATAGACCTCAGTGGGACCCGGCACGGTCCCCTCATCAGAGCAGGGGGTGCCTGGTTTAATGCTACTTGAACACCCGAGCACTTTTGTGCTTGATCAACACTAATAATTAATACTGAGGCACAGTAATTCTGTTTATAAAGTAACAGATTAACTGGGAATGCGGCAGCAGTTCAACAAGATGGACAAAGTGACTACACCTCAACCTGCACTGTCCCTATGTTCTCCCTTCATTCTTTAAAAACTCTTCCTATGATCTCCCTGCACTGTCCCTGCATGTTTCATATCCAATATTCTTCTAGTAACAGTTTTAGCAACAATGTCCCTTGCACTGAAAATGAAACAGAACGGTACATGAGCGAGATCTCAGGTGCATTCTGTCTGAAGAAATAGAACAAGGAGCCATCAACTTGGGGACAAAAAGCAGGACAGGGGTATGGTTAGCTTCACATAGAGTGCTAAAACTGCTGCCCCTTGCAGCCAATTTGCATAAACTGCCTGGAATTAATAAAGTTGTTTTTTGGCAAAATTTTCCATCAAATGAAACAGGCAAAGACATCATTGGAGACGTGATAACTGTAGCTGTGAGGTACTGTGGGCGGTTAGGGAGACATTATGGTAATGTGCGTCACCTTTAATGGCCACCGCAAGGACTTAGGAGCTATCTATGAAACCTAATTTAGGGTGATAAAAGGTAATACTATAAAAATATGCAATTTGAATCATTCATAGTCATGCATCATGCAAAAAGATACCCTTGCCTTTAGTAGCAAGTTGATGAAATGAACTATCTTTCATTCACATGGCAAAGTAGAATATTTTGAGTTATCTGGATTGGAACAGAAAAGGAACATTCCTCAGCCTGATATCTGACAGTTTTTTTATGTTCTTAAACTGACAAGTTGTCAGCAAGAGAAGATTGGTTAGTAGATCAGATTCACTATATAATCCCTTGAGTGGCCAAACTTTGACAATGCAATCATCTATGATCTTGGCTATAGGGACATTTACTATGGATATTAAACAGCATCATTTATATGACTTCTCATATATTTTATGTTGCTCAATTAATTTTTATTTTTTAGTCCTCATAGCTATTCCACTTTCAGAAATCTAGAGCAAAAGTACTTAACATGCTGACTGCTGTTCAAAACTGGACCACTGGTTCCAGCTGAACGGACCCCTGCATGTTCAGCTTTCAACAGTGTCTGCACATATACAGCTGAATACAATGGTGAAACATGGTGCCATCAGCATCCTGCCTCACCATTCCCCTGTCATTGGTGATTCAGCGCAAGCAGACGCGATACAGTGATGTCAATATTGTGGCTCAGCGCAGTAGGCACAATGATGTCACCGCATTGTACCTGCTTGCTTTGAACGGCCAATGACTAGTGTGGAAGCAGGAAAATAATAGCGGGGGAACATGGGGTAAGAGGATATTTAAACTAGAGGCAATATGGGGCATCGCTCCATGGAGGACACTTAAGGGAGTGTCACTCTGCACTGTTTGTAGGGGCATGACTGTGTGGGGACCACTTAAGAGGACAGCAAACTGTGTAGGGAGGCACTTAAAGGGGTATTCCCATCACAGACAATGGGGGCATATCACCCGCACCTACAATGAGAACGTGCAGCGCAGCCACCCTCCATTCATTTCTATGGGGCCGCCGAAAATGGCAACGGCGCTGGCTCGGCTATTTCCAGTGGCCCCATAGAAATTAATGGGAGCGGTCCCATTCACTTCTATGTGAGCAGCAGGGAGCAGAGCTTGGTGGTGGATGGGCCCCGGAAAATCCGGGGTCCTCCAGCCAGAGCTCTCCCTGCTCCGTTCTCGTTGTAGGTGCGGGTCTCAGAGGTGGGACCCACCCCTATCAAACAATGGGGGCATATCCTAGCAATATGCCCCCATTGTCTGTGATGGGAATACCCCTTTAAGGGGACATCACTGTGAGAGGGGCACCTACAGGGAATCTGTCACAAAAATTCTGAACTATTAGCTGCAGTATTACATAAGTACTGCTGCATATGAGTCAAAAAATTTTGAAGAACATCTCACTCAGCCTTGTAATCACCCTCTCCACATCTCCAGGTACACGGAGCAAATGCAGGGCTAGCCTCCTGCCAAAGTCCAGAAAATAAAGTGCAAGGCTCCATCACCAGTCCAGCCTAAATCTTCTAATATTAAGTTATGGAAGATGAAAAAAGTAAATTCATAAACTTGACCACTCGAAACACATACATCCTGTGTAGGATTTTACTTTTTTTCAGCTCAGCTTTAAATGCTAATAGCGGGGATCAGAGAGGGGAAGGGGGTGCCACTTAAGGAAACATCACTGTGTTTGGGGGCGCTTAGAGGGCATCTCTCTGTTGGTTGCACTTATAGGTTATAAGTTATAACTTAACTTAACTTATAACTTAAGGTGCCATCACTCTATGATACACATCACTGTGAAGGGCTACTTACGAGGATATTCTTCTCTGCGTGGGACACTGACAACGGCACTGCTCTGTGAAAGGGACATCATTTTGTCTCAGAGCCACCATATAGTAGGTGGCATTTTTGTGATAGTCTTATTTTGTTGAGACACTCATCATCTTTACTGTGTGGGTAGACACCAAATGGCCACAATTACTGTGTGAGGGCACAAAGGAAATTGGGTAGTATTAGAGGCATTGTTTATTACAAAAAAAAAAATAACATAGCATGCCACGTGCCACTGGTGTTCAGTCCTCTCGATGACTGACCCTGGTAAAGTATGTGGAGTGTGGACCTCTACAAAAGGTACATGATCATGTACCCTATAAAAAGCCTGCACCTATCCTACCCATCAGGATTACAGATTGACCCAGTTAAAGCAGAAGCCAGTTCGCCTTCAGTGGTTTGTATAGGATAAGGCCTCTTTCACACAAACGATTTTTTTAACAATATTCATTGCTTATAATCTCTTAAAGGAGTTTTCCAGGACCTATCAATCCAGTTTAATTATATATATCTTCTCTGCGAAATTTTCCAATATACTTACCGTCTGGAAACTGCATGGATCTGCTCCTCTGAAATCTGGCCATGTAGACTTTCTACTAGGCGCGCACCAAATGAAGATTTTTGGATCATGAAGTGACTGTTGATTGTGTAAATTTACTGTGTGCCGTGGCCTATTCTGTGAATTAACATACTTTATTGGACATGATATGCTGCAAGGGGTCCAAATGTCAATCCATGATCACATTCAACAGTCAATTGTAATATGCCACACTTCTGTTTATTCCCTTCCTTTAACTCTTGCACAATGGACACACGTTATGGCTTCAGGCGAAGCGATTTCAATACATGTCGACATGTTGTTCTGCCGACCTTTACCTGATAAGGTTATCATTTGTGTCGACTTCCTTGGGCATTCCCAACAAATTGCCTTCTCTTGACACTAACCTATCTCTTATTAAAACATAACTTTTATTGTATAAAGTATTAATAGTATTCAAAACTGGAGATCAAAATCCCTATTAAAATTGATTGGGCTATGTCTGTGGAAGAGGACTGTTCAGATGTGCCTATGTATTTTATTTATAGTGGCTACACTGCTGGTCGCGCGATCCAGCAGTCACAGCTAATCACCACAATTTCTGAACCTATAATCACGTCTTAGGTCCACACACCACTATTAGCCTACAAAGGATTAAAAACTATCCGGCACTGCACAGACTTCACGTGATTGGATGATTTTGCACTACGTAGTCAGAAGGGAGGGAATAGAAAGCTTTAAAAGCCCCTGCAAGTTACTATCAGCGTGCACACTGCCAGTACCCCTGAGGACGCCAAGTGTTTGGCAAAACATGTCGGCGGGCAGTGTCGGATAGTTTTTAATACTTCAGGAATTGTGGTGATTAGCTGTGGATCGTGGACCAGCAGTGTAGCCACTATAAAAACAATACATAAGCACATTTGAACAGTCCTCTACCACAGACATAGCCCAATCAATTTTAATAGGGACTTTGATCTCCAGTTTTGAATACTATTAATACTTTATACAATAAAAGTTATGTTTTAATAAGTGATAGGTTAGTGTCAAGAGAAGGCAATTTGTTGGGAATTCCCAGAATGTAAAAATGTGTTGATGCCTCTACACTAACCAAAGGGTCTAAAAATAGGTTTAAATTGACTTCCTTGGGCTTCTCATAATCCTCTACTGAATGTCTGCAACTATGCTGGTTGTATAAACATATAGGGGCAATTTATTATCCTGAAATATGCCTATATTAGGCATATTTCAGGGGCAGATTGTGCAATCTGCAACTTCTCCCTGTTCATGGGCTGGGAAGGGGACCGTCCGGGATACCCGTCTTATTTATCATTCTCTAAGCCTGTTTCATGTGTAAAAAATGGTGCAAGGAAGGTGTCTTACATTTAGACTGGCGCAAGATACATCAAAGTTATGTAGAGGCCTGCACCTCTTCATAACTTCGGCAGATCCACCGCCAAATATAGGGGTTATTAGGACCGGCGTCTAAAACGCCGGTCTTAAAAAATGGCCCCCATAGTTCTGTTTTTGGCATTAGCCGCAGATCCTGTGTTACATCACTTGCACACCAAACCATGTACACTTCTTTTTTTTTTTCAACATGAAGAACCAACAACACAGTTCTTTGTGTCTTTGAACGAGCGTGTGCATACATAGGCCCCAACAATCGCAATTGTTAGTGAATCGAATATGCCATGTTGGATACACATAAAACACTGCTGCCCTCAACAGAGAGTACCCTTTTCTTAAGCTACCGTTGTAAAATGAAAGCTGAGCTCTGATTGGTCGCTATGAGCAACAGACAGTTTTACTTGTAAAACCGTTGTGAGGACCAATAGCCATTGACCTGTAATCCTATGTACACTTTGATTTTTTTCCTTAGGAATGAAATGTAAAATCCACAGCATGTCATTTACAGACACAGAAGCTGTATATGCCCATTGCACTGCCATTCAGGCTTCGTGCAACCAACTTGAGATACGGTAAGCTTTGCCAGGACCATAAAGCTATTATCAGTTGTACTATTTTCAAAAATTGCTATGCAGAAATACAACTTTATGTCGATGTCTGTTTGGAACTTCCACCTGAGATTTGAGTGTGCTGGACAAGTACACTGCAGACTCAGTTAAGCAGAAGTAAAGTGGCTGCACACACTTCAGCAGCTTTCAGAAGAGGAAGAAATGAAGGCACCATCTGTGGACAGTTTCCTCTCATTAACTGTTTAATTGAATGGAAATATGATGCATATCACAATGTATAGGTATGAGAGTACTTTTGCCATAAAAGTGTGTAAGTAAGTACTGCTCATCTCGAGTACAAAACATATAATATGTAAAAAAAAAACATGGATATAACGAAGCACATAAAAGACACCTACAAGTACAAGTATGAGGCAAAGCATTCACTTGATGCCAATTACATGAGGTAATTCAGTGACAAACAACTCCCAAATATAATGTTACTGCTAGAACTGCTGATAGAAAGAGGAACTACATTTACAGAAGGGCGGGTTTTTGAAAATATCTATTATGCTGACAATGTAAGCTGCAAAAAGTTAGACCAGCACCTCCAAACAAAATGTAATAAAGTACAGGTGAAAGCTACCACGGCTGCAGTACAAAAGCAAACAGACACTATGGAGGTCGTTTATCGAACTAGTATAAAGTAGAACTGGCTTAGTTGCCCACAGAAACCAATCTAATTTCATCTTTCGTTGGAAAATGAAAGGAGCAATCTGATTGGTTGCTATGGGCAACTAGGCCAGTTTTAGTTTACACCAGTTTGATAAATGACTTCATATATATGCCGCACACTGCCCCATGCGCAAAGGCACATGCAAACACTGAAAACATGAATAAATGTAAATTCCAAAACTGCTATACTTATTATATCAAAATGAGATATCCTCTGCACACATTTTTTTTTATCACAATTGTGTTGGACCCATCTACCAATGGCAAGGTGGCTTCCAGAGATGGGATCTATACTAGCAGACACGCCTCTCCTGGGCCTAAGCATTTAAAATTCAGGGCAATGTAGAATCCATCCATATTGTGCTCTGGATTGAGGCCTTGGACAGATGGGCAGGAGGGCACGGTCCAAATGTAGGCAGCCCGCCTCCAAATGTACAATGCAGAAAACATAGTTAGACATCCAAACAAAGTGAATTTAGGCTAAGGTTCATACTATCACAGTAAACGCAAGTGAACACTATACGTAGCTGCACACTGGTCCACTTTCATATTGTTTGATGGTGATGGTATAACTTTGTTTTTTTTGCATTGTACATTGGGGGAGTAGATACTTCCATTTGGACTGTGCCCTCTTGTCCATCTGCCCAGGGCTTTTCAGCAGAGTACAATATAGCTCGATTCTACATCGCCCTGAATTTTTTAGGCTTAGGCCCAGGAGAGGCAATTCTGTTAGTGTAGTTCCCATCTGTTGAAGCCACATTGCTGTTGGTAGATGGGCACAACACAATATTGATAAAAATGTGTCATATAGTATATATAGCTGCAACGCATTTCAGATTTATCCATGATTCCAGTGTTTGCAGCAGGTGTCTGTGCGTGGAGCTGTGTGCTGCTGCAGACAATGTATGCCGTACACTTCTTCAGCACTGCAGGCTTATTATAAGAATCACAGGGTAGGTAGATCACACAGATGAGGATTTTTAAATTTGGCTGAACATAATACTCTAGTCCAGGGATCTATTGTCTGTAGACATTGCTTATCTCTCTGTGATACCCTGAGACATTGAATCGCACTTGTTTACAGGCAGATGTGACGCAAGGCTTTGTAAAACTGTGTGATACAGTAATTGACATTACATCTTACAGTGTCACAATCCAGCCCTAGCCTTGCTTTAAACTCTGAAGACGGATGTTTAAAGATATGCAAATAAGCCTCCAGGAGCAACAGGGGCGTTGCCATTACTCCTGGAGGCTCAGCTCTCTCTGCTACTGCGGCATGATCACATTTAGTGTCCATTCACACTACATTAATTCTGGGTCCATTCTGCAATTTCCGCATTCATTCCGCAAAACATGCGGACAGCACACGGTGTGCTGGGCATCATTCTATGAGGGGGCACAGCTGGGCATAACCTGTGAAGGGGCACAATGCTGGGCATAATTCTATGAGGGGGCACAGCTGGGCATAACCTGTGAAGGGGGCACAATGCTGGGCATAATTCTATGAGGGGGCACAGCTGGGCATAACCTGTGAAAGAGGCACAATGCTGGGCATAATTCTATGAGGGGGCACAGCTGGGCATAACCAGTGAAGGGGGCACAATGCTAGGCAGAATTCTATGAGGGGGACAGCTGGGCATAACCTGTGAAGGGGGCACAATGCTGGGCATAATTCTATGAGGGGGCACAGCTGGGCATAGAGACATAGAAACATAGCAACATAGAATGTGTCGGCAGATAAGAACCATTTGGCCCATCTAGTCTGCCCAATATACTGAATACTATGAATAGCCCCAGGCCCTATCTTATATGAAGGATGGCCTTATGCCTATCCCATGCATGCTTAAACTCCTTCACTGTATTTGCAGCTACCACTTCTGCAGGAAGGCTATTCCATGCGTCCACTACTCTCTCAGTAAAGTAATTCTTCCTGATGTTACTTTTAAACCTTTGCCCCTCTTAATTTAAAACTATGTCCTCTTGTAGCAGTTTTTCTTCTTTTAAATATTCTCTCCTCTTTTACCGTGATGATTCCCTTTATGTATTTAAAAGTTTCTATCATATCCCCTGTCTCTTCTTACTTCCAAGCTATACATGTTAAGGTCCTTTAACCTTTCCTGGTAAGTTTTGTCCTGCAATCCATGTACTAGTTTAGTAGCTCTTCTCTGAACTCTCTCCAAAGTTTCAATATCCTTCTGCAGATATGGTCTCCAGTACTGCACACAATACTCCCAATGAGGTCTCCCTAGTGCTCTGTAGAGCGGCACGAGCACCTCCCTCTTTCTACTGTTAATGCCTCTCCCTATACACCCAAGCATTCTGCTGGCATTACCTGCTGCTCTATGACATTGTCTGCCCACCTTTAGGTCGTCTGATATAATGACCCCTAAATCCCTTTCCTCAGATACTGAGGTTAGTACTGTATCACTGATTTTATATTCTGCTCTTGGGTTTTTACGCCCCAGGTGCATTATCTTGCACTTATCGACATTAAATTTTAGTTGCCAGATTTTTGACCATTCCTCTAGTTTTCCTAAATCCTTTTCCATTTGGTGTATGCGGATCCTCAGGACAGGTAAGAACTACTTTTGGGAAGTGGGAAAGAAAAAAATATAACTAAAAAAACAAAAAACGAATATTCGAAATAGCGAATTTATAGCGCTATATTCGAAATATTCGTGAATTAGCGAAGTGCCGATATTCGCGATAAAAATTCGCTATTCGAATATTCGCGCTCAACACTACTTGGCATGCTGATTTCAGCAGTCTGTCACATTTGAGTATTTGTGCAGAAGGTTTTGAAAATGTAGAAGTGCACCCTCTTTACCTTTTAGTGCAAACTCACCAAAAAGGTCATTGCTGTATGAGAGTGGAGAGCAGCAGAGACCAGAGCAGCTCCAGAATGGCAGCTGTGGTCTATAAGTGGAGGAGAGTATTGCTTCTATTTAATTTTTAACGGAATAAAAAAAAAAATATTCTCCCCATGAAATCCCTTTCATGTACTTTTACAGCTGTCTAAGGATTGATTCATAAGAATTTATTCTACTGTTATGGAGTAAATCCACTAGATCTGCCCTGGTGATCTGTAAGTGCAAAGTGTCAAGAAGTAGCAGGGCGAATCTAGGTTTGCCAGATGTCTGGAAAATACAACCTACTTGCAGTGTGCCTTCTGCCTCATGGTCTGGGGCTGTTTCTGATGGTTTAGGTTCTGCCCCTGTGAAGGATAATGTTAATGATACAGAATAGAAAGAACAATTATATGCCTCCATGTTTGTTGCAACAATTTGGGGACGGTCCTTTCTTTTTCCAACATGACTGTGTCCCAGTGCTCAAAGCAAGGTCCATAAAGACATGGCTTAACAAGTTTATGTGGAGGAACTCAAGTGGCCTGTACAGATCCCTGACTTCGACCTTATCGAACATATTAACAGCTTTTCATTTGAAATGAGATGACAAGTTAGCTATCAGATAGCTGTGTGCAATTGTTAGCTCTTTCTAATCCGAGGTGGTTAGGAGATGGTATCGGTTATACAATGAGGCATCAGACCTCCAACCCATGTATATTTCCCCTTGCAGTGAATATACTATTAGAGCTAACAGTAATGGTCCACATGCTTATAGCCATATAGTGCACATCGTACCAGCTTTTTTTTTGTATTTCAGCCTATTCTAGAAGTACAATTTTACAGTATGCCCTTGGACCAAAAATGTTTGTTCACCTCTCTATCAGGAAATTGAGCATACTGTGATTCCCTAATACAATTGGGATCTAAAATAGATCTTCGAGACAAGATTAAAATACTTTAATCATTCCGACCAACGCTGTGGGTATTGTCTTACCAAGTTTCTGTAATTACCTCCCTACCACTGAGTGCTGCAGGGAAACCGCCTTTCCAGAACAGTTTACATAAAACTGTAAAATGAAATTCATTACAGTAGTTTAAAAGATGTGGAAGCCTCAATGCTTACTAGTTTTCATGTAAGAATAGCATATATCACTTCTACCCAGCACCACAGCAACAGATCGTATAGCATATTGCAGATATTTTTTTTTTTTCAGTTGAAGGACGAAGCCACAGTAAAAAGGGAAGCAATGAGAAACCAAAGTAATTATTATATTGAAAACCCTTTAGCTCTAAAAATGTACTATTCATAGAAACATACACGAGTGTTGCATGGCAACTGGCTGTAACCATGCATATACATATACGAGAACAGTCCCTACAGTGTTAGTCCAACTAATATATTTTATTTATGAAGAGTTTGATATGGACCCATTTAAAATATGTATAACATAACTTAAAGTGTATCTATCATCACAGTTTTCTTGTCCATGAATCAGTAGTACACGTGACTATAAGAAACCCTGTAATATATCTTATTAGTAAAAAAAAAATGGCATCTGCTTCATCTTTCTCAAAAGCCTGCAATTCTCCATTTCTCATCCTCAGTCTTTCTGCAAATGTTCAGAAACATCTTCATATGTGTATTAACAGAATACAGGGAGGTGGGAGAGGGGGATGATGCAGCTGCAGCTTTTCTGCATATGTACATGAGTGTGTGTGTGTGTACGTGTGCGCATTTATCTGTGAGACTGCTGGCTTAAAGGGAACCTGTCACCTCTACTATGCTACCCTCACTGAGCATTTCTAAATGTTTATTGTGTTGCCCTAAACATATAAATTACACTTTTAATTTCATCTGCAGCCAAATTAAATAAGTATGATGCATTTTGTACTTCCCGCCTTTTATGCAAATTAACATAAAAGAGTCATATCTTACTTGTGTGACCAGAAAAGAGTAATATTTTCTCTGAGTCAAGCTCCTCAACTCCGCCTAAGAAACGTCCCTATAGATAAAATCTAGCAGATTCGCTGTCAATCAAAGTCTAGGGGAAGGGAAATAGGCACTGATGGTGTGAGGGGAAGGAATCATTTATGCAAATGAGCATAACGGCAGGAAAGCTTTAGAGCAGGCATGTCCAAACTCTGGCCCTCAAGGTGTTGCAGAACTACAACTCCCATCATGCTCTTCTGTAGGTTGATAGCTGTAGGTTGTCCAGGAATGATGGCAGTTGTAGTTTTGCAACATCTGGAGGGCCGGAGTTTGGACATGCCTGCTTTAAAAGGTGATATAATAGGACATGTTAGTCCTGAGAAGGTTATGGATGGATCGCTGGTAACTATCAAGGTAGACCAAACACTAATCTGATCCTAACCTCATCGAGGTAGTACCCGTTAACCTTAAATGTATAACACTAAGGTACTCCAATCTCTTATGAAAAATATCAATCTTTGTTAAATATCCTTTAAAATACACATTAATTACCATAAATAAGAGGAGAAACAAGAAAAATATGCGCCATACAACTTGCTTTGCCACATAAACGCAGCACAGTGTAGATCCTTAACCAGAGGTGCACTATTAGTAACCCTTTAGTGATCAGACCTATTCCGTCCAAAAAAGACAAACCCGTCTATATGGGACTAGACACGATCTACCTAACAATCAAATAGTCATTCCCCCCGGTGGAAAAACACTAGCAACTAGTGCTTACCTCAGCCGCATACACCCAGTCAAGCAAGAAGGCGCACCCCTCGACGCGCGTTTCGCGTACAGCTGGTTGGCCCAGACTTATGTGTCTACATGGTATAATGCATACGGAGTATATGTTTTTTCCAGGAAGCATTCTACACACTGTCCATGATGACATCCTGATGGTCAGTGGTTCATCTATGAAGATGCCTGTGAAGAATCTTTGGATCCATTTTTTGCCCTATGTGTGTTATCCATATACCACGTACACTTCTAAGCTGAAAATTGGTTTCAAGAGCATCTACAGTACAAGCAATGATCTGCAATAACCAAAGACCAAACATGGATGGCAAACTGTCGCAAACTGTGAGGTTTTTGAAATTTGTGCAAGTAGCATTTCTTTGCTGGCCTTCCCATTTTTCTGAAAAGTTGGTGTGGCGAGGGTGGGGAGTTACCATCTGCCTCCTGTGGGGAGTCGCTCTGGTAGATAGCGGTGCGGGTGCAGTACAGAGGCAAAAGGGAGTCCAGAAAGTGCAGCAAAACAGTGTTTAATTCACACTTGCATAAAGTATACAGCAAACAGTCACTTGGTGTTAATTCACACCCATCAGAAAAACGTGAGGCAAAACAAAAAGTCACATACAGGTTCCAATCACCTGGGAGGTTTAGGTGCAGGTTCGCACCTGGCTGTCAGCCCAGCCGCAAGACAATTCACCACAGGCTTCCAGGCCGACTGCACACCTCCTTGCTGGGCTCTTGCTTCCAGCCCAGGGAGCTCCACAGCACGATCAGCAGCTCCAGGACAATCACAGAGACAGCTGCTGGTGCTGGCTGAGTTTTAAACCCAGCCCCAAAACCAGGACTGGGTCGTGGGGAGCAGCCACCCACCCTACACTTTAGCTGCTCCCGGTAAGAGCCGGCCCGGATCGGCTTTGCAGCCACGCTATTTAGCAACTGTGTCAGTAGCACTATCTGCTACTGACATCAACAAAACGGCTCTTACCTCACCGAGGCTATGAACCTCAGTGACACGTACCTGCCATCTACGACGGCACACTGCACCTTACCACATACCCCCCCCCTTTGTTCAACCCTGAGGGGGTGGACACACGAAAAACAGTGTACCCGGGAGAGGGCATCTGCATTTTTCAACAACCGGCCCTCTCTGTGCTCCACCGTGAATTTAAAATTCTGTAGGGACAGAAACCACCTGGTGACCTTGAGTGGGGAGTGGTCGGTCACCAGGCGGAAGCTTCTGCCCAGCAGGTAATAACGGAGGGCCTCGAGTGCCCACTTGATGGCCAGGCACTCTCTCTCGACTATGCTGTACCTGGCCTCGGCTGGGGTGAGTTTGCGGCTGAGGAAGACAACGGGATGCTCCTCCCCGTTGACTTCCTGCGACAGTACCGCACCAAGGCCAACCTCAGAGGCGTCGGTCTGGACAACGAACTCCTTCTTGAAATCGGGCGTCACCAAAACCGGGGACCCACACAGGGCCGATTTCAAGGCGGAGAAAGCCTTTTCTGCTTGCTCGTTCCAACGGACCGTCCCTGTCTTGCGCCCCTTTAACAAGTCTGTCAACGGCGAAGCTATAGTGGCAAAGTGGGGCACGAACCTCATGTAATACCCCACAATTCCCAGGAACGACTTTACCTGTCTGGTGGTGACCGGTCGGGGCCAACTCCGTATTGCCTCTACCTTATTTACTTGAGGCTTGATGACTCCCCGCCCAATGACATATCCCAGATATTTAGTTTCTTCCAACCCAATCGCACACTTCTTTGGATTGGCGGTTAGTCCAGCTTTCCTCAGGGCATCCACTACCGCCTGCACTTTGGGCAAATGGCTTTCCCAGTCGGTGCTGTGGATGATTACATCATCTAAGTAGGCCGAGGCGTACCGACGATGAGGTCGCAGCACAATATCCATTTACCTTTGGAAGGTGGCGGGGGCACCATGCAGGCCAAAGGGTAACACCTTGTAATGATACAGTCCCTGCGGAGTGACAAAAGCGTTTTTTTTCCTTGGCCGACTCCGTTAAGGGTACCTGCCAGTACCCTTTAGTGAGGTCTAACACAGAAAAATAACGGGCTTGCCCTAAATTCTCAACAAGCTCGTCTACCCGGGGCATGGGATACGCATCAAACTTGGACACTTTATTTAACTTGCGAAAATCGTTGCAGAACCGCAACGTCCCATCCGGCTTGGGTATTAGGACTATGGGACTGGCCCACTCACTTTTCGACTCCTCAATGACATCGAGCTTCAACATTAACTGCACTTCCTCCGCGATGGCCCGTCGCCGAGCCTCGGGTACCCGGTATGGTTTTAACCGGATCTTGGCCTGAGGCTCAGTGACGATGTCATGTTGGATGAGAGACGTGCAGCCAGGGAGGTCCGAGAACACATCCGTGTTCCGACTGATGAACTCCCTGACTTCCTGAACTTGTTTGGAAGACAGGCTGTCTGCAATTTTTACCGTGGTTACGTCTTCACAGGTCTCGAACTGTGGGGCTGGACCCTTTTCACCTAGAAGCCCTGGCCGGGGGCTGTGGTCGTCGGCCGTGTCCCTATCTTTCCACGGCTTTAGCAAATTCACGTGGTACACCTGCTCCGGCTTGCGCCGCCCTGGCTGGTGTACTTTGTAATTTACCTCCCCTACCTTCTCGATTACCTCATAAGGGCCCTGCCACCTAGCTAGGAACTTGCTGTCCAGGGTGGGTACCAGAACCAAAACCCGATCTCCCGGATTGAAGTCCCGTACCCGAGCCTGACGATTGTACACCCTACTCTGGGCTTGTTGCGCTGCCTCCATATGCTCCCGGACCAAGGGCAACACCCTTTCCATCCGTTCCTGCATCTGGGCGACATACTCAATGACACTTTTGTGGGGGACAGGCTGTTGTTCCCACGCTTCCCTAGCGATATCCAACAGGCCCCGAGGGTGTCTGCCATAAAGCAGTTCGAAGGGCGAGAACCCAGTAGAGGCTTGGGGCACCTCTCGCACTGCGAACATGAGATAGGGCAGAAGCAGATCCCAGTCCTTCCCATCTCTAGATACCACCCTCTTTAACATATTTTTTAAAGTTTGGTTAAACCTCTCAACAAGACCGTCTGTTTGCGGATGGTAAACAGACGTCCGTAACTGCTTTATACGCAACAATTTACACAGTTCCCTCATAACTTTGGACATAAAAGGGGTCCCTTGGTCTGTCAGAACCTCTTTTGGCAGGCCCACATGGGAAAACATTTCCATTAACTCTTTGGCAATGAGCTTAGCTGAGGTATGTCGCAGAGGCACCGCCTCCGGATACCGAGTGGCATAGTCGAGAACTACCAGAATGTGTTGGTGGCCCCTGGCAGACTTTGGTACAGGCCCAATTAAATCCATAGCGATTCGCTCAAACGGTACTTCAATAATTGGCAGAGGTACCAGAGGACTACGGAAATGTGGCTGGGGGCTAGTTATCTGACAGGTTGGACAGGACTTACAATAATTTTCTACCTCCTTGAACACACTGGGCCAATAAAACCGCTGCAGTATGCGGTCCTGGGTTTTCTGCCACCCCAGGTGTCCCCCAAGAACATGTTGGTGGGCAAGCTCCATGACAAGCTTGCGACACGCTGTGGGCACCACCAACTGTTCAACAGGTTCACCCAGATTTGGTTCACCCGATATAACATTTCTTGGTGAACAACAAAGCGGGGAAATATTAACTCAGCCGCTGGTTTCTGGGGTTTACCATCAATTTCCAGCACATTCTCCCAGGCCCTGGTTAGGGTTTGGTCCCGGTGTTGGGCGGTCCCAAAATTATCTCCGGAGACGTGGAGGTCTGCCAACTCAGGTCCTGGTGGCAAGTCCTCCATGTCTCCCACCATTACACTCAGTGGGGGTGTCTCCCCCTCTATCACAGAAGTGGTGGTCACCCCTACCGCAGGCCCTTTGGACTCGGGCTCCCAGGGCTCTGGTCTCCCACTGGAATCAGGCCACTCTGCTAGGGTTACCCCTGTCTCATGGTTATTAGACACTTTCGTCTCAGGCCATAGTGATGGAAAACCAGGGAAGTCTCTCCCAATTATTAGTTCATAAGGTAACTTTGTGGAGATCGCCACTTCACAAGTCCATGTGCCGGCCACCGTGGACAGAGTCATTACGGCAGTGGGATAGTCCTTTAAGTCTCCATGTATGCACACCACACCAACTTTCCGGCCCGTATACTGGGAGGGCTGTACCAGGGCAGCACTTGCCAGGGTTACTAGGCTCCCTGAGTCCAGCAGCGCCACTGCCAGATTATCACCCACTTGTACCTGTCACAGGTGACGATTGTCTATTGTCTCGGGGGTGCCGGTTGCACACAGTCTCCGGGCATACATGGAAGCCCGGTACCCATAATTAGTCTCCATGGGTTCTCCCCGATGTGGGCAGTCGGCCCTTACGTGGCCAGGCTCCTGACACCGCCAGCAGACAATCGGAGCCGGGTCTACAGGGGGTACACCCCGAGCAGGTTTCTCGGGTATCAGTCGTCAGGACGGGATGGGAGACCTCCGGGGTTTGACCGGCCCCCTCCCAACAACACCCCCTTGCAAGACTTTTGTGGCCTCATATCGCTCCACCAGATCAACCATTTCAAGGGCATTAGTGGGGGATACCTGGCCGATCCAGTGCTGAAGGGGGTAAGGCAGGGCCCTCCAGAACATGTCGGCCAGCAGACGGTCCAGCATAGCAGCCGGACTTAGAACATCAGGCTGCAGCCACTTTTGCAACCTGTGCAGCAACTCATAGTATTGCGGCCTGGCGGGTTCAGCCGTTTTAAAGTCCCACTGGTGGACCCACTGAGCCCGGGCCAACACGTTTACCCCCAGTCTGGCCAGGATCTCCACCTTCACCGTGGGGTAATCAGCAGCCTGGTCATCTGCTAAGTCAAAAAAAACCTGCTGGGGTCCGGACGCCAGGAATGGAGCGACCACCTCGGCCCACTGGTCACGGGGTAACTTCTCCCTCACGGCCACCTTCTCAAAGACCGCCAGATACCTCTCAACGTCGTCCGAGGGGGTCATCTTTGGGATCGCCGCACGGACCGCTTTCCGGGCATCATGGACATAGTGGGATGCTCCTGCAGCTTGTAACGCCATCACGTGCTGTAATAGCAGCTGGTTGGTCTCCCGCTGCTGCACGTTAGCCTCTATGAGAGCTTTCACAGCAGCCTCCATGTTGCCAGAAATTCCTGCTTGTAACTTTGCCGGCATAATATAGGACATCCAGTCGTGCCCAGCAAAAACAAAAATTTTCGGCGTTCACGCCAGCCTCACTGCGCATGCCCGCATCCGACACCAAATGTGGGGAGTCGCTCTGGTAGATAGCGGTGCGGGTGCAGTACAGAGGCAAAAGGAAGTCCAGAAAGTGCAGCAAAACAGTGTTTAATTCACACTTGCATAAAGTATACAGCAAACAGTCACTTGGTGTTAATTCACACCCATCAGAAAAACGTGAGGCAAAACAAAAAGTCACATACAGGTTCCAATCACCTGGGAGGTTTAGGTGCAGGTTCGCACCTGGCTGTCAGCCCAGCCGCAAGACAATTCACCACAGGCTTCCAGGCCGACTGCACACCTCCTTGCTGGGCTCTTGCTTCCAGCCCAGGGAGCTCCACAGCACGATCAGCAGCTCCAGGACAATCACAGAGACAGCTGCTGGTGCTGGCTGAGTTTTAAACCCAGCCCCAAAACCAGGACTGGGTCGTGGGGAGCAGCCACCCACCCTACACTTTAGCTGCTCCCGGTAAGAGCCGGCCCGGATCGGCTTTGCAGCCACGCTATTTAGCAACTGTGTCAGTAGCACTACCTGCTAATGACATCAACAAAACGGCTCTTACCTCACCGAGGCTATGAACCTCGGTGACACGTACCTGCCATCTACGACGGCACCCTGCACCTTACCACACTCCCCACATATAGCATCTTTTATGCCAGTGTTCTGGTGTAAAAGAACACTGAAATCTATATCAGACAGGGCCTGTGCATAAATATCAATATAGGCACACACAGAGTCGGGACAAGGTATTTCAGCACCCTAGGTGGGGCAGGCAAATTGTGCCTGCCCTGTGAATCAATTAAAAGTTAAATTATTTCCTAATAAATATATTAAAACACATTTAAAAGAAGCAGTAAAGGGCAGACCCAGAGACTTGCAGGTGACGTCTCCACGGATTTGAGTTCTTCACTTAATTTTCTTTTTCTTTTCCAGACCGTCACAGACAGGAATCTTTGGTCAGGGGTGTGAAGCCCCCTTTGCTACATAAGAGTAAAAAGACACCAGTGTTACTACATGGGACATGGTAGATGGGGGACTATTACAGATTTTGCAAATCAGACCACAGATAGGCCCCTGTTTTTATACAGGTCTCTGTCATCCTGCTGCTACTCCCAATACTGTGCCCACTGTGCTCCCACAAACACTATACTGTCAGAAATAATACAGATACCCCCATATTAATAGTGCTCCCAGACTGTCGTGGTTAGTAATAGTGCCCCCAATGGTAATAATACTCCCTAAGAGTTCCCCAATTAGCAATCTCCTCCATAATGTGAGCAATAATAATGCAACCTACAGTACCCCCAGTAGAAATAATGCTACCAGTGCCCCCAATATTTATAATGCCCCTCCTGCAGTGCCCACTGTAGATTCAATGCTCCCTTGCAGTTATAATTGTCTAGTAGTGCCCTCTGTATTATAATGCCCAATATAGTGCTTATATATGTGTGTATATATATATTTATATATATATATATATATATATATACATAATGTGATGCCCCCCAGGGCTCTGTCACCTCCTAGGTTTATAGGAATGCCCAGTGGTGTGGTGTGGCTTATATATGTCACAGTGCTCCTACCTGGATACAGGGGAATCCCAAGCTTAGGCACCAAAGGAAATAAAGGGGAATAGTTGAGTTAGGGGATAAAGAATAACTTGAGCCTAGATCTTGGTAAACTTTAACAGCAGCTTTACTTGGCTAAACTTGATTCCAGACAATATTCAGGCTTTTCTTAAATTCTGGCTTTCCCTTGGTTGCAGGCTTTGGCATAAACTGACAGGCAAACTTGGTAACTCTGCTTTCTCTCTTTTTCTGCTGGACTGACAGGCTTGCTTAATAACTCAGCTTTTTTTTTTTTTTTTTCAAAACTCTTTTTATTCGTTTTTATATATAATGCAATACTGTATATCGGCATTACGTTTGGGCACGACACATAAAACAATATAGGCACAAACAGTTATATAATAATGAGAGCAGATCATCAAGATATGGATTTAGAGTATTATTAGATCAGTTCACATAGAGATATAGCGCAACACGCCTAAACAAAAAAACAAGGAATATAGTCAAATATGGCACTTGTGGCACTGCTAAAAAGAAAAAAAAAGGGGGGGGGGGAGGCGAGGTACCACGGTGGGGAGGGATTATATAAGAGACATTTGCGGAGAAGGGGTCCATATACAGTCGGTGGGCTGACAACAGAGATGTCAATACATGTAGGAAGCAGTACTAGGTGAAGTTAGTATAGAAATTTTATGTTATAGAAGTTAGAGCGTGCGAGAATGTGAGGACGAGTAAATAATTGTAGTTACTGGTGGATTCGTATTAAGTGGAAAAATGTATATGTAGAGCTCAAGGGTTCCAGATGGACTTAAATATAGTGATGAGCGGCAGGGGCAATATTCGAATTTGCGATATTTTGCGAATATTTGGCATATTTGTGGTTATTTTCTTGTGAAAATTGGCAATGTAATATGCATGTAATGCAGGTGTGGGTCACTATAGCTACATTTTTCAAGCTGCTAGAAGTTTCCTGAGACTGGAGAAAATGGTTGGCATGGCAGAACATTAGTACAATAGCTTTATATGCAGATAGAGTGCTCTGATGTATTCGCGATTGCGAAAATCGGCAATTAATGATGCGCATATTTTTGCGCAATACGTGGAACTTCACATTTTATCAGGTCTGACTACATATTACTGATTGGTGCACTAAATATTGTTGTGAACTTGTGACATCACAGCACTATGTATGTTGCATGTATGTGTGGACAGCAGAACCGATCACACTACCTAACACCCTGCACAGCTACACTATATCAAAAAGGGAGGTTAAAATATGACAAAAGGTAACAAGTTAGTGCACAGTTGAGATGTCGCGAACATAAAATGTTCCGTTCGCGAACGGCGAACATGAATTTATGCAAATGTTCGCGAACATCGAACAGGGCGAACCGCCATAGACTTCAATAGACAGGCGAATTTTAAAACCCACAGGGACTCTTTCTGGCCACAATAGTGATGGAAAAGTTGTTTCAAGGGGACTAACACCTGGACTGTGGAATGCCGGAGGGGGATCCATGGCAAAACTCCCATGGAAAATGATGTAGTTGACGCAGAGTGTGGTAAGTTGAATTCACAATGCGATTAATATAACCTGCATTAATCGCATTGCGAATTCAACTTAGGGCTGGGTTCCTAATGGTTGTGTTGCTAGAATATAACGAAGATTGAATTCTCAATCTTCATTATATTCTAGCAATACAACCATTAGGAACTTAGCTCTAAGTTGTAATCGCAATGCGAATAATACTTACAATTATTAATCGCTTTGCGAATCCATTTGATGCCTCTATTTGATTGTATATTACAGTTGACTATGACTACCACCAACGTTCTGCTGCCTCCAAAGCAAGATATCTGAACCCCCCAGGGGCCATTTGGGTGTTTTTGATAGAAAACGCATCAAAAACGCATCTGCGTTTTTATATCTTGTAAATCCCTTGAGAGAGGGTCTAGAGCTTTGGACAGTGTTTTATCTAGGGATTTTTGAAACAAGGAGCGGGACATTGGGAGAGAATTCTGGTGTGGTGGAGTATCTGTATCACTGTCCGTATCATCTCCAGTATTTACTTGGGCCATAGGGAGAGAGACTTTGGAAGGTGTGATCATTTTTTTGAGTAGAGGAATTGGAGTTTTTCTTTTTTATATATTTATCCAGAGTGTAGAAATGGAAATAGAAACTCCGGGGTGTTATATATATATATATATATATATATATATATATTGCTCCCCCGATAGTTTCAGTATAAAATGCTCCTGTCACGAGGATGTCACAACCTATCGCTGACCCTGTTGTACCTGGGGTCAGAAGGTTGTAGCGGGTGGCTACTTGCTCAGTTTCTCAAGAGGTCGCTCCATAAACTAGTGGTGACAATGGACCAGGTTTTCCTGCTTAGGTTTGCGATCAATTTTGTCCCATTTAGAAATCTGTAGCTTTTCCTTTCAGCTGTTCTTTGTCAGCCACTCCCAGCTACTATATATTTTCCTATTCTGCCAAAGTTGCTGTCGGGCTAGTGGAAGGGTACTCCTCTTCTCTCCCCTCTGTGCCGCATGTCTGTTACCTGCCAAATCAGATATGATATCATATCTGGCCCCTATTTTGAAAAAATAAAATAAAAATTAAGATCCACTATGGATCCTATTGATGCTTTGGCAAAGGTCTTCCTCTTGAAGTGACAGAATTGAGGGCGTCGGTCCTTCAGCAGCAGCAGACCTCGAGCCCAGTGGTTGATATGGGCAACCAGGTCAATCCGGAACCTAAGGTTGCTCTCCCTGACAGATTTTCTGGAGAGACAAATTTGTGGTGTTCTTTTTCAAGGTGATTCTCAATCCTGGACTTTTTCGTTACCAGCTGGTACCCAGGCCCTCCAGTCGGTAGATGCCTTTTTGGGACCCTAACTGAGTCTCTCTAGCTGAGTCTAGAGTACTGTGGCTTCAGCAGGGAGATCGTTCAGTGGAAGTTTACTGTTCTGAGTTTCTAAGGTGGGCCACAGATACTCTGTTGAATGACCCAGCTCTCAGGAGCCAGTTTTGCCAGAGGTTGTCAGAGAAAGTAAAAGATGTGCTTGCACTGTATAAGACTCCTGTCTCTATGGAGGCCGCTATGTAGCTATTGTGGTAAGGTGCAAGGTACCGTTGTCGACGGGAGGTATGTGTCACCGAGGTTCCTGGCCTTGGGTTTGAGAGTTCTGATCCATGCTGTTCTGTGTGGAGTTCTCTGGGCTGGAAGCAAGACCCCAAGCAAGGAGGAGTGCAGACGGCCTGGAAGCCGGAGGTCGATCGCCTTGCGGCTGGACTGACAGCCAGGTGCGAACCTGCACCTAAAGCCTCCCAGGTGACTGGAACCTGTTTTGGACTATTTTGTTTTTCTGCACGTTTTCTGATGGGTGTGAATTAACACTAAGTGACTGTTTGCTGTGTATTTGCTACAAGTGTGAATTAAACACTGTTTGCTACACTTTCTGGACTCCGTTTTGCCTCTATACTGCACCCGCACTGCTATCTACCAGAGCGACTCCCCACACTATCTATAAGAATTAATAGACGCCTTAGGGATAGGCTGAGGACTTCTTGTTCTCCAGAGACTTTTCTCACGCAGGAGTCTGTTTGTTCTGAGTCAGATGAACCTATGCCACTAGGGGGAGCCTCTCGTCAGGTTGGCCCTACTGGGGTTTGCTGTAAGACTGGGGTTTGTTTTTTCTTTGGTCAGAGGGGTCATTTTATTGGAGCTTGTCCATTCGTACCCAAAAAGAAACAAGCGTCGAAAAATTAGTGACCCCAGGTTGTGCGGAGGATGACAACCTGGGTGTATACATCTCCTCGATACAAACGTCTCTGTTTGTTTTGCCAGCTATGATAGTTTTGGGTAATAAAACTGAGATAATTTCCGTTTTTCTGGACAGTGGGGCGGTGGTCAATTTGGTGGATGCCCGATTCGCTCAGACTCTGGGTTTTTCTTTTAGTTCTTTACCTAGATCTATCCCCATATTTGCTATTGACTCTGCTCCTCTTACACAGGGGAACCTGACACACATTGTACATAACATACATCTTCAGATGGGGGCCCTCCATAATGAGTTTATTTCTTGCTATGTCCTTGAAGGTCTTCTTACTCTTATGGTATTTGGTCTTCCCTGGTTGGTAGCGCATAATCCTGTTGTTGATTGGCAGGCCAGGGAGATATTGGAGTGGACTTAACATTGTAGGGACAATTGCCTAAGTAGCAGTTGCTCAGCCACCTCCATTACAACCTCACCAGCATTTGTGTCCGACTTTGAAGATGTTTTCTCTGAGAAGGGGTGTCAGGAGTTACCACCCCATTGTCCATATGATTGCCCAGTTAACCTGCTACCTGGAGTAAAGTTACCTAAGACCAGGTTATAGAATCTTTCTGGCCTCGAAAGACAAGCCATGAAGGACTATATTTCCAAGAGTCTGGCTAAAGGACATATCAGACCCTCTTCTTTACCCATGGCTGCAGGGTTCTTCTTTATGAAGAAGAAAGATGGGGGCCTGCGTCCTTGCCTAGATTTCCGTGAACTAAATCGGATAACTATCCCCTATCCTTTTCCTCTAATTTCTGACCTTTTTAAACAGATTGCTGGTGTGAAATGGTTTTCCAAAATGGATTTAAGGGGAGCCTACAATCTGATTTGCATCAAAGAGGAGGATGAGTGGAAGACAGCAGTTAACACTCCTGAGGTGCATTATGAAAACCTGGTCATGCCATTTGGCCTGACTAATGCTCTTGCTGTCTTTCAACACTTTGTCAACGATCTTTTGTCAGCTTGTCGGCAGATTTGTAGTGATATATTTTAATGATATTTCGATCTATTCACCCGATCTGGAGACACACAAGGTAAATGTCAGGCAAGCAACATATAGTAACATAGTAACATAGTATATAAGACTGAAAAAAGACATTTGTCAATCCAGTTCGGCCTGTTTCCTACAAGTTGATCCAGAGGAAGGCAAAAAAAAACCCCTATGAGGCAGAAACCAATTTTCCGCACTTAAGGGGAAAAAATTACTTCCCGACTCCAATCAGGCAATCAGAATAACTCCCTGGATCTACAACCCCTCTCTAGTAGCTATAACCTGTAATCAAAAGTCAGCTATCAGGTCCGTGCTTATGGATCCACCATAAACAAGTGCTCCAAACGCGCTGTTCTCTTATTCAGGTCACTCGTAATTTCACTCCGAACACCAACTGAAACTCTCCATATCCAGAATCCCTTTGAAAAACGGGAAACAGATAGAGTAATACCCCAAGGTTAAAAACAACTTTATTCTACTTACAGGTTTACACCTTGTAGTTAGCGTGACAGACAAACAGCACAAGCCAACAGCTTGTGTTGTTTGTCTGTCACGCTGACTACAATTTATATGCTACAATGACTACAATTTATATGCTTTCTTTTTGTCATTTATTGCTTTCTTTACGGTTCAATTTATACACATTGGTTTCTTAGCCTTTTATTCCTATAAGGTATGTACCTCTCACAATTAGATGTTACAATGTTTTTAAAAATCTCCCATTTTGTGGTTGTATTTTTATTTTTGAGGACTTTGTCCCAGTGAGTTAGGCCTATGACCTCGCTTAGGTCTCTTTCACACATCCGTTCTGAGGATCCGGCGGGCACTTCCATCCCGCCGGATCCATCAGAACGCAAGTCGCCTGAAAGCATTAGAATACTGATCAGGATCCTGATCAGTCTTCTAATGCTTTCAGGTTACTATGGCAGCCAGGACGCTATTAAAGTCCTGGTTACCATAGTAGGAGCGGGGAGCGGGGGAGCGGTATACTTACAGTCCGTGCGGCTCCCGGGGCGCTCCTGAATGACATCAGAGCGCCCCATGCCCATGGATCACGTGATCCATGCGTGTGGGGTGCCCTGACATCACTCTGGAGCGCCCCGGGAGACGCACGGATGTTAAGTATACTGCTCCCCCGCTCCCCACTACATTGTACCATGGTAACCAGGACTTTAGCGTCCTGGCTGCCATGGTAACAATTGAGAAAAAGCTAAACGTCGGATCCGGTGATGCGCCGAAACGACGTTTAGCTTAAGGCCAGATCTGGATTAATGCACTTCAATGGGCATTAATTCCAGATCCGGCGTTACGGCATGTCTTCCGGATTTTTGGACGGAGACAAATCCGCAGCATGCTGCGCTTTTGTCAACGCTTAAAAAACATTCACATACTGAACGGAAGACATCCTGATGCATCCTGAATGGATTGCTCTCCATTCAGGATGCATTAGGATATTCCTGATCAGTATCTTTCCGTCCTAGAGCCCCGAGGACGGAACTCTAGGACGGAAAGCAAAAACGCTAGTGTGAAAGGGGCCTTATTTGGCAAAATTTTGCTTTTTTGAAGTTTGGTATTTTTGTTCCTCCCTTTAGAAAATCCCGTTTAAAGGATAATTGGAAGGTTATTACTTTATGGTGACTATTTCCTAGGTGTCCCCACATCTGTTGTTCTATCAGGTCTATTGTTTAATACTAAGTCCAGTATGGCCGTCCCTCTAGTTGGGTCCTGAACCAGTTGGAAAAGGTAATTGTCTTTGGCTATTGCCAAGAACCTGTTTCCTTTATGGGATGTAAAGCTTTCAGTTTCCCAGTCTATATCTGGGTAGTTGAAGTCCCCCATAATAACGACTTCATTATGATTTGCCACCTCGTCTATCTCGTTTAGTAATAGATTTTCTGTGGACTCTGGTATATTAGGTGGTTTATAATAAACTCGTATTAATAATTTATTATTGTTTTTGCCTCCATGTATTTCTACTCACAGTGACTCCACATATTCATGTCCCTCACTTATATCTTCTCAAATTGTGGGCTTTAGACAGGACTTCACAAGTGTTGCAAATTTTACGGACAAATAAGTTATATGCTAAATTGGAGAAATGTGTATTCGCCGTGCAGGAGGTACAATTCCTGTGCTATTTTGTGTCTTAAAATCAGGAGGAATTGTCATCTTACTTACCTCTAGCAGAGTTTGCTTTAAACAATCGCCATCAAGTATCAACTGGTAAGTCACCATTTTTTGGTGCATATGGTTTTCATCCTCAATTTTGCACTGTAAGTAAGGGGGGCCTTCTGGGATCCCTGAAGAAGAACGGTTTACGTCATCACTCTCTTCTATATGGCGAAAAATATGGGAGGCAGATATAAACGTATGGCTGATTAAAAACGTTCGGGTCCGGACCTAGGGGTTAATGACTATGTGTGGTTGTCGGCTAGGAATATTAAGTTAAAGGTTTTCTCTTGGAAATTGGGTCCTAGGATTATCGGTCCTTATAAAATAGTCACCGTCATTAACCCCGTGTCGTTTCACCTGGAGCTGCCTCAAAAGTTGAAAATTCATAATGTATTTGATAAATCGTTGCACCTCCGGAGCCATCACCGTTACCGCTACTCCCAGCTACTATATATTTTCCCTTTCTGCATTCCTTGTTGCCAGATATAGACCTTCTTACCTTCTTTCCAGATCTTCTATTCTGACCTCTGGTGGAGATGGAGTTGCTGTGGAGCTGTTGGAACTGGTGCTGTCGGATCTCCGGTTCTCTCCTGTTGTCTCCCTTCGGGGATTGTTTGTGATGTTTGTGTTATTTGTCCTTTCCCTGTTGTTACCCTAGGTGTTAGTGATGAGGACTTGTGCTCCCACCACCTCTTTTGGGCTAAGTTCAGTTTTTTACACCACCTCCTACTGGTGTGAGAGTGTGATTTTTTTTAGCAACTTGTTAGAAAAGTTGCAGTGATAAATCTGGAGTAAAATGATGCTCACCCCCCCCCCCTTCCAGACATACACACACACACACACACACAAATTTAAAACATGCCAAGAAAGATGTAAATCAACAAAAGGTTGCACATTTTTGTGCAAAAATAACGTGCCATAAATGCATCTTTTTTTATGCCGAAAATCTGGCACAAATGGAATGATGCATCAAAATTGATTTATGAATCATTGTACAACAGTATTTTAAAGTCATATTTTGGAGTCAAAATGTCGCAATTGATGTCACATGCAGTATACTGTGCAACATTTTGTGACATTTTCACCTCAACGCAGCTTTTGGTGTTGGCGTACAAAATTGGTTGTGTTTACCACTTACATAACTTTCAAGGCAGAATTGTGATTTGTGACTTTTGCAAAAAAACTTGAAAGTTCACTCCATTGGGGGTTGCATAGAACAACTGAAGTATATTTTCTAGAGAAGAGTGTTAGACACAAAGATCCACCAAATTTAACACCCATCATACAACATTTGATAAATTTGGGACAAAGTACTTAAACCCATACTCAAGCAAAACGGACTTCAAATATTCTCATTATAAATTATCATCCTGTCTTTATTGTCTGTTGGCTCTTCTATATAGTATAGTAATAGCTTTACCTAAAATCAAAAACACTCTGCTGAAAAATAATATATAAGGTTGAAGATACAGATTTTTTTTCTAAAAATAGAATAAAAAGACTAATAGTGGCAAGGCAGTAGATATGTGGCTGTGTAGAGGTAGAGGTACTAGTCAGTAGCGGGAGTAGCAGCAGCAGCAATATAGTATGGGACATGATGGACTAGCAGAAAGCAGCAGTGGCAATAAATAGCCACTGTCAGCAATGGCAGATTTATTTATTGGCGTCAGCCAGAGGTGTGTGAAAAATCAATAAGGATCCATGCTTTATTCATTTTGACAAATATGATATTTTCTATACTTGTAGAGCACAGTTTTGATTTTAGGTAAAGCCACTACTATATAGCATACTAGTAGCTTTACCTAAAATCAAAGACAAGCTGCTGAAAAATAATACATACTGTTCAAGATACAGATTTTTTTCTAAAAATAATAAAGAATAAAAAGACTAATATATTTAGTTAAATTACTCAAAGTATCATGTAAGTGAATATGTTTTCCTGGAATCTGGGTAGTGGTTTCTGTCCTCGAGTCTACCGTTTCCTTCCTTACCCTGAGCTGCTGCCTGTTAGGTTGTGATAACAACTTGCAAAACTGCAAAATACTGCTCAATATCAGCTCTGTTTTACCCAACTTCTGCTCTTGGCGTCTCACTGCAGGTGTGATTCCTAGTGCTAGACTTCTTAATACAACAGGCAGGTACCATGCTGAGACTAGACTGATACACAACCATTTACTTGGGTAAAACTTTGGTAACAAACAATTACACAAACAGTCGTGATCTGCAGTATTTTTACTTCCTTTTTTCTTTTTGTCCATTTGGCTTTATCTCTCTTCCACAGACCTTTTTGTCCTGCAGTTTATATTAAAGCCTGTTGTCTTGATGTGGAAATGCATACATGTTTGTTACAAAGAACTATGCTGTGTACATCAGTGGCAGAGCTAAATTTGTTATTTAACAGTTGCTTTTGTGTAGTGTGATACAAAGCAGGAGCCATGCATAATAAACTGCTCCTTGCTGTATATACAGAAATATATCAGCGTTTATTTAAAAACATACATCAGTAATAGACATACACAATATTAGATATGACAGCATGTCATGTCTAATATTGTGTACGTCTATCAGATCCCTGGCTTATCGTAAAGCCAGAGGACACGCAGCAAATCCACAACAAAATCCACAATAACTCCACAGTGGAAATTCCACAACAAAAAATGTTCTATATGTGGCCATTCTGAAAATATGTCGGGTCCTATCTGGAGAAAAGCACATTGTTTTAAATTAATTTCAAGTCTGATTCTAATAAATCAGTCAGAAAATTTGATTTGGATCTGAATCGATTCTACCAAAATGGAATGTGCTCGAAAAGGTCTGAACATTTTTTTGCAGTTTTTGTTCTCTCGCTGTCTCTCCTCTTTTAAACTCTTTACAACAAAGACAGAAATAGTAAAAACTTTCGTTTCCATTACTATATGCAACTTTTTGATCACTTTTTATTCAGTTTTTTTGTGAAGTGGAAGGAACACAAAAGAACAATTTTGGCATTGTTTGGAACGTGTTCATTTCTTATTTTAAGCTGACCACTACGCAGGTTAAATAACATGATAACTTTATAGGAGTCATTACAGAAGCAAGAAGTCCAAATTCAATTTTTTTATTGTCTTTTTTTTCTTTTATAAATACTCTTTTATTCATAAAAAATCAGTTTTGGGAGGGGGACTTGAACATGTGATTTTTGACTGCATACATAATACACTGTATTATATCTACTAATAGACAGTCTATTAGACCCTATCAACAGGATCTAATAGGCATACATATAAGGCAGAGATGGGGACCATTTTTGGGCACTCCTGAGTCCCACAGCAACCATTGGCACCCTGGGGTCACATCAAAAGTAGCTAATGGAATAACAGGGGGAGCCTCTTACCTCTTTCTAACCATTCAGATCCCATGGTCACTACTGACCACTCTATCAAGGGGTTAAAGGCATTGTACCATTTCAATAACTTTTCCAATTTTATCCACAGAATAAGGGATAAGTGTCTGATCAGCAGACGTCTGACAGATGGGGCCCTCACTTATCCTGAGATCTGTTCCCCTGTTTGAATGGAGAGGCAAATACATATGTATGGTTCCACGTCATTCAGTTCTTTGGGGCTTAATGGTGTCCGTACATTTGAATGGAGCCATACACATGCAAGCATGTCTTCCTCTCTATTTAGATGGGGGAAATATATGTCCCCATTGTCATGATTGGTGGTGGCTCCAGAGGTCTAACCCCCGCTCTTCAGACATTCATCTCCTATCCTAAGTGTTATATGATTTTTTATGTGATTTCTTTGAAGCCGAGTAGTACCACGTCTTTTATACTACAATATTGAGACATACTTTTATGAGCAATGGCAAGACAATGATGAATAGAGGACCTACCGCATGGAAAGAGATGCCCTAAAAGAAGTATATTTATAAAAATAATTATAAAAATACAATAATAATAATTAGAGATGAGGGAATTTTTCAAAAATTTGATTTGCCGGTTCGCCGTGACATCACATGGCTGGCTGGCTGCTGAACTGCTGCATGCATGGCATTATGGATGATCCTGCCTTCCCAGAGTTCCTTTCTCCTTTTCCTCACATGTGCAGCTGCCATTTTAGGAAAAAATGTGATTCGTTACACGAAGCTTGAGGAAATTCGGCTTCGGTGCGAATCAAATTATTACTGAAATCCAGATGGAATTCCACTTCGTCAGCTTCGATTTGCTAATCTCTAATAATAATAATAATAATTAGTGAAGTTTAAGACATATGTGAACAGAAAAACCTCCGGTATTTAAAGTGTTAAACAGCACTAGCAAACATGGTGTGTGTTCTCTATCATTTGTATTACAGTGTTTATATGTATTATTTTTTATGGAAACATACAGTCATGTGAAAAAATTAGGACACCCTTTGAAAGCATGTGGTTTTTTGTAACATTTTTAATAAATGGTTATTTCATCTCCGTTTCAACAATACAGAGAGATTAAAGTAATCCAACTAAACAAAGAAAACTGAAGAAAAGTCTTTTCAAGATCTTCTGTAAATGTCATTCTACAAAAATGCCTATTCTAACTGAGGAAAAAGATAGGACACCCTCACATGTATTCCCTCTTAAATTGGCTCAGATCTCACACAGGTATATCACACCAGGTGCACATAATTAGTAGATCGTTACTCTGCATGTTGAATGAGGCTTGCCCTATTTAAACCTCAGACATTTAGTTTGGTGTGCTCCTGACTGTTGAAGTGAGAGTGAGCACCATGGTGAGAGCAAAAGAGCTGTCAGAGGACTTCAGAAAAAGATTGTAGCAGCCTATGAGTCTGGGAAGGGATTTAAAAGATCTCAAAAGATTTTGAAATCAGCCATTCCACTGTCCGGAAGATAGTCTACAAGTGGAGGGCTTTCAAAACAACTGCCAACATGCCCAGGACTGGTCGCCCCAGCAAGTTCACCCCAAGAGCAGACCGCAAGATGCTAAAAGAGGTCTCCAAAAACCCTAAAGTGTCATCTCGAGAACTACAGCAGGCTCTGGCTACTGTTGATGTAGAAGTACATGCCTCTACAATCAGAAAGAGACTGTACAAGTTTAACTTGCATGGGAGGTGTGCAAGGAGGAAACCTTTGCTTTCCAAGAGAAACATCGAGGCCAGACTGACATTTGCCAGAGATAAAGTTGACAAAGACCAGGACTTCTGGAATAATGTTCTTTGGACAGATGAGTCCAAAATTGAATTATTTGGACACAACAGCAGAGGACATGTTTGGCGTAAACCAAACACAGCATTCCAAGAAAAGAACCTCATACCAACTGTGAAGCATGGAGGTGGAAGTGTCATGGTTTGGGGCTGCTTTGCTGCAGCAGGACCTGGTCAGCTCACCATCATAGAATCCACGATGAATTCTACTGTGTATCAGAAGGTGCTTGAAGAACATGTGAGACCATCAGTTAGAAAATTAAAGCTGAAGCGGAACTGGACCATGCAACATGACAATGACCCAAAACATACTAGTAAATCAACCAAAGATTGGCTGAAAAAGAAGAAATGGAGAGTCCTGGAATGGCCAAGTCAAAGTCCAGATTTGAATCCCATTGAGATGCTGTGGGGTGACTTGAAAAGGGCTGTACGTGCAAGAAACCCCTCAAACATCTCACAGCTGAAAAAGTTCTGCATTGAGGAGTGGGGTAAAATTTCCTCAGACCGATGTCGAAGACTGGTAGATGGCTACAAGAACCGTCTCACTGCAGTTATTTCAGCCAAAGGAGGTAACACTCGCTATTAGGGGCAAGGGTGTCCTATCTTTTTCCTCAGTTAGAATAGGCATTTTTGTAGAATGACATTTACAGAAGATCTTGAAAAGACTTTTCTTCAGTTTTCTTTGTTTAGTCGGATTACTTTAATCTCTCTGTATTGTTGAAACGGAGATGAAATAACCATTTATTAAAAATGTTACAAAAAACCACATGCTTTCAAAGGGTGTCCTAATTTTTTCACATGACTGTACTTGTATCCACACTTACATAATGTATGACAAATACTACTGTATAAGTGATAATACATCATATGCGCTAAACTGCTGTAACATTGCTGGGCAATGAAGGTTGGTAAACTTCTTTAACCTTCAGTGCCCAAATCAAATATCTTTGTGGTTACTTGCACTTTTTTCTAATTAGAGCTATGGCAAATATTTACCCTTGCACTGATGGAGTGGAATGAAAGGTATACGCTGTAAGTTTTCTACTACCAGTCTTTTATGAACACACTGTTCTTTGCCCTCAGGGTTATTTCAGAATCACTACAGCATTGCAGAAGTGAAGCCGGACAATGGAATGTACCATGTGTTGAAAGCTGTCTATCTAGCGGAATTATAGAAACATCAACACAGGAGGAAGTGGACAATTGGGACACATCAATAGAATATAAAGCCTCCCCACAATGATAAATGATTGTAACATGAGGAGCCATGGGAATGCCTGCAGTTCCAGCCAGTCATTCCTATCTTCTGACCATTAGTTAACAATCCCACTATCACACAGAGAACATTCCACTTCAACAGACTCTGGCTTGGGTCAAACAGCTCATTTACTAAACAAGAGTTTATAAGAAGCAATGAAACCAATGATCCCCCTCTCTTATTAGCTGAGGAAACATAACAGGTGCACATGTGTGAGATCATAAGGGGTTTATAACCCTATGGCCTCTTCTAAGCTGTAACCAATACCCGGCAGCTCTGTTGTCAGTCTTACTTAATGGACGGAAAGAAGCAACTGAACTTTTTTCCTTCACTGAATAAAACATTTGAAATTGTAAGTTATTCTTCAGTATTTTATTTTACATTTGCATTTTTTCTCTCAGACATTCAAGTCCTTCTTACATAACAAGCAGATGATATATAAGTGCTATAAAAGCTACTAAAGGGAACAGACTTTGACTAATGCATGGCAAATTGTCCATTCCCATAGTTGGACAATATATTTGCAAAACTAAAATGTTTCTTGAGTTTAACTTAATCTGTTTGTAACAAAATCTGCAATCTGTAATTGGGTTAAAAAATTTAAAGTAAAATAGGCCATAGTCTTAGTGAACAAAATAATGGGGAACAAAAATATTTCAAAAATATGAAAAAAGTTGAAAAGTTCTATCTTGATCAAGAGGAAGATAAAAAAAAAACACTATGAGCCAGTAATCAATTTTCTAATTTTAGGGGAAAGAACATCCTTGCCTAATTCAAAAAAATCACAATGAATCCCCAGTTCATAAATCCATGTCCATTAAATTAGTACACGTAAGTTTTATTATTAATCATACCTTTCCCATCTTTCAATCAACCATTACTTCATACAGACGGTGGTGCTTGAATGTTTGTGAACCCTTCATAATTTTCTATATATTCTACATAAATTTGACCTAAAATTACATCACATTTTCACACAAGGTCCTAAAAGTAGATAAATATAGCCAAATCAAACAAATGAGACTTGGCCATTTAGTTATTGAGGAAAATTATCCATTATTACATGTCTGTTGGTTGCAAAAGTATGTAAACCTTAAGGTGAAATTAGAATCAAGTGTTTTCAATCAAGGGGATGGCAATCAGTGAGTTGGCGACCAGTTTTATTTACCCTGGGTTCACACCTGAGCGTTTTACAGCGCGTTCAAACGCGCTGTAAAACGCTCAACAGATTAAAACCAATGCATCCCTATGGGAGTGGTTCACACTTGAGCGTTTTACAGCGCGTTTGAACGCGCTGTAAAACGCCCAACGCATAAACAAGTACTTGAGCTTCTTTTGGGGCGTTTGACGCGCGTTTTGTGATTGACACCACAGTAGTCAATCACAAGAACGCGCGTTTTACGCGCGTTTCCTATTTGTAAAAACGCGCTGAAATATGCGCGACAAAAACGCGTGTAAAACGCGCGTTTTTAGAACGCTCAGGTCTGAACCCAGGGTTAAAGAAAAGGGATTTGTCAAAGTCTAGTCTCCACTGCTCACATTTGTGAAAGTGTATCATGGCAAAAACAAAGGAGAGCTCTGAGGACCTCAGAAGAAGCGTTGTTGATGCTCACCAGGCTAGAAAAGATTACAAAACCATCTCTAAAGTGTTTAAATGTCACCAATGCCATATTGTACAAATGGATAATATTGAAAACCATTATTACCCAGAGGTGGTTGATCAGCAAAGATCACACCAGAGAAAGTCAACTAACAGTATGCGAGGTCACAAAGGAACCCACTGTATTCTCACATTAGCTAATGTTAATTTGGGTTCACCATCAGGAGGACATTGAGAAACAATGGTGTTCAAGGCAGAATTGTAAAGAGAAAGCCACTGCCCTAAAAAAAAAAAAAAAAAAATCACTTAGCTGCCCGTCTGTAGTTGGCTAAAGAACACATTGACCAGAAGGCTATTGGAACAATATTTTGTGGATGGATGAGACCAAAATAGAACTGTTGAAATGTTAAGTTTGGCGAAAGGGAAACACTGCATTCCAGCATAAAAACTTCATCCCATCTGTTAAACTCGGTGTTAGTAGTATCATGGTTTGGGCCTGTTTTGCTGCATCTGGGCCAGGACGACTTGCCATCATTGATGGAACAATGAATTCTGAATTTTACCTGAAGATAGGTTATCATTATCAATTCCTGGATAACCCCTTTGATAAAAATATTTTGAAATGCAATAAGCTTACTCATTTTATTTCCTATATTCATTGCCCAACTATGATACTGTTCCAAATGTACTGCTATTGATTTGTAAATGTGGGTAAAAATAATTTGCATCTAAGCCTTTTGTAGTGTATCCAATGGTTGCATTTACCTTGGCAAAACCTCCAACATATGCAAATCCACCTGTATTATAATATAATAAAGTACATAGTGACATATTCAACAGCACGTTACAATCCAAAGGAACATGTACGAACAAAGTCAGACATTATAGAGTAACAAACTAATCCAACAATTCAAACAAGAGGAGTGAGGACTCTGCTCACAAGAATAAAAATGCCACCCTGACTTTGTGCATTTTAGCATCATCTGAAAATATGGAATTTTTACTTTCTGTAAGGTGATAAAAGGAAACAGTTTATTAGTATTAGTAACTGTGACCTGTTATATTTATCACCAGTTGAACCTATAAGCTGATAAAATAGATAGGGACCCGCGCTGCCTGTTAGGTAATAGTATGGGGAGAAGTGGTGAGACTCTGTGGAGATGTGCCACTGCAGGTACAGAGAGGGTTAATTGCCTAAATGCCCTCTAAAAAATAACTACTGTATGCAGATCAAATAACTGAAACCGCGCTTGCACTCAGAGATGACACCTAATGTTCCCCAGAAATTACAAGTGTGAAGTAGGTGGACAGTATGTGCTACTTCACATGTGCATTAACACACACAGAGAAGTACACTTACATGTCTCGGGTTGGAAGTGAGGTGTAGGGGAATCCCTCCTTCAATCCCATGGAGTAGATCTTCAGTTTCCTCAGCCAAAGCGCGCGGTCCCGGCCAGTGACTCGTGCGTGCGGGAGAAACCAGCGTTAGTAGTTAGGGAAACTGACGAAGCTTCGTGTGACGTCACAACTTGTACCTCGTACAGATGCCAGCACCAGTCATAATACCGCACCAGGTATTGCGACTGGTGCGGGCATCCGTACGTGGTACAAGGTGTGACGTCACACGAAGCTTCGTCAGTTTCCATAACTACCAACACTGGTTTTCCCCGCGTGCACGAGTCACTGGCCGGGACCGCACGCTTTGGCTGAGGAAACTGAAGATCTACTCCACCGGATTGAAGGCAGGATTCCCCTACACCTCGCTTCCAACCCGATATAAAAGGACTGTGGAGACATGTAAGTGTACTTCTCTGTGTGTGTTAATGGACATGTGAAGTAGCACATAGTGTCCACCTACTTCACACTTGTAATTTCTGGGGATCATTAGGTGTTATCTCTGAGTGCAAGCGCAGATCCTATAATCTGCTATTCGTTTAGCGTGAACTTAAGGAATCATTCTTTTTTCAACCCTTAGGCCCCTTTTACACGGGTGAGTTTTCCGCGCGGGTGCAATGCGTGACGTGGACGCATTGCACCTGCACTGAATCCTGACCCTTTCATTTCTATAGGGCTGTGCACATGAGCGGTGATTTTCACGCATCACTTCTGCGTTGCATGAAAATTGCAGCATGTTCTTTATTCTGCGTTTTTCACGCAACACAGGCCTCATAGAAGTGAATAGGGCTGCGTGAAAATCGCAAGCATCCGCAATCAAGTGCGGATGCAGTGCGATTTTCCCGCAAGGTGTCTAAGAGATGGGACCTGATCTTTATTATTTTCCCTTATAACATGGTTATAAGGAAAAATAATAGCATTCTCACTACAGAATGCTTAGTAAAATGTGGATTAAGGGGTTAAAAATAAAAAAAATAAACTCACCTTATCTTAGAATACTCAACCTGAAACCGGACTTTAGTGATGATGTCCGGGTTTTGGTCTGGGTACCAAACATGCCGATTTTTCGCATGCGCGTGCACAACGCATTACAACAGTTTGCACACACATGGAAAAATCACGCATTTTCCTGCAACGCACCCGCCTCTTATCTGGGCGTCAAACATGACGCCCGTGTGAAAGGGGCCTTACTTCGCACTGAGTTATGGACTTTCCTGGCCAGATTTCCAAGTCACAGCCTCCACAATAGGTATCAACTGGTAATGCTGGACAAGGCATCGCTAGAGAGATGAAGAGAGTTCTCTCACCTCATTGGCTATGCTACTGTAGGGTGCTGAGATTTTTCTACAGCAAACTGAGGCCTTAAAATGGTCATCAGAAGTTACAAATGTACCCCTGCATATCTTTCCTCTTAATAATGTGGACTCCAGTGTCATCGCATTTTGAAGCTACGGTATATAGTTGTATACTGTGGCAGTAAATAGGGGGGAATTTATCAAACTGGTGATAAGGAAAAGTGGCTTCATTGTGCATGGCAAGCAATCAAATTCCACATTTCATTTTTCAGAGCTCCTTTGGAAAATGAAAAGATCAATCTGATTGGCTGCTCTGGGCAACTATGCCAGTTTTCTTACCACCAGTTTTGATAAATGTCAGTGATACTGTTCTAAAACAGAAATCTATGCAGATGTAATGTTCCAATTGAAAATGCTGATATAATTCCAGTCTAGTATAAAAAATATGTTAAAATATGTCCTGAAAAGGATGAGGATATGGGTTTGTGCATCAAGTAAAGTGCATCATTTTTTCATACAACAGGAACAGTTTAAAGGGGCTAAATGATTGACAGCTTTAAAGGGGTTGTTCAGCGTTAGAAACATTGTAATCCTGGATAACCCATTTACCAAATATCTTTTTATTGAACAAGTAATACAGTTCCGATTACAATCTTACATTTCCCAAGTTATAGAAAGACCAGCAGTCAACATAGGAGGGTAAGGAAAGAAGTAGAGGGTAAGGGATCCTGAAGGTCAGAAAAGGGGGAGAGGGAGGAAGGGAACATGAAGTGCTCCTGTACAAAAAACAGAATATTCAATATACTGTACAGCTCAATGTTCAAAACAGCTTTACCAGGATAAAAACAAAGAAGGCTAATATAGGGTTTCAAAATAATAAGCAAAGGCAACAAAAAATGCAAAGAATGAAGGCCTCAGAGTACACATACTAAGTAGATCCAGTCACGGTCACACAGGTCTGCCGGGATAGCCTCCATGGAAGCCATAGTTTGAGGAATTTGGCATAATTACTAGCTGCCCAACTGGCCAAATCCTCCATAAGACAGATCTGATCTACTTTGGTGCACCCTAAATCAATAGGATTAGCAGTCTGGCAGCTTGAACTAGCATGGTGGGCAAGCTTCATGGAGAAGCTTGATTGTCGTGCTACAGATCACATTTATATGGTGTTCTATCTGTGTCCATTAATCTTGTATAATAGGGCAAAACCAAAGTATGTGGCCCAGCGAGTCTTGTTATTTCTCACAGCCCCATCTGGTGAAGTTTTAGAAGGTTTTTACACCAATTAGTCATAGGTTTATAGGAGTGCTCCTGAATTCGAACACATTTAGAGAACTCATGTGCCCACAAATGGATCTGAGTGGTCTCAGCATCCCAGAATGACAGATTCAAATTCCGCTTCCAACCTTTAATCTAAGCATGAGTTGTTGTACCTTTGAGGGATAGCAAATATTGGTAAAAAACGGAAATTGTGTGCCTGGGAATTAAGTTCCCTCGAGTAAATGAACCAAGTAGCATCCCCCAATAATGGATAAGTGCTAAGTAGGTTCGAACAAGAGCAAGATAGCTCCAGGGTCTCTAGAAAGGTTTCTGCTGGAATATAAAGGGAGAAAAAAGGACAAAATCTCATCCTTGGGGCCCATCGTCTCCATAAATTCGTCAATTCCTTACATTTTTGCTAGAAGGCAGAAGTGTTTCTTTTGTGTGGGTATAGGAGGTAAGGTATAAGATTGGCAGGCATAGTTCCAGGTGGTCTAGAAAATAAAGAGGAACATCCTAACAAGGATTGCATATTTATATAGATTCCTTTTGCGGGAGAGTTGGGAGTTTCTTAAAGGGACACTGACGGGCCCAATAAGCATTCTGAGCTATATATAGGCAGGCATAGGTCTTGTAATGAGTATTCTAAACATATCTGTATACCCTCTTCCCACCTTATAAACTCAGTAAAATCAAGTTTTATAACCTGCATAAATGTCCTCTCTTTGTGCCCAAGGGACGGTGTCTCTGCTTCTCCTGTGCCCAGCTGCGCCCCAACCGCCGTTTGCAAGCGCCGCCCAGCTCATGAATATTAACTTCACTTGGTGTGTAGAGGCTTCGATCATAGACCAGGCGCAGGCGCAGAAGGTGAGGCTGAGGCCGCCTCACCGATGGTTAGGGCATTCAGGCGCAGTAAGAATGCGGCCACTGGGAGTGCCGGGGAAGGTATTCCGCGCATGCCCAGTAGCTGCTAGTGAGGCCGATGCCCATAGCTTTTTAGTGGGCATGCGCGGGATCTCTGAGCATCAGGGACTGAAGCTGCCGCCCAGCGAAGTTAATATTGATGAGATGGGCGGTGCTTGCAAACAGCGGATGGGGCGCGTCTGGGCACAGAAAAAGCAGAGACACCGCCTCTTGGGCACAAAGAGAGGACGTTCATGCAGATTATAAAACTTGATTTTACTGAGTTTATAAGGTGGGAAGAGGGTATACAGATATGTTTAGAATACTCATTACAAGACCTATGCCTGCCTATATATAACTCAGAATGCTTATTGGGCCTGTCAGTGTCCCTTTAAGTTTTAAATGCATCTCTTACACAAAACATATGCCAGTCTTTCATCTTTATTAAAACAGGTAATAACCTGTGATCTCTTTTGGGGTGTATTAATGTCCCTGATGGTAAAGGATGTGACTGTTACATTTGCCATAGAATAATGTACAATGCCTCATAGTGAGACACATTATCTTCACATCGAAACGCATAGAAAGCACAGGGGTAGTAAAAGGTCAAAAAAACAAAAACCATAAACATATGAACATAAATGAATCTCAAACCTGAGTTAAAGGATAACTGTCATATTTTCACACAAAATTCAATTTTCATATATGTTGTTGCTGCTTTGGTGATAATTAGAGATGAGCGAATCGAAGCTGACGAAGTGGAATTTGATTCGAATTTTAGGAAAAATTTGATTAGCACTGAATACGAATTTCCTCGCGCTTCATAGTAACAAATCGCATTTTTTCCTAAAATGGCTGCTACACGTGTGCGGTAGAGATGTCCCGAACTATTCGCCGGCGAACATTGCATGTTCGCGTTTGCCACGGCGGGCGAACATATGCGATGTTCGGTCCGCCCCTATACGTCATCATTGAGCAAACTTTGACCCTGTACCTCACAGTCAGCAGACACATTCCAGCCAATCAGCATACCCTCCCTCCCAGACCCTCCCACCTCCTATCAAAAAGCAAGGGCAGCATCGATCTTAGATTCATAATGAAGCTGCAGTGTTAGGCCCCAAATTTGTGGAACGGGTGCAGACCCATTCATTTTGAATGGGGACGTGATGGATGCGGAAAGCACACACTGTGCTCTCCGCATCCGCATTTGCGGAGAGAGCCGCAGATCTTCCTGCCGGAGGCTCCGCAATAATATAGAGCATGTCCTATTCTTGCCCGCAATTGCGGACAAGTATAGGCATCTCTATGGGGCTGGCGGCAAGGTGTGTTGCAGATCCGCAATTTGCGGATCCGCAACACACTACGGACGTGTGAATGGGGCCTTAGTTAGAGCAGGGAGAGTGCTGCTGCTGCTGAGTTAATAGGGAAAGCGTTAGCTAGGCCAGTGTTCTGTGTCCACTCCAGTCCTCAAAGACTCATCTGCTGTAAGGACAGCGTCCTGACAGCACTCCAAAAAGCTCCATATATTGCACTTGCCTGCCCATGTGTGAGAGGCTGCAGGCCCACAGATTGTACTGTGTGCACACCACTCATATAGGGTGGCACAGTACCTTGCAGATAAAAAAAAAAATCATTTATTTTTAATCTTTAATATAATTGCAGTTGCCTGCCAGTGTGTGTCAGGCCCACAGACTGTACTGTTCCCACTGCCAGTGCCCACCACTCATATCGGGCGGCACAGTACCTTGCAGATAAAAAATTCATTTAATTTTTACCCTTTAATATAATTGCAGTTGCCTGCCAGTGTGTCTAAGGCCGACAGACTGTACTGTGCCCACTGCCCACCACTCATATAGGGTGTCACAGTACATTGCACGGCGCACGCGCTGTGACCTAAAGTTCAAACTAAGCGGACTGAGCATGGGTCTTTTTTCATCTCCTGGTTCCAAAAATCTATTCACTACACCGGCCCTGGCCCTGATAAGGGACAAAACAGAGATTAAACTGATAGGAATAGTACTAGTTGCATTGGTGGCAAACTCCATTGCAAGTGTCCAAAATTAGAAGTAACCGGACAGAGCATGCTTTTTTCTCTATCTCCCCATGCAAGGATTCAATTCAATACACGTCCCCTGATAGGGGACTTAACAAAGATTAAAATGGTAAGAATAGTAGTTCACACTATTTGTATTGGTGGCACAGTACATTGCGCGGCACACGCGAGGTGCCCCAAATTGGAAGTAAAAGGACCGACCAATCATCTTTTTCAATCTCCCGGTTCCTAAAATCTATTCGATACACGTCCCCTGATAGGGGACGGAACAGGGATTACACTGATAGGAATAGTACTACTTAACACACCGCTCATATAGGGTGGCACAGTACATTGCATGGCGCACGTGCAGTGCACTAAATTGGAAGGAAGAGGACCGACCAACCATCTTTTTCCATCTCCCGGTTCCTAAAATCTATTCCATACATCGGCCCCTGATAGGGGACAAAACTGGTAAGAACAGATTTTTTTAATTTAAAAAAAGAGGACAGCCTCTGAGGAGCTGGTTATTTTTTAGCCGCATTACTGAACGCTCATGCACAATGGCTGTAGGCTCATGCGTCCTTTTGCGGAGGTCACAAACCTGGTCAGTCAAACCCAAGGCAACATCATCAACCTCATCCCATATGCGTTTTTTCTGGAGCGTGCCCTGTGAAGAGTGCTGGATCAGGCCATAGATGAGCATGAAGAGGAAGAGTTGTAGTCACCATCACTACCAGAAGCAGCCTTGTCATCATCGATTGCTGGACCTCTGGCAACGCAGAGAGAGGAGTTTGAAGAAGAGGAGTCAGAGGAGGAAGGTGGCTTTGGGGAGGTGGAAGACCAACCACAGCAGGCGTCCCAGGGGGCTTGTTGTCATCTTTCGGGGACCCTTGGTGTTGTACGTGGCTGGGTGCAGGAAGAGACCTTCAATGACGTCAGTGAGGACAAGGAACGGGGCATGGCTAGCTTGGTATCCAACCTTGTGCAAATGGAGAGTTTGCGGTTGTGCAAATGGACTGTTTGCGGTTGTTTGCGGTGCGTTAAACGGGGAGTTTGGTCTGTCAGAGTTTGGTCTGTCACTGTGAAGCGGGCGTAACCCTTACACTACCTGATCGATACAACATCATACCTGATCGTATACACACACTGGATGTTTTAAAGCACGTTATTCCAAACAATTTAGGAATGTTAAGTCATTTATGCCCTTTATGGATTAAAACCCAGATTACGCCAACTACGTAATTTTCCATGGGAGTTTTGCCATGGATCCCCCTCCGGCATGCCACAGTCCAGGTGTTAGTCCCCTTGAAACAACTTTTCCATCACTATTGTGGCCAGAAAGAGTCCCTGTGAGTTTTAAAATTCGCCTGCCTATTGAAGTCTATGGTGGTTCGCCCGTTCGCGAACATTTGTGGAAGTTTGTGCTCGCCGTTCGCGAACGGAAAATTTTATGTTCGCGACATCTCTAACCAGCATCACAGAGGGCTGGCAGAATGCAACATTTCCAGGCCTTGCTGCGAGAGATGAAACAGTGAAACGGATGCGGGTACCAATCCTACTGCGACTGCAAGAAGAGGGCGGTTTCAAGATGTGTTGGTCACTTCCAATATGAGATCACTCTTGCAGCCAACCCGTCGACAGCCGCCCTCCAGATCCAGCCTCGGGGAGCGCCTAGACCGACAGGTGTCCGACTACATCAGGTTAACGGCTGATGTGGACGCTCTGAGAAGCGAGGAACCCCTGGACTACTGGGTGTGCAGGCTTGCCCTGTGGCCAGAGCTAGCACAATTTGCCATGGAACTCTTGGCTTGCCCCTGTCCTTAATCAGTATTTTGTGGAAGCAGGTATATCACACCCTCAATCAGTATTTTGTAGAAGTAGGTATATAGAACCTCTTAATCAATATTTGGTGGAAGCAGGTATATCACACCTCAATCAGTATTTTGTGGAAGCAGGTATATCCAACCCCTCAATCAGTATTTTGTGGAAGCAGGTATATCACACCTCTCAATCATTATTTTTATGGAAGCAGGTATATTGCAGGCCTCAATCAATATTTAGTGAAAGCAGGTATATCGCACTCTCAATCAGTATTTTGTGGAAGCTGAAATATCGCAGACCTCAATCACTATTTGGTGGAAGCAGGTATATCTAAACCCTTAATCAGTATTTTGTGGAAGCAGGTATATCGCACCGCTCAATCAATATTTTGTGGAAGCAGGTATATTGCAGGTCTCAATGAATATTTGGTGGAAGAAGATATATCAAACCCCTTAATCTGTATTTTGTGGAAGCAGGTATATCGCACCCCTCAATCAATATTTTGTGGAAGCAGGTACATTGCAGGCCTCAATCAATATTTGGTGGAAACAGGTATATCACACCTCTCAATTATATTTTTTGCCACAACAATTATTTCACACCACCCTTTTTATTTGGGGCAACAGGTATATCGCAGCCGCATTACTGAACGCTCATGCACAATGGCTGTAGGCTCATGCGTCCTTTTGCGGAGGTCACAAACCTGGTCAGTCAAACCCAAGGCAACATCATCAACCTCATCCCATATGCGTTTTTTCTGGAGCGTGCCCTGTGAAGAGTGCTGGATCAGGCCATAGATGAGCATGAAGAGGAAGAGTTGTAGTCACCATCACTACCAGAAGCAGCCTTGTCATCATCGATTGCTGGACCTCTGGCAACGCAGACAGAGGAGTTTGAAGAAGAGGAGTCAGAGGAGGAAGGTGGCTTTGGGGAGGTGGAAGACCAACCACAGCAGGCGTCCCAGGGGGCTTGTTGTCATCTTTCGGGGACCCTTGGTGTTGTACGTGGCTGGGTGCAGGAAGAGACCTTCAATGACGTCAGTGAGGACAAGGAACGGGGCATGGCTAGCTTGGTATCCAACCTTGTGCAAATGGAGAGTTTGCGGTTGTGCAAATGGACTGTTTGCGGTTGTTTGCGGTGCGTTAAACGGGAGTTTGGTCTGTCAGAGTTTGGTCTGTCACTGTGAAGCGGGCGTAACCCTTACACTACCTGGATCGATACAACATCATACCTGATCGTATACACACACTGGATGTTTTAAAGCACGTTATTCCAAACAATTTAGGAATGTTAAGTCATTTATGCCCTTTATGGATTAAAACCCAGATTACGTCAACTACGTAATTTTCCATGGGAGTTTTGCCATGGATCCCCCTCCGGCATGCCACAGTCCAGGTGTTAGTCCCCTTGAAACAACTTTTCCATCACTATTGTGGCCAGAAAGAGTCCCTGTGAGTTTTAAAATTCGCCTGCCTATTGAAGTCTATGGTGGTTCACCCGTTCGCGAACATTTGTGGAAGTTTGTGCTCGCCGTTCGCGAACGGAAAATTTTATGTTCGCGACATCTCTAACCAGCATCACAGAGGGCTGGCAGAATGCAACATTTCCAGGCCTTGCTGCGAGAGATGAAACAGTGAAACGGATGCGGGTACCAATCCTACTGCGACTGCAAGAAGAGGGCGGTTTCAAGATGTGTTGGTCACTTCCAATATGAGATCACTCTTGCAGCCAACCCGTCGACAGCCGCCCTCCAGATCCAGCCTCGGGGAGCGCCTAGACTGACAGGTGTCCGACTACATCAGGTTAACGGCTGATGTGGACGCTCTGAGAAGCGAGGAACCCCTGGACTACTGGGTGTGCAGGCTTGCCCTGTGGCCAGAGCTAGCACAATTTGCCATGGAACTCTTGGCTTGCCCCTGTCCTTAATCAGTATTTTGTGGAAGCAGGTATATCACACCCCTCAATCAGTATTTTGTAGAAGTAGGTATATAGAACCTCTTAATCAATATTTGGTGGAAGCAGGTATATCACACCCCTCAATCAGTATTTTGTGGAAGCAGGTATATCCAACCCCTCAATCAGTATTTTGTGGAAGCAGGTATATCACACCTCTCAATCATTATTTTGCGGAAGCAGGTATATTGCAGGCCTCAATCAATATTTAGTGAAAGCAGGTATATCGCACCCCTCAATCAGTATTTTGTGGAAGCTGAAATATCGCAGACCTCAATCACTATTTGGTGGAAGCAGGTATATCTAAACCCTTAATCAGTATTTTGTGGAAGCAGGTATATCGCACCGCTCAATCAATATTTTGTGGAAGCAGGTATATTGCAGGTCTCAATGAATATTTGGTGGAAGAAGATATATCAAACCCCTTAATCTGTATTTTGTGGAAGCAGGTATATCGCACCCCTCAATCAATATTTTGTGGAAGCAGGTACATTGCAGGCCTCAATCAATATTTGGTGGAAACAGGTATATCACACCTCTCAATTATATTTTTTGCCACAACAATTATTTCACACCACCCTTTTTATTTGGGGCAACAGGTATATCGCAGCCCATAATCAGTATTTTGTGGAAGAAGGTATATCACACCCCTCAATCATTTTTTTTTTGGGGGGGAATAGGTATATCACACCCGTTGCAAACAGTTGTTCCAATAGCGCCTGTCCCTCTATATACTTGTGGCATCACAGCAGAACCGCACACAACTGCTGCACAATACAAATGCACTATATACTTTCTATTTTAGAAAGTATATTATAGGTAGATCACACCCCTCAATCTGTTTTTTTGGGGGGCAACAGGTATATCACAACAGTTGCTATTAGTTGTTCCAATAGCGTTTGTCTCTCTATATAGCTGCGGTATCGTAGCAGAACCGCACACAACTGCTGCACAATAGAAATGCACTATAATATACTTTCTATATTAGAAAATATATTATAAGTATATCACACCCCTCAGTATATCACACCTATCGATAGCACACCTATACTAGTCCTTAAAAGGACTTTTTTGGCCCTATTAGCTAGCGTTTGGTGTCCCTAACAGTCTGTCCCTGCTCCACAAAGCAACCTCTCCCTACACTGGCAAAATACAGAATGTAAAATGGCTGCCAGATCGGGTTCTGTAATAGGGTGGGGGTGTGTACGTGTGCTGAAACATCTCAATTGGCTGTCCTGTCCCACCTGATGGATGTGTTATGGGTCAAGGTTCGGCGCAATGCAAAGGAATACGGCGCCGGCGGAAATCGCCATATGTTCGCATATTCGGCGAATCACGAACACGCAAAGTTCGCCGTGAAACGACCGCAGGGCGAACAGCAAGGCCATTACTCACTATGTGTGTTACTGCAAAGCACAGTGTTCTACACCACTATACAGGCTCTATGCTAGTGTTCAGCGTGAATATTTGAATAGCGATTTTCTTTTGCGGATATCGGCACTTCGCAAATTCGCGAATATAACGCTATATGTTCACTATTTTGAATATTCTTTTTTTTTAAGTTGTTAATCCTTGTTGCTCTCTGGTTGTCTAACTTGTCTTCCAACTTCCCAAAAGCTGTTCTTACCTGTCCGGAGGATTCCTGGCTCCCTGCCCGCTCCAGTCAATGCCCGTTGCCGCTTCTGCTGACTTGCCGTGTGCATGGTAATGCCTCCATGCTAAAATGTACTGTCAGATGTGAGAATCACGATCTCACAAATTTGACTAAGTTGTATTCGCAATGCGATTAATCTAACCTGAATTACTCGCATTGCGAATTCAACTTCCTAATGGTTCCTAATAGTTGTATTGCTAGGATATAATACGAATATCACGAATTCATGAATATAACACTATATTCTAAATCTTCGTTATATTCTAGCAAGCCAACCATTAGGAACCCAGCTCTAAGTTTAACTCGCAATGCGATTATATGTTCGCTTCGCGAATGAAACTTAGAGCTGAGTTCTTAATGGTTGTTGCTAGAATATAACAGATAGAGAATATAGTGTTATATTCGTGAATTCGTGATATTTGTCATCTTCGTTATATTCTAGCAATACAACCATTAGGAACTTAGCTCTAAGATCAATTCGCAATGCAATTATATGTTCGCTTCACAAATGAAACTTAGAGCTGAGTTCCTAATGGTTGTTGCTAGAATATAACGAAGATTGAGAATATAGTGCTACATTTGTGATATTCGTTATATTCTAGCAATACAACCATCAGGAAACCAGCTTTAAGTTGAATTCGCAATGCGAGTATATGTTCGCATTGCGAATTAAACTTAGAGCTGAGTTCCTAATGGTTTTATTGCTAGAATATAATGAAGATTGAGAATATAGTGCTAAATTCGTGATATTCATTATCTTCGTCAATTCTAGCAATACAAGTTACAACCAATAGGAACTCAGCTCTAAGTTTAATTCGCAATGCAAATATAAATTCGCGTAACATACGCAATATATAGAATAATGACGAATATTCGATTTCGACGAATATATGACGGATATTCAAATCGAATATTCGCGATATATATCGCGAAATCGAATATGGCACTTCAAGCTCATCACTACTCTCTGCAGCCAAGAAATAGCTGTTTTTTAATAAATTTGGATCGAATCGAATCTTTTCGGAAAATTCGGCAACCGGCCAAATCAAATTTTGGAGAACTTCTCTCATCTCTAACCCAATACTAATCCTAACCGTAATAATTACCTTAACCACAATACTCTATACAAAAAGGGGGCACATATAAAAGGCACCATACATAAAGGGGGCACATATAAAAGGCTCTATACATAAAAGGGGCACATATAAGAGGCACTATACATAAAGGGGACACATAAAAGAGGCACTATACGTAAAGGGGACACGTATACGAGGTGCTATACATAAAAGGGGAACATATAAGTGGCATTATTTATAACAGACACTGAACATGTGGCATTATATACAGGGGCACAGAGCATATGGCACTAGCATTAGGGGCACTGTGTGTGGCACTATATCCAGAAGCGCCTAGAAAGCTTTGTATAATGGCTATTGTCCTTCCTTTGTCTGTCTGCAGGTAAAAAGCAGTTTTCACTTGTCACCCCGGAAGAGTGGACAGTAGAAGGAGGTCTCACCTCAGCCTTGTTCCTTGGCTTATAACTTGGGATAAGAACACTTGGCTGCTCTGGACCGTGAAGCCCTAGAGAGAGCTGAGAGGAAGGGGTACTCTCTCTTTCCCTTTCCTCCTTCCAGCAGACTACATGAATAACTACTCACTTGCTAACTCTGGACTGAACTGACCGACTAGGCCTGAACTGTAGTATATATAGACTATGGTGCTATCCTCATCTGGTGGTGGATGCATGTACTGCACCCTAAAAGGCTGTTACCAGATATTTCACAGGATAAAACTGTTATAAATGTATAAATGACATAAAATGCAATATGACATAAGATTTTCTAAGGAATAATAGGTACTCTTATAAAACTTCACTTTTATTTCTGAACGTTAAAAATAAGCCCCATACAACATTTATGAAACAATCCATAAAATAAGTTGCCTCAAAGAATCACTCAAAACAATACGATAGAGCAAAGGGATAGCAATATGGAAAGGATTCAGGACCGGGTCGCTAAGAACTTCAAAAACCCTGCATCCACCTCATATACCTGTGCGCTATCTCTCCCTCACACTATCACTTAAAGACACCGTGTTGTGCTGCCCAGCCATTCGCCCATAGAATAGAGAGAAATGAGAGGGAAACTGTGCATAAGGTCATCCGACCCACGTGTACAAAATCGTACAAAAAACAATGTCTCACAGGTCCCAGTTCATACTCAAAAAATACAAACAGTGCATACAGTCCCAAACCAATAAGTCCTGATGCGTTTCTTAGGCTGTCTGCCTATTCATCGGGGGACTAACAAAGTACAAGTAGCAATATATATGTTCCAATAGAGGACCATTAAAGTGCAGTGCAAAGCAATGATCAAAAGTGCAGTGCAACATCAAAGGAATACCAAACCTGAGACTAGGCCACCTCTAGTACTTATCTGTTAGTCCTCGGTCTGGTACTCAATTTGGGTGCTACTGGAGAACGGTGTCCCGATGTGTAGCGCACTCTGTGCCTCTACATTAATATACTGGAGGCGCTGCCACAGTAACCAAATGCCTGTGTCCTGCTGCGTATGGGAACACGCGCACACTGCGTACACTTGCTTTAAAAAGGAGTGCGCCATGCGCTCAGAACCGCCTAATTGTCACATGTAAGATCATGTGACCCACGTCAGTGACGTGATTCATCATGTGATTGCAGGTCCTGCCAAGGTGAAGACAACTTGGTCAGGGCCAGCGTCGTACTACTGGGGACGGGGTTACAGTGAGGAGGAGGGAGCAGGCATGGAGCCAGAGCCTCCTCATCCACTCTTCTCACTATAAAACAGATAGGTAACATAGTAACATAGTATATAAGGCCGAAAAAAGACATTTGTCCATCCAGTTCGACCTGTTTCCTGCAAGTTGATCCAGAGGAAGGCAAAAAACCCCTGTGAGGTAGAGCCAATTTTCCCCACTTAAGGGGAAAAAATTCCTTCCCGACTCCAATCAGGCAGTCAGAATAACTCCCTGGATCAACGACCCCTCTCTAGTAGCTACAGCCTGAAATATTATTACGCTCCAGAAATACATCCAGGCCCCTATTAAATTCCTTTATTGTACTCACCATCACCACCTCCTCAGGCAGAGAGTTCCATAGTCTTACTGCTCTTACCGTGAAGAACCCTTTTCTATGTTTGTGTACAAACCTTCTTTCCTCCAGACGCAGAGGATGTCCCCTCGTCACAGTCACAGTCCTGGGGATAAATAGATGATGGGAGAGATCTTTGTACTGACCCCTGATATATTTATACATAGTTATTAGATCTCCCCTCAATCGTCTTTTTTCTAGAGTGAATAACCCTAATTTTGATACCCTTTCAGGGTACTGTAGTTGCCCCATTCCAGTTATTACTTTAGTTGCCCTCCTCTGAACCCTCTCTAGCTCTGCTATGTCTGCCTTGTTCACGGGAGCCCAGAACTGTACACAGTACTCCATGTGTGGTCTGACTAGTGATTTATAAAGTGGTAGGACTATATTCTCATCACGGGCATCTATGCCCCTTTGATGCAACCCATTATCTTATTGGCCTTAGCAGCAGCTGCCTGACACTGGTTTTTACAGCTTAGTTTGTTATTTATTAAAATTCCTAGATCCTTTTCCATGTCAGTGTTACTGAGTGTTTTACCATTTAGCATGTACGGGTGACTTGCATTATTCCTTCCCATGTGCATAACTTTACATTTGTCAGTGTTAAACCTCATCTGCCATTTCTCTGCCCAAGCCCCCAATCTATCCAGATCCCTCTGTAGCAGAAAACGGTCCTCTTTAGTGTTAATTACTTTACACAGTTTAGTGTCATCTGCAAAAATTGATATATTACTGTGCAAGCCTTCTACAAGATCATTAATAAATATATTGAAGAGAATAGGGCCCAATACTGAACCCTGAGGTACCCCACTAGTGACCATGACCCAATCTGAGTGTGTACCGTTAATAACCACTCTCTGTTTTCTATTACTGAGCCAGTTACTTACCCACATACAGATATTTTCTCCTAGTCCAAGTGTTCTCATTTTATATACTAACCTTTTATGTGGTACAGCGTCAAATGCTTTGGAGAAGTCCAGATATACGACATCCATTGATTCGCCGCTGTCAAGTCTAGAACTTACCTCCTCATAGAAACTGATTAAATTAGTTTGACATGACCGATCCCTCATGAAGCCATGCTGATATGGTGTAATTTGCTTATTTTCATTGAGATACTCCAAGATAGCATCTCTTACAAATCCTTCAAACAGTTTACCCACAACAGATGTTAAACTTACCGGCCTATAATTTCCAGGCTCTGTTTTTGGACCCTTTTGAATATTGGCACCACATTTGCTATACGCCAGTCTGGTGGAACATTCCCTGTCAGTATGGAGTCCGTGAATATCAAAAATAAGGGTCTGGCTAGGACATCACTTAATTCCCTTAGGATACGGGGTGTATGCCATCCGGTCCTGGCGATTTGTCTATTTTAATCTTTTTAAGTCGCTGCTGTACTTCTTCCTGGGTCAGACAGGGCACTTTTAAAGGGGAATTTACTTTTACATTTTGCATTTCATCTGACAGTTTATTTTCCTCAGTGAAAACAGTGGTGAAGAAAATATTTAATAGCTTGGCTTTATCCTCATCGCTTTCTGCAACTCCCCTCATTGCTATGTAGAGGGCCGACTCCTTCAGGTTTATATTTTTACCATTTATATAATTGAAAAACATTTTAGGGTTAGTTTTGCTCTCTTTGGCAATTAATCTCTCGGTCTCTAGTTTGGCAGTTTTTATTAGTTTTTACATATTCTATTTTTTTCCTTATAGTTTATCAGTGCTTCCTGGCTCCTCCTGTTTTAGTGATTTATATGCTTTCTTTTTGTCATTTATTGCTTTTTTACGGTTCTATTTATCCACATTGGTTTCTTCTTATTTCTTAGCCTTTTATTTCTATAAGGTATGCATCGATCACAATTTGATGTTACAATGCTTTTAAAAATCTCCCATTTTGTGGTTGTATTTTTATTTTTGAGGACTATGTCCCAGTTAATTGGGCCTATGGCCTCCCTTAGTTGGCTAAATTTTGCTTTTTTGAAGTCCGGTATTCTTGTTCCTCCCTGTAGAAACTCTCGTTTGAAGGATAATTGGAAGGTTATTACTTTATGGTCACTATTTCCCAGGTGTCCCCCGACCTGCACGTCTGTTGTTCTATCAGGTCTATTGGTTAATACTAAGTCCAGTATGGCCGTCCCTCTAGTTGGGTCCTGAATAGTGTTGAGCGCGAATATTCGAAAAGCGAATTTTTTTAGCGAATATCGGCACTTCGCTAATTCGCGAATATTTCGAATATAGCGCTATAAATTCGCTATTTCGAATATTCGTTTTTTTTTTTTTTTTTTTTTTAGTTATATTTTTTTCTTTCCTACTTCCCAAAAGTAGTTCTTACCTGTCCTGAGGATTCCTGGCTTCCTGGCTGCTCTAGTCAGTGCCCGTTGCCGCTTCTGCCGACTTCCGTGCTCATGTGGAGCGTCCCCATCCATGGGAGAATCTCCATATACTAAAATGTACTGTCGGATTTGAGGAATTACGTTGAAATCGCAATGCGAATACTTTAAGTTAAATTAATCGCATTGCGATTACAACTTAGCACTGCTATCTTACATAGGCTAGAATTAACGAATATGGAGTATAGCTAATGCTATGCACTAGCAGTGCTAAGTTGAAATCGCAATGCGAATACTTTAAGTTAAATTAATCGCATTGCGATTTCAACTTAGCACTGCTGCTATATTCCATATTCGTTAACTTCGTTAATTCTAGCAAGCTGACCCATTATAAACCCAGCTCTAAGTTGAAATCGCAATGCGATTAATATAACTTGAATTAATCGCATTGCGATTTCAACGTAATTCCTCAAATCCGACAGTACATTTTAGTATATGGAGACGTTCCCATGGTGATGGGGACGCTCCATGAACACAGAAGTTATGGTTGGCTTGGTAGAATTAGCGAATAGCGAATATGACGAATGTATTCGTCATATTCCTCAAAACGAAGATAGCAGTATTCTACATCTTCGTTTTAGCTACCTATTCGTCTCGTCATCGTCAACTTCGCTATTCGCTAATTCTAGCAATCAAATAGGAAGGTTGACTTACCAGACAGCTGTGTTAAATTACGCTATGCGATTTTTTTTTTTAATACAATAATTATATTACTTGATAAAATTATTATAAGTATTCTATTTATTAAAAAAAAAAAAAAATCGCATAGCGAATTTAACACAGCTGTCTCTATAGTCAACCTTCCTATTTGATTGCTAGAATTAGCGAAGTTGACGAATAGGTAGCTAAAACGAAGATGTAGAATACTTCGTTATCTTCGTTTTGAGGAATAGACGAATACATTCGTCATATTCGTCATCCTCGCTAATTCTAGATATGAAACCAATAGGAAAGTAGCCTTAAGTACAAATCGCAATATGCGATTATTTAAATCGCATGTTAATCGCGATAACTAGAAAAAATGACGAATATTCGATTTCGACGAATATGAAACGAATATTCATTCGAATATTCGCGAATTTCGTCGAAATCGAATATGGCACCTGCCGCTCATCACTAGTCCTGAACCATTTGGGAAAGGTAATTGTCTTTGGCTATTGCCAAGAACCTGTTTCCTTTATGGGATGTACAGGTTTCAGTTTCCCAGTCTATATCTGGGTAGTTGAAGTCCCCCATAATAACCACCTGATTATGGTTTGCCGCCTTGTTTATCTCGTTTAGTAATAGATTTTCTGCGGACTCTGGTATATTAGGTGGTTTATAGTAAACCCCTATTAGTAATTTATTATTGTTTTTGGCTCCATTTATCTCCACCCACAATGACTCCACATTTTCGTGTCCCTCACAGATGTCTTCCCGGAGTGTGGGCTTTGGAGAGGACTTTATGTAAAGGCAGAACCCCTCCCCCTCTCCGGTTTTGACGATCCTTTCTGAACAGATTGTAACCTTGTACATTAACTGCCCAGTCATAGCTATCATCCAGCCATGTCTCAGTTATTCCCACTACGTCATAATCCTCCTCACACATCACTAATTCCAGTTCCCCAGTTTTATTAGTCAGGCTTCTGGCATTAGTATACATACATTTGAGAGGTTTATGCATATTTTTTGCCCTACACCTTTCCTTCTGAACTTTTCTAGTCCCTCCTTCCATTTCTCCCCAGTCCCACTACCTTGCCCCGGTCTCTATCTGCACTATCTTCCCCTCCTATAATGTAATTTCTCTCCCCCAGTCCCTAGTTTAAACACTCCTCCAACCTTCTAGCCATCTTTCTCCCCAACACGGCTGCCCCTTCCCCATTGAGGTGCAGCCCGTCCCTACGATAGAGCCTGTAGCCGATAGCAAAGTCGGCCCAGTTCTCCATGAACCCAAAACCCTGCTTCCTACACCAGTTCTTGAGCCACTTGTTAACCTCTCTAATCTCCCGCTGCCTCTCTTGTGTGGCCCGTGGTACAGGCAGTATTTCGGAAAATACTACCTTTGAGGTCCTTGCCCTAAGCTTTTGACCTAAATCCCTGAAATCATTCTTAAGGACGCTCCACCTTCCTCTAACTTTATCATTGGTTCCGATATGGACCATGACCGCTGGATCTTCTCCAGCCCCTCCCAGTAATCTGTCAACCCGATCTGCGATGTGTCGAACTCTAGCGCCAGGAAGACAGCACACTGTTCGGCGATCACGATCTTTGTGACAGATCGCCCTATTTGTTCCCCTAATAATTGAGTCTCCCACTACCAGCACCTGTCTGGCCTGCCCTGCTCTCCTGGTCCCCTGCTTACTGGAGCTGACATTCCCCTGACCGGCAGAGGAAGTGTCTGGCTGCAGCGGTGCTGTCCCTGAGCTGCCATCCCCCTCATCTGCCAAACGTGCAAACTTGTTGGGGTGTGTCAGATCAGGGCTAGCCTCCCTGGCACTCTTCCCTCTACCCCGCTTTCTTACTGTAACCCAGCTAGCTACCTCACTCTCCTCGCTAACACCCTCCCCCACATCTACCCCAAAGACTGCTTGCTCGGTGAGCAGCAAACTCTTTTGCAAATTGTCAGTGGCTCTCAGTGTTGCAATATGCCCGTTTAGAGACTCGATGTGCGATTCCAAACGGGTAATTTGCTCACATTTTGAACAAAGATATGCACCCTCAAACGGCTGTTCCAGGACTGCATACATCATGCAAGATGTGCACTGGACGGCATTGTCAATTGTGCAAGACATACTAATGGGGTGCGGGTCAGTTCATGATAAAAATAATAACTGCCCACTCCACTTACTGTATATGGGTTTACAACAAGAATGAGATGGCCAGCTGCCCAGTATATACAATATATAAGGCAAATGCAGACTAGGAGAAAACAATACTCTGTAAGGAAAGCTATAATTATGGGATAAATGTGAATGTTAAAATCAAAGATATCTCCACATGATAAACCAGAAGACCTAAGTGAAGCAGCCAAATAATAATTGCTCATTCAGGCCCTTTGGAGCCAGGGTTTTCAGTTCATAGATCCACCATGTCTCACGCTGTAGGACTTTTCTATCCCAATCTCCACCTCTACTCGGAGGGGATACCAATTCAATGCCCATAAAGCGGATCATAGACGCATTTCCCCCATGTGTAACTCTGACATGATTGACTAAAGGGCTGTCTCTCTGAGGTGGAAAATCGCCTAAATGCTCTCCTATTCGCCGTCACATCTCTCAGGTAGTTTTCCCAACGTATTCAAGGCCACAACAACTTGTCGCTTTGTAGATAACTCCCCTACTGTAACAATTTATAAATTGTTTGATGGTATATCAAAACAATACCAAAGGGTTGGTGAAATTGCGGCCTTGAATCACATGGTTACACGCAATACAACCGCTACAGCGGTAGCACCCAGTCACTCTTGGTAACCAATTTAAATTGTTCACTGACAATTCACGAAAATGGCTGTGTACCAGCCGGTCTCGTAAATTCGCCTGTACGTGATCTGAGGTGCTTCCGTAACAACTCTACTTAGATCAGGATCCATCTTAAGGATGTCCCAATGTCTGTTTAGCAGATCCCTAACCTCCTTCACTGCTGTGTCATACGTGTCTATCAAACGGATTAATCCTGCTGTATTTTCTTTAGGTTTTGGGTGTAGAAAGTCCGTTTGTTTGGGCGGTACTGAGCACACGGCACGCGCCTTTTTAAAGCAAGTGGACGCAGTGTGCGCGTGTTGCCATACACGCAGCAGGACACAGGCTTTTGGTTACTGTTGCAGCGCCTCCAGTATAGTACTGTAGAGGCACAGAGTGGACACCGTTCTCCAGTAGCGCCCAAATTGAGTACCAGACCGAGGATTAACAGATAAGTCCTTGAGGTGGTCTAGTCTCAGGTTTGGTATTCCTTTGATGTTGCACTGTACTTTTGATTATTGCTTTGCACTGCCCTTTAATGGTCCTCTATTGGAACATATATATTGCTACTTGTACTATGTTAGTCCCCTGATGAATAGTCAGACAGCCTAAGAAACGCGTCAGGACCTATTGGTTTGGGACTGTATGCACTGTTTGTATTTTTTGAGTATGAACTGAGACCTGAGGGATACATTGTTTTTTGTAAAATTTTGAACACGTGGGTCGGATGACCTTATGCACAGCTTCACTCTCATTTCTCACTATTCTTTGGGCGAATGGCCGGGCAGCCCAACACGGTGTTCTTTAGGGATAATGTGAGGGTTTTTGTGGGTCTTAGCGTCCTGGTCCTGGATCCTTTCCATATTGATTTCCCTTTGCTTTACCGGATTGTTTTAAATGGTTCTTTGAGGCCACTTATTTTATGGATTGTTTCATAAATGTTGTATGGGGCTTATTTTTAACGTTTGGAAATAAAAGTGAAGTTTTATAAGAGTACCTATTATTCCTTAGTTGTGCTTTCTCAGGTACCTTGGGTGTTTGGTTAAATCCCTTATTCAGGGATTGCCACTATTTTCGATTGTATCAGTTATTTATGACGTAAGATACAACAACTTTGCAGTGCCCACGTACACGAGTGCATACCTGATGATGCATACAGAGTACACAGAGCACGTCAAACTATATACAGAGGGCACAGAGTATGTGGCACCACCATTGGGGTCCCTATGTGTAGCACCAATGTTGCTATTATATTCAAAGCAAAAGATTTGCCACTGAGATGATTTTGTGTTAATATACAGGGTGCCAATTTGTTGGTAAAGCGAGAAGCTGAAGACATCTTCTCGGCAAAATCTGCAGATCTGAATTGTGGACGGGAGATGTCATCATGGTTGCCTGAACTAAATGGAGAAGAACTCAGGAGGATACGTCACCTGTAAGTCACTAAATGGAGTTGACTATTCTGCCACGGTGCCACTGATTGTGTATGATGAGTGCTGTAGTCACCTGAATGATCTACAGCTGATGATAGGTGGCAGCATGCTGTTTTGTGAAACAGCAACTCCCAGCATCCCTTTACTGCTGTTCAAACCATATTGGGAGCTGTAGTTTCACACTGTACAAGCTTATGGGCTGATCTGACTACTCAAATGGTATCTGTATTGAACTTTTAAAATCGGTTGATGTATATATGTACTGTACATGGTTCTGTTGCTGAGTTTATGTAATGAACTTGGTTCTGGTGCAGTATTTGATTTATGGGTTTGGTTCTGGTGCTATGTTTATGTAGTTCATTCTGGTGCTGTATTTGGCATATAGTCTTGATTCTGATGCTGCATTTATGTAGTGAACTTGGCTCTGTATGTATGTAGTGAACATGGTTCTGATTCTGTTTTGGTGTTTTGAGCAAGGTTCTCGTGCTGTACTCACGCAGTGAACTTGGTTCTGGTGCTGTATTCATAAAGTGAACTGGGTCCTGGTGCTGTATTCATGCAGTGAACTTGTTTCTGGTGCTGTTTGACATATAGGCTTATTTCTGGTGCTGTATGTATGTAGGGATCTTGGTTCTTGCTCTGTATTTGTGTCTTAAACGTGCATCGGGTGCTATACTTTTATCTAATACCATCTATTCACAATTGAGTTCGGGCCACTGTCACAGATTTTGTCAAGAAGATCAGACGACAAAGTCCTGCATACAAGACTTTTTTGCCTGGTAAATAATCTGCATAGTCAATGGAGTCCCTTCAGCTCAAGAGCTGCTAAATCTGGTCCTTTTAATGATTAAACTATTGCTACGGACTCAGAATCATGTACTGTATCTGGCATTGCACATGGGTGTGCGATCACAACTTGAGAACTCAACCAGTTGACAGGAGGCTGTAGCCAGATAAGCTGCAATTACCTTTTTTGCCAAAGTCCACCATCCCTTTTTGTCGGCTAAACCTTCTATGGATCTTTTTTCTTCTGAGAGCTGGCACATAAGTTACTTGTGGCTGTAGGGGAATGGAATCTCCTTACAGGAGCTGATCCTTGTTGCTCTGAGGTGTTCACTCCTCAGCAGTTAGCCTTTAATTCCAGACTCTTCCTCCTAGAGAGGAAGAGTGGAGCCAGCCCTGACTAGCCTCATGATACCTCACACTCTTTATACAACCTTATTGGATTTATAGTATATGCACAAAATGAATTAAATACAGCGATATTAACACTTTCAATGCTTTGCAGTATATTTCTGGGAACAGAATTTTGAACTATAATTACTGATCAAAAACTGGATTAGGGGTGACAGGGTGCAGTCCAAGTATGCTACCGCTTGCTGGTTGACATTCTGCAGCATGTCCTGCTGCAGGGTGGTTTATTCAAATTGCTCATCAGAGACTCGAGGCTGAAGTTGCTGCATATGGAGCTAGTGCTGCTCCTGTACCCCCCACCAGTAATGGCAGTGAAGTGAAGCAAAAAGAAAGCATGCATCTAGCCATTTGTGCAAGGAACACAGAGGGCCTCCCTGCCTCCATTTCCACTGCATACTTACTTGCAGGGTCTGTCGGGGTCATCTGCATTGCCTTCGTAGTCACTATCCAGCTCTGCAGGGAAAGATAATTTGGGGATTCAAATAGTCATTAGACAGCTCTGTCATTCCAGCTTTTTGTTATTAGGCTGAAAGTGTTAGTTTACTTCTGCAGTTATTTCAGTTTAAAGCATATAGGGGTGTATTTCAGTACAACAAGAAAAATATATACGCACTGCACTGTTGCAGTTATTTCTGGTGAAAGCAGGTAGGGGCGTATTTTAGTGCAACACGAAAAATATTTACCACTGTACTGTTGCAGTTATTTCTGGTGAAAGCGTATAGGGGCATATTTCAGTGCAACAAGAAAAATATATTCTCACTACTGCAGTAATTTCTGTTGAAAGCCTATAGGGGCATATTTCAGTACAACAGGAAAAATATATACGCACTCTTTAATAGTTTTCTGTTGAAAGCGTATAATGGCCTATTTCAGTCCAACACGAAAAATATATTCTCACTACTGCAGTAATTTCTGTTGAAAGCCTATAGGGGCATATTTCAGTACAACAGGAAAAATATATACGCACTCTTTAATAGTTTTCTGTTGAACGCCTGTAATGGCCTATTTCAGTCCAACACGAAAAATATATTCTCACTGCTGCAGTTATTTCTGTTAAAAGCATATAGGGGCGTATTTCAGTACAACAAGAAAAATATATATGCACTGCACTTCTGCAGGTATTTCTGTTAAAAGCGTATAGTGGCCTATTTCAGTCCATACAAGAAAATATATTCTCAGGTCACTTCCGCAGTTATTTCTGGCGAAAGCGTATAGGGGCGTATTTCAGTACTACAAGAAAAATATATTCTCAATTCACTGTTGCAGTTATATCTGGTAAAGCCTTTACTGTAGAAAAACCTTTATTGACGTATATCAGTAGAAAAATGAATATACATTCGCCATTCGCTCCTGCACTTATATCTTGAAAAACCTTTATTGACGTATATCAATAGAAAAATAAATATACATTCGCCATTCCCTGCTGCACTTATATCTTGAAAAACCTTTATTGACGTATATCAGTAGAAAAATAAAAATATATTCAGTGTTCACTGTTGCAGTTATATGTGGTAAAGTCTTTAGTAGCGTATTTCAGTAGAAAAATAAAGCTATATTCAGTGTTCAGTGCCAGTGGCGTAACTAGAGTTCTATGGGCCACAGGGGAAACTTTGAATTAACAACCCCCCTCCCCCCGGGGCCTCCGCCGACCATCGGACATTAGTATACAGTATAATCTCTTACACCATGCAGTATAGAATGTATTATAAAATCCCTGCCCCATGCCGTACATATACAGTATAGTTCGTACACCATGCCGTACAATATACAGTATAATCCATACACCGTGCCTAACAATATACAAAAAATCCCAGAGTGAAGGTGTTATACTGTATATTGTACAGCATGGTGTATGAACTATACTGTATATTGAACGGCACTGTGTATGGATTATAATATATATTGTATAGCATGGTGTATGGATTATATTGTATACTGTACGGCATGGTGTAATGAACTATAATGTACATTATATACCTGTATAGGCGGCCAGTGACGTATAAACCTTAGAAGTCAATGGAGTCACAGGGAAAGTCTGTACGTGAGCCCCGTCGAGATGCTGTAGGGGGACGCCATGTCGGTTGGAAGCTCCGATACACATCGATATCAAAGAACGGGCGTCTTTAGAATGGCGCCAAGGGCTGCGTGGAATCCAATGTGGACAGCGCAGATTTAGTGGAGCAAGAATTTAGAAATTGTAATGAACTATAATGTACATTATATAGTTCATTGTAATGAACTATAATGTACATTATATACCTGTAGAGGGGCATGTATAGGCGGCCAGTGACGTATAAACCTTAGAAGTCAATGGAGTCACAGGGAAAGTCTGTACGTGAGCCCCGTCGAGATGCTGTAGGGGGACGCCATGTCGGTTGGAAGCTCCGATACACATCGATATCAAAGAACGGGCATCTTTAGAATGGCGCCAAGGTCTGCGTGGAATCCAATGTGGACAGCGCAGATTTAGTGGAGCAAGAATTTAGAAATAAGTTTAGATTAATGGCAGCCCGTGTAGTACGCTGCAGCATAGATGAGTGCTACATCCAAGTACAAAATGTGTAGCTGTATTAACAGTGACAACTAAGTCCTGTACTAGAGTCAGGAAAGAAGGAGTCAGAAATGTAAGTGCTGGTTAGGGGGACACTTACTTATTCCGGAGAAGGGAATGTATTACTGTATATTTATGTTTTCCATCATCGTTATCATATGTCAGTATTTTACGTGGTTTTAACAAAAAAAATTGCAAATATGAGTTCATTACAAACATGAAATTAGGAACTACTCAAGGCTTAGTTCAAATCATTGTCGAGCATTCCATTCTGCTATTCCATCAGAGGAACAGAAAAACAGAATGCAAGCAAACAACTGATGGACCCCAATGGCTATAATGAGGCCATCAGATACCATGACTGTTCATACCAATACACCCCCCACTCATCCCCATTGTCTGTTGGCAGCACATCCCGGTTTACACACGGCAGTGTGCTGTCGACTTTCTTTCATTCCTGGCTCTTAGTAAAGGCATTCTATAATTCTGTTCTAGCACTATATTCTCGTCTGATCGTTGAGCAGATAAAAATATTCAAACTGTACTGTAAAATCATTAGTGACTATTATAATCTTCTACTGCTGTCTTCTGGGGAACCCATGCCCAAGTTGTAAGAATCCACAAGATCACTGGTAATTCTGGTTGTGAAATATTGGTCATACTGTTGGTATCCCTACCAGTTGTCAGCAAATAGTCAATAGGAAGTAACTGACATGTCTAACTATAGACCAGAAGACAAGAGAAAATATGTGGCCACCAATTGACATCCATGACCTATACATAAAATCTGGTGGAATCTGTATGGAATCTTTGCATTCTGGACTTGATGCTAAAAAAAGGAAATATGACCGATTCCCCTGAATCTCCTGAGATTTCAGTGAGATCATATGTTATTAATAGACTTTGGATCCATAACTATGACAAGAGTGCTTCCAGTAGATAAGATACAGAATTCTGGGGAATTGTGCTTATGCCGATCAGTGTAGACATTGGTGCATAATAATTAGGTTGTGGTCTCAAATTCCCTGAAGCAGTAAAAATCCTTTTTCCTATGGAGAGCAAAATTACTTAAAGGGCATCTGTCAGCAGATTTGTACCTGAATCTGGTTGACCTGTTGCATGTGTGTTTGACAGCTGAAGGCATCTGTTTTTGTGAAATCTTCATATGTGCCTGTATTGCCGAGAAAAATTATGTTTAAATATATGCAAATGAGCCTCTAGCCGTCCACTCTGCACTCTGATTGATGCCTTCTTTGCTATTAGAGGCTCATTTGCATATACTTAAACATAACTTTTCTCAGCAATGCAGGCACATATGAACATGGGACCAACACAGATACCTTCAGTTGCCAAGCACACCTGTAACAGGTCAGCCAATTTTATAGGAACACATCTACTGACAGATGCCCTTTAAATAACTCCCGGACATTTATGATCACATTTACTTTGTCATTCTTTTCAGGGATATGTTTTTCTTCATAACAGAACTTGGAGCGGAGTTGGTGGCATTATACGGTACATCACACCCAGCAGGGGTGCACCTAGCCTTTCTGCTGACCGAGGCAAAAACTGAAACAGAGCCCCCCCAATGCTAATTCCTTAAGCCCTTTGCCACAATGAAAGCACTCATTGCCCATGGCCGTTCCGCTGTCCCCCTCTTGCCCCTACCTGGTGCTGCCTGAGGTAATCTCCTCACTTCGCTTCATTGGTGCTGCACCCCTGACACCCAGTAAACTCCATATTTTTTAGCTTAACCATTCCTGTAAAGTCTACAGAATCACAGACAGTCTTAATAAAGCCAGTACTCTGGTGGTGGATCCGTTGGAGTTATGTAGAGGCTTCCTATGCTTTAAGCAGGCGTATTTCAGGTTAATAAATGCCACCCTATACATTTCTTCCTTTAAGAACAATTTTAAATTCACTTTGAATACCTCTAATTTGGTCCACATTTTCTTTCTGATATTTAGAGTATCCTGAGAAATTACAGGAAAACAGAATTTTTCCATCAACATACATTTTGATTGTACAATAAGTCATTGTGCTGTAAGATCTGGACTTCCAAACTACCTTTAATAGCTGATTATAGAAGTATATGACTCATCAGATACTTCATTCTGGAATGTAGCTATTCTATCTGATAAATCATCAGAACAGAACTCAGGAAATTAGAGAACAAAGCAGCAACAGCAGTCTGAAAAGGTCAAAATATGGATATTCTTGTGGCCATTTAACTGGCTCACAGATGTAGGCAACAGACAGTGGTCTCCACCCTGTACCAAACAATATGGAAATTCTAGGCAGGTGAATAGGGTGTTTATCAATTGAAGAACATGCCACAAATTACTAAATGATAATTTCTCACAGAAATAAATAAATAATTAATTTACTGCTGTATCTAAAAAGTAGTGGCACAACATTTGTACAATTATAAATTAACAATTTCTAATGGAAAACTAAATGCCTGTGATCTAATGATCATAAACTATCTTGCACACCTCCAATCTCTATCCCCTGTATATTCTAACATTTCACCTGCTTTCAAAGGGCTTGTCCCATTACACCAATTTATTCCCTATCGACAGGCTAGGGGTTGTGTCTGATCAGTGGGGATCCAACAACTGGGGCCTAACCATCAGGAGAGTCATGGCCCGTGTTCAAATGGCGAGGAAGGCACACATGGACGTATAAGGGCTGGGCTTCTTCCATAGCTGAATGAAGCAGCAGCACACATGCCTGTCCAGCCGCCATTTAAACAGTGTGAGCCCCTGTTCTTGTGATCAGCAGTGGCCCAAGCTGTCGGACCCCTCCGATCAGACATTGTGAATTAGGGATAAGTTGTTGCCAAGGGACGAGCCCTTAATGCTTTTTTGCATCAGTGACAATGCAGTCTATACATGTACTTAGTACATTATCCATTTTGGCTGACAGTGTCAAATGGAATATATTCTATACAAACTCTGGGTGGCTAGTGACAGCTAGTATTCAGTCAGTATACTGAATAATAATTGTGTGGCTGTTCTAGTATTTCCAGTGCTGACTTCCAAGAGGCTCATCACTACTCCATTGTCAAGTCTAGATCAGGCTTCAGCTACGATCTCAAAGTCGGGGAATCTACAAAACAGCCTATTAAAGGGGTTGTCCACTTTAAATAAATAAGTAAATGGGTTGTGTAGAAAGGATATCAAGACAAAAATGTTAGACTTAAAAATGCACAAAATCTATCAAACATTGTGCGGCATTAGATAAGTTTGGCTAATTACAGCATAGTAGACGCCTGCAAAACTGACAATTCCCCTCATGATAAATTTCCCCCAATATGTCCCTCTGCTGGGACCCTCAGCAATTAGCTGGAATCAGTTAAGAAACTGAACAGTAAATGTTCAAATTCCATGCATCATTACAAAGTGTCCATTCAAATCAATTGGTTTTCTGTATAATGCATGGCTGGACAGGTCCTCCAGAGCAAGTGATACACTATATAACTGCTCTTCACTCCAGGCAAGAGAAGAGAAGGAATGGGTAACACCTCATTACCCCCCCCCCCCCCCATCTGTTACTAAGGCTTCTTGCACATGACCGTATTCCCTCCGAGACATACGGTCCATGAGCGGGCCATATGTCCAGGAGCGGCATTGATTGTGCGCACGTGAGCGCATAGCATCATAGATTACAATGATACAGTGCATGTCAGGCCTCCCGCGGGACTATTGTCCCACACTCATATGATCATATGCATCTCATACAATCAATGCAGCTTCAGGTCATATGGCCCACTTACGGACAGCGTACGTCTCGGAGGGCATACCTCAGGACCGGGTATTTGGAAATTTCAATGACAAGTAAAATTTTTATGACAATGATAATTGTGATAAGAACAGCTCACCTTCTTAAGGACCACCCTTTAAGGTTATGTATATCTTTGGAGGCATTTTTTTAATGATTGTATTTTACTTATTCGGGATAAAGTACATTGTTTCAGTTGGTCTTTATTAAAAATGTTCAACTCTTTTGGAGATTAGTTTGTTTGCAAGCTGTCAGTTTTCTTTGAATCCAGTTAGTTGACGGCTCATGTAGAGCTTCTATCTCTGACCTCCTGGCCTCATAAAAACTCATTATAGCTCAATTCTTATCAAACTGATAAGAGTATGGCTTAAATAGGTGTTTATGAGGTCAGTAGTGTTTATGACTTCATCATGAAGTCTATCTAATCAATCAGAGATAGACTTTTTGGATTTATTATATGAGCATATTAGTTCGAAAGGCCTGAATATAGATTTTGAGATAAATCACATCTAACTTGAGAGATTGCTTGTTTTATGGTTGTTATTTTGTCATTGTAGATAGCAATAAGAGGAAATCCTGTAGCAGATTGGTCCATCTTGTCAGGTGAGAAGTTGACATTACAAAGTAAATTAAGAAGGGAAATCTCTTGTTTAATAGGCCACATGAATCAGATGATTTTGGTACCTCATATTATTCGTAATAAAGTGTGGGTCTTTGCCTTTTTATTGAATACTAAAGGTCACGTGATCAAAGTGGTCTGTTGTTGGTCTTTTTTAAATATTTTAAATAAGGTTAATGTGGTGCAGATTAATAATTATTGTGTTTATTTATGGAAGACAACTTTTTATGATTTTTTATTTATTTTTTTATTGTCATTTTGGGTTATACTTTATTAATGATTAGTTTAATATGAATAATTATGTGGATATATATATAGCCGTCCCCCAAAAGAGTTGTTATGCCCTGGTAAAAGTTATCGGAAAAGTAGATTCAGGCAGCCCTTGAAGTTAATAATTTACAGATATATGCTTGATGCTGTTTTTATCTTGTAAGTACAATAAAACCATTGCATGGATTTATCTCTGTGATTGTGCTTCACTATTGGTGGGTACTTTCATATCTCTCCTGATCTAGAACTTGGAAATTGGGAGCTGCTGATGATAAATAATTTGCCTGAGGAGATGCCGAAGGCAGGGAGAAGAACGACACACAAGGAACTTTGTTACTTCGAGTGTTGATCCCAGAGGAGTGGAAACAATAAATGACTAATTTTATGTTTTAAAATCGAGTGAGCAGAGCATGTATTTTTATGTACTGCATTTATTACTTTAAGACGCACCTGATTATAAGATGCATCTAGGCTTTAGAAGAAAATAAGGAAAAAAATATTTTTCATCAGACCTCAGCTAAGACCCACAATCTTCATCACAACCCAGAACTGTAAGTAAAGTAAAGGTGGCTTACTGCTCAGTTCCAATGGTAGAGGTGCAAATATGCCAATTGGCTCACCTAGCCAAAGTGGGAAGGGTAGTTTTCAAAAAGTAAGTAGCAGGCACTTTCTTATTAAAACACCATGTGAATTTTTACTAGTTTAAAGAAAAATACAAACACAATACATAGAAGGTATAAAACAGTATGGGTCTCCTGGATGTAGATGCTTCTTTAACATCAAGAATATAGTCTTGCTATAGATATAGGTAATAGTTAAAAGCTGATTTGCTGAGGATGTATAGGGTGCACAACACCCTAATTGGGCTAAAAAGCTGGTACCAAAATTTTCTTATGATGTTCAAGCTAAATGTTCCATAGATAAAATTATAATTATAAAATCAACTAGAAAAATAAAAACTGCTGGAATAAATAAATCTTGGCAAGTGTTCAGTCAGGATTCCACTCAACCTTGTGGATTTCTTAGATCAGTATAACCGTTCTTATACACCCTTATTTAGTAGTGGGTAATATGTCCCAATTCAACAAGGTAGCCACCTTGTTCCTGATATAGCGTTTAGTGAGAGATGGTAGGTCAACACAGGTTTGTACTTATACTCACTAATAGAGTGTCCAAGAAGCGAAGTCTTATGCCTCAGTACGGCATCCAACACTATTTCACAGAATACACTTACCTCCGCATAAGTCCTATTCCAGTAGGGTGGTCTTTCAAACTTCATCAAACGCGTTTCGGGACTCTACTTGGTCCCTTCATCAGTGATTGAAAGACCTTCTTCTCAGATAGGATTATATATAGAGGTGGTACTTATGTTCCCAATTAGGAATATTCCAGCTCGATTGTAAATCTGGACTGGCTCAAAGATTCCAGAGTAATAGAATTAACATTTCAACACAATCCCTGCATTCAATGACATTTCTCTTTTCCTCACATATATCTCCAAGGGTACACATATTTCTTTGCAAAACTTGATTATAAATCAGGATAGTAAAAAATGGGAAATTAAAAAATATGGAGAAAGACATGGAAAAAGACAAACAAAAAGTTCAAAGCGTTTTTGTTGAGTTTTGTTTACATTTTTCATACTTATTGTTGTAAGAGTATTGGAAATAGTATATGTGGTCCATAAATATATATATATATATATATATATATATATATATTTCAATTTATGACTGATAACCTAATTAGGAAAAGGAAACCTATTTTATTTTAAATTTTTTACTTTTGTAACTTTTTGTAGTTTTCAAATTTCTCATTCCTGCTTTGAGAAATTACAACCTAATCAGCCGGAGACCACGTGGGATGCCGTAAGCTGGAGGAGAGAGCCTCATAGAGGCATGAATAGTTTAACATACTGTAAGAGGGTGCAAGGTGTTGTATTTGATAGCAGGTACGTGTCACCGAGGTTGCTGGCCTCGGTGAGGTGAGAGCCGGGTTTTTGTCTGCAGCAGCTAGTGCTGCTCTGTTAAATAGCATGGCTGCAAAGCCGATCCGGGCCGGCTCTTACTGGGAGCAGCTAAAGAGTAGGGTGGGTGGCTGCTCCCCACGGTCCAGTCCATGTTTTGGGCTGGGTATATAACGCAGCCAGCAGCTGTGTCTGAGGGTGTGATTATCCTGGAGCCTGCAAACAGGGCTGAGGAATTCTCTGTCCTGGAGGAAGGAGCTCAGCAAGGTGGTGTTTCCCTGCGACCTGAAGGTGGAATCGCCTGCGGCTGAGCCGACTGCTAGGTGTGAACCCGCACCTAAACCACCCAAGGTGACTGGACCCTGTGTTGGCCTGTTTTTGTTTTGCCACAGTATTTCCGTTGTGTGTGAACTGTCACCAAGAGACTGCTTTTCTTTTATGGCGTGCAAGTGTGAATAAAACACTGTTTGATGCACCATCTGGACTCCTTGTTTTGCCTCTAAACTGCACCCGCACCGCTGTCTACCAGAGCGACTCCCACATTTGGTGTCGGATGCGGGCATGCGCAGTGAGGCTGGCGTGAACGCCGAACTTTGTTTGCTGAGCAAAAGTGTATGTCCTATATTAGGCCGGCAAAGTTGCAGCCTGTGATTTCTGGCAACATGGAGGCTGCTGTGAAGGCTCTCATAGAGGCTAACGTGCAGCAGCGGGAGACCAACCAGTTATTGCTGCAACATGTGATGGCATTACAGGCGGCAGGAGCGTCCCACCACGTCCATGATGCCCGGAAGCGGTCCGTGCGGCGATCCCAAAGATGACCCCCGCAGACGGCGTGGAGACATACCTAGCCGTCTTTGAGAAGGTCGCCGTGAGGGAAAAGTTACCCGTGACCAGTGGGCCGAGGTGGTTGCTCCGTTCCTGGCAGCCGGACCCCAGCAAGTTTTTTCGATTTGGCAGATGTCCAGGCAGCTGACTACCCGACCGTGAAAGGTGAGATTCTAGCAAGACTGGGGGTGAATGTTTTGGTCCGGGCCCAGCGGGTGCATCAGTGGGAATTTAACCCGGCTGAACCCGCCAGACCACAATACTATGACCTGCTACATCGGTTGCAAAAATGGCTGCAGCCAGACATACTGACTCCCACTGCTATGCTCGACCGTCTGTTAGCAGATGTATTCTGGAGGTCTTTGCCTTACCCTCTCCAGCACTGGATCGGCCAGGTATCCCCCACCAATGCCCTTGAGATGGTCGACCTGGTGGAGCGATATGAGGCCACCAGAAACCTGCAGGGGGGTTCTTTTGGGAGGAGGCCAGTCAAACCCCGAAAACCTCCACCCCAGTCCCGGCGGCCGGCCAAACCCGCCCGGGATGTACCCCTTGCAGATCCCTCCCCAGTAGTCTGCTGGCGGTGTCACGAGCCTGGCCACGTAAGGGCCGACTGTCCACAGTGGGGGGAACCCATGGAGACTAATTATGGGTACCGGGCTTCCCTGTATGCCCGGAGACAACCCCACTGAGTGTAATGGTGGGAGACACGGAGGACTTGCCACCGGGGCCTGAGTTGGCAGACCTCAATGTCTCCGGGGAAAATTTTGGGACCGCACAACACCGGGACCAAACCCTAACCAGGGCCTGGGAGAATGTGCTGGAAATTGATGGTAAACCCCAGAAACCAGGGGCTGAATTAATGTTCCCACGATTTATTGTTCTGCAGGATATGTTGTATCGGGTGAACCAAATCCGAGGTGAACCTGTTGAACAGTTGGTGGTGCCCACAGCGTATCGCAAGCTTGTCATGGAGCTTGCCCACCAACATGTTCTTGGGGGACACCTGGGGTGGCAGAAAACCCAGGACCGCATACTGCAGCGGTTTTATTGGCCCAGTGTGTTCAAGGAGGTAGAGAATTATTGTAAGTCCTGTCCGACCTGTCAGATAACTAGCCCCCAGCCACATTTCCGTAGTCCTCTGGTACCTCTGCCAATTATTGAAGTACCGTTCGAGCGAATCGCTATGGATTTAATTGGGCCTGTACCAAAGTCTGCCAGGGGCCACCAACACATTCTGGTAGTTCTCGACTATGCCACTCGGTATCCGGAGGCGGTGCCTCTGCGACATACCTCAGCTAAGCTCATTGCCAAAGAGTTAATGGAGATGTTTTCCCGTGTGGGCCTGCCAAAAGAGGTTCTGACAGACCAAGGGACCCCTTTTATGTCCAAAGTAATGAGGGAACTGTGTAAATTGTTGCGTATAAAGCAGCTACGGACGTCCGTTTACCATCCGCAAACAGACGGTCTGGTTGAGAGGTTTAACCAAACTCTAAAAAATATGTTAAAGAGGGTGGTGTCTAGAGATGGGAAGGACTGGGACCTGCTTCTGCCCTATCTCATGTTCGCAGTGCGAGAGGTGCCCCAGGCCTCTACTGGGTTCTCGCCCTTCGAACTGCTTTATGGCAGACACCCTCGGGGCCTGTTGGATATCGCCAAGGAAGCATGGGAACAACAGCCTGTCCCCCACAAAAGTGTCATTGAGTATGTCACCCAGATGCAGGAACGGATAGAAAGGGTGTTGCCGCTGGTCCGGGAGCATATGGAGGCAGCACAACAAGCCCAGAGTAGGGTGTATAATCGTCAGGCTCGGGTACGGGGCTTCAATCCGGGAGATCGAGTGTTGGTTCTGGTACCCACCCTTGACAGCAAATTCCTAGCTAGGTGGCAGGGCCCCTATGAGGTGATCGAGAAGGTAGGGAAGTAAATTACAAAGTACACCAGCCAGGCGGCGCAAGCCGGAGCAGGTGTACCACGTGAATTTACTTAAGCCTTGGAAAGATAGGGACACGGCCGACGACCACAGCCCCCGGCCAGGGCTTCTAGGTGAAAAGTGTCCAGCCCCACAGTTCGAGGCCTGTGAAGCAGTAACCACGGTAAAATTGCAGACAGCCTGTCTTCCAAACAAGTTCAGGAAGTCAGGAGTTCATCAGTCGGAACACGGATGTGTTCTCGGACCTCCCTGGCCGCACGTCTCTCATCCAACATGACATCGTCACTGAGCCTCAGGCCAAGATCCGGTTAAAACCATACCGGGTACCCGAGGCTCGGCGACGGGCCATCGCGGAGGAAGTACAGTTAATGTTGAAGCTCGATGTCATTGAGGAGTCGAAGAGTGAGTGGGCCAGTCCCATAGTCCTAATACCCAAGCCGGATGGGACGTTGCGGTTCTGCAACGATTTTCGCAAGTTAAATGAAGTGTCCAAGTTTGATGCGTATCCCATGCCCCGGGTAGACGAGCTTGTTGAGAGTTTAGGGCAAGCCCGTTATTTTTCTGTGCTAGACCTCACCAAAGGGTACTGGCAGGTACCCTTAACGGAGTCGGCTAAGGAAAAACCGCATTTGTTACCCGCAGGGCCTGTATCACTACAAGGTGTTACCCTTTGGCCTGCATGGCGCCCCGCCACTTTCCAAAGGTTAATGGACATAGTGCTGCGACCACATCGTCGGTATGCCTCGGCCTACTTAGATGATGTAGTCATCCACAGCACCGACTGGGAAAGCCATTTACCCAAGGTGCAGGTGGTAGTGGATGCCCTGAGGAAAGCCGGACTGACCGCTAACCCAAAGAAGTGCTCCATAGGGTTAGAGGAGACAAAATATCTGGGATATGTAATTGGGCGGGAGTCATCAAACCTCAGGTAACCAAGGTAGAGGCCATTCGTAACTGGCCCCGACCGGTCACCACCAGGCAGGTAAAGTCGTTCCTGGGGATTGTAGGTTACTACATGAGGTTTGTGCCCCACTTTGCCACAATAGCAGCGCCGTTGACAGACCTGTTGAAGGGGCGAAAGTCTGGGAGGGTTAGCTGGAGTGAGAAGGCGGAGGAGGCTTTCGCCGCGTTGAAGTCGGCCCTGTGTGGGTCCCCGGTTTTGGTGACACCCGACTTCAACAAGGAGTTTGTCGTACAGACCGACGCCTCGGAGGTAGGCCTCGGTGCGGTACTGTCTCAGGAGGTCAACGGGGAAGAACATCCCGTTGTCTTCCTGAGCCGTAAGCTCAATCCCGCCGAGTCCAGATATAGTATAGTGGAGAGGGAGTGCCTGGCTATCAAGTGGGCACTCGAATCTCTCCGCTACTACTTGTTAGGGAGGAGGTTCCGTCTGGTGACCGACCATTCCCCCTCAAATGGATGAGTCAGGCCAAGGAGAGGAATGCTCGGGTCACCAGGTGGTTCCTATCTCTTCAGAATTTCAAATTCTCCGTGGAACACAGGGCAGGCCGCTTGCAGGGCAACGCAGATGCCCTGTCCGCGTCCACTGCCTCACGTGTGTTCACCCCTCAGGGTTGAACAAAGGGGGTGTGTAAGAGGGTGCAAGGTGTTGTATTTGATAGCAGGTACGTGTCACCGAGGTTGCTGGCCTCGGTGAGGTGAGAGCCGGGTTTTTGTCTGCAGCAGCTAGTGCTGCTCTGTTAAATAGCATGGCTGCAAAGCCGATCCGGGCCGGCTCTTACTGGGAGCAGCTAAAGAGTAGGGTGGGTGGCTGCTCCCCACGGTCCAGTCCATGTTTTGGGCTGGGTATATAACGCAGCCAGCAGCTGTGTCTGAGGGTGTGATTATCCTGGAGCCTGCAAACAGGGCTGAGGAATTCTCTGTCCTGGAGGAAGGAGCTCAGCAAGGTGGTGTTTCCCTGCGACCTGAAGGTGGAATCGCCTGCGGCTGAGCCGACTGCTAGGTGTGAACCCGCACCTAAACCACCCAAGGTGACTGGACCCTGTGTTGGCCTGTTTTTGTTTTGCCACAGTATTTCCGTTGTGTGTGAACTGTCACCAAGAGACTGCTTTTCTTTTATGGCGTGCAAGTGTGAATAAAACACTGTTTGATGCACCATCTGGACTCCTTGTTTTGCCTCTAAACTGCACCCGCACCGCTGTCTACCAGAGCGACTCCCCACAATACCTACTGGAATAGGACTTATGCGGAGTGTATTCTGTGCCGGAGATAGTGTGTGATGCCGTGCCGAGGCTTGGACACTCTATCAGTGAGTATAACTACAAACCTTTGTTGACCTACCACCTCTCACTAAACGCTATTTCAGGAACAAGGTGGCTACCTTGTTGAATTGGGACATATTACCCACTACTAAATAAGGCTGTATAAGAACGTTTATACTGATCTAAGGACTCCACAAGATTGAGTGCAATCCTGACTGAATACTTGCCAAGATACCTCACTTCAGCTGCCCATATTCCATTTGTTTTTATTTTTCTAGTTGATTTTATAATTGTAATTTTATCTATGGAACATTAAGCTTGAACTTCATAAGAGAATTCTGGTACCTGCTTTTTAGCCCAATTAGGGTGTTGTGCTCCATATAAATCCTCAGCAAATCAGCTTTTAACTATTACCTATATCGCTAATATAGCTATAATAATATAGACTATATTCTTGATGTTAAAGGAGCATCAACATCCAGGAGACCCAGACTGTTTTATACCTTCTATGTATTGTGTTTGTATTTTTGCTTAAACAACTCGGAACAGACCCCCAATCTTCATCAGACCCCAAAATCAGACCATCTATTTTCATCAGACCTGAGTTTAAACCCCTTTAATCTCAGATCAAACCCCCCCCCCATAAGACCCCCAATCTTCATCAGACCTCAGATCAGACTGTCGATCTGTATTAGACCCCCAAATCAGACTTCCAAACTTTCAGACCTCAGATTAGACCTCCCAATGAAACCCCCAATCTATATTAGCCCTAAGGTCAGAACCCCCAATGTTTATCAGACCTCAGATCAGACCTCCTAATTTTTATCAGTCCCCCAATTAGACCCCCAAACTTTATCAGACCTCAGATAAGAATCTCAATCTGAATTAGAGCCCCCAGTCAGACCCACAAAATGTCAAACCTCAGATCATTCCCCCTAATTCAGACCTCCTAATTAGACCCCCAATCCTCATCAGACCTCACATCAGACAAATAAATGAACTCACGTCTCCTGCTATAGACTTGCATACACCACTTCTTGGTCTTCTACAGGACCCCACGCTGCCAGGTTATAGTGAATGCCTACGTGTACTACGTCTGGACACTCTACGCAGTGAGGACTGTGCAGCGTGGGGCCCGGAAGACCAGGGAGTGGTGAGTACAGCAAGCACTAGCAGCGCTATACTCACTACTCCCCATACCTCTTGAATAATTAAGAGTGGTTCAATAATGTAAGCGCTCATTAGTATTTGCTTTATAAGATGAACTGCCATTTCTCCCTCACTTGGAGGAAAAAAGTGCATCTTATCAAATGAAAAATGTATTTATTTCAAAACAGTATTAAAAAATTATCTTACTGAAAAACTTAATACTCTGAAAAATTTAATACAGTTGGTATTGCTGCATCAATGTTTAGTTAGCACATTGAAAAAATATATATCAATGCCATATATCAAATAGTAGCATATACCCTTAAATTGAACCAATAAAAATATGCCCCACAAATAACAAACCCTCCAAATTCCATTGATGGAAGACAAAAAACAAAAAAAAACAATGGGTGCTGGAATATAACGAGACAAAGCAAATTAATTTATTTCTAAGTTTTTCATTTTACATAGTAAACATAGTAAAGTATAAGCACTTTAAAACCTTGGTATCACTATTATTGTACTACCTTACAAAAGAAGGTTATCAATGCATTTTTACTGCATAGTGAAATCTGTAAAATCGAAACCCAAAAAAACAATGGCAGAATTCAATTTTTCCCATTCCATCAGATTTTTTTTGTACAGTTTTGCAACATATTATATGGAATATTAAATGATGCCATCAAAAATAAATCTCATCCCAATAAAAAAAAAGCCTCATATGGCGATGTTATTCGAGAATAGAAAAAGTTATGGTTATTAAAAGGCGGGAAAAAAAAAAGAAAAAACATTGGCACCAAAATGGGCTTGATCCTGAAAGCATAAATAAGAGTGACCTGCTTGTCTCTTCTTCTATACAGTATCTTTGGCTGGTTTTCTTATCTTGTATAATCAAATTTCACTGAAACTAGATTCTGGGGTAGTGGTAGTTGTCTTGTTTACTGTGTGCAAAAGTGGCTAAGGCATTGCTTAAACCTACATCTTCTGCTTGGCATAACACAAAACCACAGGGCAGCAATAAATATGGCACCAAGACACTGGACACCATTGTTGCCAGCATTATCTGGAGTCCTACTGCTACTATTACTACTACTACTACTACTACTACTACTACTACTACTACTACTACTACTACTACATTCAATTATATTTAACATCACAGAAGCAAATGAATTTTTTTATTTAATTCAATAAAATTACAAACGGCATTCCCATGGTTTTCACTTGGTCTTCATTGGAGGGGGGCCCTGGTTCTCACTTAGTCTTCATTGGAGGCCACTACCTCTAGGGCTAGAGACACAAATGTGAAGGGGTCAGGAAATATTCATATTCAGGAGACAGGCCAATGTCAGGGCTGGCAGAGTTCAAATGTATCCAAGAAACAAGTCCGAAGTAGCAATGGATCAATATGAGAAACAAGCTAAAGTCAGGGCAGGCAGCAGAGAATCAGAGTCGGTTATCATGCAGAATTTCTGGACGCAAGTAGTCAAACAGAATAATGTACTTTCAATAGTTAAAGAATACCTAGGAACATAAAGCTCAGGCACCCTCCCACAAAGGAAAGTGCCTTACATACTAAGGCACAGCCATCCATAGGCTGGGGAAAAATTTGGATGAGCTCACACTAGCCCTTTTAGAGTTTGAGAGCAAGTGCGTGCGTGCCTTAAGAGACAAGCCAGGAGGCCGAGCAGATAAGCGCAGACAAAGCCCATAGAAGATGTTGAGACCATCGCCTACCAGGAGTAGAAGGAACAAGGCAGCAGCGGCCATCTGAGTGAGTAGCACGGCGCATGTGCCATGGAAAAAGGAGCAGGTTAGCGGCACAGGATGTCTACGCAACATAAAACATCATTTAGATAGACCACAGTGCTATTTGTACTTGAAATCCACATTTCATAGATCTATTGTTTTTGACAGCTCAGATTATTAGGCATTTGGAAAAATAATACACTTATTTATCTGATAATATCATTCCCTATAAACAGACTCCCCATACAGACAGGCATACATCCACTTTTCAGTGTGTATACCCTTGATACTGGCCGCCATTGCAAATGCTTCTCATTGAGTTTCACTTTATTTCTGTTCCAATTAAGTCAAAATACTTATAAAGTAATTGCAAATTCTTGAAATAGTAAAATACAAATTCAAAGGAGGGGTAGAACACTGTAGATGTGGACATATAGAGGGTGTTAGGAAGTAAACTAAAATATATGTAGTGTAGTATAGGCAATTGTTAAAGGGGTTATCCGAGGCTATGGTAAGGAGGCTCGTCCCCAAAAAACGCCTGCCATTGGCTGCTCCCCCCCCCCTCCACCACCACGAACAGTGCAGGGAGCTGGGAGTCAGGGGGGGCATTTGTTAGTTTCGGATAACCCCTTTAAGGGTAAAGGATAACTAACCTTTTATTTAACTTTATTTAAAACTATTCTAAATGGGTCATAATATACTTTTTATTTACTTATTGTACTGCTTTATTGACATAATAGGGCTTTGGAATTGGGCAAAGGTTGGAGCAGCAATATACTAGGCAGAGCACTTGCTTATGCCGGCTCCGGTAAAAGCTTTGCATACGGTAGCACCGATATGTTATGCAGAGCTTTTAGTAGTGTATTGATTCCAAAGCACTACAGACACCCAGAACTTTGGGTGCCTATTATGCTATGTAAAGGGGTTGCCTCATTTCAGCAAGTAGCATTTATCATGTAGAGAAAGTTAATACTAGCCAATTACTAATGTACCAGCAGTGGTGCCCTTGCTTGCACACTATAGGAAAAAGTGGCAGCCTCTCTGGTGGCTGGGACCTTGGGAGTTCACATAGGCTGGTGCCTTTTTCTATAGTGTGCAAGCATGGCTGCCGCTGCTGGACTGCATGGTGGTAATAACCATGGAAACGAGCAGTGTATAATGTGATGGAAAAATGAATCCAGCCAACAAAGGAAGCAATATGGACAAACACAATACATAGTAAGTGGCTTGTATTAACTTTCTCTACGTAATAAACAGTAAAATAAGTAAATAAATTATAGTCTAAAAATTAATTATGGCCAATTTATAATAGTTTAAAATAAAGTTAAATAAAAAGTTAGTTAACCCTTTAAAGAAAAATGTGGAAGCTTGTATATTTCCATCTAAATATGTGTTTCAGCGAGGAGTATGTCCCATATGTAAGTCCATGTGTAGTTTCCAGCAAGGAAACATGCCCCTAATGCAGCTTATGTTTCCCATTATACCTTTGGTACTCCGGAAGAAGAGTGGTGGATCCTCATCACACTGCATGTACAGTACTATGCTGAGTCCTAGTGTATCTAAGGCAGCAAGTGATAGATAAGTTGCAGCCTTTCTGTTGCATAACTCACCTTACATATATTTGTGTCTTCCCATTGGTGCAGCTTCAGTCTGTCTCCCCTGCATCCTGCTTGTGATATTATTCCCCTTAGCATAAGGAGAGATTCTGAACACAGCATAGACGATAACACTGAACTCCTAGAGGTCAGACAATGATGTATATACATGGGAGCACATACAGATGAACAGAGTGGACAGCTTTTGGTGGGGAGGGGTCTGAGACCTGCCAGGAGGGAACTGATATATGTTGATGTAATCCTGTAGTTCACAGGAAGTCATCCACACAGGAGAGACTGACATCCCATCTGCACAGAATACCAGGCTTTAAACTGGTAGTCAGACATTGGTCATGTAATTAAATGGTCCCATGTGTATGCATGCATCTGAGCTGTTATGAAGCAAATGATACAACTAGAATATTGATGCTGACCTGGCATTGTGTGGAAAAAAATAATAATAATCCCAGTGCTTCTTTAATGATACAACCAAGTCAATGTCATTCATAAACGCATGAATATTTCCTCCATTGGTTCATCATTTTGCTTTTCCCTTTTATGGGTTGTTCAAAAGGAGAATTCAGCAAAGGCATATTTTAGGTATTTTCGCCTTTCAGAAACAGATCATGAAAATCCTGTCCAAGATTCCACAGGACATCAGAAAAAAAGACAGATGCATGTATTTCTGTTTAATACACAGTGAACATTGAACAGCTCAGCCCATGTACATAAGTGCCAGCAAAAACAAACAGAGAGAAGCATTTAGATATTCACCCGGTAGCTAGTATAAAAATCCTGACAGTATTCGGCTTGTTTCAGCATGGTTTAGGGGGAGTACACATTGAGAATTCTAACATATACCTCTCAATGATTTATTGATACATTAGCTTTTTACTGCACAAGAAAAGTAATGTTCTGATAATCAAAATGAATCATTTAACAGCAGCACTGAATGATTGGGATAATGTGCACACTGTTGTATCACAACCTATGTAATCCTTCCAAAGTAACATAGCTACCAAATGACTCATAGCAATTGTATGAAAGCTATACAACCTGGCAAACAAAATAATGCTCATGTAACATGATTGAAACAGCTATTACATGTAGGTAATGCGTCTCCAGTTAACAGCGCAATGAGCTACTCCCCTTATGTTACACAATGGCAGCAGAGGGGTTTGCAATCTTATAATTTTTCTTACATTTCAGCATTCCCACTCTTCTTCAATTTTCACAGCACGGAAAAAGTGTAATGGCTTTTTATGCGTCTCTTTCAAAATTGCCTATTGTTTAAAAGACATGAAAAATATTATTGTGCATCCATTATTTGATGTTTCTAGGTAAAAGAGCCCCCCTATGAACAAGTTAGCAAAGCTCTTAAAAAACAATTTAGTATGCAAGGTAGTGAAAGAAGCATTAAGATCATCAGCTGTTCTAGACAGTGCAGGGCTACAGTAAATAGAAATTGTTTTATTTGATCCCAAATCATTGACGTTCCCAAGAACCAAAAGACTTTAAAGGTCAACACAAAAATGAGTCTCAAGGTGCCAAATAATGAGCAAGCCATTATATACATATTATTATACTGGAAATGTCACTTCTTCATTCTAAAACCAGTTAATCCACACTCTGTTTACTTTGGAAGTTACATCTTAATAGCTTAACATTATGTTTGTTTCTCTACCCAAAGGGTTGCCAATAAAAGCTTTCTGTCATGATAAAAACATAACCAATACGTTTTTGCTGTATTGTGAGGAACCATGGGAAGTAATTTATATAAAGGGAATAAAACCTGTTGCCTATTATAATTTGAGTGTGTTTTACTGTATTATTGTTAGAGTAGTGGGTGTGGAAGCACTGTGCAAATCAACAAGTTTGACTTTGGGCTAGTTCTGAGGTCTTTTTCGTGGTGGTCCTCTGGTTTTCACCATTTATTTCCTTCCTCTTGGAATACTTCCCATGCGATTGGCGGTTGATTCACTGGGGTCAGAGATACTGGTGCCAAGCACTGAAGCATTATGCAATACATAAAGCCAGGAAACAGGCAGAGGTCAGGTAAGGCAGAGTATGTATAAATTCATGAAACATTTCAGAGGTCAGTCAGGGTGGCCAGTTCAGGGTCAGTACAGTGAAGAGGCACGGGTCAGGTCAGGTGGCAGAGAGGCAGGGTCAAGGCCAACCCCAGACAGAAGCTAGGTGAGTAATTTGGTGCCTGAACTCACTCCAGATAGCGGGATGGTGGCAGATGCGGAGCATGGCCAAGATAATACTATTTATTTTAATATAGTATAAGACCACCCAAGGGAGTTATCAATTGATTTAGAAATTCTTTTAGCTGGAAGGATCCTCTAAAAATGAATTGTAAAGATTGTTTAGCTGCTAAGATCCCAAATCCTACAGAACAAATGAAGCATGACAATTTGGTAGTTTTTGGTAGTTAAACTCAATTTACTGTCCATGTAATGCAGGGGATGGCTGACAAATTTAGCCTGGGGGGCAAGCACACAGCATGGGAGCATGTATAGCAGCCCGTCCTTAACCTGTTTCACTACGCCTACCATAAAAAGGCAGAGAAGAAGAATAAAAAACTTTATTCATCCATGTGGTGCAGCAACGTTTCGGCTCGACAATAGAGCCTTTTTCAAGCAAAGAACCAAGACAAAGTGAGAAGTATATATAGCCAAAAAACAATTACATATCCAATTACATGATTAAATACCATAATTGCTCATTAAATATCAATATTCATATCAAGAAATTGGGATTCTGTATCTGAATACACCAACGTGAACTGCAAGTCAATGTCAACAACATTTAAAATGGTCTGAAAATCAAGTAATTGGGTCTCACTACCAGTCCAAATGAGGAAGATGTTATCAATATATCTCCACCACTGCAGAACATGCCTGAAGTGATAATCAAGAGAGGGGCCGGCACTCACTGGTGGATGAATTTTGTGGGTTTATTGCCACATATCAGTGAAATATCACTGATATGTGGCAATAAACCCACAAAATTCATCCACTAGTGAGTGCCGGTCCTTCTCTTGATTGTATCTTCATGCGGATTTCAGACCGCGGACACGCGCACCACAACACAACCAGAGTGCTGACAGTGCTACTTCACCATGCCTGAAGTGGTGGGACAAATAGAGGACATCTTCCTCAAAACACTGCATGAAAATGTTTGCATAAATTGGGCCACATTGGACCCTATGACCACGCCCCAGTTCTACTTGTAATATACATCCTGAAATAAAAAATAATTATATCTCAGAATGATATTCAACAAAGATATAATAAAATCACAAGCTTGTATAGATAGGGAAGAAATGTCTAACATCCGCTTCACAGCAGAAATACCCTTATCATGGTCAATAGAGGTATATAATGAGGTAACATCAAACAAGGCTAAAATAATTGATTGCACCTGTGTTAAATCAATACTCTCCAATTTGCGTAAAAAATAGGACGTGTCCTATATATATCAAGTGCCCCCAATGGCAAAATTCTGTAAAATTCTATCCAGAAAAATAGAAATATGGCTAAAGATAGAGTCTGTACCAGACACAATAGGGTGTCCAGGGGGATCAATCAAAGATTTATTAATTTTTGGTAGTACTTATATCACGGGTGTGACCGGATGGGCTACCGTAAGATAATCGTGAAGATCATTGTCAATAATACCTGCTCTCATTGCATCAGACAGACTTTGCTTAATCACTTTTGCAATCTTAAACTTGGGATCAGATTGAATGGCACAATATACATTTGTATCCTCTAGTTGCCTCATTATTTCAGCAACGTATTTGTAAGTGTCCATGATAATGACTGCACCCTCTTTATCAGCTGGTTTCACAGTCAGGGTAGGGTCACTCAGCTGGTTTCACAGTCAGGGTAGGGTCATCTCTAAGTGCATTCAGTGCTTCAACCTCAACTGCAGTAAGATTCGGATGCTTGAATCTCCTCTCTAATGTGTAGATTAAAGCACTTCTATCTCTTATTTTACAGCGGACATATATGCATCAACAGCAGGTTCAGTCTCGGGAGACAAGGAGATTCCAGGGACATCTCTACTGAGATCATCATCCTTCTTCCGGACTTTGGAAACCTGCCCTTACTTCCTGGTCCCAGTATCACCTGCAGACTCCGTGATGCAATGGTTGCTACTGGAAACACCATGGCCTTGAGTCCAGACCTTTCCAGGACGGTCACTCCAGCCGCACACTCTAGGAATCTGTACACATTAACAGGAAATATAGGAACTTCTAAGAGCCGAACCACTCTCCACCTCCTTATCTTCGCGTTGGTTGCCCTTGGCAACGGCACATATCTTTGTCTCCGGAACTCCAACCGGTTCACCGACACCCTGGACATTCACAAAGTGTTCCTGCAGCGTCGAAGACCCCCTCTTCAGGGCCAACTGCAGTTGCGCCTCCAAAGCCTCTCGCTCTGCATCAAACTTCGCCAATTCACTTTGGGAGTAACCCATCGCTGTGGCCATTTCTTCCTGCTGCTGTATGAGCCACAACCGCCAGGCGTATTCCTCCAAGAGACCCATGGCAACTGACTTTTCAGCAACAAGTCCACATTTAAAAAAACAGTTAACAGGTCAGTCCCTTTCCCTGGGGTTTCTGGCTCTTTAAATCACTGCAAGCTTGCCTTGCCACACAGCAAAAATTGTCCAGATCTGCAACATTAACAGATTCACCGGAGAAACAGGCTTCCGGCCGTTTAACTGCCACACCATAGCCACGCGGCATTCGGCAGCACTGGCTCTGTTCTGTGATGTCATTGCCCCTAGCAACCACTTTGCCTTTTACTTTCTGTTGTATCCTTTAGGCATGGACACTGCCCAGCAATTCCACAGCCTTCAGCATGGACAGCGCTTGCTGCGCACGCATCCTCCACCAAATTGTAAGGGATCATCTTTTTTACAGGGGATCACCATCACAAACTTCCTTCCGGACAACGGATTTAATGTCCAAACGGTGCATTTATTTGGCAGTCTTCACAAACAAAACGACACAAATGAACACCTTTCCGGCTAGGCACTACCTAATCCCTAACATATTCCCTGACTCACCTATAAAGGACTGTTCAGACACAGTATCAGTTCTGGCTTCCTCAGCCATTTGTATAACAGTCCCCAGGCTGTAGCAAGGTCAGTATATCCGGGGAACTTAGGCTCAGCAGTCCGCCTGACTCTGGGCGTGTGACCCTCTTCTCCACGTGCGACCCTCATTTCTAGCAGGCGTCGCCTGGTCCCCCAAACTCCAGGCTATCTTCCAACCTCCTGGCCCCTCAGCCTAGCCTGGCTGAGACCACACACACAGAGCCTCAGCAGGCTTCTGTTTCAAACTCTCCCCAACTGACACCCTGGGAGGTGCTTTAAAAGAACACCCCTCCTGGAAGTGTGTGGATTGGCAGATCCCACTTCCAGTCCTATTTGCCAATTCAACTAAAATCCAGCCCAGAATATACAAAAAACAATCTTGTCTCAGCAACCTACATGCTGCTGAAACTATTGCATCCTGGATTTTAGCTATCCCACCCAGCTGAGGTATCTGAGTTGGATATATACACCTTTCCACCTTATCACAAATCCCCCCCCCCTCTGTTCGCACATGTGGGGGTGAACACTTGTAATACCCGGATGCTCGTGAGAGGGCATTCGCCACACAACTTTCCCTTTATTTCTCTACACCCGTGTCAACAGAGCATAGTTTATAACCAAAACTGATGTTCTGCCTAACAGATAGTGCCTAGGGGACTCATCTAATGGCAAGATACTCTCTTTCTACTCTTTTTTTCTTTACTTTCCTTTCTCTTTGCCTCTGTAGTTGGGTCAGCAGCTGATTGAGCAGCTCTATGCTCTTGTGGTATTCTAGCTTCAGATTTCTGTGCTCCACCTATAAGTCACATAGTTGCTTCTTCATTTCCTCCTTTTGATTCTTGAGGATCTTGTGCCCACTCTTTTCTTTCTCTTCAGCAGTGGTTTCCTCAGATTTGGCGGCAGTTTCAGAGTCCTCTGCTTCTTCAGTGGCTATTTCCACTTCGGCAGACTCTCCTTCAGCCTCTTCTTTGGGCTCTGCAGCACCTGGGGACTTCATGTCCTCTGACACACCGGCCTTAGCTTCTTCGGCCCTTTTTATTTTGAGTTTCCATTCTTCTTGGGCACGGCAGCATATACTTGCCCTCTTAACTCCTCCTCCTCTTTGGAAACTGCGGTAGGAGGCACCGGGGACTTCACCAGACTTGTAGTCTTCTGGTATTTTTTCCATAGGCTCACCCAGGATATTGTTCCTCTTTCGGACAGGAATTAGGAGAGCCAGCCCATCGTAACAGACCGGAGCTGCATACTGGTCGTCCACCTCCTCTTATTTCTTCCCCAGCAAGCTGCTGGCTACTTGGAAGGGCTTGTAGGCGGAGGGGACATCTTTCAGGCTCGGGCTACACTCTACCATGAGTCTTTTGGCTTCTGCATCTATATAAGTCCCATCAACTTGTTCAGTAGAGACATGTTCTATCTTCTCTGCCTCGGCCGGCACTGTAGCGCCACCATCTTCCGACCCATTCTTAACCGGCTTTGGCTTGGAATTCTTGGCATCTTTCAGAGGACTCTCCCCTTCAGGTTTCTCATTTTCCTTTGATTGAGCAAATATGTCAACTTGAGAATCTCTTGCATCTAACTCTTCAAGCTGAGTCCTCATTTCTTCCACCTGCTGCTCCAGAGTACGCTTAGACTTCTCCAACTCATGGACATATTTCTCAACGTCATCCTTTGAGTTCATGAGATCCTCCATCTCTGCTCTAAGTTGCTTGTTCAACCTCTCCAATTAATTTCGAGCCTCAAACACGTCTTCAAGGGCCTTTGCCAGAGAGAGGGCCTTGGTCTCCTTCTCCTGAACATTGGCAGACACAGAAGTAACCACCTTTTCTTTCGGCAACCCTGTGGGAGTTCCACTCAGGGACTCTTCAAGCCCTTTGCCGATGTCTACTGTAGTTCTTTGTGTTTTCCTGGAGTCTTTAGTCTTCTCCTGGACATCGGGCAGTAGACCATTCAGTTCACTTATATCTTTCTGGGTCTACTCCTATGACCCCTCTGAAGCCTTCTTCAGTTGCTCTGTGAAGACAGCTAGTCCCTTCTCTATCGAATCTAGGGATGGTGTGGAGAGAGAGAAATCATCCTCCTGATTGCAGCTATACTGACATGTCAGGTCATATATCACTGCCTGGGCATGGGTCTCAGACACTAGGCTGACGTCTCCCCACTTAACTCTCTTCTCATCAGGTATAACTGTCGTATGGTCGCTACTAGTAACCACCTTAGTTTCGCAGGACCTTGACATGGTAGCTTCACTCTCCGAGTTGCGATCGATCACAGCACATACGGGACATATACCGCTTGTGTCATTATTAATCCTGACCTCTAGGGGCACCGATGAGCTAATCCCCACCTGGTACATTTCCTTATTAAACATAGAACACTGGAGAGACTGCACACTCTCCTCTGGTACGTGTGCTACATACGCTAGCCCTGCCACATTTTCCACATTGAGTTCCCCCAGCTGTGTTCTCTCAACATTAATCAACACTTCTGCATCCTTTATAATTTTTTCCCCAGGGATCGCTTCTCCCCTGATCACTACCTGCAACGGAAAAGGCATGTCATCATCACTTTGCCCCTTATCGGTACCACTGTTTTCAATGGTCATATCACTTAAAGGGCACCTGTCACAAGGAAATTCACTGATAAACCAGGCATGCTGCCTTGTAGGGCTCACCCTGCTGAATATAATGATAACTTTCACTTGGTGATCTGTTGCTTTATTGTGGAGAAAAAGTACTTTTAATCCATATGCTAATTAGCTCATTTGAGTCCAGTAGTTAATATCAGTCCAGCGTTTTTTCTATTCAGAGCTGTAGCCTCTCCCCTATTCACTACTTAGATGTAAAAGGGGTGTGGTTTATTATAAGCGTACGGCTTATTGTCGTCCTATGTACAGTATAGAGGAAGCCAAGGTTGGGTCCTCAATGACAGATCTATATCGCCACTATTTGGGTTGTGGTGCCTTTAAGACAGCAATGCTAGTCAGGAGGCTCACCCTTGGAGGGTTAGGAAATTCTGGAAAAAGATTGCCACAACGGGAGAGGACAGATTAGCAGTCCTCCCTGTATTATAAGAGGACATTTGGGATCCGGAATTCCAGAGACCCTGAAGTGACATTCGGGTGGGAAGGGGTCTCCACTCCTCACTATCTGGGATCTTACACCCACAGGGTTAACTCACTCTCCTTATAAGAGGAAAAGGAAGTGAGAGAGTGGGGAGGAGTGAAGTGTGGACACACTGCTTTTGGTGTGAGCAGAGCTGGAAGCTGATGTTACACGGAAAGTTCGGCAGGAAAGCTGACTGCAAGCTATCACGGCCTAAAATCCCTGGGTAAAACAAAAATACCTTTATTTTGATGGACTTTTCTACTGTTTATGATGTGTTGAACCAAGCAGGCTTTAAGTTGGTTTCTTATGTTTATGACCTTGGCTGCGAGAAGCTGTACCAATTTCCGTTTTGGAAAATAAACACCTGTTTTCTTTAACCCTGGACTGGCTCATGCACCTGGCTTATTGGAGCAATAGTTCCCCCCATATTACAACAGATACTCCAATCTCTGCTGTGGGACTCTGCAGCTCCTCCAGGGTTACCTTAGGTCTCTGTGCTGCCTCTCTGATTAATGCCCTTCTTGCCTGGTCCGTGAGTTTTGGTGGGCGGCCGTCTCTTGGCAGGTTTGCTGTTGTGTCATGTTCTTTCCATTTGGTTATAATAGATTTGATGGTGCTCTTGGGGATCATCAAATATTTTTTTATAACCTAACCCTGACTTATACTTCTCAACAACATTGTCCCTTACTTGTTTGGAGAGTTCCTTGGTCCTCATGGCAGTGTTTGGTTACTGATGCCTCTTGCTTAGGTGCTGCAGCCTCTGGGGCCTTTCAAAAAAGGTGTGAATATGCAATGACAGATCATATGACACTTAGATTGGACACAGGTGGACCTCATTTCACTAATTATGTGACTTCTGAAGGTAATTTGTTGCACCAGTTGCATACATACGCACATGCCAATTTTCTGTTTTCTATTTCTAAACAATAGTTTTATTTATATATTTTTCTCATTTCACTTCACCAACTTAGACTATTGTGTTCTGATCCATCACTTAAAATTCAGATTAATATATATGTATATATAAATATTATATATATATATATATATATATATATATATATATATATATTTGCTGCAAAATCTTAAAATCTTTGTCTTTTCCCCGCTTACTCCACTGGGTGCTGGCTTCCCTGGTGGCTGGGACAGGGGTTGGGCATATAGGCTGGTGCTTTTTCATATAGTATGCAAGCACGGCTAACGCTGCTGGATTGCATTGTATAACGTGATGGAAATTGAATCCAGCCAGCAAAGGAGACAATATGGACAATCACAATACATTAGTAAGTGCCTTGTATTAAATTTCTCTACATGATAAATGCCATTTGCAGAACTGAGACAACCTCTTTAAGCCTTGATTCTTCTAATACTTTAATTCCCACTTCCATTATAAAACTTGGACGATACCTTTAAAAAACGTATAAATTAAAAAAATAAATAGAAATCTGACTAATGGAAACTAATGGGATTGCCACAATTCTTATTTTTTAGGGATAAGACGCATTAGTTTCATGTCATAGCCTGTGCTGTGGATTATATTTTCTTAAGCTTATTTAATATGACAAGATCAAGCAGTTCTAGTTCCCAGGAACTTCCACAGACATCCATTACTGAGGCTGGTATCCAAAGCACTGTTTAACCCTACTATAGCCAGTTACTTGGAATTATCTGGGATACAAACATAAAAAGCACAAAAATAGCCTTTGCTATCATCCTTTAAAGCTTATACCTGTGCAATGCACTAAATGACAACTATTTGTAATGTGCTTTTCTCACAGGTACTAAGGCCCCTTGCAGACGAGCGTGTCCGGATTATGTCTGGATGCGTTGCGGATGCGTTCAGTGAAAACTGCGTGATTTCGCAAAAAAAGTCATTCAGTTTTGTTTGCGATCTCATTCACTTTTTATCGGGCGGGTGCAATGCGATTTACTGTGTTCTGCACGCGCGTGATGAAAAACTGAATGTGTACAAATAGCACTCATATACTTTGGACAGTATATGAGCTCATGCACATGACCACATGTATTTTGCGGTCCACAAAACACGCATCCACAAAAAAAAAGATGACTTCTGTGTGACGTCCGTGTTGCATTTTTTTTTTTTTGTGGATCTATTGTAACAATGCCTGTCCTTGTCTGCAAAACAGACAAGAATAGGACATGTTCTATTTTTTGTGGAACTGTCTTGCAGACATGCAGAAACGGAATGCACACAGAGTAATTTTAGTTTTTTTGCTGGCCCACTGAAGTAAATGGTTCCGCATATGGGTTGCAAAAAACCCGGAACAGACATGGAAAGAAAATATTTTCGTGTGAATGAGCCCTACATTGGAAACATTTGCCTTAAAGGGGTTGTCCAAGTTATATTTAATGATGTCCTATCCTTAGGATAGGTCATTAATATCAGATCGGCGGGGGTCCAACAGCGGGCACCCCCGCCGATCATCTGTTTGAAGAGAAGGCGCGCCGTGCCAGCGCTGCTTCCTCTTCATTGTTTACCTGCTCTCTGTTGCATCTGCAGCGGTAAGCAGGTGTAATTACACCCAAGCCGTCCCATTCATTTTAATGGGATGGATCGCTCCTACGGAGCCAATGGCTTGGGTGTCATTACATCTGCTCACCCACTGAAGGTGCAACGGCGAGCAGCTAAACAATGAAGAGGAGGCAGCGCTGACACGGCGTGCGCCTTCTCTTCTAACAGCTGATCGGCGGAGGTGCCGGCTGTCGGACTCCCGCTGATCTGATATTGATGACCTATCATAAGGATAGATCATCAATAAATATAACTTGGACAATCCCTTAAACTGTATTGAAAAGCCCAATTGACTAGAATTTTACTAGGAGTCCTTGGCAGAAGTATGCATAGTCCTATGTCCAGGTAATACAGAAGTGGTGTGAGCATTGCTAAGTATGATTGCATAATATGATTATGGATTAGCAACATGCTGAAAAACAATGAACGTTCATAGAAGCTAGGTGTTGGCAGCAAAACATTTCCTATAGAAGCCTGTGTTTTGCTCAGATTTTTCTCAAAATATTTCAAGAATCGAATGTCTAATTTCTATCTTTTTTATTATATTGTATTGTATACTCTATTGTAATACACACATACCGTATAGGCACAGGGATGAGGACAAGCAAAATACACAGTATAGCAATAACAATTCAAGTCAGATTCTGCAATAGTTTCCACTTTTACTACGTCCGCTTCTGCTGTACAGACACTGAATGAACAATATTCCCAAAAGTAACTGACCCTAACTTCACAGTTGGGTGCGCACCCCTTGTTTCCCAGTGGTCCAAGTGGACCGCTTACAGTCCTTAGAAGCGCGCAGTAGGGCCCAATGTCATTTCTTTCTTTGATAGCAAAGTGTCCTATCCTCACGGTTATCATGATATCCGAAGCAATGAAATCCTCCTCAGCAGGCAGGGAAACTAAATGGATGCAGTGGAATCCAAAAGCAGATATCACTCAGCACACTGACAGTCCTGAAGAATCCATACACTGAGGCCAGGGTTTTGCAGTTACTGTCTGTCCGGTACTCAACAGCACTGCGAGTCTCTAACTTTGGGGGCAATATACACAGCCTCAATGTCAGTTTCACTGGTTAGCCACTGGGCACAGTCCTTTCAGCGTGGCTCCACTAAGCGTACTGTCTCTCTATACTCCGTCCGCCTCTAGACTAAAATACATACAGCTTGGCTGCACAGGAAAGTCATCTAATATCTCCACACACTCTTAATACAGCACAGACACCTGTCTTTTCTCTTGCCAAGATGGCTGCTGCTCCCTGTGTCGTCTCTTCCTGCTTCTCTTCTCACACACTGTCTGCAAAAAGGCTGTCTGACATAATTGGAGGCATGTCACTCCAGCATCATATTACAATGGCTGCTGTCTTAATGGACCAGAATCACAGAAACACAAGAACACATATACATTCAACATTAACACAGCTTAGACTATTGAAACACCATTGGGCTGTTTCTTACATCCCTATCACTTAACTATTGACTTTAAGAATGGACTTAGCAGTCAGTAATCAGTAGTATGACATTGCGGCACTCAGAATGTTCTTATGCAATTAGGATCATTTATTGTTATAGCAAATAAAGTAAGTTCATGATCCAGTTACAGAAGTAGAAAACGCATAATCAAAAAAACAGTCCTTCATGATCCAGTCTCCATGCTCCACACCAACTAACCAAAGATCAATAGACGGCTGAGGAAAGTCCGCAAGGACCGAAGCGTCCGGTCAAGTGTTGATATAAGGAGTGTTTTTTTGATTATCCGTTGTCTATTTCTGTAACTAGATCATGAACCTACTTTATTTGGTATAACAATAAATTATCCCAATTGCATAAGAACATTCTGAATTCCACAATTTCATACAACCTACCACCTAACTATTCTTTGCATGACTAAGAATGTTGAATCTGCATATTGTGTGTTAACCACTGGAGTCTGCATAGAGTCTGTCCATCTTTATCTTGATTAGCTTTAGAGACTTATGTGACATCTTCTCTAACTTGAGTAGATTCGTTCTGTACATGATCGGTATTTAGTGTATGAGGAATAAAATACAGGACATATTTTTTTCTCATACAACTCCCTCTAGAGGCAGATCCTGTATCTGCGGTTCCAACTGTATGGCAAGCGTCGCATAATAAAAGAAAGAATTAAAGGCAGAAAACAGTAATGAAAACGGAAACATAACTAAGATCAAAGATAATCTGAAACTTGTATATATTTTTTATGATAATGTATGATAGAAACTACTAAATAAAATAATGCTTTTCACTTTGAATTTTGCAAACACTAATAATTTTCACTTTTTATTCTTTTCCCCCCCACTAGGAATAAAGAATTAAAAAGATTCTGCCTGCTGGAGTAAAGCCAATCTTCTAACAATATTATAGGTTGGAGAATGCATATAATGTATGAGATGAGTCTGTACACTATAAATGGTAACCAGGATTCCGTTTTCTGAAAAATGATCATCAAATTTAGAGATGGCCTTGCAGTTCGCCTGGCGTTCGTTTCGTGGCAAACTGCACGTTCGAGATTCGCCGAACATGCGAACATATGGAGATGTCCGCTTGGGCCATATCCTTTTGCATTGTGCCAAACTTTGACCCATGACACATCCATCAGGTGGGACAGGACAGCCAATTGAAACGTTTCAGCACATGGACACACCCCCACCCTATTAAAGAACCCGATCTGGAAGCCATTTTACATTCTGTGTTTTGCCAGTGTAGGGAGAGGTTGCTTTGTTGAGCAGGGACAGGCTGTTATATAGAGGGACAAACGCTATTGGAACAACTAATTGCAATGGGTGTGATATGCCGGTTGCCCCCCAAAAAAACTGATTGAGAGGTGTAATATACCTGCTTCCACAAAATACTGATTGAGGGGTGCGATATACCTGCTTCCACAAAATACCGATTAAGGGGTTTGATATACCTGTTTCCACCAAATATTGATTGAGACCTGCGATATACCTGCTTCCACAAAATACTGATTGAGGGGTTCGATATGCCTGTTTCCACCAAATATTGATTGAGGCCTGCAATATACCTGCTTCCACAAAATACTGATTAAGGGGTTTGATATACCTGCTTACACAAAATACTGATTAAGGGGTTTGATATATCTGCTTCTACAAAATACTGATTGAGTGCTGCAATATACCTTCTTCCACAAAATACCGATTAAGGGGTTCAATATACCTGTTTTCACCAAATATTGATTGAGGGCTGCGATATACCTGCTTTCACAAAATATTGATTAGGAGGTTTGATATACCTGCTTCCACAAAATACTGATTGAGGGCTGCGATATACCTGCTTCCACAAAATATTGATAAAGCGGTTCGATATACCAACCAAATATTGATTGAGGCCTGCAATATAACTGCTTCCACAAAATACTAATTGAGGCCTACGATATACGTGCTTCCACAAAATACTGATTAAGGGGTTCGATATACCCGTTTCCACCAAATATTGATTGAGGCCTGCGATATACCTGCTTCCGCAAAATACTGATTGAGGGCGGTGATATATCTGCTTCCACAAAATACTCATTAAGGGGTTCGATATACCTGTTTCCAGCAAATATTGATTGTTGCCTGCGATATACCTGCTTCCACAAAATACTTATTAAGGGGTTTAATATACCTGCTTTCGCAAAATACTGATTGAGGGCGGTGATATTCCTGCTTCCACAAAATACTGATTAAGGGGTTCTATATATCTGTTTCCAGCAAATATTGATTAAGGCCTGCAATATACCTGCTTCCACAAAATACCGATTAAGGGGTTCGATATACCTGTTTTCACCAAATATTGATTGAGGCCTGCGATATACCTGCTTCCACAAAATACTGATTAAGGGGTTTGATATACCTGCTTCCACAACACCTAGACCTTCAGGTGTCCGACTACTTTGGGTTAACGGCCGATGTGGACGCTCTGAGAAGCGTGGAACCCCTGGACTACTGGGTGTGCAGGCTTGACTTGTGGCCAGAGCTTGCACAATTTGCCACGGAACTCTTGGCTTGCCCCTCGTCGAGTGTCCTATCCGAAAGGACGTTCAGCGCAGCAGAGGGGATCGGGACTGATAAGCGCACTCGCCTAGCTCACGACAGTGTGGACTACCTAACATTTCTAAAAAATAATGGATCTCGGAGGAATTCAACACCTCTGACGACCACATGCAATTGAATTTCCTCATGCCAGCCCACACATATCCGCCACCACCCAGAACAAAGAATGGTCCTTGTCTTATGTATATACAGCAGCATAAAAGGCCTTTTCTGTCGGGTGAATGCCTAATTTTTGGGGCCTGTGCTCCAGTGGCCTACAGTAAAATTTTTATCCAGTGACCGCCTAATGTACCTCCAGCAACATAATCACAAGTTCTTTTCTGTCAGGTGAATGCCTAATTTTTGTGGCCTGTACTGGCCTACAGTAGCATTTTTAGCCAGTGACCGCCTAATGTACCTCCAGCCACATAATCACATGTTCTTTTCTGGCTGTGTTACCCGGTCACTGTACAGAGGTGTTATCCGGTCACTGTATGGTGGTGGTATCCAATAACTTTATGGCTATAATTGTATCCCTTTCCCTGCCCAGGCCACCTTTTTTAGACCTTGCATGAGCGGGAAAAAGATGCAGATTGCAGTGCTAAGTACCTCTGCGCTACAATCTGTGTCAGAAATACGCCTAATATAGACGTATGTCTATATAATAAATAAGCCCCTAATTGTATTATTATTCGGGGGTAGGGCTAATATCTGTATAGTATATAGATGCTAGTGTCTTATACTGTGCCCTGTATTTTCCAGTAAATAAATGATCCTTGGGAAACACAGTCCTCAACCCTGACCACCAGGACCAGGTAGCGCTCTGTCAGTACATGGCGGCCTCCCCTCTCCGCCCGCTGCTCTGCTGTATTCTGGTGCTTATTCTGACACTAGGGCTGGGTTTACATCCCATTTTTGCCATCCATTTAATGCATACCAAAAATGTATACGTTAACAGATGCCTCAGACTAATGCTGTACAGTGGCGTCCGTTCACCATACAGTTCCATTTAAAAAAAACATATACGTTAACGTATGCATTTTTTACTGGACTCTGCAGGATACAAAAACGTGGAATTTTGCACATTTATATACATCAAACCGATAGGAAAAACGTGATGTGAACCCACTGGGGGGGCCCGGGGGTGTACTAAAATCTTCTGTGGGACCTAGTCAGTTCTAGCTATCATGACATTTGTCTCACCACTGCAGCGGGCCTGAGGAGAGAAGGAGCTCCAGCAATGATAGGTATGTGAGGGGGCCACTGGGGAGGGGTCATTACACTGTAAGGGCCTTGTACAAAGTAGAATGACCCCCAGTGGCCCCCATTTTGTATAATGATCCCCAATGACCCTCCATTCAGCATGATGACCACCAGAACCCCATTCCATCTAATGACCGCCATTGACCACCATACAGTATAATGAACCCCAATGCCTCCTCCATACAGTATAACCCCCAGTGTGGGGGCCACTGGGGATCATTATTCTTAATGGGGGGGCCACTGGGGGTTATTATTTTGTATGGAGGGCCACTGTGGGGTCATTATACTGTGTGTCGGGCCACTAGGGGTCATTATACTGTGTGAAGGGCCACTAGTGGTTATTATACTGTATAGGGGCCACTGGTGGTCATTATACCATGTGAAAGCTACAGAGGGACATGTAAATGTACAAAAATGCCTCAAGGGGACCCACATTTGATCGCGAACGCATGTTCGCAAACCATCCCGGCCGATGTTTGTAAATCACTATTTAAAATTACTTTAGCATTTCAGTGTTTTTTTTTTTTAATGAAGTTTCCACAGTGTTGACTGGAAAGCCACAACAAGCTGTCATTTTCTTATGCTCTTTTGCTTACTCTTCATATTTGTTCTATAACTGGAAAAGAATAAGTAGAGTCATCATGTTATCATTAGAGGGTGGGCAAATTAATGACCACACTATAGACCTGTTGAAAGCCTAATACAGAATAGTAAAACTGACCATATATTGGGTCTATGTCAGCCAACCATCTAATGTGTATGTGGGAAAGTACCTAGCCTTCCTGCCACATGAGGCAAAAAGTAAATTGGTGCCATCTTGTCCCCACCCCCATCCGTGTTGTAGATTTCCAAAGTCCATGTCAGAAATTCCAGAGCAAATGCTGTACCTGTACACCCTGATGTCCGAGTCCTTAAGGACACAGGGCGTACATCTACTCCCTGTGTATTTCCAATCACCGCCGCACGGTGGGCAGTGATCGGAATGGAGTGCCTGCTGAAATCATTCAGAAGGCACCCATTGACAATGCCAAGGGGTGTCCTGTTTCCAGGTCATTTGGGTCTCTGTTGACCCGATAACCCGGAATAGGAGGGTGATCAGTGGTGTAATATACACCACCAATCACCCTCCGTAGATTCTGTGAGGTGGCGGTGACAGGGGCACCTGTGACTGGCTGGACGGACGGACAGTCCCGGAGCTCGGCTCTTCCCGCCCACAGATTTCCGTGTGAGCGAGCAGAGAGGAGCCCCGTGTCGGTAGCTCTGCCACCCACCAGATCCACGGCCATCCGTGGCCCCTGAGCCACCATAAAGTGCTATCTGGCACATAAACATTTAGGGAGAGCCTTAGTTAGGCAGGGAGAGTGAAAAAAAAGTTTTTTGTGTGTGCAGCTCCCGGATCTGAGGGTGTCTAGGGTCCACAGCACCCTGAGCTGTGTGACCCTCAACCCCCCAGGGGTGCTGCAGCTTGCCTCCACCCCCACATTTTTTTCTTTTTGTAGGTGTGCTGACTGTGGCCGGCACTCTTAGCTATAAAAGAGCGTCCGGCCACTGTTAGCGCATCTCCCACCCCACCGCTGATCAGCTTGGTACCGCTGATCAGTAGTGATGTCCCGAACTATTCGCCGGCGAACGGTTCCCGGCAAACATAGCTTGTTCGCGTATGCCGCAGCGGGCGAACATATGTGATGTTCGCGTTCGCCCCTATACTTTATCATTGAGCAAACTTTTACCCTGTACCTCACAGTCAGCAGACACATTCCAGCTAATCAGCGTACCCTCCCTCCTGTCACAGCCCGAGGAAGCGCATAGCGCAAAACGGCTGTTGCTGTCTTGCCAGCGTATCGACTTGGCTTCTGCCCCGAGCCGCTTGAGCATATCCTAGTGAGGAGGATGCTTCAATAAAGATTTGGAACATTGGTGAGTGCCGTCCGTCTGTTCAATCTTTCGAGTAGTTACAATTTGTACGGACTTTCTTCTGTTGCCTGGACTGAGCACCGCTATTGTATTGTTCTGTCGTGGAGGCCAGGGAATCGCCGTCCTGTTGCCCTATTGAAGAAAGTGCCTCAAGTGTGCCACAGGGTCTCTACGTTTTGAAAACTTTGTGAGAGTACCTCAGGGTACACTTACAAGTTTCGTGTGTATGAGGGGCGAGATTCCCATATTGAACCCCCAGAATGTTCCCCCACTCTGGGTGTTAGCGGGAAACTTGTGTGGGACCTTATGCACCCACTGCTAGATAAGGGTTACCACCGGTACGTGGATAACTTTTATACTAGTATGCCCTTGTTCAAGTCCCTTACTGCCAGATCTAAGTCCGCTTGTGGGACTGTGCAGAAAAGTCAATGAGGCCTCCCTATCCACCCCCTCCAGGTACCTATCCCCAGGGGTGAAACCTGTGCCCTTACCAGTACTGTCCACAATTCACCGTAACGGCATCACCCCTGTCTCTGTGTGAGGTACCGCGATACCGGTCCTCAAGCCCAATTGTATCATGGACTACAATCGTTATATGGGAGGAATTAATCTCTCTGATCAAGTCTTCAAGCCATATAATGCCCTGCGCAAAACATGGTCATGGTACAAAAAAGTGCGGTCTACTTGGTGCAGGTTGCCTTTTACAACTCTTTTGTGCTGTCCCAGAGCACTGGCAACACAGGGAAAATACTCCAGTTCGATGAGGCAGTCCTCAAGGCCCTCATCTTTTCTGACCGGAAAACCGGAATTAGACTTACCGGTAATCCTTTTTCCATGAGCTCACCACGACGGCATGACAAGGAGATTGACCCCTGACCTCTGTAGGGGCAGGAACAGAGAAAAGTTTAAAAGGCACCTCCCACCACCTATGCACCAGTGATTCCAAAATATACAGAAAAGGTGGTGGATTACTAATAATAAGGTAAGTAAGGAGTAGGGTGGGAAAAAACCCATGCCGTCGTGGTGAGCTCATGGAAAAAGGATTACCGGTAAGTCTAATTCCGGTTTTCCATAGCGTCACCACGACGGCATGACAAGGAGATATACAAAATAATATATTGACTAGGGGGGGACTACAGCCTGAAGAACGCTGCGTCCAAATTTTAGATCAGAATTTTCCTGAAGATCAAGCCTGTAGTGCTTTATGAATGTATGCGGACTAGACCACGAGGCCGCTTTGCAAATCTCATCCAAGGAAGTTCCTGCGCGTTCTGCTTGAGTTGAGGAAACTGCTCTGGTACAATGAGCTCTAAGGTTCTGTGGACTAGTGAGATCTTGGATCTTGTAGCAGAGAGATATAGTGTCTTTAATCCATCTGGCGATGGAGGACTTTGAGACTTTGTGGCCCTTATTACGTCCCCCAAACTGGACAAATAAGGAGTCGGACTTCCTGAAGGAACTTGTAGCTTCCAGATAGTCAAGAACTGAACGCCTCACATCCAGTGTATGGAAGGAAGATTCCCTGATATTTGAAGGATGATTACAGAAGGATGGAAGAATGATTTCCTGATTTCTATGATAGTCAGATACGACCTTTGGTAAAAAAGCCGGATCTAGTTTAAGAATTATTTTGTCCTCCAGTATCTTTAGGTAAGGTTCTCTGATGGAAAAGGCTTGTATCTCGCTAATCCTTCTGGCTGAAGTGATCGCGATTAAAAAAGCGGTTTTTAAGGATTTGGTTTTGATGGGGCTAACCCCTATTGGTTCACAGGGTGCAAGAGTTAAACCGTTCAGAACTGTATTTAAGTCCCAGGATGGAGAGCGAGAGCTCAATGTAGGTCTGAGATGGGACACTGCTTTTATAAACCTGCGAATCCATCTGTGGTTAGCCAGATCCGTATCGAAGAAACAGCTTAATGCTGAAACTTGTACCCTAAGTGTGGATGGTCTCAGACCCAGCTCGAAACCCTTTTGCAGAAAATCGAGGATGGATTGGATGTTCGGTTTTGACATGTTTGGATAATCAGCTCCTGACCAGGAGCAATATCTTTTCCAGATCTTAAGATAGATCGAGAATGTCACCTTCTTTCTGGAGGCCTTGAGGGTATTTATTACCTTATCTGAAAGTCCTTGTTTTTTCAGAATTTGGGTCTCAGGATCCAGGCATGCAGATTCAGGAAGTCTGGATCCTGATGAAGGATCGGACCTTGAAGTAGAAGGTCTCTCCTCCTCGGAAGGGCCCAAGGGTCCGATCTGGACAGATTTTTTAGGACCGGGAACCAGTTCTTTTTTGGCCAAAGTGGCGCTATTAGAATAACCTCTGTCTGATCTTGAATTACTTTTTGGATCACCTTTGATATTAAGGGAAGAGGTGGATAGGCGTAATAAAGGCCTTGGTTCCATTTTATGGAGAAAGCGTCCACACTCCAGGGATTGTCCCTGGGGTTGAGGGAGCAAAATACTGGGGTTTTTGAATTCTCCCGTGTGGCGAAGAGATCCATGATGGGGAGTCCCCATTTTTTTGTCACGATTTGGTATACCTCCCAGTTTAGAGACCATTCGGTGTGGTCTACTTTTTTCCTGCTCAGGAAGTCTGCCTCTCTGTTCAAGGTTCCCTTCAGGTGAATTGCTGAAATGGATTTTAGGTTCTCTTCCGCCCAGGAGAGTATTTTTAATGATAGTCTCAACAGGTCCCGAGATCTTGTGCCTCCTTGGTGGTTTAGGTAGGCTACTGCTGTGGTGTTGTCTGATAGTACATGGATATGATGGTCTTTTAGGACATCCTCTGCTGCTTGTAGGGTCTCCCAAATTGCTGAAAGCTCTCTGAAGTTTGATGAACTTAGACTCATTGACTGGGACCAAGTTCCTTGCCAGAACTGGGAGCCGATTTTTGCCCCCCAGCCTGTCTGACTTGTGTCTGTAGTTAAGTGTACCAGAGGCAGTCTTTCCCATGGAACACCCTTGGTAAGGTTCCTTTCGTGTGTCCACCATTGAATGGCTGATTTTATAGTTGTGGGGATCTGAAGTCGGGAGTCTAGCGACGTCTGTTTCTTGTCCCATTTTGATAGGACCCAAGACTGAAAGTTTCTTGTGTGTAGCTGGGTCCATTGGACCCCTGGCATACAGGAAGTTAAGGTACCTAAAAGACTCATCGCTTCCCTGATAGTGCATGATCCCCTAGAAGAAAAGAATTTTACTTTCCTGATCAGATCCTGGACTTTATAGGTTGGTAAGGAGGTGATTTTAGACTGGGAATCTAGGGTCATACCCAGGAAGTTGATCTGATTAGATGGAATAAGGTTGGATTTTTTAAAGTTGACTATCCACCCCAATTTTTTTAGAGTTTCAAGAAAGAAATTTATATCTCTCTGGAGACCTTCCTCATCTGTATTAGTAATAAGGAAGTCATCCAGGTAAGGAAAGATCTTAAGACTAGACTGTCTTAGATAACTAACCATCTCAATCACTAGCTTGGTGAAGATCCTTGGGGCGGAAGATATTCCAAAGGGTAAACAAATAAATTGGAAGTGATTAATCTTATTTGATGGATCCCTTATGGCGAAGCGGAGAAATCTTTGAGACTCCGGGTGGATGGGCACATGATAATAGGCGTCAGAGAGATCGATAGTACACATCAGGGTATTTACCTGGAGGAGGGGAATGATAGACTTTAAGGTTTCCATCCGAAATTTCTTATAAGAAACAAATTTGTTCAGAAGTTTCAGATTAATAATAACTCTATAAGGACCGTCCTTCTTTTTGACTAAAAGAGATTTGAATAGAAACCTTCCCCTTCCTCCTGGGAAGGAACCCGAGAATCGCCCCTTTCTTCCGGAGCTCCAAGATCTCCTGCCAGACTGGAGCCATGAAATTCGGATGAGAAAATTTAGAAAGTATATAGCGGGAAGGGGAGGGGAGGCAAACTGAATTCTATATCCCTCACTAATGATATTTCGGGCCCATTGGTTAGGGGTAATATCTTCCCAAGAGGTCCGAAAATTTTTCAGTCTGCCTCCCACTCTGAGATTATTGCTTATCGGAGGATTTCTGGGAGGAGGAGAGAAATCCCCTGTTCCTACCCCCTTTCTGGAAACCCCAGCGGCCTGACTTCCCTTTCCTCTGTAAGATCTGTCCTGGCTAGAGGAGCCACGAAAAGGATACTTCCTTTTAAAGGGTCTTTCTAACGGAAAATTCTTCTTGCTATCTGAGGCTTTTTCCAGAATTTTCTCAAGCTCAGGTCCAAATACATTTTCTCCCGCGAAGGGAATAGAGCAAAGCTTTGATTTGGACAACTTATCACCTCCCCAGCATTTAACCCAAAGGGCCCTCCTGGCTGCGTTTGAAAACCCCGAATCTTTTGCGGCAAACCGGACTGATTCCGCTGAAGCGTCGGCTAGAAAGGCTGTGGCGGACTTAAGTAATGGGAGGGATTCCATAAATTCCTCTGTAGAGGAGCTGTTAGATAAACGACTTTCTAATTCTATGAGCCATCTGAACATTGATCTGGCCACTGATGTGGCAGCTATATTAGATTTTAAAATATACATAGCAGCCTCCCATGATCTACGGAGTAGGCTATCGGCCTTCCTGTCCAGGGGTCTTTTAATTGTGAGGTATCTTCAAAAGGGAGCGAGGTTTTTTGTTTACTTTTGCAACCTGAGCATCAATTTTTGGGACTGTGTCAAAGATCTTGGATTCTTCTGAATCAAAGACTAAACGATTTAAGTAAGATTTTGATACTCCTAATCTTCTTTCGGGTTCGGCCCATTCTTCCAATACCATATCACGTATATTCTCATTGATTGGAAACACCCTGGATCTTTTAATACGGAGACCGCCGAACATCTCCTCCTGGACTGACTGAGGTTTTTGGATCTCCTCAATTCCCATCGTTGCCCTAACAGCATTGAGCAATTCTGTCATATCCTCAGAGGAAAAAAGAAATCTTTTTGAAAATTCTGAGTCGGTTATCTCTGATGAGATGTCATCTTCATCAAACATTTTTGAGGAAGAGGCATCGTCCACCAGACCCTCTGATTCTGATGAAGCGACGTCCCTAGTTTTTTGACGTTTAGGGGGAGGTTCCTCTTGCGAATCTTTTTGCAAGGAAAGCTGAGACATGGAAGACCTGATTTCTTCCTTCATCATTTCCCTGAACTCGTCCATTAACCACTTGAAGACCACAGGTTTATACCCCCCTAGTGACCAGGCCCTTTTTTACAATTCCGCACTACACTACTTTCACCGTTTATTGCTCCGTCATGCAACTTACCACCCAAATGAATTTTACCTCCTTTTCTTCTCACTAATAGAGCTTTCATTTGGTGGTATTTCATTGTTGCTGACATTTTTACTTTTTTTGCTATTAATAAAAATTTAACGACATTTTTGCAAAAAAATGACATTTTTCACTTTCTGTTGTAAATTTTTTTTAAAAAAACTACATTTCTATATAAATTTTTCTCTAAATGTATTGTTCTACATGTCTTTGATAAAAAAGTCCAATAAGTGTATATTTATTGGTTTGGGTAAAAGTTATAGCGTTTACAAACTATGGTGCAAAAAGTGAATTTCCGCATTTTGAAGCAGCTCTGACTTTCTGAGCGCCTGTCGTGTTTCTTCAGGTGCTAGAATGCCAGGAAAGTATAAATACCCCCAAATCACACCATTTTAGAAAGAAGACACCCCAAAGTATTCACGGAGGGGCTTGGTGAGTTCATGTATCATTTCATTTTTTTCACAAGTTAGCGGAAAATGACACTTTCTGAGGAAAAAAATAATAATAAAGTTTCCATTTCTGCTAACTTCTGGCAAAAAAAAAAATCTCATACGGGCTCATTATGCCCCTCAGTGAATACCTTGGGGTGTCTACTTTCCGAAATGGGGTCATTTGTGGGGTGTTTGTACTGTTCTGGCATTTTGGGCGGGGCTAAATTGTGAGCCGCCATGTAAAAGCTAAAGGTACTCATTGGTTTTAGGGCCCCTTTGCACCCAGGCTGCAAAAAGTGTCACTCATGTGGTATCGCCGTACTCAGGAGAAGTAGGGCAATGTGTTTTGGGGTGTATTTTTACATATACCTATGTTGGGTGAGAGAAATATCTCTGTAAACTGACAACTTTGTATAAAAAAATTTAAAAATTGTCATTTACAGAGATATTTCTCACACCCAGCAGGGGTATATATAAAAATACACCCCAAAACACATTGCCCCACTTCTCCTGAGTACGGCGATACCACATGTGTGACACTTTTTTGCAGCCTGGGTGCGCAAAGGCCCTAATTCCAATGAGTACCTTTAGGATTTCACAGGGCATTTTTACGCATTTGGATTCCAGACTTCTTCTCACGCTTTAGGGGCCCCTAAAATGCCAGGACAGTATAAATACCTCACATGTGACCCCATTTTAGAAAGAAGACACCTCAAGGTATTCCGTGAGGGGTATGGTGAGTTCATGTAAAATTTTATTTTTGTCACAAGTTAGTGGAATATGAGACTTTGTAAAAAACAAAATAAAAAAATAAAAATATATCAATTTCCGCTAACTTGTGGCAAAAAAAAATTCTGTGAACTCGCCATGCCCCTCACGGAATACCTTGGGGTGTCTTCTTTCCAAAATGGGGTCACATGTGGGGTATTTATACTCACCTGGCATTTTAGGGAACCTAAAGCGTGAGAATCTAAATGCGTAAAAATGCCCTGTGAAATCCTAAAGGTACTCATTGGTTTTAGGGCCCTTGCGCATCTTGGCTGCAAAAGTGTCACTCATGTGGTATCGCCGTACTCAGGAGAAGTAGGGCAATGTGTTTTGGGGTGTATTTTTACATATACCCATGCTGGGTGTGAGAAATATCGCTGTAAACGACAACTTTTTAAAATTTTTTATACAAAGTTGTCAGTTTACAGAGATATTTCTCTCACCCAGCATGGGTATATGTAAAAATACACCCCAAAACACATTGCCCTACTTCTCCTGAGTACGGCGATACCACATGAGTGACACTTTTTGCAGCCAAGATGCGCAAAGGGCCCAAATTCCCATGAGTACCTTTTAGGAGGGCATTTTTACGCATTTTTCTTCTCATGCTTTAGGGCCCCTAAAATGCCAGGGCAGTATAAATACCCCACATGTGACCCCATTTTGGAAAGAAGACACCCCAAGATATTCCATGAGGGGCATGGCGAGTTCATAGAAAAAAATTTTTGGCACAAGTTAGTGGAAATTGATTTTTATTGTTTTTTCTCACAAAGTCTCCCTTTCCGCTAACTTTTGACAAAAGTTTAATTTTTCATGGACTCACTATGCCCCTCAGCGAATACCTTGGGGTGTCTTCTTTCCAAAATGGGGTCACATGTGGGGTATTTATACTGCCCTGGCATTTTAGGGGCCCTAAAGCGTGAGAAGAAAATGCGTAAAAATGCCCTCCTAAAAGGTACTCATGGAATTTGGGCTCTTTAGCATCTTGGCTGCAAAAAGTGTCACTCATGTGGTATCGCCGTACTCAGGAGAAGTAGGACAATGTGTTTTGGGGTGTATTTTTACATATACCCATGCTGGGTGAGAGAAATATCTCTGTAAATTACCAACTTTGAATAAATTTTTTAAAAAGTTGTCATTTACAGAGATGTTTCTCACACCCAGTATGGGTATATGTAAAAATACACCCCAAAACACATTGCCCTACTTCTCCTGAGTACGGCGATACCACATGTGTGCCACTTTTTGCAGCCAAGATGCGCAAAGGGGCCCTAAAACCAATGAGTACCTTTAGGATTTCACAGGGCATTTTTACGCATTTGGATTCTCACACTTTAGCACTCCTAAAATGCCAGGTGAGTATAAATACCCCACATGTGACCCCATTGTGGAAAGAAGACACCCCAAGGTATTCTGTGAGGGGTATGGCGAGTTCACAGAAAAAAAAATTTTGACACAAGTTAGCGGAAATTGATATATATATATATTTTTTACAAAGTCTCATATTCCACTAACTTGTGACAAAAATAAAATTTTACATGAACTCACCATACCCCTCACGGAATACCTTGGGGTGTCTTCTTTCTAAAATGGGGTCACATGTGGGGTTTTGTACTGCCCTGGCATTTGAGGGTCTCCGCAATCATTACACGTATGGCCAGCATTAGGAGTTTCTGCGATTCTCCTTATATTGAGCATACGGGTAATGAGATTTTTTTTTTTCCGTTCAGCCGCTGCGCTGAAAAAAAAAATAAAAATGAACGGCACAGATTTTTTCATTCGCATCGGTCAATGTGGATGAAAAAATCTCTGCCAAAATCAGTGATTGCGGTGCGGTGGGCGCTAGCTAACTAACAAGTAGCTAACTAACTGGCGGTGATAACGGGACCCTTATGCCCCATTCACACGTCCGAAATTCTGTTTGCGGAACGGAATTGCGGACCCATTCATTTCTATGGGGACAGACTTTGTCCCGCTCGGATCCGGAATTACGGATCCGCGCTTCGGGTCTGCACTTCCGTTCCGCAAAAATATAGAACATGTCCTATTCTTGTCCGCACTGCGGACAAGAAAAAGCATTTTCTATATAGTTCTGTGCGGATCTGCAAAATGCGGAAAGCGCATTGCCGGTGTCCGTATTTTTGCGGATCCGCAGATCCATGGATCCGCAGATCCATGGATCCGCAAAACACATACGGACGTCTGAATGAGCCTGTAGGGGGTGATTAGTGACAGGGGGTGACAGGGGGTGATCAGGGGGTGACATGGGTGATCAGGGGTTAATCAGTGATGGGGGTGGGGGGTGTGTGTAGTGATTGGTGCACTTTTCCTATAGTTTCCTCTGGTGGTCCCAAACAAAGGGACCACCAGACGAGCAGATAGCAGGCATATCAGACGCTGTTTAAAAACAGCGTCTGATATGCGATTTAAATGCGGTTTTTTCGCATCTACAGCCTGCCAGCGCATGATCAGCGCTGGCAGGCTGTAGTTTCAGTTGTCCCGGCTCCGATCACATGAACGCGCACGCACGACGCGCGCGCGTTCATGTGAAATCTCGGGTCTCACGAGATGACGCCGATAGGCGGCAGTGAGACCTGAGAGAGCCGCCGCGCTGACGCCCATCGGCGTTAGCGTGGCGGCAAGTGGTTAAAGATGGCTGTTCCTCACGGATTACGTTAGTTATACAGGTTTTACATAGTTTCTTTGAATAATCTTCCGGGAGTCTGGTATAACAGGCTATACACTTAGCCGATTTTTTAACCTTCTTTTGAGGTTCTTTAATGTTCTGGTAAAGGAAACAAAGGGAGAAATCAGAACAGACTCCCAGAAGATCAAAAAAGTTTTAACAGGCACGGATCCTCCCAAAGGAGACTTACAGTTTGAGCAACTGGTGTGCGACCCGGGGACTGCTCCTGACCCGACATAGTTGCTCACCCAAATGATGTGGGGCCATACTGAGCTCACACAGGTCTCTAAATAAGCGGATTTCCCGCCTTACCTTCACCCTCCCTTTCCGGTAAAAGGTCACGCCGGAGATTCTGGAGGCTTGAAACGGGTTCCTGCGCATAATCGCGCTGGTCCGGGTATCCGCCGAACTACTTCCGGTTTGCGTCACGCAGGGGACCGGAAGTAAGCACCATAGAGCAGCCCCAGCTACTGGCGTCGGAACCCTCGAACGCCTTCTACATTCAGCCGGTAAGTCACGCGGGAGGACCGGGATGAATGGAAATTTTTATAGCGCATGAGGGCGCTGGGCAATACCTCCCTGATGGAAAAAGAAATGGGGAAGGTAAAAGGTTCCCCCGGGAGCAGGCTCAGGACAGGCCCGAGCGAGTCTTCCCTGCTTCCCACTACTCAGCCTTGGAACCAACCGCGGGAGAGTAGGGGGGAAAATCATAGTCTTCATCCCCTCGGCAACAAGGAGATCTTTTCTCCGTCCTGCCCTCTGTAGGGACAGGAAACACTGGTGCATAGGTGGTGGGAGGTGCCTTTTAAACTTTTCTCTGTTCCTGCCCCTACAGAGGTCAGGGGTCAATCTCCTTGTCATGCCGTCGTGGTGACGCTATGGAAAAGAGCAGGCTGGAGTACCTTTGCAACTGGAGGCGCCCGAATTGTCCTAACCAATACTTTCTAGGTGTGGTCCCCCATACTGGAAAGACGGAACGGTTCCAAAAAAAGTGCACAGTGTGCAAAATGAGGTGAATTCGGAAGGACACCACCACTCCTTGTGACACGTGCCCTGTCATCCGGGCCTCTACATTAACGGTTGCTTCAGGGAGTACCACACTTTCAGGGAGTGCTAAATTTATAATCCCCTTCCCCTATTTTAATTTATATGTCCACAGTCTTCTACATTATAAACCCCAAAATTCTCTCTCCAAAATCCCAATGGTGCTCCTTCTCTTCTAAGCCGTGTAGTTCGCCCGCAGAGCACTTTGCGTCCATATTTGGGCTATGTCCTTACTGGCCTATGAATTTTGTGGCACTTTTTCTCCTTTTAATACTTGTAAAAATGTAATAAAAGGGGCTACAAGAACATGTTAGTGTAAAAAAAAAATATTTTACATTTTTTCCTCTTTGCAGCTATTCCTGTGAAACACTTAAAGGGTTAAAGGTTAAAAAACTTTCTAAATGTAATTTTGAATACTGTGAGAGGTACAGTTTTCATAATGGGTCAGTTATGGGGGATTTCTAACATAAAGACCCTCAAATTCACTGCAAAACTGAACTGGTCCCTGAAAAAAATGAGATTTTTAAATTTTCATGAAAAATTGGAAAATTGCTGCTCAACTTCTAACCTTTAATGTCTTCAAAAAGTTAAAACATGTCAACTTTTTGATGCCAAGTTGCCAACATAAAGTAGACATATTGAATATGCAAATTAATATATAATTTATTTGGCATGTCTATTTTTCTTACAAGCAGAGAGTTTCTAAGTTAGTTTCAAAATTTTTCATTTAATTTTGGAATTTTTCACAAAGAAATGAGGTAAGTATTGGCAAAAATTTACAACTAAGATAAAGTAGAATATGTCACGAAAAAAGCTTCTCGGAATCAGTATGATAGGTAAAAGCATCCCAGAGTTATCAATGCATAAAGTGACACTGGTCAGATTTGCAAAAAAATGAGCCCGGTCCTTAAGGGGTTAAGATCTGGCCTTAGATTTAATGAATGCAATGCAATGCAAAGTATAAAATCCGTGGTCAGGTTTGGCAAAAAACTCATAATAGAACATTCAGACATGTCTTTTTTGGTGAAGGGGTTAAGTGTCTATGGAAAGGCATGCGTCAAGTACCTGGTGTCCAGTTGTTACTCGCCTCCTCAGGCTCCAGTGCCGTCTGCTGGTGCAATCCTTGGTTCATAATTAGGATCTGAATCCTGGGATCCTGCTATACAGACAACCAGGGGTAGGTTGTTTGCGGTCACTAACATTCAGAGGAAGGTCAGGCAAACACAATATATACACACATACATATAGTATAAATATATATATATATATATATATATATATATATATATATATAGATATATATAAACACACACAAACAAACAGCACCTACACACATATATTGTATATATACACATCTAGTACACAGCATTATTTACTATTTTTCACTAGTTACATCAAGGAGGTTCTGATATTCTGATGCACAGGAATGTGTATTAGGTAATGTGTTATGCCATCCATTTATATATACCCCAAACTCCTAACTTAATCACAAGTAGTGATCACAACTACTTTATCACACCCAAAAATGAACTTAGACCCCTGACCAAACCTCAAAATGTGTTCAGACATAAACTCCAGTGTAAATACAGACAACAAAATAAGTAAATCACTAAAACAAATACAGACCAGATCGCCATCCAAGGCTGACATACTCTATTTTTTTTAGACAACTGAACCAAAAATCATAGCTGGTCCAAAACTTTTACAGACATATACCCTGGCATATTTTAAGGACCACAACCCCACATCACACACCCTCAACATAATTCCTTGAATCACATAAATCCTAAAATAGGCAAGTCAGTAGAAGAAGAAACTAGCAGGACCATGTGAAAAACGTCTGGTTAGTCCAAATAATTCAGATCCCTGATTGAAGAAAAGACTCAGCATCTGATTTGCACTGTACACATCGGTTATTGGCACATGCTTAGTGGAAACTGAAAGATAAATCAAGAATAGGGGTTTTCTTCTGTCAGACACTACAGGGAATGCCAGGAAAAAATACCTGATTGTGGACTATAAATTTACAAATGGCTGGCAACCATGCTGTGCAGTGTCCATAAATACAGTATGAGAGCAGAAACCAAGAATTACACACAGTATACAGGACAGGAGAAGTGGTACTGTGCAGTGTCCATATATACAGAATAAGAGCAGATACTGAGAATTACACCCAGTATACAGGACAGAAGAAGTTATACTTTGCACTGTCCATATATACAGAATAGGACCAGATACTGAGAATTACATCCAGTATACAGGACAGGAGAAGTGGTACTGTGCAGTGTCCATATATACAGAATAAGAGCAGATACTGAGAATTACAACCAGTATACAGGACAGAAGAAGTTATACTTTGCACTGTCCATATATACAGAATAGGACCAGATACTGAGAATTACATCCAGTATACAGGACAGGAGAAGTGGTACTGTGCAATATTCATATATACAGAATAAGAGCAGATACTGAGAACTACACCCAGTATACATGAAAGGAGAAGTGGTACTGTGCAGTGTCCATATATACAGAATAAGAGTGGATACTGAGAATTACACCCAGTATACAGGACAATAGATATGGTACTGTGTTGTGTCCATATATACAGAATAAGAGCAGATATGGTGAATTACATATGTAGCCCGCCAGCTAAGACCTGTACTAGGTTGCTAATATGACCTGTATGTTCACATGGTGCAGTACTGCGTGGCGGCCATTGTTTGCTGCGGCGTGGCGCTGGGGGTTGGCGGGACCCGGTGCCATGGTGGCATTGCCGGACAGCAGGGGTGCTGTTTGGCGGCTGGATCCCACCGCCCGCTGGTGCGGTGCGGCGGTGGCGGCGGTCGCCGGTGGTGCTGCACCAAATTTAGAGTAGGACCCACTCTGAGATGCAACCTTGGCGCCGTGAGTGTGCTTATGCTTTTTGATCAAAATGTACACTAATGCCTCTTTTATAGTATAGGGGGCAGTACAGTAAATATTGCGCCGAGAGGCGATATTAATTTTGCTGAGAAGCAGTTACAAATCAGAAGCTGAGCTTGTGGAAGTGCGATTCTACCTATTTCTCTTTCTCCGTTTTTTTCATATGACTTGTATTTTCCTACAGCTAGACTTGCTAATAAGGTAATACAGTTCCTATGTTTGTATATTAGAGACGGAAAGAGAGTTATTTACAGTGACTTCATGTTTTTGGATGTCATATAACAGGCAACAGAAAAGACAATATGCCTTAAAAATTCTGTAAATGAATTTAAGGTAAGCTCAATGACACAGAAGATTTAACAATAGAAAGCATAGAGTTAAACTGTTGTTACTGCCCAGGAGTCTTAACAAATCACAGCCAACCTCACACTGAGCCTGTGTGGGAAATTCCCTAGAGTTCCCTGGAGTTAGAAAAGACCAGAGAAGAAGAGCTGAATAGTCATATCCAGTCAGAGCTATGTTTTATGGGTACAAGAGGCCAAACAGATATTTAGAACAGTTATATGATGTTCATATTGTTAATATTGTGATTAGAACTGTATACTGAGACCAGTTATATGTTTGTTTAAGGTTCCGTCAAACCACACAAACCAAACTACACACACACTGCGGCTAAACTACACACAAACTACCATAAAAACAATCAATCATCAAATAATTGCATACAAACAAAACCAATAGCATATCTCAGATATGCCTCTCAGAGAGAATATAAAGTGCTTAAATAACTTAAAGTGAGAATACAGATACTGAAAAGAGAAATATATCCACCATTTATGTTGAATGACAAGATTGAACAGTTAAACCACCATATTATGCATACCGCCATTTTGTCAGTTTTTGTACATGGACTATCTGTTGCAGAGGCGCCAGTGTTATATATGAAGAAAAGTTGAAGTTAATAAAGAAGTTAGTTAAGCATTTGGTGTGCTCTTTAAGCCTATTGTTTCCATAGAACGGCGCTAGAGTAACAGACATTCTGATTGGAATAAAAAGTTAGAGATATCAAATTCTTCTAATGCCACAGCACAAAAGGCACTTCATTGTGCTACGCCTGTCACAACATCCAGTATACAGGACAAGAGGTACTGTGTAGTGTTGGGCGCGAATATTCGAATCGTGAATTTCAATTACGAATATCGCCACTTCGAGAATTCGCGAAGAATATTCAACTTTTTTTTTCCTCTGAACCCATGATCCCTCCCTGATTCTTGCTTGTGGGCCAATGAGAAGGCTGCAATGTCTTTGTCTGAGCTTAGTAACATCCCTAGCAACCAATAGGAAAGTTGCCTACCCCTTTACCATATAAGAACCTCCCCAGCAGCCATTTTCTGCAGTTTTTTTTTTTCAGTTCTGAGAGAGACAGCAGTGTCATTGCTGTGCTCTATGCTTTACTGTGTCACATTACATTAGATAGTTAGTTAGTTAGTTAATATATATAAAATACAGATAGTTAGTGGGAGTCAGTGTAGGTTAGATTGTGATATAGTGAGGCTGAAATAGGCGCATCATTAATTGCCGATTTGCACAATCGCGAATATATCGGAGCAGTCTGCATACAAAGCTATTGTAATGTTCTGCCATGCCAACAATTTTCTCCAGTCTCAAGAAACTTCTAACAGCTTGAAAAATATAGCAATAGTGACCCACGCCTGTATTGCGCGTGCATTAGGCTACATGCACACAATAGTTGTTTTTCTCGGGTTCCGTTTCAGTTTTTTTTGCGGATAGGATAGGAAACCATTTATTTCAATGGCTCAGCAAAAAATGCTGACAGTTCATCCGATTGTGTTCCGCGTCCATTGTCCGTGTTTCCCTTCAGAAAAAAAAGTAGTGCATGTCATACTATTTTCTCATTTGCAGACGAGGATAGGCATTTATTACAAGGGATCTGTGAAAACAAAGGAATCCGCCCAAAAAAACTGATGGACCATCAGTTTTTTTTGCGGATCCCGATTTGCGGACTGCAAAAAACAACTGTCGTGTGCATGTAGCCTTAGAAAAATATTACATTGCTGATTTTCGCAATCAAGAAAATAATCTATGAATAATTTATGACAAATAATCGCCCAAATATTCACGAAATATCACTAATTCGAATATTGCCCATGCCGCTCATCACTAGTACAGTGCACTGTCCATATATATATAGAATAAGAGAAGATACATGACGGGAGAACTGGTACTGTGAAGTGTCCATATATACAGAATAAGAGAAAATACTGAGAGCTACACCCAATGTACAGGACAAGAGAAATAGTAGTGTACAGTGTCCATATATACTGAATGAGAGCAGATATTGAGAATTACACCCAATATACAGGACATCAGAAGTGGTACTGTGCAGTATTTATATATACAGAAAAAGAGAAGATACTGAGAATTACATCCAGTATATAGGATAAGAGAAGTGGTACTGTGCAGTGTCCATATATACTGAATAATAGCAGATACTGAGAAATAGTACTGTGCAGTGAGGACACTGCCACAGTGCAGTTCCCCTATGTACAGAATAAGCAGATGTTGACACACACGCTTATTTACTTATAGGCAGCACATTCTTGATTTCCCTCTGGAGTCTTTTAACCCCTTCTACCCTGGGCCAGTTTTCGCCCTGCTGCCCAGGCCATTTTTTGCAAATCTGACATGTGTCACTTTATGTGGTAATAGCTTTGGAACACTTTTATTAATCCAAGCCATTCTGAGACTGTTTTCTCGTGACACATTGTACTTCATGATAGTCATACATTTGAGTCAATATATTTCACCTTTATTTATGAAAAATCCAAAATTTACCAAAAATTTTGAAAAATTAGCAATTTTCAAAATTTAAATTTCTCTGCTTTTAAAACAAAGTGATACCTCATAAAATATTTATTACTTAACACTCCCCATATGTCTACTTCACCTTGGCATCATTTTGTAAATTTGATTTTAATTTTTTAGGATGTTACAAGGCTTAGAATTTTAGAAGCAATTCTTAAAATTTTTAAGAAAATTTCCAAAACCCACTTTTTAAGGACCAGTTCAGGTCTGAAGTCACTTTATGGGGCATACATAGTGGAAACCCCCCATAAATGACCCCAATGTAGAAATTACATCTTTAAGTTACTCAAAACTGATTTTACAATGTTAACCATTTAGCTGTTCCACAAGAATAAACGGAAAATGAAGATGAAATTTCGAAATTTCACTTTTTTGGCATATTTTCCAATTTAATAAAAAAAAAATCTTTAACACTTCGAGGGTTAACAGCCAAACAAAACTCAATAATTATTACCCTGATTCTGTGGTTTACAGAAACACCATACACATGTGGTTGTAAACTGATGTAAGGGCACACGGCAGAACGCAGAAAAAAAGGAGCTTCATATGGTTTTTGGAAGGCGGATTTTGATGGACTGGTTTTTAGATGCCATGTCCCATTTGAAGCCCCCCCTGATGCACCCTTAGAGTAGAAACTCTCAAAAAGTTACCCCATTTTGGAAACTAGGGGATAAGGTGCCAGTTTTTTTGGTACTATTTTGGGGTACATATGATTTTTAATTGCTCTATATTTCGTTTTTTGTGAGGCAAAGTAACAAAAAAAAAGGCTGTTTTGGCACGTCTTTAAATTTTTCAACAAGATCTGACAGGGTACATCATGTGATATTTTTTATAGAGCAGGTTGTTACAGACACGATATCAAATATGTTTACTTTGTTTCAGTTTTACATAATTTTTTTTAAAAATAATGTTTTTGTGTCTCCATTTTCTGAACGCCTTATTTTTTTTTTCTGCCGATCGTCTTGTGCAGTGGCTCATTTTCTACAGGAAGAGTTGATGTTTTTATTGGTACCATTTTTGGGTATATATGATTTTTTGATCATTCATTATTACACTTTATGGGGCAAGATGACCAAAAAATTGGTTGTTTTGGCACAGTTTTTATTTATTTATTTATTTTTACAGCGTTCACATCAGGGGTTAGGTCATGTGATATTTTTATATAGCAGATCATTATGGACGTGGCAATACCTAATATGTATACTTATTTATTTTAGTTTTACTCAATAATAGCATTTTTAAAACAAAACAAATGATGTTTTAGTGTCTCCATAGTCTGAGAGCCATAGCTTTTATTTTTTGACAGATTGTCTTATTTAGGGTCTCATTTTTTGCGGGATGAGGTGACAGTTTGAGTGGTACTATTTTGGAGGCATATGCTTTTTTGATTGCTTGGTGTTGCACTTTATGTGGTGATAGGTGACAAAAAATGGCTTTTTTTGGCACAGTTTTTTTTTTACGGTATTCAGCCGAGGGGTTAGGTCATGTGATATTTTTATAAAGCTGGTTGTTTTATTGTCTCCATGTTCTGAGAGCTATAGTTTCTTTTATTGTTTGAGCGATTTTCTTATGTAGGGGCTCATTTTTTCGGGATGAGGTGATGGTTTTATTGGTACCATTTTGTGGGACATATGACTTTTTGATCTCTTGGCTTTTTTTTACACAGTTTTTTTTTTTTTAATGGTATTAACGGGGTGGATTATGTGATATATTTATAGAGCCGGCCTTACTGATGTGGTGATACCTAATATGTGTATTTTTTCCTTTTTTATAATAAAATCGGGGGAAAGGGGCGTTTTTTTCTTTTTTTACTTAAAACTTGTTTGCTTTTTTTAAACTTTATTTCTGTCCCACTCTGGGACTTCAACATTTGCGGGTGTCATCCCCTCTGCAATACATTACAATACATCTGTATTGTAATGCATGGCCTGTTAGTGTGTTACACAGAGTGATACACTAACAGGTAGCCTAGGTGACTCAGCCTGGGGCTGGATCTAATCGGCCCCCATAGAAGGCAGATCCCAATGCAAATGCCGCTACAGTGCCCGCCCGATCACCATGACGTAATAGTACGTCAAAACGCGGCAAGTCACTTGCCGCCATGACGTACTTTTACGTCATATGTTGGAAAGGGGTTAAAGGCTTGATGACTTTCAAGATAATATTAGGGAAAAAGACCTGATGGATGAGCGGTTATGTGACATGCTTTTATCATCAAAGGTCCTTAACCTCAAATTACATTATCTTTGAAGGTCCTATAGCCTCTTCTGCACACATTTATGCCATGAATTTGCAAATTGCAGCAAAAACCACAATAAAACGATGATGTACAATAATCCCCAAACTCAGATATCTGCAGAGCTGTGCATAAGTACAGAACTGAAGGCTAAATTGCTGCTCCCTGCAGTCCTAGCATAGCGCCACCTGAGGCCATTGCCTCACATTGCCTCATTAAGGATGCTCCATAAGGATTGGGCATGTTGAATTTCAACACTAATTTTTTTGCTCTCAGGGAGATATTCTACTGCTATAGGTGTCTGGCAATGGTTTTCTCCCTTCACCCCATTCACTACATATGTATGCATACTGTATATGTGGGGGAATCAGCAGAGAGAGCTGTCAGCCAAACAAGCAGCCAACAATCACATTATCTGTTAACACTAAGCACATATATGTTTAATAGTGTTTTTTTTCAGTGGATGTGATTTCTTGGCTTGTGTTAGCCATGTTACCCTAGTGGAGAGTTTTTTGTCCGCTGTAACTTGTGGATGAAATTAAGACTCAAATTAGAAACTCTCCTGTTGATAATACAGTATTTTATAGTCTATATTTCTAACTACTAAGCTAATGATTCCCCTGCAGCACTGTTTTCTCTGCTGAAATATACATCTATGGGATTTCATTTAATTAGTACAATTAAACTAGAAATGGAGTCCTGGTTCTTCACTATGCTGTAAAAATTCCACAGCTAACTGCAAAACTAATTGACTAACTGACTGATGCTGTTTGGTGGCTGAATATGGAAGGACCTAAGGTTGACATACATATATGTATGAATATTTAGTCCCTTCTTTGCTTTCATATGCTTTGATGCATATTTGTAACTAGCAGAAAGCCAAGCAATGTTTAGGGTGCAATCATCATTTAAAGTCATTGTCCCCTTTGAAAAATCACTATGTGTGCTAATAGAGCATTTGGAGCTAAAAGAGTCAGGACGTTCTGTTGCAAATCTGGCAGATGCTGGTTAGTTAATCCTATAAGAAGGCTACAAATTTTCAGTACTAAAAAGGTGGCATTAATCATGAGATATTTCTTGGCAAATCCAGTCAATGTTGAAATATCAGCAGTCACGTGGTTTACTCATGTAACTACTTTCCTAACCATACACGGAACCGGTCCAGTGCCTGTGCAGTGGAGGATGCAGCCATGGACGGCTAAGAAAAAAGGCAAGTGAGTAAACCACCATTTAGCTTCCAAGCATAGGGCAACTTCAGTTCTCTTCTGTTTACATAGCACATGGATAGGCAGTTGGGGGTCTTGTTAACATCAAGCATCCTATGAGGTTATTGTGGCAAAAATTGACCGTATGGCCATTTAGCGGATATCCTTTTAAAGTGGCCAACTACTTTAATCATATAGAGCTTTCTAGCATTCCTAGAAATTGAGTGAACTAGAGATCCAAAGGTCCATCAAAAGCTTTATATGTACCATATAACTAACATACATTCTAACAATACTCATGAAATTACCACCATATCAACTATATATTGGCTGTAGCCAAGTTAAACTGCCCATTTTCAACAGTTGCTATATGATATTGTTGGGAAGAAAGGGATGCAAATAAGCTCTTAACAAGCTCCAATATAGTATGTATAATATGTAGAATATTGTTTTGTGGCTATTCACTGAAATGTCACTACAGCAACAGTCTCACAAATACCGGAGTTGGTCCCAATCTCCGTTTCAACATTCAAATACAATACAGGGTAGTGGGGCCGCGCTTGCAACTAGGAACCAAGATATCAAGGACACAGCCCTGGATTCTTCCCACAGTGCTCCACTGCAGCTCCGAATCTCGTTCTCCAAGTGCACCACACCAAACCACGATAACTTCAATGGATCTCCCTCTAAAGGCAAACACCCAAATATAGTGTAGCACGCTCTGTTAATCGCAAAAAATCGCTTTATTATACTCACAGAATTCAATGCTTGATACAGGCACATCGGGCTGTTTTATTCCAGCCGGTCTTACAGCATACCCGACCCGGGTTTTGCCATTAGCTTCCTCAGGGGTTACTGCAGTATGTCATAAAGATAGGAGTGGAAACATGGTACATTCACCTCTACTGTGGCTCCACTACCCTGTATTGTCTTAACAAGCTCTGCCTCTAATGCCACCAGATGTAGGCAGTGATCCTGTAAGTCAATGTTTAAACCTTTAAATAGGCTTTGAGACATGACTCGGATATTAAATAAGCCAGCACCTTATTTGCAGACAGCCATTTCAGGGTGATTGCCCCCTCATCAGTGCAGAGCAGAGAGTATTGGCTTAACTGGGTGAGAGGATTTGGGATGCATTATCTCTCCTTGGGGAGAGAGCACCTAATGGTGTGAGGAGACTTCTAAGTCTTCTCACACCAATTAAGGAGCTCTCTCCCCAAGGAGAGACAGTGCCCTTCAATCCTAATATATAGTTGAGGACCAGTATCCCTGACGAAGGAGACCGAGTTCTCTGAAACGCATTGGATTTTTTCTGGTTCCCAGAGGCTGCAGTATATGTGTCACGTCACACCGACACTTCGGGAAGCTTGTTCTGACTTCTAAGACACAAGCGAACACAGCTGGCCAGGGCATCGCCATGTGCAGAAGCCGAAGACAAAAGAAAGGAGGATTAAAGGGGTTGTCTCATCATGGACAATGGGGGCATATCGCTAGAATATGCCCCCATTGTCTTATAGGTGTGGGTCCCACCACTGGGTCCCGCACCTATATCAAGAACTGAGCCCTGCAAGGTGGGGGCTGGAGGACTCCAGTCCGGCCACCACCAAGCCGTCTCTCTATAGAAGCGAATAGAAGCATACCGTGCACGCGCTGCCCCCGCTTCCATTAATTTCAAAGGGGCCAAGGCTGGCCCCATAGAAAATGAATGGAGGGCGGCTGAGCATGCGCAGTGCACCCTCCCTCACTTGCGGGGCTCCAATCTCGATATAGGCGCGGGTCCAAGCAGTGGGACCCGCACCTATAAGACAATGGGGACATATCCTAGCGATGTGCCCCCATTGTCCACGATGAGACAACCCCATTAAGCATCGGAACTCTTTGGCAGGACTAAACTACAGGATCGCTACAAATATAAATACAAACAAGGCAGGTGACTGTAGTAGACTATTTTTGAGCACTTTGGAACATTGTACTAAATTGTATATATCAAAATATGGCATGGAAGTTTCTTTGTGGGAGTCCTATTTCTGTTTCTATTGCAGTTGGCGCAATAGGTATTGGTGGGTTTGGAATATTAATATTAAAGCTAGCATCCAACTGATATCAGCACCAATACCCCACAAGAAGTGAAGTGATAGGTGCCTACTAGTTAGCATCAGTTGATTGCCATTTATTGTTGTATATTCACCACATCAAGTACGGGCAGGTTACTTTTATTACAACCCAGCAGCTACACAGAAGCTAATAGGAAAATTATATTTATATTTAAAAGAATCTATATTGATAGGATATTTGCTATAGCACACTCAAAATATTACAACAGTACAACATATTTTGTCCCATTTGTCTAAAAGTTTTACTGTGGAGCCTTACGGTTACTTCTGTTTGCATTATCCTTTCCATGTGGCATTACTTTTTTCATGTTTCTTGTGCTGTGATATCACTGTACTATGACATCACTGTGTGTATTATGCCAATATTGTGACATCAATGTGTACACTAGCACTGCACTGGGAAATCACTGTGTGCATTATCCCTGTACTGTGACATTAATGTATGCCTTAGCCCTGTGTATTAGGGAGACAAATCATAATCTTTTCTGAACATGTTGTTGAAAGACCTGGTCCTGGTAGAATGGGGCCCCATGGTTACTTGTTTTGCCCCTGAATTGTGACCTTTATATCCGGCAGCATATTCATCTGACAGATATGCTTTAAATAAAGCACCTAAAACTGCTGAACTCAAACCCCATTCAAATAAATTGAATTTTTCTAAATCTCTTTTACAATTTGCAGAAAAAAGTCTATGGGCCAGATCTATCATTAGCTGAAGTCACTTTAATGGAGTGAAAAAGTCGCAAAAAAATGCGCAATTGGCAAAATTGCGACTTTTTTGCGACTTTTTCAAGCTCTGCACTAAGCTCTCCAGTTTTGTGAAAGTGGGCGTGTTGTCTTATGTAAATGAATCTCTAGACAGATTTACTATTGCGTCCATTTAAAAAGTCGCAAAAAAGTCACAAAAAAAATGTGCAATTTCACTCCAGGCGGGACCATGCTTATCTTATGCGACTTTTTTGTAAAGACGTGCGACTTTTGTAAAGCCGCTTACTGAAGGATAAACTGCTACCGTCAAACCATCACAGTATCACAGTATCACAGTATTAAATGACCATTAATAAATCTGACTATCCTAAAGGGACTTTGGGCAGATGTAAAAGTGGAGTAAGATGGAAGTGTGATAATAAATCTGGCCCTATGACTTTTTCTCATTGTTTTGTCATCATCTTGTGTGCTGAATTTAACTACATCCATCATTTGGATGTGCTGCAGACTGTTGGTTTTCGTTTGCTTTGTATTTATAAATTGCAATCTATGAATTTCATCCATTTTAATTAACTAAGATAATTTACATTGAAATTTTATATAGATTTAAAATACAAATGCAATGCAGATCTCTGTTATATTCTCCCCCAGTTATCTGCCTAGCCTAAGTTCCTGCATGAGCAGGTGATCTCACATCCAGAAACTAAAATGTGGATCCCCTCTTACGGGGGTCATTCTGACTGGACAAGCTCGTCTCAAAATAAATGTGAATTCAGTTGCTCAATTTTACATCATTCAACTGCTATTGCTTGAGAAATTTGTATGTGGTACTCATTATCCAGAAAATTAAAATGAATCTAAATGAATGGACGACCATCAGAGAAGAGCGGAGATTACACTTCACAGTGGTTCATACAGGTAGTCTATTTTAACCCCCTTTAAGCGACAGCCAGTTTAGACCAAATGCTGGAGCCCCATTTTTCAAATCTGATGTGTCACTTTATGTGGTAATATTTTCAAAATTAGAAATTCTTTGCTTTTAAGACGGATAGTGATACTTCATAGGATAGTTATTACTTTACATTTCCCACATGCCTACTTTATGTTGGCATTATTTTGTAAATGTCATTTTATTTTTTTAGGAAGTAAGAAGGCTTAAGAAGTTTAGAAGTACATTTTTACATTTTTAAGAAAATTTCCAAAACCCACATTTTTTAGGACCATTTCAGTTATGAAGTCACTTTGTGGGGCTTACATAGTAGAAACCACCCATAAATTACCCCATTTTAGAAACTACACCCCTCAAGTTATTCAAAAGTGGATTTTACAAACTTTATTAATCCTTTAGGTGTTACACAACAATTAAAACAAAATGGAGGGGACATTTTACAATTTTATTTATTTTGGGCAGATTATCAATTTAAATCTAATTTTCCTGTAACACAGCAAGGGTAACAGCCAAAAAAAACCTCAATAGTTATTACCCTGATTCTGCAGTTTACAGAAACACCCTATATGTGGTCGTAAACTGCTGTATGGGCACACGGCAGGGCGCAGAAGAAAAGGAGCGCATATTGTTAACAGAAGGCAGATTTTGCTGGAATGGTTTTCAGATGCCATGTCACATTTGAAGAAACCCTGAGGTACCCCTAGAACGAAAACCCCAAAAAGTGACCTCATTTTGGAAACTACCCCTCTCAAGGAAAAATTGTAGTGGTGAAGTGAAGGCTTTGACCCAACAAGCGTTTCATAGAATTTAGAAACACATGGCTGTGAAAATGAAAAATTAACTTTTATTTCCAATATAAAGTTGCTTTAGCCCCAAATCTTTCATTTTCGCAAGGGGTAACAGGAGAAAATACATCACAAAATTTGTTATGCATTTTTTCTGAATACGGCAACACCTCTTACGTGGTCATAAACCACTGTTTGGGGGCACGGCAGCATTCAGAAGGGAAGGAGCGGCATCAGGATTTTGTAACATGTAATTTGCTAAAAATTAGTTTAGGGCCCATAACATTTGTATTTTTTCACCAATGTAGCTGTGTGGGGGCTTGTTTTTTGCAGGACAGGCTGTAGTTTTTATTGGTTTCATTTTTGGGTATGTAAGTATTTTTGATCCCTTTTTATACCATTTTTTGTGGAGCTGATGTGGGCAAAAAAAGCAATTTTGTTGGTGTTTTTTATTTTTAAAAGGGCTCCTCTTGTGGTAAATATTATATGATTATTTTATTCTGTGGGTTGATATGGTTATGGGGATACCAAATTTATAGAGTTTTTTATGTTTTACTACTTTTTCAGCATAAAATAGCTTTTGTGTTAACAATAAATTATATTTTGCATCACCATATACTAAAGCCCATAACATTTATATTTTTTCACCAATGTAGCTGTGTGGGGGCTTGTTTTTTGTGGGGCAGGTTGTAGTTTTTATCGGTATCATTTTGGGGTACATAAGTCTTTTTGATCACTTTTTATACCATTTTTTGGTGGAGGTGAAGTGGGCAAAAATAGTAATTCTGTCAGTGATTTTTTATTTTTTATGGGGCTTCTCTTGTGGTAAATATTATATTATTATTTTATTCTGTGGGTTGATACGGTAATGGCTCTACCAAATTTATGTAGTTTTTTTATGTTTTACTACTTTTTCAGCAATAAAATCACTTTTGTGTTAAAAATAAATGATATTTTGCATCGCCATTTACTAAAGTCCATACATTTTTTATTTTTTCACCAAAGTAGCTGTGTGTGGGCTTGTTTTTTGTGTGATGGGCTGTCGTTTTTATTGGTAAAATTTGAGGGTACATGTGTCTTTTTGATCAATTGTTATTCATTTTTGTACGGACGTAAGGTGACAAAAACAGCAATTCCTTGAAGATCCAGTGGGCCTGATGGCTATACAGTGCATTGCAATAGTCATCTATTGCAATGCACTGTAGAGTCTGTATTAGGGCTCGTTCACACGAACGTTTTTGCGTTCCGTATACAGGCTGTTTTTTCCGTTCGGTATACGGACTGTATACGGAACCTTTCATTTTAATTGATCCGCAAAAAAAAAACGGAATTTACTCCGTATGCATTCCGTTTCCGTATATCCCTATTTCTTGTCTGTTCAAAGATACAACTTGTCCTATTATTGCCCGAAAATCACGTTCTGTTACTCCATTCAAGTCAATGGTTCACAAAAAAAAAAACAGAATGTCTTCCGTATCCGTTCCATTTTTGCGGAACCATCTATTGAAGATTTTATGCCCGCAAAAAACGGATCACAAATGGAAACCAAATGGAACGGAAACAGAAACACTACTGAAACAAAAATACAGAAAAACAAATCAGTTTAAACCATACGTTCGTGTGCAAGAGGCCTTACACTAAGGGCTCATGCAAATGACTTTTGTTGTTTTGCGGTCCATTTTTCATGGATTGTTCCGCTTCTGAGTTTTTTTTTTCTCTGATTTATCACATGAGCAATATGGGCTGGGCATAGCATTTCTACAGTGTGGATCCACAAAATACGGATAATATACGGATGACATATGGATGTGTTCCGTATGCGTTCCATATTTTTTGCAGACCCATTGACTTGAATGGGGCCTCGGACCTTGATTTGCGGACAATAATAGGACATGCACTACTTTTTTGTGGAACGGCCATGCGGACAAACGGAAACGGAATGCACACGGAGTAACTTCCGTATTTTCTACAGCCCCATTGAAATGAATGGCTCCACATACCGGCTGGACAAAAAACAGAATGGAAGTGGAAAGAAAATACAGTCGTGTGCATGAGACCTCAGGTACATGGCAGCCCAGATGCTTTTGTAAGGCCTCTGGTTGCCATGGAAACCAGCGGATGAAAGAGAGATTGAGCTCTCAACCCAGTGGATGCCGAGTGCGGCTGCTGACCACGGCTTCTATGGGGTTAAACAGCCAAGATCGGTGCCAGCACTGATTTCGGCTGTAGCAGCAGAGTGACAGCTGTAAGTTACAGCTGACACTCTCTGCTGATGGCAGCGGTTCCATTCCTGAGACGCTGCCATCACAGCCGGCAGAAAGGACATGGCAGCAGGGGGCATCTGGCGGCGATGGGGGACAGTGGGGGGCAATGGCTGTATGTGGTGGGGGGGGCACTTACAATTATCAGGGGCACTGGGGCATAGTGGCAGTCACGCCTGATTTCAGGCTCTGATCTCCAGCATGAAAATCACAGCCTGAAACCGGCATTTTTCTCAATAAAGAGCTCCGATTGGTAAGTCTGCAGAGACTAACCAATCGGAGCACTTGCTGGCAAGGGACAACTCTGATTGGTCCCTTGCCGGCTTCCCAGCTATTTCCGCTCTACGGGAGAGAAGAGACTCTGGAGCCGTGACACTTTATAGTGCCACAGCCCCGGTAAGTAAATTGGACATGACTAGGGTTGAGCGAACTTGTATTTTAAGTTCGGCGTCCAAAGTTAGGGTTCAGGTTATCTTAGAATCCTGTTATGGATTCGCTACCACGGACTATAACATAATTTCGAATCCAAGTTCGCGCAACCGTACTTCACTGCTCTACTTCCTTCTTCTCCTCCACACCGAGCACAGAAGCTCCGCCCCTCATGTCACATGATCATTATACCAGGCCCTTTACCACCTCTTATCCAATCCTGTACTGAGCCATGCCCCCTGCACTGATCACATGACGGTGACGTCACCCCAGGTCCTTAGTGTTGTCCAGGGTTCGGGTTCATCGAAGAATCCCCTTATGGATTCCAAATTCCGTTATGGTCCGTGGAAGCGGAATCCATAACTGGATTCTTCGATAACCCGAACTTTGGACGCCGAACTTAAAACACAAGTTCGCTCAACACTAGACATGACTGTATGTCCAAATGCAGTAGGTCACTTGCAAGTTGGACATACAGTTACATCCAAATGTGTGAAAGGGTTAACATCCTCTCTAAATGCATGAGAAATTGCAGATTTCATAGTTACAGTTGTGTTCAAAATTATTCAACCCCCACTGAAATTGAGTGTTTTGGCCAGTTTGACATTGATTTTGATCATTTCAGTCATCGTTTACAATTAAATCAAAGAGGCCCTTGTAAGTCAGACAAATATAACATAACATTTATAATGAAATAACCACAAATGTCTTTTCTGTGCTCACATCATTATCAGTTTTATTCAACCCCCAAGTGGCATTCAATCTTAGTACTTAGTACAACATCCTTTTCCAGTTATAACAGCTTTTAAAACGTGAAGCATAGCTTGACACAAGTGTCTTTTAGCGATCTACGGGTATCTTCGCCCATTCTTCATGGGCAAAAGCCTCCAGTTCAGTCACATTCTTAGGCTTGCTAGCTGCAACTGCTTTCTTTAAGGGTCCATTCACACGTCCACAATTCCGTTCCGCATTTTGCGGAACGGAATTGCGGACTTATTAGTTTCAATGGGGACAGACGATGTCCCGGCCGGGTCCACAATTGCGGATCCGCACTTTCGGATCCGTAATCGCGTTCCCGAAAAAAATAGAACATGTCCTATTCTTGTCCGCAATTGCGGACAAGAAAAGGCATTTTCTATGAGAGTGCCGGCGATGTGCGGTCCGCAAATGTCCGTGTTTTGCGGATCCGCAAAACACACACGGACGTGTGAATGGACCCTAAGTCCCACCAGAGGTTCTCAATCGGATTTAAGTCTGGTGACTGCGATGGCCACTTCAAAATGTTCCAGCCTTTAATCTGCAACCATGCTCTAGTGGACTTGGAGGTATGCTTGGGATCATTGTCCTGTTGAAAGGTCCAACGTCTCCCAAGCCTCAGGTTTGTGACGGACTGCATCACATTTTCATCCAATATCTCCTGGTACTGAAGAAAATTCATGGCACCTTGCACACGCTGAACCTTCCCTGTACCTGTAGAAGCAAAACAGCCCCAAAGCATGATTGACCCCCCGCCATGCTTCACAGTAAGCAAGGTGTTCTTTTCTTCATAGGCCTTGTTCTTCCTACTCCAAACATAGCGTTGATCCATGGGCCCAAACAGTTCTAATTTTGTTTCATCAGTCCACAGAACACTATCCCAAAACTTTTGTGGTTTGTCCACATGACTTTTGGCATACTGCAGTTGACTCTTCTTATTCTTTGGAGACAGCAAGGGTGTTGGCCTGGGAGTTCTGGCATGGAGGCCTTCATTACGCAGTGTGCGCCTTATTGTCTGAGCTGAAACTTCAGTACCCGCATCTGACAAATCTTTTTTCAGTTCCTTAGCAGTCACACGGGGACTTTTCTCCACTTTGCGCTTCAGGTAGCGCACAGCAGTCGAAGTCAGCATCTTCTTTCTGCCACGACCAGATAGCGTTTCAACAGTGCCCTTTGCCTTGAATTTGCGAATGATGCTTCCTATGGTGTCTCTTGGTATGTTTAACATCTTTGCAATCTTCTTATAGCCATTGCCCTTCCTGTGAAGAGAAATCACCTCTTCTCTTGTCTTCCTGGACCATTCTCTTGACTTCACCATGTCTGTAAACACACCAGTAAATGTCTAGAAGGAGCTGAGTATCACAGTCATTTTAAATCTGCCGAATTGGTGCTTATTATGCTTGATTGCTTCTCCTTGACATCCACAGGGGTTTTCAATACCTGATCGAAAACACTTGAATGAACCTCTGTTCTTAAGAGTGGTAGTCTTTAAGGGGTTGAATAATTGTGTCAATGAAGAAATCACAAAAAAACATTTAATACTGTATTACACAAACAATTGATGTCATTTTAGTTGCATTTGGTTCTTTAAAAAGTACTTGTAAGATTTCATTCTGAACACGATTACAAATGTACACTAAATTCCCTAAAACCCTTTACAGCATTGGGGGTTGAATAATTTTGAACACAACTGTATATAGTTGGGTAGACATTAGATTATGATTAGATTAAACAGGTTTGCCTATCTGGGACATTAATAGAATATTAGTAAAGTTGGTAACACGTTCTGCCATCATTTAAGCCCAAATTTAGAACCTCCAAATCACATGATATTTAAGTCTTCATTTGTTCTAGCTTGTACATTAGTTCTACACAATTTGCTGAACACAAAGTAGTGCATGTTGTGGATAACTGGAAAACCACTAGACATAACAGATTTCATTGTGTGCCGAGCCTGCCCCAGATTCATTCCATGCATACAGTACTTTATTCTTAGTAACAATATAATATCAGAAATTTAGAAAACATTATTTTATTACTAAGGATTTATCTGCAGACACTCCAAGTATACACATGTACATAATTATATTGCAGAGTAGAAGCACTTACCTCTTCTTTCACGCCTTACTTCATCAGTAACTAGTTTACAAAATATTTTTATATGCAGAAGCAGATAGCAATTTACTGTGTAATGCTTGCAATTGCATTTACTATAATATATTATACATCTACAAAAACAAAATATGCACACTGTCAATACTACTGGGGCCTTATGGGAAACTTCCTTCTGGACCATTGCCTAGCGGTCTGCCTGAGCAGTCAGCACCTCCTCAGTTCCTTCCTGTGTTTATTACAGGAGCATTTCAGTTATGACTAGAGTGGAGGGAACACATGGAAGTTCGGGTTCGAAGGGTTCCGCCAAACTTCCTCGCAAAGTTCGAGTACGGGACCTGAACTTGACCCCGAATCCCATTGAAGTCAATGGGGACACAAACTTTGGGGCACTAAAATGTCTCTAAAAAAGTCATGGAAAGGGCTAGAGGGCTGCAAAAGGCAGCAAAATGTGGGTAAGAGCATGACCAGTTCCCTGCAACCAAATTTGGACAGGGAAATTACTTAAAATAAAATAAATAAAAATTACAAATAATAATCTTGAACTAGGAGGAAGAGGTCCATATGGAGTAGGAAGTTGAGGAAGCAGTGGACGTGGTGGTGTAGGTGGTGGTGGAGGAGGTAGCCAACACTTTTATTTTTTTATTTTATTTAATTTGGGTAGACCACAAAACATTGTGGAATATGTAAAATAAAACAAAGAGAAAGTACGCTGGAGTATAACAATGGCTGTGTGAGGCCGGTATACATGGCTATTCTGCACAAGGTACGGACAAGTCCTGTAGTGATCCATGCCTGGTTCATTTTAATGAAAGTGAACTTGTCCACATTGGCTGTGGACAGGCGGCTGCGCTTGTCTGTGATAACACCCCCTGCCGTGCTAAATACACGTTCAGACAATACACTGGCTGCAGGGCAGGCCAGCACCTCCAAGGCATAAAGGACAAGCTCAGGCCATGTGCCCAATTTGGAGACCCAGAAGTTGAATGGGGCAGACCCATCAGTCAGTACGTGTATTTGTGTGCACACATACTGTTCCACCATATTGCTGAAATGCTGCTTCCTGCTAAGATGTTCCATATCAGTTGGTGGTGCTGGTTCTTGTGGTCTGCTCACAAAGCTTTTTCCCATTTTGGCCATGCTAACCCTGCCTTCTGAGGTGCTGGCGGTGCCACAGCTGCATTGGCGACTTCTTCCTCCTCCTCTGCCTTCGCCTTGTGCTTCCACTGAGGCCCCGGTGTCAGGTGGGAATGCCATCAGCAGCGCGTTTACCAGCGTGAGCTTGTAAGGGGTATAGTTCACCGCCAAATTTACAGAATATATTTCCCAGTCAGGTATGCAGTGCAGGGGTAGTTTGAAAGAAAAAAGGGGTACAGATCACCCAGAAATCTAAACGCCATCGAATGTTAAGAATATATTTCCCAGTCAGGTATGCAGTGCAGGGGTACTTTGAAAGAAAAAAGGGGTAGAGATCACCCAGCAATCTAAACACCGCCGAATTGACAGAATATATTTCACAATCAAGTAGGCAGTGCAGAGGTAGTTTGAAAGAAAAAAGGGGTCATGGAGCGGGACGCATCTATTCGCCCCGCTAAAGGATTTTTTTGAAAGTGTATAGAAGCCACACGGGGTCCCCACGCTGCAGATTTATCATGGAGATTTTACCCCATATAACTACAGCACCCAACAATCTAAACCTCGCCGATTTTACAGAATATATTTACCAGTCAGGTATGCAGTGCATGGGTACTTTGAAAAAAAGAAGGGGTACAGATCACCTAATAATCTGAAGGCCACCTAATTTACTGAATATATTTCCAAGTCAGGTATGCAGTGCAGGGGTACTTCGAAAGTAAAAAAGACTTTAGGGTACTTTCACACTTGCGGCAGGACTTTCCGTCCTGCCGCAAGTGGCCGTGCACTGCCGTGCTGCCGCTCCGTCCCCATTGACTATAATGGGGCAGGGGGCAGGGCTACGGCGCAGCATGGCAGTGCGCGGCTGGAGATTGCCGGACTAAAAGTCCTGCATGTCCGACTTTTCAGTCCGCCGATCTTTGCTGTAGCTCCGCTCCGGGCCCCCCCGCCCCATTATAGTCAATGGGGACAGAGCGGCAGCACGGCAGTGCACGGCCACTTGCGGCAGGACGGATCCGGCAGGCTGAATAGCCTGCCGGATCCGTCCTGCCGCAAGTGTGAAAGTACCCTTAGATTTAGATCACCCAACAATCTAAACGCATGACTTGGGGCTCAGACTGCTTGGCTGATTTGCAAGGGTGTGAGGTGCAAGATAGATGCCCATGGCCTGCAAGTGTCAACTCTGAGCTTTTAGCAGTGGACGGGGTGGGAGACAATGTGAAGATACTGGAGGCACTGTCAGCCACCCAATCTACTAGTGCCTGTACGTGTTCTGGCCTCACCATTCGTAGAGCGGCATTCGGGCCTACTAAATAACGCTGCAGGTTCTGTCGGCTACTCGCACCTGAGGAAGGTGTTTCAGTTTGTCGTGTAGCTGGCACAGAATAACCACGTCCTCTCTATGTAACAGGAGCTCAACCACCAGCACCATGACCAGGGCCACATCCCTTAATTGACGTTCTCCTCATTATTTGTGTTCACCCACCAAACTAACAGATGGTTTATTTTAGATGACAATTTAACTGCCAATAGTCAACAATTAAGTTCACCAACAGAAAAGCAGTGCCCGTGTTATAAATAGAATCATTTTTTTTAGGTCACACAACAGTGTAACGGAGCAATTCAATACAATTATTTCACTATCACAATTACAGTTACTAACAATGTAACGAAGTTAACGGTTTAATTGGACTGTCAGAAATCCAGCGTAGAATCCAAATGTGCTATCTAGCACAAAAACAGTGTTTTTTGCAAATAACTATGTAAATGCAGTATGTTACGGTTTTATTGGAATATAAGAAATGCAGCGTAGGATCCTAATTAGTGATGAGTGGGAGGCGCCATATTCGACTTCGCGATATTTCGCGAATATTCAATTGAATATTCGTCATATATTCATCTAAATCGAATATTCGTCATTATTTTATATATTGTGAATGTTACGCAAATTTATATTCGCATCGCCAATTAAACTTATAGCTGAGTTCCTAATGGTTGTAACTTGTATTGCTAGAATTGATGAAGATAACGAATAAAACGAATTTAACACTATATTCTCAATCTTCATTATATTCTAGCAATACAACAACCATTAGGAACTCAGATCCAAGTTTAATTCGCGAAGCGAACATATAATCGCATTGCAAATTAAACTTAGAGCTGAGTTCCTAATGGTTGTATTGCTAGAATACAACGAAGATTGAGAATATAGCGCTATATTCGTGAATTCGTGATATTCGTCAATTCTAGCAATACAACCATTAGGAACCCAGCTCTAAGTTTAATTGGCGATGCAATTAATTCAGGTTATATTAATCGAACTGCGATTACAACTTAGTCAAATTTGTGAGATCGTGATTCTCACATCCGACAGTACATTTTAGCATGGAGGTCAGCAGAAGCGGCAACGGGCATTGACTGGAGCAGGCAGGGAGCCAAGAATCCTCCGGACAGGTAAGAACAGCTTTTGGGAAGTGGGAAGACAACAAGTGAGAGCAACAAGGATTAACAACTTAAAAAAAAAACGAATATTCGAAATAGCGAATATATAGCGCTATATTCGCTATATTCGTGACTTTGCGAAGTGCCGATATTCACAAAAAAAATTCGCTATTCGAATATTCGCACTCAACACTAGACGTTACAAGGCTTAGAATTTTAGAAGCAAATCTTGGAAATTTTCTGAAATTTCCAAAAACCCATTCTTTTAGGTACCAGTTCAGGTCTGAAGTCTCTTTGTGAGGCTTAGGCTTCATGCACACGACAGTATTTTTTTGCGTTCCGCAAAACGGGGTTCTGTTGTTCCATGATCTGTGTCTGTTTTTTCTTCCGTTGTGTTTCCGTGTGTCTTCCGTTTTTTTTAGCAGACATGACCCAAAATAAAAAAACAAAAGACAGGCTGACAAGATGCCAAATGCTTGCCAAGGGATACGCAAAAAAATGCGGACACAGAACGCGAATGACACACGGATGACCATCTGCATTTTTTCATGGTCCCATTGACTTGAATGGGTCCGTGAACCGTTTTTCGCGGACAAGAATAGGACAGGTTATATTTTTTTTTGACGGACTGGAATCACGGACCACGGAGGTGGAGGACAAATGGTGCATTTGCCGAGTTTTCCATGGACCCATTGAAAACCAATATGTCCGCAGAAAATCACGAAAAACAGGCACAGAATCAAACAACGGTCGTTTGCATGAGGCCTTACATAATAGAAACCACCCAAAAACTACCCCATTCATGAAACTACACCCCTCAAGGTATTTAAAACTGATTTTACAAACGTCGTTAACCCTTTAGGTGTTTCACAAGAGTTAATGGGAAATTGGGCTAAAATTTCAGAATTTAGATTTTTTTCGCAAATTTTCAATTTTTATCCATTTTTTCTAGTAACTAAGCAAGGGTTAACAGCCAAAAAATCTCAATATTTATTGCTCTGATTCTGTAGTGTGCAGAAACACCCCATACGTGGTCGTAAACTGCAGGGCATAGAAGGAAGGGAACGCCATATGGTTTTTGGAAGGTGGATTTTGCTGGACTGTTTTTAGACACCATGTACCATTTGAAGCCCCCCTGATGCACGCCTTCAGTAGAAACTCCAAAAAAGTGACCCCATTTCGGAAAATACGGTATAAGGTGTCAGTTTTGTTGGTACTATTTTAGGGTAAATATGATTTTTGGTTCCTCTATATTACACTTTTTTGAGGCAAAGTAACAAAAAATGTTAATTCTGAAATTTCATCTCCATTTGCCAATAACTCTTGTGGAACACCTACAGGGTTAACAAAGTTTGTAAAATCAGTTTTGAATACCTTGAGGGGTGTAGTTTCTTAGATGGAGTCACTTTTTTGGAGTTTCTACTCTATTTTGGGAGGCATATAACTTTTTGATCGCTTGCTATTACACTTTTTGTGATGTGATGTGAGGTGACATCACACGCTGCCTCACACACATCACACGCTGCCCCACACACATCACACGCTGCCCCACACACATCACACGCTGCCTCACACACATCACACGCTGCCCCACACACATCACACGCTGCCTCACACACATCACACGCTGCCCCACACACATCACACGCTGCCCCACACACATCACACGCTGCCCCGCACACATCACACGCTGCCCCACACACATCACACGCTGCCTCACACACATCACACGCTGCCTCACACACATCACACGCTGCCCCACACACATCACACGCTGCCCCACACACATCACACGCTGCCTCACACACATCACACGCTGCCTCACACACATCACACGCTGCCTCATACACATCACACGCTGCCTCATACACATCACACGCTGCCTCATATACATCACACGCTGCCTCACACACATCACACGCTGCCTCACACACATCACACGCTGCCTCATAAAAATCACACGCTGCTTCATATACATCACACGCTGCCTCATATACATCACACTATACATCACATGCTACCTCATATACATCACACGCTGCCCCACACCCATCACACGCTGCCCCACACCATCACACGCTGCCTCATATAAATCACACGCTGCCTCATATAAATCACACGCTGCCCCACACCCATCACACGCTGCCCCACACCCATCACACGCTACCTCATATAGATCACACGCTGCCCCACACCCATCACACGCTGCCTCACACACATCACACGCTGCCCCACACCCATCACACGCTGCCTCATATAGATCACACGCTGCCCCACACCCATCACACGCTGCCCCACACCCATCACATGCTGCCCCACACCCATCACACGCTGCCTCATATACATCACACGCTGCCCCACACCCATCACACGCTGCCCCACACCCATCACACGCTGCCCCACACACATCACACGCTGCTTCACACACATCACACGCTGCCTCATATAGATCACACGCTGCCCCACACCCATCACACGCTGCCCCACACCCATCACACGCTGCCCCACACCCATCACACGCTGCCTCATATACATCACACGCTGCCCCACACCCATCACACGCTGACCCACACCCATCACACGCTGCCCCACACATCACACGCTGCCCCACACACATCACACGCTGCCTCATATACATCACACGCTGCCTCACACCCATCACACGCTCCCTCATATACATCACACGCTGCCTCATATACATCACGCGCTGCCTCATATACATCACACGCTGCCCCACACCCATCACACGCTGCCCCACACCCATCACACGCTGCCTCATACACATCACACGCTGCCTCATATACATCACATGCTGCCCCACACCCATCACACGCTGCCTCATATACATCACACGCTGCTTCACACACATCACACGCTGCCCCACACACATCACACGCTGCCTCATATACATCACGCGCTGCCTCATATACATCACACGCTGCCTCATATACATCACACGCTGCCCCACACCCATCACACGCTGCCCCACACCCATCACACGCTGCCCCACACCCATCACACGCTGCCCCACACACATCACACGCTGCTTCACACACATCACACGCTGCCCCACACACATCACACGCTGCCTCATATACATCACACGCTGCCTCACACATCACACGCTGCCTCATATACATCACACGCTGCCTCACACACATCACACGCTGCCTCACACCCATCACACGCTGCCTCACACCCATCACACGCTCCCTCATATACATCACACGCTCCCTCATATACATCACACGCTGCCTCATATACATCACGCGCTGCCTCATATACATCACACGCTGCCCCACACCCATCACACGCTGCCCCACACCCATCACACGCTGCCTCATACACATCACACGCTGCCTCATATACATCACATGCTGCCCCACACCCATCACACGCTGCCTCATATACATCACACGCTGCCCCACACCCATTACACGCTGCCTCATATACATCACACACTGCCTCATATACATCACACGCTGCCCCACACACATCACACGCTGCCTCATATACATCACACGCTGCCTCACACACATCACTCGGTGCCTCATACACATCACACGCTGCCCCACACACATCACACGCTGCCTCATATACATCACACGCTGCCCCACACCCATTACACGCTCCCTCATATACATCACGCGCTGCCTCATATACATCACACACTGCCTCACACACATCACACGCTGCCTCACACCCATCACACGCTGCCTCACACCCATCACACGCTCCCTCATATACATCACACGCTGCCCCACACCCATCACACGCTGCCTCATACACATAACACGCTGCCTCATATACATCACATGCTGCCCCACACCCATCACACGCTGCCTCATATACATCACATGCATGTATGTGGTGCAGTATGTAGTGAATGGAGACAGGCTATTATAGCCAAGTGATAAAGTACAGGGAAGATCCGCCATATTGGACTGGACTTTATCACTTGGCTATGATTGCCTGCTGTTAGACCAGTAATGGTTCCCTGCATAAATCCCCATCTTTTAGTCCCCATTCACACCAGCGCTTTTTAATTCTGTTGTTCTTCTCATCTAATGGAGTACTTTTTTAGTACTTTGCGGGATGGGAAAGTTGAGTGTATCACGTTTTTCCAACCTGCAAAGTTTTTTTTTTTCCTCGCTATATAATAATAATGTCATATATATATATAATATAATGTCATGTATATAATATAATGTCCACACAGAATTTTTTTTTGTGACAATACAAAGGGTCAATTCTAAGGTAACTCGGTACAAGCTTCCGAGTAATACAAAGACAAAAAAGAAAATTGGAGCTCACACTGTATGTGGCGTTTCGAAATATCAGCTTTAGGGTCCATTCACACGTCCGTGTGTGTTTTGCGGATCCACGGATCCGCGGATCCGCGGATCCGCAAAAACACGGACATCGGCGATGTGCGTTCCGCAATTTGCGGACCGCACATCGCCGGCACTCTCATAGAAAATGCCTTTTCTTGTCCGCAATTGCGGACAAGAATAGGACATGTTCTATTTTTTTCGGGAACGCAATTGCGGACCCGGAAGTGCGGATCCGCAATTGCGGACCCGGCCGGGACATCGTCTGTCCCCATTGAAACCAATGGGTCCGCAATTCCGTTCCGCGGAATGGAATTGCGGACGTGTGAATGGACCCTTATACAATCACACATCTGTGAGGTGAATGGTTGAATCAGACATCCTCCACTTACAGTTTACGCATCAGACACCTAGGAGTTAATCAAGTAGTTTTTAATCCGGAGATTGTATTACAAGATATGCAGGGAATCCAGATGGTAAAATAATTATGCCAACAATATTCTCCTTGATAAGAAGATGAGATGCACAGATTCACCTCAGATTCTCCTCAGAGTCAGAGCACACAAACAGCAATGCATGACTAGGAAAACAGGAAGTGGCTAGACTGAACCAACTAGAAGCTGAAACAGAGGGGGGAGGAGAAGAGAGGAGCATACCAATACACAATGCAAGATACTGAAACAGAACACTGTACCTTTATGAAAAAATGTAAATCTTTATTTATATCGCAATAAAAGCATATTTATACCCTTAAAAGAGGGGAAGGGGAGTACTCAGACGAAGGTACGCTGAAACACGCGTGGGGGTAACGCCATCCTGGTTGTTTGTCCACACCATTGCACTTAGGTAAGTCTCTGCCCTGCCTTGGCTGCTTAGGTTTTTTACCTTTGTATCATTTGATATGCACATTTAAGCCCGATTACCATTACTTACCATAGTGTGGTTGGGTTATTTAGACTTTTCCTATTTTCCATGTCTATTTATACATGCAACATTCATGTGTATTATCTTTACTTTATTACCTTTGTTTGGTGTGCGACACCAGGCTGGCGTTTTTTTTGTTACTCCCCTTCCCCCCTTTTAATGGCATAAATATGCTTTTATTACGATATAAATATATATGTAGATAATGCTACATCAGAAAAACTGAATTCTGATACATTTGACAAAGTCAGCACTGCTATAACTCAGCTCACTTACACTTCATTTGATAAATTAAGCTGTCAAACTCATTTAACTAAGGCTACATGCACACGACAGTTGTTTTTTGCTGTCTGCAAATCGTGGATCCGTCTTCCTTTTTTATTCACATCCACATCCTTTCCGTGTGTCCGCAAATTTTGTAGGTTGTGTTTCCGTGTGTCTTCCGTTTTTTTTTTTGCGGATCCGCAAAAAAAAATTGAAGGCTTAAACCAGTTTCTTAAAGTACCTGTACAAGTTCCCTGGTTTCCAAGCAACCATCCGCGAAAAAAACGGATGCGGATGACAAACAGATGGCTTCCGTTGGTCATCCGCATTTTTTGCGGACCCATTAACTTCTATGGGACCGCAAACCGTTTTTTGCGGACAAGAATAGGACATGCCATATTTTTTTGCGGACGTGAAATGCGGACAGCGGACGCGGACAGGCAACGGAAGAGGCATCCGCATTTTTAACGGATCCATAGAAATGAATGGGAAACCATCAGATCCGCAAAAAAAACGGAACGGAGGCCGCAAAAAAACACTGCCGTGTGCATGTAGGCTAACACAGCCCTCATACATCTGAGCTTTCTTACATCTGACAAACCCAGCTGTACTGCATATCAATCTCCAACATTGGAAGAAATCATTGTACTACAGGTGACACATTTTGCACTGCTACTCTGAAATAAAACTCCAGCATTGTCCCATTTGAGGGCCTCTGCCTTGTTACATCTCTGCTATACCTAACAAACCAAGCACTACTACATATGTAGAACTCAGCACTATGTGTAAAGAACTGAATATCACTACACATGACTAACTCAGGTCTGCTACATCTCCACTACATCTCAGCTCTCCTACATTACATTTGACAAGCTCAGCTGACAAACTCATTTGACAAAGTCCACTCTACTACATCTCTTCAGCGCATATAAAGATCTAAATGCCACTACATTTGATAAAATTAGCACTGCTACATCCCTGCTACATTTCATGTGTATTACATCTAACTGAACACAGCTCTGCTACTCTGAAAACAAACCTCCAAAGCAGTCACATTTGAATCTCATCCCTCACAGCTTGTGCCTTTGATGTTTGTCAGCTTCAAGGGGGGGGTTAGGGTAGCTTGAAGGTCTGGGGTCAGGGCTCTGGTGTTTACACAGACTGCCTGCAAAAATAGCAGGAGCCTCCGGTGAAGTGCAGACGGAGGGGAGCGGGCACTACAGGAGTGGTGAGGAGATGCAGGGAGAGGGAGGGGGCGGGCACTACAGGAGTGGTGAGGAGATGCAGGGAGAGGAAGGGGGGCGGGCACTACAGGAGTGGTGAGGAGATACAGGGAGAGGGAGTGGGCGGGCACTACAGGAGTGTTGAGGAGATACAGGGAGAGGGAGGGGCGGGCACTACAGGAGTGGTGAGGAGATAAAGGGAGAGGGAGGGGGGCGGGCAATACAGGAGTGGTGAGGAGATACAGAGAGGGAGGGGGGTGGGCAATACAGGAGTGGTGAGGAGATACAAGGAGAGGGTGGGGGGCAGGCACTACAGGAGTGGTGAGGAGATACAGGGAGAGGGAGGGGGCGGGCACTACAGGAGTGGTGAGGAGATACAGGGAGATGGAGGGGGCGGGCACTACAGGAGTGGTGAGGAGATACAGGAAGAGGGAGTGGGTGGGCACTACAGGAGTGGTGAGGAGATACAGGGGAGAGGGGCAGGAATTACAGGAGTGGTGAGGAGATACAGGGAAAGGGGGCGGGGACTACAGGAGTGGTGAGGAGATACAGGAGAGGGAGGGGGACAGGCACTACAGGAGTGGTGAGGAGATACAGGTAGGGGGAGGGGGCGGGCACTACAGGAATGGTGAGGAGATACAGGGAGAGGGAGGGGGGCGGGCACTACAGGAGTGGTGAGGAAATACAGGGAGAGGGAGGGGGCGGGCACTACAGGAGTGGTGAGGAGATACAGGGATGGGGGAGGGGCAGGTACTACAGAAGTGGTGAGGAGAAACAGGGGAGGTGGGCGGGTACTACAGGAGTGGTGAGGAGATACAGGGAGAGGGAGTGGGCGGGCACTACAGGAGTGGTGAGGAGATACAGGGGAGAGGGGCAGGAATTACAGGAGTGGTGAGGATATACAGGGAAAGGGGGCGGGGACTACAGGAGTGGTGAGGAGATATAGGGAGAGGGAGAGGGGCGGGCACTACAGGAGTGGTGAGGAGATACAGGGAGAGGGAGTGGGCGGGCACTACAGGAGTGGTGTGGAGATACAGGGGAGAGGGGCAGGAATTACAGGAGTGGTGAGGAGATACAGGGAAAGGGGGCAGGAACTACAGGAGTGGTGAGGAGATACAGGGAGAGGGAGGGGGCGGGCACTACAGGAGTGGTAAGGAGAAACAGGGAAAGGGAGGGGGGCGGGCACTACAGAAGTGGTGAGGAAATACAGGGGAGGGGGGAGGGGACTACAGGAGTGGTGAGGAGATACAGGGAGAGGGAGGGACAGGCACTAAAGGAGTGGTGAGGAGATACAGGAAGAGGGAGGGGGACGGGCACTACAGGAGTGGTGTGGAGATACAGGGAGAGGGAGGGGGACGGGTACTACAGGAGTGGTGAGGAGATACAGGGAGAGGGAGGGGGCGGGCACTACAGGAGTGGTGAGGAGATACAGGGAGAGGGAGGGGACGGGCACTACAGGAGTGGTGAGGAGATACAGGGAGAGGGAGTGGGCAGGCACTACAGGAGTGGTGAGGAGATACAGAGGAGGGGGGCAGGGACTACAGGAGTGGTGAGGAGATACAGGGAGGGGCGGGGCAGGTACTACAGAAGTGGTGAGGAGATACAGGGAGAGGGAGGGGACTACAGGAGTGGTGAGGAGATACAGGGAGAGGGAGTGGGCGGGCACTACAGGAGTGGTGAGGAGATACAGGGAGGGGGCAGGGACTACAGGAGTGGTGAGGAGATACAGGGAGGGGGGAGGGGCAGGTACTACAGAAGTGGTGAGGAGATACAGGGGAGGGGGGAGGTGACTACAGGAGTGGTGAGGAGATACACGGGAGGGGGGCGGGGACTACAGGAGTGGTGAGGAGATACAGGGAGAGGGAGTGGGCGGGCACTACAGGAGTGGTGAGGAGATACAGGGAGAGGAAGTGGGCGGGCACTAGAGGAGTGGTGAGGAGATGAAGGGAGGGGGCAGGGACTACAGGAGTGGTGAGGAGATACAGGGAGGGGGCGGGGACTACAGGAGTGGTGAGGAGATACAGGGAGAGGGAGTGGGCGGGCACTACAGGAGTGGTGAGGAGATACAGGGAGAGGGAGGGGCGTTCACTTCAGGAGTGGTAAGGATATACAGGGAGGGGGAGGGGTGGGCACTACAGGAGTGGTGAGGAGATACAGGGAAGGGGGGCGGGCACTACAGGAGTGGTGAGGAGATGCAGGGAGAGGGAGGGGGCGGAGACTACAGGAGTGGTGAGGAGATGCAGGGAGAGGGAGGGGGCGGGCACTACAGGAGTGGTGAGAAAATACAGAGAGGGAGGGGGGTGGGCAATACAGGAGTGGTGAGTAGATACAATAAGAGGGTGGGGGGCGGGCACTACAGGAGTGGTGAGGAGATACAGAGAGGGAGGGGGTGGGCACTACAGGAGTGGTGAGGAGATACAGGGAGAGGGAGTGGGCAGGCACTACAGGAGTGGTGAGGAGATACAGAGGAGGGGGCAGGGACTACAGGAGTGGTGAGGAGATACAGGGAGGGGGAGGGGCAGGTACTACAGAAGTGGTGAGGAGATACAGGGGAGGGGGGAGGGGACTACAGGAGTGGTGAGGAGATACAGGGAGAGGGAGTGGGCGGGCACTACAGGAGTGGTGAGGAGATACAGGGGAGGGGGGCAGGGACTACAGGAGTGGTGAGGAGATACAGGGAGGGGGGAGGGGCAGGTACTACAGAAGTGGTGAGGAGATACAGGGAGGGGGAGGTGACTACAGGAGTGGTGAGGAGATACACGGGAGGGGCGGGGACTACAGGAGTGGTGAGGAGATACAGGGAGAGGGAGTGGGCGGGCACTACAGGAGTGGTGAGGAGATACAGGGAGAGGAAGTGGGCGGGCACTACAGGAGTGGTGAGGAGATGAAGGGGAGGGGGGCAGGGACTACAGGAGTGGTGAGGAGATACAGGGAGGGGGCGGGGACTACAGGAGTGGTGAGGAGATACAGGGAGAGGGAGTGGGCGGGCACTACAGGAGTGGTGAGGAGATACAGGGAGAGGGAGGGGCGTTCACTACAGGAGTGGTAAGGATATACAGGGAGAGGGGCGGGCACTACAGGAGTGGTGAGGAGATGCAGGGAGAGGGAGGGGCGGAGACTACAGGAGTGGTGAGGAGATGCAGGGAGAGGGAGGGGGCGGGCACTACAGGAGTGGTGAGAAAATACAGAGAGGGAGGGGGTGGGCAATACAGGAGTGGTGAGTAGATACAATGAGAGGGTGGGGGCGGGCACTACAGGAGTGGTGAGGAGATACAGGGAGAGGGAGGGGCGGGCACTACAGGAGTGGTGAGGAGCTACAGGGAGACGGAGGGGGCGGGCACTACAGGAGTGGTGAGGAGATACAGGGAGAGGGAGTGGGCGGGCACTACAGGAGTGGTGAGGAGATACAGGGGAGAGGGGCAGGAATTACAGGAGTGGTGAGGATATACAGGGAAAGGGGCCGGGGACTACAGGAGTGGTGAGGAGATACAGGAGAGGGAGGGGCGGGCACTACAGGAGTGGTGAGGAGATACAGGTAGGGGAAGGGGCGGGCACAACAGGAATGGTGAGGAGATACAGGGAGAGGGAGGGGCGGGCACTACAGGAGTGGTGAGGAGATACAGGGAAAGGGGGCGGGGACTACAGGAGTGGTGAGGAGATATAGGGAGAGGGAGGGTGCGGGCACTACAGGAGTGGTAAGGAGAAACAGGGAAAGGGAGGGGGGCGGGCACTACAGGAGTGGTGAGGAGATACAGGGGAGAGGGGCAGGAATTACAGGAGTGGTGAGGAGATACAGGGAAAGGGGGCGGGGACTACAGGAGTGGTGAGGAGATACAGGGAGAGGGAGGGGGCGGGCACTACAGGAGTGGTAAGGAGAAACAGGGAAAGGGAGGGGGGCGGGCACTACAGAAGTGGTGAGGAAATACAGGGGAGGGGGGAGGGGACTACAGGAGTGGTGAGGAGATACAGGGAGAGGGAGGGACAGGCACTAAAGGAGTGGTGAGGAGATACAGGAAGAGGGAGGGGGACGGGCACTACAGGAGTGGTGTGGAGATACAGGGAGAGGGAGGGGGACGGGTACTACAGGAGTGGTGAGGAGATACAGGGAGAGGGAGGGGCGGGCACTACAGGAGTGGTGAGGAGATACAGGGAGAGGGAGGGGCGGGCACTACAGGAGTGGTGAGGAGATACAGGGAGAGGGAGTGGGCAGGCACTACAGGAGTGGTGAGGAGATACAGAGGAGGGGGGCAGGGACTACAGGAGTAGTGAGGAGATACAGGGAGGGGGGAGGGGCAGGTACTACAGAAGTGGTGAGGAGATACAGGGGAGGGGGGAGGGGACTACAGGAGTGGTGAGGAGATACAGGGAGAGGGAGTGGGCGGGCACTACAGGAGTGGTGAGGAAATACAGGGAGGGGGGAGGGGCAGGTACTACAGAAGTGGTGAGGAGATACAGCGGAGGGGGGAGGTGACTACTGGAGTGGTGAGGAGATACACGGGAGGGGGGCGGGGACTACAGGAGTGGTGAGGAGATACAGGGAGAGGGAGTGGGCGGGCACTACAGGAGTGGTGAGGAGATACAGGGAGAGGAAGTGGGCGGGCACTACAGGAGTGGTGAGGAGATGAAGGGGAGGGGGGCAGGGACTACAGGAGTGGTGAGGAGATACAGGGGAGGGGGGCGGGGACTACAGGAGTGGTTAGGAGATACAGGGAGAGGGAGTGGGCGGGCACTACAGGAGTCGTGAGGAGATACAGGGAGAGGGAGGGGCGGTCACTACAGGAGTGGTAAGGATATACAGGGAGGGGGAGGGTGGGCACTACAGGAGTGGTGAGGAGATACAGGGGAGGGGGCGGGCACTACAGGAGTGGTGAGGAGATGCAGGGAGAGGGAGGGGGCGGAGACTACAGGAGTGGTGAGGAGATGCAGGGAGAGGGAGGGGCGGGCACTACAGGAGTGGTGAGGAAATACAGAGAGGGAGGGGGTGGGCAATACAGGAGTGGTGAGTAGATACAATGAGAGGGTGGGGGGCGGGCACTACAGGAGTGGTGAGGAGATACAGAGAGGGAGGGGGGTGGGCAATACAGGAGTGGTGAGTAGATACAATGAGAGGGTGGGGGGCGGGCACTACAGGAGTGGTGAGGAGATACAGGGAGAGGGAGGGGGCAGGCACTACAGGAGTGGTGAGGAGCTACAGGGAGACGGAGGGGGCGGGCACTACAGGAGTGGTGAGGAGATACAGGGAGAGGGAGTGGGCGGGCACTACAGGAGTGGTGAGGAGATACAGGGGAGAGGGGCAGGAATTACAGGAGTGGTGAGGATATACAGGGAAAGGGGGCGGGGACTACAGGAGTGGTGAGGAGATACAGGAGAGGGAGGGGGGAGGGCACTACAGGAGTGGTGAGGATATACAGGTAGGGGAAGGGGGCGGGCACTACAGGAATGGTGAGGAGATACAGGGAGAGGGAGGGGGGTGGGCACTACAGGAGTGGTGAGGAGATAGAGGGAGGGGCGGGCACTACAGGAGTGGTGAGGAGATACAGGGAAAGGGGCGGGGACTACAGGAGTGGTGAGGAGATACAGGGAGAGGGAGGGGCGGGCACTACAGGAGTGGTAAGGAGAAACAGGGAAAGGGAGGGGGCGGGCACTACAGGAGTGGTGAGGAGATACAGGGGAGAGGGGCAGGATTTACAGGAGTGGTGAGGAGATACAGGGAAAGGGGGCGGGGACTACAGGAGTGGTGAGGAGATACAGGGAGAGGGAGGGGGCGGGCACTACAGGAGTGGTAAGGAGAAACAGGGAAAGGGAGGGGGGCGGGCACTACAGGAGTGGTGAGAAGATACAGGGAGAGGGAGGGGGCGGGCACTACAGTAGTGGTGAGGAGATACAGGGAGGGGGAGGGGCAGGTACTACAGAAGTGGTGAGGAGATACAGGGGAGGGGGGAGGGGACTACAGGAGTGGTGAGGAGATACAGGGAGAGGGAGGGGGACGGGTACTACAGGAGTGGTGAGGAGATACAGGGAGAGGGAGGGGGCGGGCACTACAGGAGTGGTGAGGAGATACAGGGAGAGGGAGTGGGCGGGCACTACAGGAGTGGTGAGGAGATACAGGGGAGGGGGGCAGGGACTACAGGAGTGGTGAGGAGATACAGGGGAGGGGGGCGGGGACTACAGGAGTGGTGAGGAGATACAGGGAGAGGGAGGGGCGGTCACTACAGGAGTGGTAAGGATATACAGGGAGGGGGGAGGGGTGGGCACTACAAGAGTGGTGAGGAGATACAGGGGAGGGGGGCGGGGACTACAGGAGTGGTGAGGAGATACAGGGAGAGGGAGGGACGGGCACTACAGGAGTGGTGAGGAGATACAGGGAGAGGGAGGGGCGGTCACTACAGGAGTGGTAAGGATATACAGGGAAGGGGGAGGGGCGGGCACTACAGGAGTGGTGAGGAGATACAGGGGAGGGGGGCGGGACTACAGGAGTGGTGAAGAGATACAGGGAGAGGGAGGGGCGGTCACTACAGGAGTGGTAAGGATATACAGGGAGGGGGAGGGGCGGGCACCAAAGGCTCTGACGTCTCGTTTACAGAGCCGGGTCACTCCCTCAAGCAGGGAGAAGCTTGTGAACGAGACGTCAGGGCTTCAGCAGGGTTGATGACGTCGGGGGTCACATGACCCAAATCTGAACAGGAGAAACGTCACAATAAAAATAGTGGAAGTGATTTAGAAAAGAGTTTAATATGGCAATATAATACTCCTTACCATACATTTATTTCGGATAACCCCTTTAATCTCTTCAATTATGATTATGTGCACTTGCATTTTAACCTGCTGGATGTACTAACTAATGCTGTTTCTGTTTTTTGAGTTTGTAGCATATATCTGGAGGTGTGACAGTCTGCAATATTTATTGCTATCATTGACCCATCCTCCTCGCAGGCTATTTTAATTCGCTTGACATATATGCTGTTCCTGTTCACAGAAGGTTGCTGACAAAGAGTAACGCAACAGGTAAAAGTCTGCTCACGCAGTCACTGCTTTATGGGATCCGCTCTCCTTGAATTTAAGAAGCCCATGAATGGCATAGAGGGAGGTTTAGAGTTAGGTTCCCATTTGTATTGTGTTTGGTGGATTGGTGCAACGGGCATCTCCCCCTAGGGCCCTCTATATAACGAACGCTTCCCAGATGTAGGAATGCAGAGTGGTATAGTGCAGCCAAAAATGTCTCTTTATGCACGTCACAGTGCTTTTACTTGAATACTTCTATACCCCAGCCTTTGGCAATAAATAGGGGGAATAATTGAGGGATAAAACAATAACTGGAATCCAGACCTTTAGATGAAGTTTAATGGCTGCTTTACTTTGCATAAACATTCTCCAAACCTGTTTACAGGCTTTGTCTTGGTTCCAGCAGGCTTTAGCATTAAAACTGGCAGGCTAACTCGACTCTGCTAAATCTGTTTCTCTCTGGCTCTGCAGTAAGCCTGTCCTCAGGGTAAGTGATCTGTGAGGTCACGGACATAGGCAGGCAGACCGAGGGGATGAGATTTGTACTCACAGTTAGAAAGTCCCTGGGCAGGCGTGCAGTCAGTGATGGAGAGGTCAGCACGTGGGTCCTCTGGGGCACTCTCTGGATGAAGGGACACAGGCCAGGTGGTATGTGAGGTGCCCTTGATGTTAAGGTGTAACATGCCTGTGGCAAGGTCCCTTGCAATTCGTGACGCCAGTGCCTTTTAAGGTGGCACAACTGATTTGCAGTAGGAATAATTGAGGTACAACATATTCTGGTGATTATTAACCTCTTTACTGAGCAGCAAATTATGTACAGTTCTTTATATAATTCTGTTTTGGAGTCAAATTATATGAATGCATTGATCCCGCGTAACTCAGTAGCTGTATTGGTGCGGTGATTAATAATCCGACTCCTGCACCTCGATTCTTCCAAGGCCCAAATGCAAAAAGGGTTGCTTTATCCTTGGGGCAGGCTCCTCTGAAAATATATCTTCTCTTGCTGGAAGATTGCTTTATGAAAATACACCACTAGCCGCTGCAGACTCACTGGCCTCCTCACTTCAGGAGGTCTACACTACTCTCCACAAAGTAGACCCAGACCTGTCAATATCTCTACAGGGTGGTCCCTAGCTCCCTCTAGTTGCTTGGGGGAATAATAACACCCTGACAGGCCTGTACCAAGGAAACTCTCTACAATTTATATGCAATATGACATAATGAAATATACATAGAAGGACATGTTGCATAAAATGACCATAACACAATTGTGTAGTGCCCACCCATACGTAGTGGGACACTACATACCCCACCGATATAACCTGTGTCGGCCTTGATACAGACTGGGGAGGCCTGCCCCGCTAAACTCTGATCCCCTGAAGACAAGAAAGAGATATGTGCACAATATATAGCAACACTGTGGCATTATTTTTGACTGCACTACCAAACATTACTCTTGAACCTGCAAGAAAGGTATGTTATAATGCACAGGTATATCAGGCAGCGAAGCTGGCAAAATGACACATTTTAAAGGGTATGGAGTATGGGCGTTGCTTTTTACAGTTGGTAAATCTGGGAACATGGGCGCTAACCTGGCACAGCGTTAGGAAATACGCCAGGATAGTCAATTAGTTTGGGAAAAGTACAAAACAAAGTTCCTGGAGGCTCTAATACACAAGGTTCCATACCCTGGAAGATGAAACAGTAGAATCACAGAGGCTCAGGTCCATTTGAGTCCATCTCTGGGCACATATTCTTGAAGAAACGTTGCAAACTGGAACAGATTTAAACACAGGGGCTAAGGTATCGTCAGAGTCCATCCCTGGGCACGACATTTGAACGTTGCAGAATAATACAGCACAGGGGCTCAGGGGAAGCTGAGTAACTTCCCTGGTTAGTCCTGGTAAAAATAAACATGCTGTTGCAGTACCCCTACTCAACCTGAAGAGGGGGTTAAACAGGGGGAAAAAAACGTGCAGGCACAACTTGAATGTGGAGTGATAGCTTTTCCAACGATAAACAGCAAGGCAGGCAGGGAGTCCGGAAACACAGCAGAGAGAGCATTGGTAGTTGCAGTGGCTTTTAGGAACTGCCACTGAGCCGTGGGGAACGGGCAGCAGCTCACGGTTTTCAGCACAATAAATAGGACCCCTGTCCTGAAACAATTTAGTTCTCTGTGAGATTCTCTCAACAATATGGCCTAGCAGGACTACTCACAGGTACATGTCATACTCCTCCTGCTCTTCTTCTTCAGATGAATCTGTTGGTACAGGTAACAGTTGTTTGGGCTTAGCAGGCCATCTGGGTGGAGGATGCGACAGAATTCCCTTCTTGGGGAGAAGTCAACCTCCCTGTCCTTTACTGGTATCGAGACACATTTGATACTTCTGGCGTATCATAATTTTTGGCTGGAAGATCCTGGATTGAGCAGCAGGTCCTGCAGCAGGAACAACATCAGCTTTTTGTGTAGAAGCCGGAGAAGCAGAAGCCGATACGAGAACAGAAGAACGTTGGGCTGCAATGTAGGCCTCAAACCTTTCACATTCTTCTATGGCAGCCATCTCTTTAGCTCTGCGCTGGAGGTCGGGTGACGGGTAGAGATTGGCAGAGGCCCGATGAAGGTGGTTCGCTCCTGGTAGGTGGAGCGGGCAGGTCTAGGCGCAGGTTCAGACGTGGCTTCTGGGCTAGCAATGTCATCTCGGCCTTCCCAGTCTTCCGACTTGGCTTGCGGACAGGACACCGCAGTGGCGTAAGGTCCCCTCAGGCCCTCGACAGGGGTAAATTCAACAGTCTCACCTTCGACTAGTTTATGCAGGCTGCCTGGCAGGTAGTTCCGCTTCACAGACCGGCGGTTAAAGAAGAAGTCCTGGCCGGTGTCACTCTCCCGGATAAAGCCGAAACCCTGCTCTTTATCAAATGTCAGCACGACTCCTGTGCGTCGCTCTGGTCAAGGCTTGCCATCACGTGGGTCTTCAAGATTAGTTTTTGCAATCTCTTTATAATATATTATTTTCGCAGTCGTCTTGCGTACAGCTGCATCGCTCACTTCGGGCCATTAGAGCAGGCCATAGCGGGCTTGGGCGCAGAAAAAACTTCCATGGAGGGTAGCGAGGGCGGTGAGGCTTGTCCCATACCTCCAGACAATTTTGCGGCTCTTCACTTGGGGCATAAGCCGGGGGTGCTCCCCAATCACTGCCTGATGCAGGCGTCTCCTCCATACTTGCGGACGGACTCTCGCAGTCCCCCTGAGGTCCCATGCGCAGCGTCTCTTTTCCGCTAGCATACCGGAGCAGAGCGGCGGAACTTCACCAAGTCCCAGGCAATGGGGCAGTGGCTGGCAGCAGCGTCGGCAGATAGGCGTGGCCTCTTTGGACTTTAGGAACTGAGCTAGGCGGTACCTTCTTGGTATGCAGGGGTGGCACCGTCTTCTTTTTCGCGCCAGGCAGACACAACGATGGCGCAGCAAATATTCACCAGAGTTCAGGTGACCATCTTTAATCCATCTAGCTAGCGATTCACTGACAGCAAGCAGGGTTCTTGCAACACCCCAAATTCCCAAAATCCACAAGATTTCACCACTATTTTTTCTCAGTAGACAAGCGCAAGGCAGATAAGCAAAGTTAGAGCAATTTTCACAGTTCTTTAGCCCAAGTATATAAATAAACCTGATAGGGCAGCAATCACTTGACAGTCTATAATGGCACACAGTTTGTATTCCACAATGGCGTTGGAAAAATCCGTATCCTGTTTGTGATGCTAAAATTTGACATGCAGTAAGCCAGTCCTCAGGGTAAGCGACCTGTGAGGTCACGGACATAGGCAGGCAGACCGAGGGGATGAGATTTGTACTCACAGTTAGAAAGTCCCTGGGCAGGCGTGCAGTCAGTGATGGAGAGGTCAGCACGTGGGTCCTCTGGGGCACTCTCTGGATGAAGGGACACAGGCCAGGTGGTATGTGAGGTGCCCTTGATGTTAAGGTGTAACATGCCTGTGGCAAGGTCCCTTGCAGTTCGTGATGCCAGTGCCTTTTACGGTGGCACAACCGATTTTCAGTAGGAATAATTAAGGTACAACAGATTCTGTTGATTATTAACTTCTTTACTGAGCAGTAAATTATGTACAGTTCTTTATATAATTCCGTTTTGGAGGCAAATCGTATAAATGCAGTGATTTGATTTGGTGACCTGGTAGGCAGGCTTGGCAAAGAATGGGATAATCCTAGCAAGGTAGACAGAGGGTAAGATGCTTACTGGACAGGACTTGACTTGATCCCGGGTAACTCAGTAGCTGTATTGGTGCGGTGATTAATAATCCGACTCCTGCACCTCGATTCTTCCAAGGCCCAAATGCAAAAAGGGTTGCTTTATCCTTGGGGCAGGCTCCTCTGAAAATATATCTTCTCTTGCTGGAAGATTGCTTTACGTAAATTACACCACTAGCTGCTGCAGACTCACTAGCCTCCTCACTTCAGGAGGTCTACACTACTCTCTCCAAAGTAGACCCAGACCTGTCTATATCTCTACAAGGCGGTCCCTAGCTCCCTCTAGTGGCTTGGGGGGATAATAACACCCTGACAGGCCTGTACCAAGGAAACTCTCTAAATTTATATGCAATATGACATAATAAAATGTACATGGAACAACATGTTGCATAAAATGACCATAACACTATTGTGTAGTGCCCACCCATACGTAGTAGGACACTACAGCTCTGCTGTACTGACAGTCTGACTGTATAACTCAGATTCCTTTGTCTGCTGCACCTTCTCTCTGTAGTCTGACTCTTAAGTTATGCCAGGGAACTATGTTCCTGGCTTCTGAGGCTTTAAGCTTTGGCCTCCCTGGCCAGCAGAGCAGAGGGTGCTCTGGCTGGCTTGGGCACGTCAAGCAGAGAAATGCCCTGAACACCTTCCCCAAGCAGGGGATAAGCTAGACTAACTCTCACTGGACTCCACCCTTCCTGCAGGAAGTGGGACTCGCAAACTCCTCCACAGAGGGGTAGAATAGAATGGAAGGTTCCATTCTACCTAACTTCAGCTCTGAAGTGTTTGCTGCCACCTGCTGGTGAACAAGGCACATTACATTTGAAAATAAATGTTGAAAACAGATTAGGAATGCACAGTGTATAGGACCTGAACAAAATACATCAGATGATGTTTTATTAGCCCATTAGAGATAATAGCAGGGTGCAGAAGTGGTTATGGTACTCTGGGGCATTACATTGGCACAGCTTTTTGATCAAAATATATTTCATAAGCACTTCATATTTTCATATTATTTTTAGTTGATATGTAGATCGTATACTGTATATTTATAGAATGCTGCCATGCCTTGATTCCCCAGTAGAGAGCAGCTGTTGCAGTGGCAGCAGCAGCAGCCATACCATACAGAACATAATGGTAGGCAGGCAGAACACAGCAGTGGCATGATGGTGGCAGCAGCAGCCATTTGGTACTGAATATATTGGTAGGCAGATAGGTTCTGCTGTCCATACATACATGCTACAGACATGTGAAAGTGTTGTGATGTCACAAGTAGTGATGAGCGGCAGGGGCAATATTCGAATTTGTGATATTTCGCGAATATTTGGGCAAATATTCGCCATATATTTGAAAATTCGCAAATTCGTAATCTCCAGTCATTATTTTCTTGATTGCAAAAATTCGCATAAAAATTAGCATAAACTGGTATTTAAAAGGTATCTTTAAATGCCAGTTTATGCGAAATTTTATGCAAATTTACGCGGATTTTTATACACATGTATGCAAATTTTTATGCAAATTTTCTCAAGCAAGAAAATAATGACATTATTTTCATGCTTGCTAAAATTTGCATATAAAAAAATTGCATAAAAACGAATATTCGCAATTGCGAATATATTTTGCGATATTCTAAATATTCGCGAATTCTCGAAATATTCGCAATTAAAATTAGCAATTCGAAAATTCGTGATCAACACTAGTCACAAGTTCACAACAATACTTAGTGCATTAATTACTAATACGTAGTCAGACCTGCTAAAATGTGAAGTTGCACGTATTGCGCCAAAATATGCGCATCATTAATTGCCGATTTGCGCAATCGCAAATATATTGAAGCACTCTATCTGCATATAAAGCTATTGTAAAATTGTACTGTGCCAACCATTTTCTCCAGTCTCAGGAAACTTCAAGCAGATTGTAGCAAAAGTGACCCACGCCTGTATTGCGCACACAGTACGCGCATATTACATTGACGATTTTCGTAATCAAGAAAATAATGGCGAATTCTTGAATTTACGAATTTATGAGGAATAATCGGCCAAATATTCACAAAATATCGTAAATTCGATTATTGCCCCTGCCGCTCATCAGTAGACTAGAGAAGAAATAAATTTTAAGAAGAATTCAGTTTTGGTGAAGGCATGGAACTGCACCTCTACAGACACCTGACCAAAAGTCTAAGTAATGGGATATAGCAAAAAAGTGAGGCTGATGGGAAATACAGTTTTTAAAAGAATTGAATTTTAGGAAAGTTGCGGAACTGTGCCACATTTACCACAATTAAAAGGGTTGTCAGAGTTATGAAAAAAAAAAATATATAGCACTGTAAATCTGATCGGCAGCAATATATAACTGAGCTAAGCAAGTTTTAGAATATATATTTCCTAATTTCCCTGGATGTATTCTGGCTCTTTGTTTACCTCTACCCTTACCTCTGCTCTGCAAAGAGAGTAAATATAAGTGCTGCCCTGAGTGACATGTCTCCTTGCTGGGATACTCAGCAGCATGTTGTTTGTGTAGGACTACAAGTCCCGGCTGTACAATGACACTGCTGATACACACAGGATCTTCTCCCAAATTGTTCTCGTGCAGAACTCCTCAAGTCTGTCAGCTCCTGTGCCTAGCATTTGTCTCTACACTGCCTGCAGCTACTCAGTAAAGCCTTCAGCCCTGAGTCTGTGCAGCTGAAGGGGTTAATAATCCAGGGAGAGAGCAGAGAGCAGCAGCGGTGAAGGAGGGTGTGGTCAGCACAGTGACCTCTCCTGTACAGACACACATCTGCTCTTTCAGGCTTATGCAGGAATCATCATCAGAGCAGGGCGAGAAGCTGACATCACAGGTCATGTGACCCTCAGTGAAATCTGAGAGAGTAGCAACTACAGATGCATTAAGTGCAAAATTGTTACACTCACCACTCCTGAAATGCCTGTTTTAATAGCTACATGCATTCCCCATGTAATAACAATTCTAGGGCATCTATTCTTATGGCTCTATGTTTACCATACCATTCCCCAGTAAAAGAATTGTCTTAGTACTCTCCTTCTCCCGCTAAGAAAAGAATATTCTCCTCCTACAAGTAATAAGCCATCATCATTTGTCTCCATTATGCTACAGTAGTAAGTTAATATCTTATACTGCCCAGTACTGCATTCACTTGGATTGCAGAAACTTCTAGCAATTCCAGTTTCATACAGGCTAGGAACTGTATTCAGCCTGTTTTCTGAGGTAAATACTGTCTGCCTGCTGTGGGCTTTTAAAAGACTGAACCACCACTAGAGGTCGCTGTTGTGTTACAGATGGAAATGCAGGACACAGCTAGAAGGATTTCTAAGCCCTCATTAAAAATGAAAGAGGCCCTCTTAACCGACAAAATTGAGATATGTGATAATTTGTCCAGTTTGTGGGAAAAGACTGAACAATGTATGGATGCAGCACATGAATCAGGCTATAATGAAGATCAATTAAAGGCCATTTGTACAAAATTGAATAAGGCCTATGAAGGTTATAAGAAACTGTCTGAAAAATATTCTTCTCTGTTTTCAAGTCTCAACTCAGAGGAATTCATCTTAGAATTAAAGAACCACACTGCATTTAATGATGAAAGATATTGCAGATTTATGGCAGTCAAGTCAATGCTAGAGGACAAGATATCAGAACAATATGAAACTACGTCCCACAATTCGAACTTTTCAAAGCACTCCAAGGCTTCATCCCGTTCCTTGAAATCTATTGCTCAGTCATCATCGCTAAGGTCTCGCTCACAGCACTCTTTGCTGAGTACCTCATTGGTGTTGGCACGCGCAAAAGCGGAAGCAGCCAAGGTACAAACTCACTGCATTAAAAAGGAAGCAGCCATTAAGGCACAAGTCGCAGAGACAAAAGCCCTATCCCGAGCTAATCAAGCAGCTATACAGGCTCAGGCGTAAGCGACCAAAGCCAAGGCCGAAGCTGAGTTGGAGGTCCTTCAGAAGGAAAGGGAAGAAGCAGCAGCCATGGCTGAACTCAGAGTTCTTGAAGAAGCTGCTGAAGAAGAAGAAGCTTATCATCCTATGTCCAAGATATCTAATGACTCAGACGGCCGTACCCTGCAATTCGTCCTAGACCAAAGCAAAGTCTATGCATTTGCACCAGAAGATTTGGGCTCTGCACGCCAGCCTGCTGAACTCATGCGAGTAGAAAAAGAGGCAGCTGATAACTATACAGTTGACCCCAGTCCAGTGGACGTTTCTCTTTCTTTCAAACCTCTGGCACCTTACACAGTATTTCAGGCGCCATTAGAGACCAAGCCGCTTCAAGCTCATCAAATCACATTAAAACCTCCTGAGACTAGTAACATAGCAACCAAGACGCTGGCGCCAACATTACCAGATGTGAAGCCTTCACTTACACTCAACCCAGCTGCCACTCCATTCCATCTTCCAACCCCCAAACATAGGGCATCAGATGGTGCCAACAACACCAGCGAGGGAGAAGTTCCCATCGTCATGATGCAGGAAAGAAATAACGCATCAGAAATCGCTAAGTACCTCACTCTCAGAGACCTCATCAGTACTAGCCTTACGAACTTTGATGATCGCCCAGAGAACTATAGAAGTTGGAAGGCCACCTTCAAGACAACAGTTCAAACCCTTGGTGTACCACCTATGCAAGAACTTGATTTACTAATTAGATGGCTAGGTCCATGGTCGTCAAACTGTGTTAAGAGACTCAAAACCGTTCATATCTACGAACCAGTCAAAGGCCTTCGTTTTGCATGGGAAAGATTAGAGCAGACATACAGCGGCTCGGAAGTAGTTGAACGTGCCTTATTTAAACGACTATACGACTTTCCTGGATTATCCAATACAGACCACCAAGGGTTCCAGGAATTAAGCGATCTTCTTCTTGAGTTTGAAATCGTCAAGGGAGACCCGCAGCTACCAGGTCTCAGCTTTCTTGATACCTCCCATGGTGTGGGCCTGATCGTGCAGAAATTACCCCTCAATATTCAAGACCAATGGGCCACAACAGGTTCAAAATACAAGGAGCAACATCGTGTTCCCTTTCCACCATTTTCATTCTTCTGTAAGTTCATCAAGGACTTAGCTAGAGCTAAAAACGATCTGAGCTTCAACACCTTGGGAACCAACATCTTTGGCTCTACTAAACAGAGACACGAGACTTTCAGTCCCAGACAGAGAAACCCTAAAGGTCTAATTTTAGTAAAAAAGACAGGGGTTGTGCCCACTACTAACAATGGAAATGAAAGCACCAAGGAACCCGATCATCATTGCCCTATCCATGATAAACCACATCCTTTAAGGAAATGCCGTGTCTTCATAGCAAAGCCCTTTGAGGAACGTAAGGAGTTCCTAAGGAGTCATAATATCTGCTTCAGATGCTGTGCATCCACTGAGCACTTCGCCAGAGACTGTAAGGTTCCAGTCAAGTGTTCTGAATGTAATAGTGATCTACACATGTTCGCTGTTCACCCGGGACCAATCAGGCGGAACCTAGAACCAGTTAACTGGCACAAGCCCCATTCCGATTAAGACGGGGGAGAGTCATAGCGGAGAGAGTGCCGACCGACCAACCACAACCGTCACGCCCAGATGCGCAAAGGTATGTGGAGAAGGACATGTGTGCGGTAAGTCTTGTTCTAAGATTTGCCTCGTAGATGTGTTTCCTACTGCACAACCAGAGAAGACCATAAGAATGTATGCTATTCTAGATGACCAAAGTAATCATTCCCTAGCTAGCCCTAAGTTCTTTGATATGTTCAGGATAGAGGGAGAGACTACACCCTACACCCTAGGAACATGCTCTGGTCTTGTGACAACCTCAGGAAGGAGAGCTAATGGTTTCACCTTAAAGCCCATCAAAGGACATAAGAAACTCTCTCTTCCAACCCTTATTGAGTGTGACAAATTGCCGGACACAAGGGATGAGATTCCCACACCTGAAGCCATACAGCATCACCCTCATCTCAGGAACATAGCCAGAGAGATTCCTCCCCTTGATAACCATGCCGAGATCTTACTTTTGCTAGGTAGACACATTCTTGAGGCTCATAAGGTCCTTGAATTTCGCAATGGCCCTTTAAACGCTCCATATGCCCAGAAACTTACAGTGGGTTGGATCATCGTGGGGGATGTATGTCTGGGCAGAACCCGCAGACCCTGCCAAGTACACTCCTTCAGAACTGAAGTATTAATAGGGGGGCGAACTTCTTACTTCAGACAGTGTCCTAACCACTACTATGTGCAAGATATATATGCCCTGCCTAAATATTGCAAAAACATCAGAATGCAGCTTAAATCCCAAGGAGTCAGCTGCAGAAGAATGTTCCTGGACAGAAGGGCAGCTTGTAGAAAGGCCTTCAGGATTTCAATTGGAGCCCTCTTCAAGCCCTTCCCAGCTTTGCAGTCCTCACACAGTTTATCATAATGGATCCTATATCTTCACTGACAACAAGCCTTCTGATTCATGTAGTTCTGATGAGATACAGCAGAAACTTGAGCCTTCCAGTCTACTGTTGGACAATGAGTTTAATTCTGTAAAAGAAGTATCTTCTGAATGTTCTATAAAGGAGGTTCTTTCAACAGAGGAAGAGTTAATTTCATTTGCAAGAACCTTCAGTTCCATCTGCAGTTGTTGATTGCACTCAAGAGGATGACAGTTCTTCCCAGTCTCCAACGGATGAGCACCTTCATATTGCTCAGACTTTTCTGAAAACCAAAGGGAAAAGTTCACTGCCAATGTCCATGACAAATACTGCATGTCACCAACCCAAGTCCGTATGTACAAAGACAGATCCCATTTCAGAAGTGAAAAGCAGACATGAGCATTTGCGTTCACGATTCATGGACCGAAAGCAATCTACATCTAAATCAGCCTCACAAAATAAGCGCTGTTCCTTCCTTAGCACGGATGTCCCTGACACTGCTGTTAAATATATTGTTAATTTAAAACACACACAGTAGTCCTTAAAAGGACTTTTGGGCCTTTGAAAAGCTTTCTGTAACTAAAATTGCTGAAATTCGCTCCCTGCTCTGTCTTTCCCTTCCTAACCGATGCTCTCTCTGACTATGTCTGAGCCGAACATGTGTCATCGGGTGCTATATAACTTCTGATGACGCGTTCTGGACAGCCAATCACTGTAATTCCAGCAGCTAACATTACAGTAAGGGCAGTACTTTCCTGCACCTTTATTGGCTGGTTAAAAACTGTGAAACTTGCGGGGTGGAGACTCGAGAATTCCGCTCAAGCACATGAGGTACTCGGCCGAGTACCGCCATGTGCCAAGCATAGCGATGCTCGAGCCGAACCAGTACTCGGCCGAGCATGCTCGCTCATCACTATAATCCACCCATTCCCAGTTATTACTTTAGTTGCACTCCTCTGAATCTTCTCCACCTCTGCTATGTCTGCCTTGTTCACAAGAGACCAGAATTGTAAACCGTTCTCCATGTGTGATCTGACTAGTGATTTGTAGAGTGGCAGAACTATGTTCTCATCACGGCCATATATGCCCCTTTTGATACAACCCATTATCTTATTGGCCTTGCCAGCAGATGCCTTACACTGGTTTCTACAGCTTATTTGGTTGTTCACTTAAATTCCTAAGTCCTTTTCCAAGTAAGTGTTACCCAGTGTTTTATCATTTAGTATGTACTGGTGACACGTATTGTTCCTTCCCATGTGCATAACTTACATTTGTCAGTGTTAAATCTCATCTGCCTCTTCTCTGCCCAAGACTCCAATCTATCCAGATCCATCTGTAGCAGTATACTGTCCTCTTTCATGTTAATTACTTTACACAGATTAGTTTCATTTGCAAAAATTTAAATTTTACAGTGTAAGCCATCTACAAGATCATTAATAAATATATTGAAGAGAATAGAGCCCAATACTGAACCCTGTGGTAGCCCACTAGTGGCAGTGACCCAATCTGAGTATGTACTGTTAACTCTGTTTTCTATCACTGAGCCAGTTACTTACCCACATACAGGCATAGTCCAAGCATTCTCATTGTATATACTAACCTTTTATGTGGTACACTGTCAAATGCTTTGGAGAAGTCCATATATACGACATCCATTGATTCTAGAATTTACCTTCTAATAAAAACTGATTAAATTAGTTTGACATGGTCAATGCCTCATGAAGCTATGCTGATATGGCGTTATTTGCTTATTTTCATGGAGGTACTCCAAGATAGCATCTCTTAGAAAACCTTTAAACAGTTTGCCTACGACAAATGTTAAACTTACCGGCCTATAGTTTCCGGGCTCTGTTTTTGGACCATTTTTAATATTGGCACCACATTTATATCAATATTGAGTCCTTAAATATCAAAAATAAGGGTTTGGCTATGACATTACATATGGGTGTACGGATGTAGTAGGGTTAACACTCATGTTTTATGAGATGTGTTAACTAAACTAAAGTTAACTAAACGCGTTAAGCAATTGCTTCTCAAAGGCTTTTGTTTCAGGATGACACGATGAGATAATGAAATTTGAGTTAAGGGTATGAGTCTTAACACCACTGCTACATCTGTATACCACCTGGGCCGGCAATTTATCTATTTTAATCTTTTTAAGACGCTGCTGTACTTCTTCCGGGGTCAGACAAAGCACTTTTAGTGGGGAATTTATTTTACATTCTGCATTTCATCTGACAGTTTATTTTCCTTAGTGAATACAGTGGGAAAAAAATTATTTAATAGCTTTGTTCTCTCCTCATTGCTGTCTGCAGCTCCCCCTCATCACTATATAAAGGGCCGACATCTTCAGATCACCTTATACTTTTTAACATTTATATATTTGAAGAACATTTTAGGGTTGGGTTGACTCTTTGGCAATGAATCTCTGTCTGTAGTTTGTCTGCTTTTATTTCTCTTCTTTTCCATAGTCTATTTTTTTCCTTATAGTTTTTTAATTCTTTCTTTCTATCCTCCTGTTTTAGTGATTTAAATGCTTTCTTTTTGTAATTTATTGCTTTCTTTACAATTCTATTTATCCATCGTCTCCCCAAAAACAGCTGCACTTTCCCCATTGAGGTGCAGCCCATCCCGACGATAGAGCCTGTAGCCGACAGAGAAGTCGGCCCAGTTCTCCAGGAACACAAACCCCTCCATCCTACACCAGTTCTTGAGCCACTTGTCAACCTCCCTAATCTCCCACTGCCTTTTTGTGTTGGCTCGTGGTATAGGTAGGTAGTATTTCGGAACACACTACCTTTGAGGTCCCTTGTCCTAAGCTTGTAGGTCTGTGGCTCAATTGTCAGGGAGGGTATGCCCATCTCAGCATATTCTTCTGGTCAGTATCTGCATTGAAGACCCTTAGGGGCTCTGACTGCTGTACTTTTATACAGTTTCTAACTGATTCAAACCCTTCTAGTAGGAAGCACAGCCTAACAGAAAAAAATGTTGTAGTTCATAGCTGTCATACGTATTGGGCCTCAATACAAGTCAATGGGAATGACTAAGCAGTTTCCAGACATAAACAACCATTTGACAGCCCTGCCTAGCCCGTTATGGTAACTGTGAAAAATATTCGCAATAAATTTGCAAATTCTAGAATTTGCAATCTCGAGTCATTATTTTCGTGATTTCACAAATCGACACTAAGGATGCACGTTTCTTTTTGCGCAATACGTGCAACTTCACATTTTATCAGGTCTGATTAGATATTACAGATTGGTGCACTAAGTATTGTTGTGACATCACAACACTGTGACTAACAGAGACACTAATCCCTATCACAGCACAGTAATTCTTATAACACTACCTAACACCCTGCACTGGAACCTATCAGCTACACTATATCACTATCTAACCTACACTGACTATCTCCCATTAACTATCTGTATTATAAAACACAAAAGAAAAAACAGCGGCACAGCACTGGGATTAGGTGCAAATATCGTACGACCGCTGGCTAGGCAGTCACAAGTCCATAGATACAAAAATAAGGCAGCACTCCGGTTTCTGGTGAATAGTGAACCCTCTTTATTTACCCATCTGCGAAGTTTCAACCGTTCTTTGTGGTCTTTATCATATAAAGCAGCGACATTGCCTGTGATACATCTCCTGTAGAACATTAGCTGCTGGTGACAGCAGCAACATTACCTGCGCTGCAACTCCTGTATAACGTTTCCGTATCGCAAATATCTGTGACATTCACAGTCATTTATTTGCGCATACACTAACAAAACCTGTGCAACTGTACGTGTGACATACTTGCAAGCATATATACCATTTAATATGATGAAGGCGAGCAGTAAGGGATGGGAAAGTGGCCATGCTGCTGATTGTGCCGTGGCCCTGGGCGCGGTGAAACTGTGCCTGCTGCCAGAGCACAAGAAACACACTTATCCACAATACCTAGCTTCATGTCCCAGGTTGCAGGGGGGCGCAGGACAAGACTCTCAAAGTCAGACCAGGTGGTAGGTTGGATTGCAGCAAATAATGCTTCCAGTCGGTTAAGCCAAGAGCCAAGAGTCTGGTCAACAGAATCCTCACCCTGATCCTCCTTCTTCCCACCATGGAGAGTCTTGGCAAACAAGCGATGCCACACTCTGATATTCCGAGGAGCTCTTTTCTTCGCCATTCCTTGATTTGGCCCTCTCGCCAAGTCCGCTTGAAGAGGGACATGAGGAGATCTTGTGCACTGATTCTCTTGAGCATCCACAGTCAGATAAAGATGACGGTGGGGAACGGCAATTAGTTTTTCACGAGGTGGATGATGATGATGAGACACAGTTGCCAATAAGTCAACTGCGATTAGTGTCTCAAGAGGTCCATTATGAGGATGAGACACAGTTGTCAATAAGTGAAGTTCTTGTTAGGTCAAGTCAGGAGGATGACCAGAGTGAGGAATTGGAAGAGGTGGTGGTGGACGACGAAATCACTGACCCAACCTGGGAAGGTGGCAAGCCGAGTGAGGACAGCAGTACAGAGGGGGAGGGATCCACAGCACTGCAACAGGCTGGAAGAGGCAGTGGGGTGGCAAAAGGGAGAAGGCAGGCCACACCAAACAGGCCCGCAACTGTTCCCTGGAGTTTTGAGAAAAGTGCGGATGATAAAGGAATTGTCATTTGCAAACTGTGCCATACCAAAATGAGCAAGGGCGTGAGCACTAGCAACCTCACCACCACCAGCATGATTATCCACATGGCATCAAAGCACTTTAATAGGTGGGCCAAACGCCTGGGTCCACAATCAGTGTCTGCGGGTCACACCACTGCCTCCTCTTCCCCTGTGTTTCGTGCTGGCCAATCCCCTGTCCAAGATGCAGGCCCGGATGCCTACCACCCTGCACCTGGACAATCGCAAGCACCATCATCTAGCATATCCACTTCTGTGTCCCAGTGCAGCGTACAGATGTCCATACGCCAGGCCTTTGAATAGAAGCGCAAATACCAAGCCAACCACCCACAGGCCATAGCACTAAATGCACACCTTTCCAAATTGCTGGCCCTGGAAATCTCACCATTTAGGCTTTTGGACACAGAGGCTTTCCACAGCTTGATGGATGTGGCCGTCCCTCATTACTCAGTCCCCAGCCGCCACTATTTTTCCCGGTGTGCAGTCCCCGCCTTACACCAGCATGTGTCCCATGACATTACCCGTGCCCTGACCAACACAGTTATTGGGAAGATCCACTTAACGACTGACACATGGACAAGTGCTTTTGGCCAGGGACGCTACATTTCCCTGACGGCACACTGGGTGAACGTTGTGGAGGCCAGGAGCGAGTCATACCCAGGGATGGCACAGGTGCTACCGACGCCAAGGATTGCGGGCCCTACTTCCATCATGATTTCCGCCACCACCTACATTAGTGGCTGCAACGCCCTTTCTTCTCCTCCACCTCCTCCACTTCCACATCTTAATTATCATCTTGCAGCACCAGTCAGCCATCAGTCAGTAGCTGGAAGCAGTGTAGCACTGCAGTGGTAAAGCTACAACAGGCCATGCTGAAACCAATTTGCTTAGGTGACAAACAGCACACCGCTGCAGAGCTGTGGCAGGGTATAAGAGACCAGACTGAGCTGTGGCTCTTGCCACTCAACCTAAAACCAGACATGGTTGTGTCTGATAATGATCATTGCTGTTTCCATTAATTTCTGACATTTTTCTGTGAGCCAGACACCCTTCCCTCTTCAGAGCAGGGGGTGCCTGGTTTAATGCTCGGGTTCTCCCATTGACTTTCATTGTGCTAAGGCGCTCTGTAGAGCACCCTAGCATCCTAAAGTGTTCTACTCGAGCACCCGAGCACTTTGGTGCTCGATCAACACTAACACTGATCAAACCTTCGTGCATGTCTGTAAAAACTGCTTATTCATTCCCATAGACTTGTATAAAATGCTATACAAGACTATGACGGACAGAAATTGCAACATTGCTTCAGTTTAGGTTGTGGTTCTCCATTCCACCCCTCGCATTAGAATCTTCTGGTTAGAAACTGTATATAATTAGAGTATTCAAAGCCCCTATTTGAACCAGTGTTTTGTGGAAGAGACTCCTTGCCACAGACACTGGGTCAGCAGCCCTTTGACCAGAAGGCCAGCAGGATTACTCAACTACAGACCCTGGGCCACTGTCCCTTTGGCCTGGGTATTAGTCTTCTGAGAGAGAGGAACAGCTAGTTAAGGCCTTTCCTCAACACAGAACCTTCTCTTGCCAAGTAGGAGACTGGAGAAGCCAGCTCAGTGCCTTGCCTGTATTTTTTCTTTGGACTTGAATTCCTCCAGTAAAGAACCACACTGGTTTACTGCAAACCCTCCATATTTATTTTAAATTGGGGTGCACCATGCCTTACCATCCCCTCTGGAGAGCAGCAACACATGGTGACTAGCGTTGAGCGAATCAAAGTGGACTTCGATCCGAATTTCAGGAAAAATTAGTTTTGCCGCGATGCCAAATTTCCTCGCTCTTCGTTGTAACAAATACATTTTCCCTGAAATGGTGGTAAAAACAAAAACAAAAATACATACTCACCTCATCCATTTGTGTGCAAAGAGGCCATTGCGGCCATCTTGATTGAAGATACTGCGAAACATCACTCTCGCGGTGCTACATACAAAGATACTGTGCAAAATCTCACACGCCTGCTACATATGAAGAATCGCGCTTTGTGGCAAAGTAATTTGTCACAAAGTAAATTTCTTTGTGAAATTCGGCAAAGCAGCTGAATCGAATTTTCCATTACTTCGCTCCTCTCTACTGGTGACACCTAGACAATGTCAAGGGGACCCAGTGTAGCATTGGGGTAGCCTCAACCCAGGCCACTGCACTAGCTATGCTTTAAACTCCACTTGTTTATCATATAATAAAACCGTCAACTGCAATTCCACCCATTTACTCCAATGGTCTTGCAAAACGCAACATTTCTGAGTGTATAGTTCATCAAGGTTTTTATCAATAGCGATGAAGTCAGCCACAGCTCAGCCATTACTCAGAACTAGATTATTGTAGATCTAAGCCACTAGAATCAAACTATTCAATGAATGAAAATACAATGAGCCACTGCATTAAACTAAAAGTGTTGCTCCTAGCAACCAATTAGATAACTTTTATTATCAACCCTGAAAAAAGAAAGATTGAGTTTAAAAATATTCCATACTATCTTCTTTAAAGGGAAACTTTTTAGTGTCCTAACTCTTAAATCCTAATAGATCTAGAACATGAGTATGAGTAGTGATATTCATGAGCTACTGATATTCCCCACCCACATGTTGCTGGTTGACAGTTTTTTCTTACTGCAATCAGCTTATGAATATCAGGACTCGTTGGCATGTGATGGAGTTGTATTTTCCTATAGTTATAGGAGGAGTTTGTAAACCCCTATAAATAATTCAGTGCTATAGGTACATAATATAAATCTTTATTAAGTATTCAACAAGAAATAACATATATCATATAAAATCATTAAAACACTGGAGCACAGACAAATGATGACAAGATTCCCCCTCCCAATATGGTTGTACACAATTAATTCGACAAAAGGGATCCCAGTAACAAAAATGCAATAGGATGTGTCCATGCAAACCAAATAAAATGTCCACAAAGTCATTAAGGGAATGATAACTGGTGTCCACTAGCTGGAGACATACCTATATTACCCATTAAGACATGAGACAAAGTATTGCACATAAAACATCAACAATCCCGATTATATCATAGTTATCGACCTATGGAGGGAGAGAGCCCTGATGACCATTTCGCCACTGCTTCTTCTGAGGGCATAAGTTTTAGTAAAGAAGTGCTAACAAAATTGATACAAAAAGAGGAAGACTAGAGAAACAAAACATCTAACTTAAAGGGGTTGTCCATGTTTGGGGACCTTTCACACCTTGTTCGGTAAAGGGGCACATCTTAACTGAAAGGAAATAGCTTAAATGCATCAAAGAATGTACCTTCTTGGAGTAAAACTAAGCCACTGTAATAAACTTGTCTAAGTTAGGATTAGTAAATCTCCCCCAGTCTGTCATGTACATATAATATTACCAAAACTTTAAAAACTTTCATTAAGAAACAAAAGAAAATAAACAAAAAGAAAAAAAAAAACACAAAACCAATGACCCTTTGCAGAATTTCTAGTGTAAACCACTAAAACTTTAAGAGTGACAAATGACAATCACTAGAATGCGGGCCCATGTTCTCCACTTGAATGGAGCTGCAGGCAAGTGCTTGGCTATCTCCAGCAGTGCCATTGAGTCGAATGGAGAGGTGGACATGCCACTCCATTAAAACAGGGAACATATGCAGTGAGCCGTAGGAGATGGTGTAGTGGATAGAGTGGTAGTGGCCCTGATGTAGTGAAGTTGTGTCCTACCTCAGGCTGTCACTCCTTGCAGTCAGTTGCAATTAAAATTGTAGCACTGAAGAATGAGGCCAGAGCTGAATGTAACAAAGTAGTTCACTAAGTGCAAGAACTACAGGTGAAACTCGAAAAATGAGAATATCGTGCAAAGTTCATTTATTTCAGTAATGCAACTTAAAAGGTGAAACTAATATATGAGATAGACTCATTACATTCAAAGAGAGATATTTCAAGCCTTTATTTGTTATAATTTTGACAATTACGGCTTACAGCTTATGAAACCCCAAATTCACAATTTTGAGGTACCCTTTGCTCAGGGGGTATGGATTAATTTGCTGACTAGAGTGTAACACTTTCAGCTTAGAATATTGAACCTTTTCACAAAATTCTAATTTTAAGCTGCATTAATGCAATTCTTTTTAATTTGCATTACTGAAATAAATGGACTTTTGAACGATATTCAAATTTTTCGAGTTTCACTTGTATATAGAACTATGTAGAAATAAATATATAGCTGCAGAATTTTGTTGAATTCCTTTCTGGCACCAGTAAGAATATTGAGGCAGGTTGGTTGGTGGCAATTCTGCACCTGAGTGATACTGGCCCAGTGTAGTGCTTGTTTGGTGATGGGTGGCTTAGGCTACTTTCACACTCGCGTTTTTGCTTTCTGTTTGTGAGATCTGTTCAGGGCTCTCACAAGTGGTCCAAAACAGATCAGTTTGCATTCTAATGCGGATCCCCTCAGAATGCATCAGTTTCCATCAGTTCAGTCTCCATTCCACTTTGGAGACGGACACCAAAAAGCTGCTTGCAGCCTTTTGGTGTCTGTCTGATCAAACTGAGCCAAACGATCTGGCACAATAGAAAACGGATCCGTCCTCCATTGACTTTCAATGGTGTTCAAGCCAGATCCGTCTTGGCTCTGTTAACCTCTTAAGGACGAAGGGCGTACATGTACGCCCTTCGTCCGCACTTTAAAGATGGCGCCCGCTCCCGCACGGAGCGGGCGCCCGAGCTGCGGGTAAAAGCTTGATTCATCAAGCTGACACCCGCAGCTCATGTCCGCAACCGGCAGCGATGCCGATCGCGGACATTTAACCCCTCAGATGCCGTGGTCAATCCTGACCACGGCATCTGATCGCGCAAAACCGAAAGTTTCACTTTCGGTTTTGCTCGGCCCCTGATGGCCACAAGGGGAGCCGGAGCATGCATGTAGTACCCTAGGTTTCTGTGAATGAAACCTAGGGTACTACACAGTATTCCTATGGAGCCTATGACTGTAATAGGCTCCATAGGAAATATGCGATTTTCTCATATATTCCAATGCTATTGCATTGGAATATATGAGAATAGCAATCTGATGATTGCATCTTATAGTTCCCTATGGGAACTATAAGAAAGTGGTAAAAAAAAAAAAAAAAGTTTAAAAAATAAAAATTAAATAAAAAAATATAAAAATTCAAATCACCCCCTTTCCCCAAAATGAAAATAAAATAAATAAAAAAATAAAAAATTACACATAATGGGTGTCGTAATGTGCGAAAACGCCCATACTATAATAATATTAAAAATATTCACCATACGGTAAACATAAAAACGGAAAGAAAGCGTCCAAATGGCTAATTCGCCATTTTTGGACGCTTCATTTCCTAAAAAAATGAATAAAAAGTGATCAAAACATCATACGCACCCCATAATGGTATCAATTAAAAGTTCAGATTGCCCCGCAAAAATGAGCCCCTACACTGCTCCATACGCATAATTACAAAAAGTTATAGGGGTCAAAACATGGCGACAAAAAATAAAATAAAAAAATTCCCACTTTTAATTTTTTTCACTATCAAAACGCAAGAAAAACTATACATATTAGGTATTGCCGGATTCGTACTGACCTGAAGAATAAAATTAACCAGTCAGTTTTATCGCAAATCGAACGTTGTAATTTAAAAACCCGTAAAACTGTGGTGAAATTGCTTTTTTTTTGCAATTTTACCCCATTTGGAATTTTTTTCCCGTTTCCCACTACATCACATGCAAAAATAAATGGTAGCGTTAAAAAGTACAACTTGTCCCGCAAAAAATAAGCCGTCATATGGCTATGTGAGCAGAAATATAAAAATGTTATGGCTTTTGGAAGGCAGGGAGCGCAAAACAAAAACGCAAAAATCCCAAAACCCCCGGTCCTTAAGGGGTTAAAGATAATACAAACTGATACGTTCTGAACGGAAGCAGACGGTTGTATTATCTGAAAGGATCTGTCCATGATGGATCCGCACAAAACACCAGTGTGAAAGAAGCCTTAGCTGTAGTCCCTCACCTCACCGCAGTTTCTGTAGAAGCTGAGTATAGCTGTTTACTCTGCTGCCTTTCTCTTCTCAAGGCTCTAATTGAGGCAATTTAGCAATGGTTCTCTCCAGAACATTCTCTGTAGGCGTAGGAACACTGCAGTCTACTCCGTCTCCACACAGTCGCTACACAGGGACTCCCTTTCCTGGCAGAAAACAGGTCCAACCCACTCCCACCAAGAGGGAATGAACTGGATGGTTCACCTGTTCCTGCCAACCTTTGCCATACCTTCCTTACTGGTTGAAATAGCCAGGAAACAAACAGTGAAATACAATGCTTAGCAATAAACAATTTGTAGTACCGCCAGGTCTGAGCTACTACACATAAGCCCCTGTTCTAGTGATTGATGGGGCCCCCAGCCTTCTGATCAGACATCCCCTATTATGAGACAACTGCAAAAAACAAAACAACAACAAAAAAATTCTAGGTCCTTGGTAGTCTCTCCAAAATAGTTTGCTAATCATATTCATTTAGAGAAGAACCCCTATTAGATACAACTAGCAGACATCTAGAGATAAAATGATGGACTGCTCGTCCAAACTTTAATATAAACAATCAGACAATAGATGTTATTTTACTTCTAGTTTTTCAAAGACATAACATTAGTTATTTTTTCTTAGTTTGGGTTGAGTTAATCAACATTTCAAAAGTGATTATTACATTACTATGACTGATCTGTGTAATTTGGAAGAGAAATAAAAAAAAAAAATGACAAGACAAAATAAACTGTATGATTTATTCAAATAATATGTTAGATTAATAACACAATAATTAGTCCGTACTTACAAACATTTTAATCCCCAATGACCGGAAATTTTAGACTCCAACCCTGTTCTGCCTGGGAATGTTCCAAGATGGAAAATCCAAAGTACAATAAACCTCACCCCTTTTCTCGTCTGTAGTAATGTCCCGAACTATTCGCCGGCGAACAGTTCCCGGTGAGCATAGCTGCGGTGGGCGAACATATGCGATCTTTGGTCCGCCCCCTATACATCATCATTGAGCAAACTTTGACCCTGTACCTCACAGTCAGCAGACACATTCCAGCCAATCAGCACCCTCCCTCCCACACCCTCCCACCTCCTATAAAAACGGCAGCCATTTCACATTCAGTCTGAAGCTGCAGTGTGTTAGTGAGAGCATGGAGAGTGAAGCTGCTGCTGTGCTGCTGATGAATTCATAGGGAAACCGTTAGCTATGCCAGTGTTCTGTGTCCACAGACTAATCTGCTGTAAGGACAGCGTCACAGCACCCCAAAAAGCCCTTTTTAGGGCTTCTACATTAGTCTGCTTTTAGTTATTTTTTTCTCCATATATATATTGCAGTTGCCTGGCCTGCCCGTGTGTGAGAGGCTGCAGGCCCACAGACTGTAGTGTGCCCACTGCCAGTGCCCACCACTCATATCGTGTGGCACAGGACTTTGCATTAAAAAAAGGTATTTAATTTTTACATTTTAATCTAATTTCAGTTTCCTGCCTGCTGCCAGTGTGTGTCAAGCCCACTTCCACTGACTGTAGTGTGCCCACTGCCAGTGCCCACCACTCATACTGGGTGGCACAGTAGCTTGCCGATAAATAAGGCATTTAATTTTTACCCTTTAATCTAAGGTTAGTTGCCTGCCAGAGTGTGTCAAGCCCACTTCCACTGACTGTAGTGTGCCCACTGCCAGTGCCCACCACTCATACCGGGTGGTGCAGTACCTTGCATGCATAGTACCACTAATCAAAAAAAAAATGACAGGCAGAGGCAGGCCACCCCGCAGGGGCCGTCGTGGTGCTGTGATTTCCTTTGGCCCTAGAATAATGCCCAGTGTTCACAGGCCACATACCCTGAACTCGAAAAATTCTGAGGACATAGTTGACTGGCTTACACAGGACACCCAATCTTCTACAGCTCCTGCTCGGAACCTTGACGCACCATCCTCCTCCAGCTCAGCTTCGGGCACCTCTCAAGTTACCACTCGCCCGCCCGCCGCCAACACCAACACTAGCACCACAGCCGCTTCATTTGATCTGTCAGAGGATTTATTTACACATCAGTTGGAAGAAATGAGTGATGCGCAACCATTATTGCCAGAGGATGTAGATAACAGGGATATGTCTCAGTCAGGCAGCATTAACTACATGGACGTACGGTGTGATGATGATTATGATGTTGTACCCGCTGCTGTTTCCTTTGCTGAGTTGTCAGATACAAGTGAAGCGGTTAATGATGACGATGTGTCTGTGGATGTCACGTGGAGGTCCGCTCGAAGAGAAGAAGAACAGGGGTAAAGTTCTGATGGGGAGACAGAGAGGAGAAGGAGATGAGTTGGAAGCAGGGGGAGGTCATCGCAAGGAGCTAGTGGCACAATCAGACAGCATGTATCGGCACCCGGGGTCAGCCAGACCGCACGCCAATCAACGCATGCTGTTGCCACCACCAGAATGCCGTCATTGCAAAGCTCAGCAGTGTGGCATTTTTTGTGTGTCTCTGCCTCTGATAACATCAATGCCATTTGCAACCTGTGCCAAAAGAAACTGAGTCGTGGGAAGTCCAACACCCACCTAGGTACAACTGCTTTGCAAAGGCACATGATTTCACATCACAAATGCCTATGGGATCAACACATGAGTACAAGCAGCACACAAACTCAAAGCCACCATGCTCCTCCTGGTCCAGCATCTTCAGCCACATCAACCACTGCTGTCCTCCCTGCCCCCTCTCAACCAACCACCACTCCGCCTCTCACCTTTAGCAGTTCCTGCTCATCTGCCCACAGTCAGGTGTCTGTCAAGGAAATGTTTGAGCGTAAGAAACCAATGTCACAGAGTCACCCCCTTGCCCGGCGTCTGACAGCTGGCTTGTCAGAACTCTTAGCGCACCAGCTTTTACCATACAAGCTGGTGGAGTCTGAGGCATTCAAAAAATTTGTAGCTATTGGGACACCGCAGTGGAAGGTACCCAGCCAAAAAAATTTTTTCACAAAAGGCAATGCCCAACCTGTACTCTATTGTGGAAAAGGAAGTCATGGCATGTCTGGCACACAGTGTTGGGGCAAGGGTCCATCTGACCACTGATACCTGGTCTGCAAAGCACGGACAGGGCAGGTATATCACGTACACTGCGCATTGGGTAAACCTGCTGACGGCTGCCAAGCATTGAATGCGTAGCTCTGCAGCGGAGTTGGTGACACCGCCACAACTTGCAGGCAGGCCTGCTGCCACCTCCTCTACTCCTCCTACTCCATCCTCTTCACTAACCTCCTCGGCTGAGTTCTCTTCTGCTGCTGCGTCTTGCTCCACATCATCAACTGCACCCCCCCAGCTCGCCAGGGGCTATTCCACATCCCGGATACGACAGTGTCATGCCATCTTGGGTTTGACTTGCCAGAAAGCAGAGAGTCACACCGGACCAACACTCCTGTCCACCCTGAACGCACAGGTGGATCAGTGGCTGACCCCACACCAACTGGAGATCGGCAAAATGATGTGAGACACCAGAAGCAATTTGTTGGCGGCATTGAATTTGGGCAAGTTGACACATGTGCCGTGCATGGCACATGTGTTGAATCTGATTGTACAACGCTTTGTGTGTAAGTACCCAGGCTTACAGGACGTCCTCAATCAGGCCAGGAAGGTGTGTGGCCATTTCAGACGTTCCTACATGGCCATGGCACACTTTTCAGACATTCAGCAGGGAAACAACATGCCAGTGAGGCGCTTTATTTGCGACAGCCCGAATCATTGGAATTCAAAACTCCTAATGTTCAACCGCCTGCTCCAACAAGAAAAAGCTATCAATGAGTATTTGTATGACTGGGGTGCTAGGACAGCCTCTGCGGAGCTGGCTATTTTTTTGCCACGTGACTGGATGCTCATGCGCAATGCCTGTAGGCTCGTGCGTCCTTTTGAGGAGGTGACAAACCTAATCAGTCGCACCGAAGGCACCATCAGCGACCTCAACCCATTTGTTTTCTTCCTGGAGCGTGTCGTGCAAAGAGTGCTGGATCAGGCTGTAAATGAGCTTGAAGAGGAAGAGTTGTGGTCACCATCACCACCAGAAACAGCCTTATCATCATCGCTTGATGGACCTGCGGCAACGCTGGAAGAGGAGTCTGAGGAAGAGGAGTCAGAGGAGGAATGTGGCTTTGAGGAGGAGGAAGACCAACCACAGCAGGCACCCCAGGGTGCTCGTTGTTGTCACCTATCTGGGACCCGTGGTGTTGTATGTGGCTGGGGGGAAAAACAGACCTTCAATGACATCAGTGAGGACGAGGAACGGAGATGAGTAGCTCGGCATCCAACCTTGTGCAAATGGGGTCTTTCATGCTGTCATGCCTGTTGAGGAGCCCTCGTATAAAAAGGCTGAAGGAGAACAACCTGTACTGGGTGGCCACGCTACTAGACCACCGGTATAAGCAGAAAATGGCTGAAATGTTACAGAATTACCGGAAGTCGGAAAGGATGCAGCAGTTCCAAAACAAGTTAAAAAGTATGCTTTACACAGCGTATAAGGGTGATGTCAGAACACAACTGGAATCTAACAGGGGAAGAGGTGAAAGTAATCCTCCCCCTACCACGACCACGCCGGCAAGGACAGGACACTTTAAAGACGTGTTGTTGATGGAGGACATGCGGAGCTCTTTGAGTCCTACGCATCGCCACAGCCCTTCGGGGTCCACCCTCAGAGAACGACTCGACTGACAGGTAGCAGACTACCTCACCTTAACTGCAGATATCGACACTCTGAGGAGCGATGAACCCCTTGACTACTGGGTGTGCAGACTTGGCCTGTGGCCTGAGCTATCCCGATTTGCGATAGAACTTCTGGCCTGCCCCGCTTCAAGTGTCCTGTCAGAAAGGACCTTCAGCGCAGCAGGATGTATTGTCACTGACAAGATAAGTCGAGAGGTCAAAAAAGTCTAGATTACCTTACCTTTATTAAGATGAATGAGGCGTGGATACTGAAGGGACTGACAGTGGGGGATAAATTTGACTAAAAAAGGCCTGATGAGATGCCTTGGGCTTAAAATGGTCCCTACGCTGCTGTATTTAATCTCTGCATGCCTGATGACTTGCGTGACTTCTCCGCCACCAACTAGGGTTCAAGCCTCAATGTTTTAGTACACTTTCTGCCTGGAAAACATCAATTTTTCCGGCCGTTGCTACAGCAGTGGCTGCAACAATACCTTTTTTTTTTAAGGCATGTGTACATGCCTAATTTTTCTGGCCTCTGGTGCTGCACTGTGGCTGCAAAAACAAAACAAAAAAAAGGCACATACATGTGTCAATTCCCCTTTGTGATCGTTACCTTGTTGTGGTAAAGGGGCTTGTGTATCACAATCACCTCTACGAGTGTGTTGGCAATGTTGGCACACCCCAGATGATAAGGTTGTTGCTTCATTGTGAACAGACCAAAGGCGATTGGCTGGATAATTTTTCATAGAAAAAAAATAAATTTTCTTTGTGATCATCTAAGGTGATCATTAAAGCCTACTAGGCCAACAATGGGCCCACACTGCAGAATTATTGTTTTACCGGGTCACTTAACTGTCACTGAACTACCTCAGCACGACCATAGGTTTTGAAAAACCGCCATCGCCTGCAATCTCCCAAACGTGCGCACGAGCACAGTCATCACTACACCAAGATTGACGCATAGAGGAATAAAATTCATGTCATGAGTGTGTCAACTATTGATAACTCGTTGCGGTTGTCTAAAATCTATTCGATACACAGCCCCTGACGTAACAGGGATTAAACTGATAAGAATAGTACTACTTAACACACCACTCATATAGGGTTGCACAGTATATTGCACAGCGCATGCGCAGTGCCCCAAATTGGAAAGAAAGAGGACCGACCCAGCTTCTTTTTTCATCTCCCGCTTCCTAAAATCTATTCGTAACAGGGATTAAACTGATAAGACTGATAAAAATAGTACTACTGATTACTGAACACACTACTCAAATAGGGTGGCACAGTACATTCCGTGAGGAAGAGAACTTCCATGACGTCAGTGAGGACAAGGAACGGGACATGGCTAGCCTGGTATCCAACCTTGCGCAAATGGGGAGTTTGCGGTTGTGCAAATGGATTGTTTCCGGACATGGGTCAAGGAACTCTGGGAAGGCGGGATGACCTATAATGCCATGCATGCAGCCAATCAGCAGCCAGCCAGCGCGGTGATGTCACAGCCCTATAAATACGATGGCCATCTTATTTTCTGCCATTCAGTATCGTACTTTGTTCAGGGACAGAAGTGTATGCAGGCGCTAGCTAGGGAGAGTGAAAGAAAAGCTAATTGTTAAAAAAAAAAAAAGAGGAAAGAAGCGATTTACTAGTGCAGGAAAAGGATAGTGAGAGGAATCATTTCACAGGCAGGGAGAGACGTGTGCAGATGCTAGGGAGAGTCATTGGAAAATCCTCATTGTGAAAAAAGGCGATTTACAAGTGCAGGGAAACATTACTTGGGGATCCAGATAATCTCATAATACAGCTCTGTCATTCCAGCAATTAGTTATTGGGGTGCAAGTGCTATGTTGAAAAGCCTTTAGTGGCTTTTATCTGTGGAAAAAGATAAATATCATCAGTCATTCAGTCAGCAATCGATCACCAAAGCAATTGCGAAGAGACAACAGTATGCATGCAAGCATCCTACGGCACAGAAGCTGAATGTGTTCCTGTCCAAGTTGCTGGTGCTTCAGTCCCTCTCTTTCCAAGTGGTGGACTTTGCATTTTTCAGAGCACTGATGGCTTGTGCCGAGCCGAGGTGAAGAAACCCAAGCCGTCATTTCTTTGCCAAAAAAGCAGTACCATCCCTGAACACACATGTAGAACAGAAGGTGGGCCAGTCCTTGAGCCTGTCGGTGTATGCAAAAGTGCCCGGCAGCGCCGACGCGTGGAGCTGTAGCTATGGTCAGGGACAATAAATGTCCTTTATGGCCCACTGAATGTGGTTCCTGCACAGCCACACCAGCAACTTGGACAAGCCATGCCTCCTCCACGTTGTCACGCCGTTAGTAATGCGACAGTGTTCGCCTCTGCCTCCTCATCCTCCACCATATCCTCAGCCTCCACTGCAGGGACAAGTTACATTGCCCCTCCAACATACCACATGTGCAGGGCTCGGCAGTGTCATGCTGTTCTGCACCTGGCTTGCCTTGGCGAACGGAGTCACACAGGGGAGCAACTGTTCCTTGTGATGCATCAAGAAATCGATCCTGGCTTTCTCCCCGACATCTTAAAATCGTAACTATGGTGACCGACAACAGGAAGAACATTGCGCTGCGGCAAGGAATGCCCTGCATGGCACATCTGTTCAATCTGGTTGTCCAGCGGTTCCGAAAGTCTTCCACCCCTCTGCAAGACATCCTAAAAATGGCCAGGAAACTTTGCATGCACTTTAGCCACTCGTATACTGTACAGCACATCGTCCTTGAGTTGCAGCGGCAGAATGGCATTCCCCAACATAAGCTGATCTGCGATCCCATTGGAATTCCACCCTCCATATGTTGGACCGACTATACGAACAGAGAAAGGCCATCAACGATTTATTGATGATGCAAGCGGATAGGAGTACTCCCCTGTGTAACTTCGATGTCAGCCACTGGCAGCTCATGCGTGACACCTGCCGTTTGCGCAGGCCCTTTGAGGACTCCACATTATTTGTCAGTCGCGAGGACTACGGGATGAACGTCGTCATTCCACTGCTTCATGTCCTAAAATAGATGGTGGTAACAATGGCTGGTTAGGGGACAGAAGATGTGGCACCTCAGTCTCAAAGCCACATGAGCCCTGTGGTGGCTGAACTGGAAGAGGAGGGGGAGGAGGATTTTGGAGCACAGGCAATGTGTAGCCAAATTTGTGGTTTTTCTACTCAGCTGACAGGACAGGAGGAGCAGGAGCAGCCAGAGGAGTTACAGGACAATGAGGAAGACTAGACAGAGGACCTGGACACACCGTGGCAGTATGCAGTGGAGATGGAGACAGGGAGTCCCTCCGAGGGATAAATCAGGCATGGATAAGCCAGGATTTCCAACGACCAATTCCTGATGCATCAGACTAGATCATGCATAGTGCCACAGCAACACTTTTATACAAGAGACTGTTTTCTTCTGACTTCCTGTCTCAGCTACTAATTGATGCTATAACCCCCCTGATGCCACACATCTGATGCCAAGAGCTCCATATTTCACCCACCTTCATCAGCGGGTACTGTTATTGCCACCTACCACCCCACTCTGTTACCGCGTCACTTTCAGGGCTCCTGATGCAGCTGCTGCTGCCATCTCCATACTATGTCACCTTGCCACTCTGTGGTCACCTCCTTCTTCTGCCATCTCCACACTATGTCACCTTGCAACTCTATGGTATCCTCCTGATGCTGCTGCCATCTCCACGCTATGTCAACTTGCCACTCTGTGGTCTCCTCATGCTGCTGCCGCCATCTAAACACTATGTCAACTTGCCACTCTCTGGTCTCCTCATGCTGCTGCTGCTACTGCCATCTCTAAACTATGTATCCTTGCCACTCTGTGGTCTCCTCCTGCTGCTGCCATCTCCACAATATGTCACTTTGCCACTCTGTGGTCTCCTCATGCTGCTCCAACCATCTCTATGCTATGTCACCTTGCCACTCTGTGGGATCCTGCTGCTGCCATTTCCACACTATGTCACCTTGGCACTCTGTGGGATCCTGCTGCTGCCACCTACTTACTATGTCACCGTGCCACTCTGTGTTATGCTGCTGGTGCTCCCATCTCCACACTATGTCAACTTGCCACTCTGTGGTCTCCTCATGCTGTTGCTGCCATCTACACACTATGTCAACTCTCCACTCTGGTCTCCTTATGCTTCTGCTGCTGTTGATACTGCCATCTTCACACTATGTCACCTTGCCACTTGCTGGCCTCATCACATTGCTGCCATCTGCAGATACTGCTGCCATCTGCCACTTGGTGGCCTTCTCATGATGCTGCTACGGCATCTGCCACCTCCAGACTCTGTCATTGTGCCACTTGGTGGCCTCCTCATACTGCTTCCACCTCCAGACCCTGTCATTGGGCCACTCTGTGGTCTCCTCATGCTGCTTCCACCTCACCACTACGTCATTGGTCCACTCTGTGGACTTCTCATGCTGTTCCCACCCTCTCCACTTCATGACTGGTCCACTATTTTGGATTTCGGCCTGGCTGACATTATCATTTATTTTGCCTTTCTTCTGATCTGTCAGAAGGAAGGAAAAATGAGACTCACAATGGATCCTGTCTGTGTAGCAGCTGTTAGGCCTGCATGGTCCCATCAGAATTGGCTTATGATTTGGTAACCAAAAGCAGGAGTGGATACAAAACACAGAAGGCCTGCAAATATTCACGTGTCATCTCTGTTTTAGATCCACTCCTGTTTTTTATTTGGCATTAGCAATACTCAAGGGTTATTGAGCAAATGCTGACCGAGTGAATCCGTATGCTCTACAGAGTGGATCCATTTTTTAAGGGTTATTGTTCTGACAGATCAGAGGAAGGTCAAATTAATCAGTGACGTCAACACAAACTTACTGCTGACATCCCCTCCACTCTGTGTATGGGGGGGGGGGGCTCTACTTCTATAAGCATTTGATGGAACAGGTTCTGTACACATCTATGTGGAATCAGCTGACCAGGGTGTAAAAGGAGTGTGCTTCATCTTTACACTAACATCGACCTGTAAGGCTGAGTTAATACTTGAGTTATTTGGTCAGTTTTGGCCCTGTGACTGTCCAAATAAGTGAAGTGTGCAGCGCGATTCTAATAGCAACGCCTGTCATCTGCATGTAATACTGACACACAGTATTCTTTCACTACCCCAGCACACTCTCTAGGCGTGTTACTGCAAGGCCCAGTGTTCTACACCCAAATAAAGGCTCTAGACATATTTTATGGCGATTCGCAGCGAATATATTCGGATCAAAGCAAATTTTTGGGGAAAATTCGCCAAACCGGCTGAATCGAGTTTGAGAAATTCGCTCATCTCTAATTATTATTACAGAAAACGTACAACAAATAATTCACTCTTTAACATAAATTATTTCCAAGCTTTTGGAATGTGAGAATCATTTTTCCCTTGTAAGGAAGTTTGGCTATCTCTACCAGCGTTACTCTTTGGTTTACAAATGCGATTGTTGTATTTAAGTCTAAGTGCTAAATCTTACACTGTAAATCAAAGGCTTGCTTGTGTTTACGCAGAGTACTGTATGTTTTACATTATAAATAGACTTACAGCAGAAATGGGGAGCTTGAAGAAAATCTGATGTGGTGTAATATAAAAATATTCACGCTCAGTTGTGAGCTTGTCATCACAACTTTATATTCCTTACCAGCAAATGTTGACGTTTCAGTTAAATGACCTTTATTTTATAATGCTAGATTGTCTGCTAGTTTAACATTTATTTTGTCACTATAAATAATGACCCAATGTAAAGCTACAGTACATGCATAAAATCCCAATGTCCTCATACAAAGCAAATGCAGCACACAAAGTTATTTTCCCCTGTCACATACACATTACCGAGGAAGCAAATTTGTGGACTGAATTGGTTGTCAAGGGAACACAAATTGGCAGTTTATTTAGTGTTGCAGAGATCACATCTATTTTGCTATACTCTATACCTATTGTTTATTATACATAAAGTTTAGTTTTTCTGTACTCCATGATCTGCAGAGGACTGCAGTGTTAGTAAGCTAAGGAAATAAAATATCATTTTCAATCATCTTGAGAAGGGGTTGTGGTGGCATGAATAAGCACGAGCAGCTGGCCCAATTTCATTTTTGATATGTAGCCTCCTCTCCTCTGTATATGCTTCTACCTCTTCAATAGCCAAGGGAATAAATGATTTTCACTAATAGGTGAATCAATAAACCAGAAAACCACTTATCTTAAATACAGATAGGTAAATTCACAGATTTATCAGTCCAAAGTGGGAGAGTCGATTTAACTTAAATAGTCATTGTCATTTCTACAAACTCTGCATAAATCAATATTACAAGTGAATGTAAGAAACTTTGTAATGCACCTTATTATAAAAAAGTGCTTTTCCCTCGTACTTCCCGTTCCTATACTAGCATTCTTTGCTAAGTCTGCCTTGAGAGACAAGATCGACAGTCAGCTCACTAAAGATTCATATTACATGCCACCCATAAAAGACTGTGAGGAGGGGTGGTGTGAGGAGGAGAGAGCAGCAGCAAGAGAAGAGGCAAAAAGACTATTCAAGGAAACAGAGACATTCAAGCTGCTAATAAGTCTATTGAGAGGGGAGGAAGCTACGAGAGGGAGAAAAGTGCTGAAACAACAAGTTGCCATTTATCCCCTTCCTGACCACCCAAAGTAAATTTACGTTGTAAATCAGATATTTAAATATGGTGCCTGCTCACGAGCACAGCAGATGCCATAGCCACCGTGTGCCTGCTGTTTTAAACAATAGACATCTGGGGCTAATGTATGACCACGGCATTTGGGAGCTAAAGAACCCGGAAGTGCTAGTTCCCGAGCATTCAACGTTTCCCCCAAGCGGGGATTAAGGGAACCGGACGGTGATCGCAGCAGCATCGATCCTCCTAAATGATCTGACGCTGCCACATATAAGTTCCAAGGAGAACTATTAAAAAGTGCAACTAAAACAAAAAAGTTGTTAAAATATTGAAAATATAAAAAAATTCAAATCACCCCTCCTTTCCCCAAAATTAAAAAAAAATAAACACACAATTAAAAAGTAAATATCATGTAGGCATCGCCACGTGCAAACTCACATATGCTATAAAAATCTAAAAATATCTATACCATACGATGAATGGTGTGATGGAAAAAAATCATCAAAATAACCATTTCACTATTTTTTTTGCATTTCACCTCCTCAAAAAAAATGTAATAAAAAGCGACAAAAAGTCATACACAATCCAAAATGGTATCAATAAAAACTACAAATCGTCCCTCAAAAAAATGAACCCCCGCACAGCTCTGTGCACATAACAATAAAAGTTATGGGGGTCTTAATGTGGGAGATGCAAAGAAGAAATTTTTTTCCAAAGTTTTTTTTTTTTTTTTCAATATTAAAACGCAAGAAAAACTACATAAATATAAATGTGGTATCATTGTAATTTTACTGACACAGAGAATGAAAGGAACAGGTTAGAAAGGAACAGTTTTACCACATAGGAAATGCTGTAAAAACAAAAAACATATAACTGTGCCAGAATTTGTTATTTTTTTTTATTTTTTTTATAATTCTACCCCATTTAAAATTGTATGAAATAGTAAATTATGTCATTAGAAAGTACAACTTGTCCCGCAAAACACAAGCTCTTATTTGGCTATGTGAATGGAAAAATACAAAACTTATGGCTCTGAGAAGGCTGGGATTAAAAAAATGAAAACAAAAAAATGGAAAATGGCCCTGGTTAAAGGGGTTGACTCATCTCACCATTAATGAGGTGTCCCAACCACTTCCCAGCTGGGAAACAGCAGAACTACCTGGGGCTTGCTGTTTCAGTAGCTTACATTGCAGTGCATGGATGCTACAGAAATACTGTAGCACAGCAAGCTATGCTCTTACCAAGTTAGTGAACCAGCAAAGCCTGCTGTGCTATATTGTTTCCATAGCTCCCATGCACCACGATAGGAGCTACTGAAACAGAAAGTGCTGGGTTGCTCAGCTGTTTCCCTTCTACCTAGTGGTCAGACCTTGGTAATGGCGAGGTGGGGCCACCCCTTTAAGTCTCATACATTTGCCAAGAGGAAATCTCAAATTTGGAATATCAAATCATCATTAAATCAGCCAGAGGAGTTTGCTTATTCCTATTCCTAATGACCTACAGTAGGATTGACTGCATATTCACATGATATTTATTCAATCTCTATAGAGATCTACAGTAGCAGACTAATAATATAATTTATAGTTGCTCATTGAATGTAATTTACAGTAGCTCATTGGCACTGCTTAGTTAATTGCAATAAATCAGTAATCTCATATCTAATATATAAATCTGAGTGTATGTATATATGTATGTATGTATGTATGTCCGCTAAAGGAATCTGCTCCATCGCATTTACAATCACGAAATTTGGCACACGGGTACATTAGTTGTCTGGGAAGGTTTTAGACCAGGTCTCAGCTCTCTGGGACATACTGTTCCTGAGATATTCCCAAGAAATGCATTTGCCAATAGAAGCCTGGTCACATGACCCTTCTCAGCCAATAGAAGCTCGCTGGCAGTTTGCCTTCACACACACAGTTTTACTCCAGGTAAGCATAACAACCCAGCCTTGTTTCTTCACTGCTGTTGATGAGCTTTAAATGAAATCTGTCACCAGGATAAATCAACTTCTGTCAGCTGCAGACGTGGGAGGGACGGTGATTTTCTCTGTGGAGCTCACTCTCAGACAGGACAGTGCTGCTGTCTTAGGGTGAGCTGTTAATAAGACCACACCCCTACCCAGTTATGCCACGCCTACTCCCAATCCCACTGCTGCTCAGCCGGCAGTGATCGGAACAAGGTACCTGCTGAAATCATTCAGCAGGTACCTTGTTACAATGCCCAGATGGATCCTGTGACCCCCCATATCGGCGATTGCTGCAAACCGCAGGTCAATTCAGACCTGCGGTTTGCAGCGCTTTGTGCCATCTCGGATCCCCGCGGTCTGTGATCGTGGGCATCAGAGACTAAATGCCCGCAAAGTGTTAATTTTTAACCCTCTTGCAGCCCCCAATCATATTTTGGCTGCGGGCGGTGCAGGGGGGGTGGTTGCGGGCGGCCTCATCTGTATTCTTCCCTGGTGTTTAGTGGTTTTAGCAAAGTGTCAGCACATTGCTGACACTTTGCTAGAAAAAATGCTGGCATCTGTGCTGCAGATGTCAGCAGTTTTAACCCCTTCCATGCCGCCTTCCATACGGACCGCTATATGCAAGGGGTTAACAGGGAGGGAGCTCTCCCTGTGCCTTTGCAGCCCCCCGACAGGATGGGATCGCAGAGGGAGAGAGCCCCCCTCCCTCCCCATCACTCGCTGCTGACAGCAGCGGGTGATAGTTACCATGTCAGCAGGACGCTTTCAGAGGCGTCCTGCTTGCCATTGTACTTTAAGTCTAATCAGACTTCTGCTAAGTCTGCTTAGACTAAGTAAAGTAAAAAAAAATGCACTGTCACCTTACATCACAAAAAGTGTAATAAAAAGCGACCAAAAAGGTGTATGCCTTTCAAAATAGTAGCAATCAGACCGCCATCTCATCCTGCAAAAAATGAGCCCCTACATAGGACAATCGCCCAAAAAAATAAAAAAATATGGCTCTCAGACTATAGAGACACTAAAACATTATTTTTTTTTTCTAAAATGCTGTTATAGTTTTAAAGTAAAATAAATTTAAAAAAAGTGTACATACTAAATATCGCCGCGTCCGTAAGAATCTGCTCTATAATAATATCACATGATCTAACCCCTCAGGTAAATACCGTAAAAAAATAAAATAAATTAAAACAATGTAAAAGAAAACATTTTTGTCACCTCACATCTCAAAAAATGTTATAGCAAGCGATCAAAAAGTTATATGCACCCAAAAATAGTGCCTATCAGTCATCTCATCCCGCAAAAAATGATACCCTACATAAGACTATCGCCCAAAAAACAAAAAAAATATGGCTCCCAGACTATGGAGACATTAAAACATGATTTTTTTTGTTTCAAAAATAATATTATTGTGTAAAACTTAAATAAATATAAAAAAAGTATACATATTAGGTATCACCGCGTCCGTGACACTATAAAAATAACACATGAACTAACCCCTCAGGTGAACACAGAAATAAAATAAATATAAATACCGTGTCAAAAGTCATTTTTGTCACCTTACATGACAAAAAGTGTAATAGCAAGCGACCAAAATGTCATATGCACCCCAAGACAGTGCCAATCAAACTGTCCTCTCATCCCTCAAAAAATGAGCCCCTACATAAGACAGTCGCCCAAAAAATAAAAATTAACAATATGGCTTTCAGAATGTGGAGACACTAAAAATATTTTTTTTTTCAAAAATGCTTTGTTATGAAAAACTGAAACAAAAAAACCCAAAAGTAGTCATATTTGGTATTGTCGCGTCCGTAACAACCTGCTCTATAGAAATACCTAAAGGGTTAACAAAGTTTGTAAAACCGGTTTTGAATACCTTGAGGGGTGTAGTTTGTTAGATTGAGTCACTTTTATGGAGTTTCTACTCTAGGGGAACATCAGGGGGGCTTCAAATGGGACATGGTGTCAAAAATCCAGTCCAGCAAAATCCGCCTTCCAAAAACCATATGGCGTTCTCTTCATTCTGCACCCTGCCGTTTGGCCATACAACATTTTAAGGCCACATATAGGGTGTTTCTGCAAACTGCATAATCAGGGCAATAAATATTGAGTTTTGTTTGGCTGTTAACCTTTGCTTTTTTACTGTAAAAAATGGATTAAAATGGAAAATGATCAAAAAAAAAAAAAATAAATCGAAATTCTGAATTTTTTTCTCCATTTGCCATTAACTCTTGTGGAAAACCTAAAGGATTAACAGCATTTGTAAAATCAGTTTTGAATACCTTGAGGGGTGTAGTTTCTAGAATGGGGTCATTTTTGGGTGGTTTCAATTATGTAAGCCTCACAAAGTGACTTCAGACCTGAACTGGTCCCTAAAAAGTGGGTTTTGGAAAATGTCTGAAAAGTTCAAGATTTGCTTCTAAACTTCTAAGCTTTGTAACATCCCCAGAAAATAAAATAGCATTCCCAAAATGATCGATACATGAAGTAGACATATGGGTAATGTAAATCAATAACTTTTTTTGGTGGTAATACTATGTATTATACAAGTAGAAAAATTGAAAATTGTAAAATTGCTAATTTTTCAAAATTTGTAGTACATTTGGTATTTTTTTATAATTAAAAATGAAATTTTTTGACTTCATTTTACCACTTTCATGAAGTACACTATGTGACGAAAAAACATTCTCAAAATGGCCTGGATAAGTAAAAGCGTTTAAAAGTTATCACCACATAAAGTGACACTGGTCAGATTTGCAAAAACTGGTGGGTCCTTAGGGTGAAATAGGGCTGAGTCCTTAAGGGGTTAAAAATCTACTTCTGTCACCTACAGGGGTGGGAGTGAGGGTGACTTTCTCCTTGCAGCTCACGCTCAGACAGCACAGTGCTGCTGTCTGAGAGTGAGCTGTTCAAAAGGACATCCGGACTGTCCAGCCTAAAACTGGACCTCTGGCCACCCTAGAGGCAGGCTGCTGTGGAAGTCACGGTTAAGGGAATGGTCCATTATGGAGGTCAGTGTTAAGGGGCAGATTGCTGTAAAGGGCACTGTTAAGGGGGATTGCCCCTGTGGAGGTCACTGTCAAGGGGGTGGTGTGCTGTGAAACTCACTGTTAAAGGGGAAGGCTGCTGTAAAGGTCAAAGTTAAGGGGGTGAGCTGCTGTGGATGTCCCATTTTAAGAGTCGGGTCAATGTGGGGGGTCACTGTTAAGGGGCGGGGTGCTGTAGATGTCACAGTTATAGTGGATTCTGTCGATGTCTTTTAACGACACACACAAACATTAAATAGATAAATATACCCGGGCGAAGCTGGGTCCTTCAGCTAGTATATTTAAAGATGAGTTTCTGTCTGTCTGTTCTTTATGCGCAACCAAACGACGGGACCGATCTTCACCAACTTTGGCACACAGGTACATTAAGTGTCTGGTTTCAGACTGGGTTTCAGCTCTCTAGGACGTACCATTCCTAAGATATTCCCAAAACAGGACATGCATTAGCCAATACAAGTCTGTAACTCTTTCCCTTTATATCGCAACTGCCATACACATGGTCACATGTCCCTTATCAGCCAATAGAAGCTCTCAGGCCTTTAGTCTCCATATACACACACTTTTACTCCAGGTTTCCATAACAACCCAGACATTTTTCTTCACTGCTGTAGGCCAGCTTTAGACTAGGGCTACACGATGACATGTGTCGCATGACAATTTTTATAATGATAGTCTATGGGGTTGCACTGCAACATGTGACATGCTGCGACTGCTACACAGCTCAGCAGACAGTATCATACAATAGACTTAGATACACAACAGATAGTATCAGTGTCACGATGGGGAGTGGGAGAAACCCGCTACCGTACAATGTCAGAAAACTGGGGTGCAATAAGCCCGGAAACTGGGAAAAGGGAGCTTGTCACCTTCTATGGCATCCCTGATCCTAGCCCTTACCTCCTCACTGTATGAGCGGACCTGGATGGTATGGCGGCTCATTCCCAGGAAACCTAGGACCCTGAGTCGCCCTGAAAATCCCTCACAAAGGAGCAGGGGTGAGACGACCCATGCTTCCAATACACGGATGCACAGGAGTCTCCACCGGCCTAGCTGCAGTGAAAGAGGAAGCTGTATACATAAACTGGAATGGCAGGTAAGCACACAATACAACACACTTACCTGCCGTTGACACCACGCCTGGAACCCGTGCATAACTACTGGAGCCCACACACCAAACAGGACAACTTATCCAGCACACCAGTTACTGCCTGGACCCCCCATGCAGAAAGATGCATGGCCGCCCCAGGCAGCGGTGCATACAGGTTTGTGGTTCACCCCTCCGGGAAACCATAGAGCCCATTTCCGCAGGCTTAGTTTCTCCCCAGTCGTCTAAGACATTGTAACGTGGGGGCTTTCCCCCACTCCCCCACCGTGACAGTATGTAAAACTAAGGCTCCTTGGTTTATTCTCCTGCGGAGGTGGGTGCAGAATGGATCGTCTCACTTTTTTGGGCATTCGTGCTTGTCCTCGTGAGGGAAGGTGGAAGGGGCGTTACCATTTACGGAGCGTTTCTTGGTAACTGGTTGTTGCCATTGTTGTGAACCTTTACCTTTGTTGGTGTGTCCCTTCTTCCTTTCTCAGTGGTTCCTTTCTCTTGTGCCATGTGCTGGCTGCATTCCTTTGGTGTACTGTCTGTGTGCTGGTTGGGGAATGCTTGCTGGCAGCAGCCCTGAATGTGAATTGTGTCTGAGAGGGACGCAGTGTTTAGTACGATTCCTCCTGACTGTTTGAAGGCTGGCTGTCAGGGGCCTAGTTTATTGTCCTTGGGTGCTGGCGGCAGTTTTGAGGGTCGTGCTGACACCGATTCAGCATATTTTTCCCCTTGGTTTTGGTTGTGCTACCTTTTTTCCACATTATTTTGGGTGGGTCTTTGAGGGGAGTGAGTGTCATGGCTTGGTGTTGTTTGCCGTGACACTTTCGCCGCACATGCTGGTTGCCGATGGCAACGTGTTGCTGTTATGCATGTGTGTGTTTTCCCTTTAAGGCTGTGTTCCTTCCCTTTCCAGTGTGCACAGGGTTAAGGTGTGAGCTAGGTTATGCTGGGTGAGGTCTCAGGTCTCTTTATATGCTGTTGCTGTGAGACTGAGATTGTTGTTTTGTCTGCCTTTTGGTGAGAAGGAGCTTGCTCCTTTCTTGGATGCAAACTGAGAGCCATCCTAGTTTGATATCAATGCCATCTGCAATATCATCCCTTTATCTCCTCCTTGTCTTTTCCCTACCTTATCTGTTGTTATTTTTGGTGTGGGTTTGATTTGGAGATTTGTTGTACGTCTAGTTTGTTGTTACATGTCTGATCTGTTTGTTGTTGTTCAGCAGATATGCTAGACATTCCTTTTTCGGCCTGCGGAAGTGAGCTTGATGGTTTCCCAGAGGGTTGAACCCTGTATGTAGCGGTGCCTGGGGCCGCCGTGCATCTTTCTGCATGGGGGTCCAGGCAGTAACTGGTGTGCTGGATTCCTGTATGTGTGTTGTTGGTACGGTGTCCTGTTTGGTGTGTGGGCTCCAGTACTTATGCACGGGTTCCAGGCGTGGTGTCCACGGCAGGTAAGTGTGTTGTATTGTGTGCTTACCTGCCGTCCCAGTTTATGAATACAGCTTCCTCTGTCTCTGCAGCTAGGCTGGTGGAGACTCCTGTGCATCCGTGTATTGGAAGCATGGGTCGTCTCACCCCTGCTCCTTTGTGAGGGATTTTCAGAGCGACTCAGGGTTCTAGGTTTTCTGGGTATGAGCCGTCCTACCATCCAGGTCCGCTCATACGGTGAGGAGGTAACGGCTAGGATCAGGGATGCTATATGAGGTGACCAGCTCCCTTTTCCCAGTGTCTGGGTTTAGTTGCTCTGCAGTCTTCTAAGATATTGTGTTCCACACGCACTCTGCTAGGAAAAGCGTGCCCAGCTGAGAGTATAGACAGAAAAAATACTGGTGGAACGCAGATGCGTTCCACCATTGTGGCATCGCACAAAGCTGCTTTAAGTGTTTACATATTCCTACATCAACAAACGAAGGCCATAAGGTAACCTACCTACTTGAATTTTAATGGATTATGGTTAATTATATTTGTGGTCGGATCGGCTATCAGAAAGGTGTACCCAACCTATCTAACCCTATCTACAACAAGCAGTAGAATTGTGCCATAACTGCTGCGGTAGGGCAGCCTAAAGGGGGCCACCCTAATATGAAGTGACTGTAAGATGGTGTGGGTGGGTAGGTGAAATTAGCTGAATCGGCATCAGCCTGGGCCCACAGGTGCCTATAAATAGCCTTGTAATCAGCCTCCCCTCCCACAAATACAGCAAAGGTCTTTGCTTAACACTTGTGGTCGGATCGGCTATCAGAAAGGTGTACCTAACCTATCTAACCCTATCTACAACAAGCAGTAGAATTGTGCCATAACTGCTGCGGTAGGGCAGCCTAAATGGGCCAAAAAGAGCAGACCTTAGAGCAAAACATATACATACCATTACGACACCCGCTTTGAACGCAAAAGACACTACACGATGAAGGTGCGGAATATACCGTACATGTCACAGAGACTTCTATGTACCTTACCTCTGTCACGTGCGCCGGCATGTCATTCTTGGAGGTAGCTAAAGTTGATGCTTTTGAAAGAGTGGTCGGTAATCAGAAACGATTTACTTCTATGTTGACCAACATATGAACATATTATGAGAAGGTCTGAATCCTGAGAGCTGCAGACTGAAACAACAATGGTGAATCTGATAGAAGGGCCTAAATGAAGTCCAACCATTCGCCAAGTGCCCTGCTCGGGCACTAACTGTTACTGGTTGCAAAATACTTCACCTATACTTATTCCCCAGGCCACCGCTTTAATTATTATTATTATTTTTAAAGGACCCAAAAGTTATAAGATGGCGGATGCCGTCTAGCTCTAGTAATGGATTTAGTGAAATGTGTAGACTCACCAGGCCTGGGGAACCATAAGCACGAATACATGGCTAGTCCAATTAACAAGCAAATGTTGCCTGTAATGAGGACAGAAAATGTACCCACCATACTAGCAGTTGTGACAGGAAATAAGCTTAAGGTCGTGATAAACTATGCATGCTGCGCCTGTAGTAGTGATAGAACTTGTCGTGTCCGTAGACGTGACAGACTACGTATACTGTGCCTTATCATTGTACCTCCTACTGGAAGATGGACCGGCGCCCAGGAACAAGGTGCGAGACCAACACCCTCAGCCCGAGCTTGAAGATGAAGTAAGCATGTCTGTAATGAAGACATAAAGTACACCCAATGCCTGTCGCTATGACAGGACAAGCTTAAGGTCATGATAGACTACGTATGCTGCACCTGTAGTCGCGCTAGGACTTATCGTGTCATTAAACGTGACATACTTCGTAAATCGCCTGTAGTCGTGACAGGACTTATTAGTCTGTAGTCGTGACAGACTTCGTAAATCGCCTGTAGCCGTGACAGGACTTATTAGTCTGTAGTCGTGACAGACTTCGTAATTCGCCTGTAGTGGTGAGACAGGACTTATTAGTCTGTAGACGTGACAGACTTCGTAAATCGCCTGTAGTCGTGACAGGACTTATTAGTCTGTAGTCGTGACAGACTTCGTAAATCGCCTGTAGTGGTGAGACAGGACTTATTAGTCTGTAGACGTGGCAAACTTCGTAAATCACCTGTAGTGGTGAGAGGACTCCCTGTGGACGAAACTGATGTCATAGTATATATATATATTTTTTTATCATTATTATTATTATTTTTTTTTATTATTAAAAGTTTTTTTTTCCCTGAACAACCCTTTGAGAGCTGAAATTTGAGAAACGCAAAAAAATGAGACCACAGGGTCAGCTTGCTGGGAGAATGGGTCTATAATGCAAGGACGAGCAAGAGAAAAGTAACAGCGGGGAGCGAGGGAAGCAAGAACCTAGAGAGGGTAAATGGGAGAAAAATGCGAACCCAGGAGAAGGTGATGTCCGAAAAAAGAAGTCTTGAGATGACTGCTTGAAAATTAAACAATGAAAACACAACAACCTACAACAGTAATGTGAGTTAGATTCTAATGGCAAAAGCCACGCATGCGAGCCTCCACAAGAAGAATTGTATTGCGAGCCACAGCTGACCGAGCCATGCGAGCGGGCCTGAAGGCAGAAATAGACATGGAACCTACTGTGGCGGGACCACCGCAGCCGACCTCGAATGGCGGAGTTGTGTGTGTAAAATGTAAACTGAGAAGCCATGCGTGAGAGACTAATGGCGGAGCCAAGCGCGAGAGAGACTAATGGTGGAGCCCAGCGCGAGAGAGACTAATGGCGGAGCCAAGCGTGAGAGAGACTACGACTAGCATTACAGTTCGCTAAGAGAAGACCCTAATCGTGACAAACGAGTGAACAACTTGTGAAACATAGTAGGAAACTTACTCCTATTAGCCCACTGACCGCTGAGGGACTGTATGGTGAGCTGGGGCAGGAGAGCAGTCTGAGTGAATGCAAACCAGGACTAAAGAACAGCACCCAAAATTTTTTTTATTTTTTTTTCCTTCCACCGAAGTGAAACAGAAAAGTAGGCCTATGGAATGTAACCACCAGCGAGGAAAGAAACGTAAACCTGAAAGAAAGCGGTATCAGAGCAGTGTGCTGACTGCCCTAGTGAAAATACTGAGTAACCATGATGTAGCAATGAAAGAGAAAATGCAGCTTTAAGTGGAAGCAGAATATAACATCTGGTGTAAGAACAGGTGGGTAAATGCAGCTCTGGATGTGAGTGGTGCCTAAAAACATGGTATGGGCCCAGCTCTGAGCATGAAGAGCAATGTATAACGCAGCTGTATGAATGCAATCTGAAGTGAGCAGAGTATTATTGTGATGCAACAGCAAACGCATGAACGCAGCTCTAGTAGTGAATAGAGTATAGGACAAAATGTAAATGCAGACACATGGACGTAGCTTTTGAAGGTAACGAACTTAACCATGATCATTCGACCATAAGCGCCCAACCTCCTTCGTCCCAGAGCGCTACAAGTCACTAACCGTGTAACCAAGTCCGATCCTACCGTGAATGCCAGCACTCGCCTGGCACCTTCTGCCATTACCTAGGCGTGAACAAACCTCCACATAATGCTGCAGGTTTTTTTTTTTTAACTGGGTCACCACAACACCACCTAAGAAAATATAAACGTGTTTGAACATAACCCTGATGCAACGCCAATTAATCAACATGTAGTGCACTTATAAACCTAGCACAGAACCGCTGACACATGCGTGCCCATAGCATACAGTTTATAGATTAAACACACTTACATACAAGAGCATCAGAACTCAAATACCGGCGCCTTGACCGTTCTGCTTGTGTCCCCATATACAAACCTCTGATATACATTTACCAACAACTTGCATGTCTGGTGTTAACTGCGGATGTCCCCCCACATGTAAAACAGGTAACAGAAAGACACGCATTTTTTTTTTTTTTCTCTATGAAACAGATATCAGAAAACATGCGACTATACCTACTCTAGGTGCATGCTACACCAATAACTATATGCAATAGCCCCCAACAAGCCCCTAAACAGCAAAATACTAACAGTCACTTGACCGTTAGCACCCCACTCTGCTTTGACCCAGAGAACTGCGAATCGCATACCGCACTGTGGGTTCTGTACCCACAAGTGCAATTCTACAGCGTTTTTTTTTTTTTAATCGACCATTGATACACAAAACACAGCGTCCATAGTTTGAGCTAACTAACAACCATCGCTAGACCATTTAGCGCCCAAACTCTGCCTCATCCCAGAGTGCTACATGTCGCAGACCACAGCGTGGGTCCCGTGCAAACCACTCCGATCCTACCATGAATACCAGCGCTCTCCTGAGACATTCTGCCATCGCCCAGCCGTGAGGAGTCTCTACACCATGCTGCTGTATCCTAGAGCTGACCCAGAAGTAGTGAAATCAGCTGAATCGGCGTCAGCCTGGGCCCACAGGTGCCTACTGTATAAATAGCCTTGTAATCAGCCTCCCCTCCCACAAATACAGCAAAGGTCTTTGCTTAACACGTATATTATGGTAACAAAATGATGTTATACTTAAGTTTTGCAACACGCCCCCTGACCCAATATGGGGAGGGGACAATATGGTGACACAATTTATACCTGCACTTGGTCATGTATATGTATGCTTAAAAAAGGCTAATGTGATAGCCGAAACGTAGCATCCGGATTCAACACAATCGCATTGGACCTGTTGTCTCCGATTTTTTTTATTTTTACCCGAACTGTTATGGGGGTGGTCTGTGTCTGACACTGTTATGGGGGTGGTCTGTGGCTAACACTGTTATGGGGGTGGTCTGTGGCTGACACTGTTATGGGGATATGTGGCTGACACTGTTATGTGGGGGTCTGTGGCTGACACTGTTATGTGGGAGTCTGTGGCTGACACTGTTATGTGGGGGTCTTTGGCTGACACTGTTATGTGGGAGTCTGTGGCTGACACTGTTATGTGGGGGTCTGTGGCTGACACTGTTATGTGGGGGTCTGTGGCTGACACTGTTATGTGGGGGTCTGTGGCTGACACTGTTATGTGGGGGTCTGTGGCTGACACTGTTATGTGGGGGTCTGTGGCTGACACTGTTATGTGGGGGTCTGTGGCTGACACTGTTATGGTGGGGTCTGTGGCTGACACTGTTATGGTGGGGTCTGTGGCTGACACTGTTATGGGGGTCTGTGGCTGACGCTGTAATGGGAGTATCTGTAGATGACACATATGTAGCATCGTATGCTATGTTTCATCCACAGATTCCCCCATAAGAGTGTCGCTGTTTATTGTAAATGTAATGGCAGCAGGGCCCGATGCACTCACTGTATTGCATCGGGCCCCGCTCAGAGTTATAACGGAAAATAATAGTATTAGCAGATCTCATGGTATATTCTAACATAGAGGCATTCCCATGGTGATGGGGACGCCTGAAGTTAAAATGTACCATTGGATCGGAGTTTTCTCCAATCCGATGGTATATTTTAACTTTAAGCGTCCCCATCACCATGGGAACGCCTCTATGTTAGAATATTCCATCGGATCTGAGTTAGATCGTGAAAACTCAGATCCGACAGTATATTCTAACACAGAGGCGTTCCCGTAGTGATGGGGACGCTTCAAGTTAAAACATACTGAGATGTCTGTACAGACCGCCCCCCTGCTGCCTGGCAGCATCTAGTCTCTTACATGGGGCTGTGATCCGCACAATTAACCCCTCAGATGCCACACCTGAGTGGTTAATTGTGGGGATTAAAACCCCCTGTAAGAGATCAGATGCTGTCAGGCAGCAGGGGGCCAGACCCCCCTCCCCAATATTAAAATCATTGGTGGCCAGTGTGCAGCCTCCCCCCCCCCCTAATTAAAATCATTGGTGGCAGTGGCCACAGGTTAACACCCGCCCCTCCCCCCATCATTGGTGGTAGCAGAGCGGCAGTTCCGATCGGAGTCCCAGTTTAATCGCTGGGGTTCCGATTGGTTACCATGGCAGCCAGGACACTACTGAAGTCCTAGCTGCCATGGTCACTTAGCAGCGTTATACTTTCCTGTGCTGTCTATGTCCGCCCGGAGCTCCTTCTGCTGGTAAGTGACAGGTCTGTGCGGCGCATTGCTTATAGCACAGACCCGTCACTTACCAGCAGAAGGAGCGCCGGGCGGACACAGACAGCGCAGGTAAGTATAACGATACAAGGTCTGAGACGACTATCCTTCTTCTTAACAAAGAAAAACCCCGCCCCATCAGAGAGACAGAGGGTCTAATGTGCCCCTTAATAAGACTCTCTTTAATATAATCCTCCATGGCCTTGCATTCGGGCTTAGAAAGATTATAGATGCGTCACTTAGGAAACCTGGCACCCTCTACTAATACTATGGCGCAATCTTAAGGTCTATGAGGTAGTAGAGCCTCCGGAGTCGATGATGAGAACACATTTGTATATTCCTTAATGACTGTGGGTATTATATCGGTTTATACTGAGACCCCAACCTGTACAACAAATAAGCATGAGTTGCACATAGGTCCCCATCTCACCAACTCCCCTCTGGTCCAATCAATAGTGGGGTTGTGTAATTGGAGCCAGGGCATCCCCTGTACCACCTTCACCGGAAAGTTCTCCAGGACTAACAGGGAGCATTTCTCAGAGTGACACACCCCCACAGTTAAAGAAATCTCTGAGGTACACAACCTCACCGTACCACCCACCAGGGGGATGGAGTCGATAGCCATGATGTGGATAGGTGTAGGTAGAATAAAAATTGAAATACCCTGTCTTATGGCATACCCATGATCAATAAAGCTGGCCGCTGAGCCAAAGTCAATAAAGGCCTTACCCGACCACTTGTTAAGACCCAGAGATATCGTTATGGGTACTAAAAGCTTACTCTTTGTAATATCAGGGTGTACCTGGTCTTTTGGTTGCCTTGCCTTGGGGGATTTGACAGAGAGGATCTTCTTAGGGCACTGGTTACTCCAATGGTCAGGATCTCCACAGTAAAAACAGACTCCACGTCTGCGGCGCTGATCCCCCCGGGTCATGCCAACCTGCATGGGTTCTTCGGAAGAGACCTCAGCTCCGCTCCACTCCTGGAACAGACCTCAGGCTGGACCACCACCTGAGAAGAGAACCGTCGTTCCTGTCGTCTCTCTCTAACCCGTCGGTCGAGTCGAACAGCTAGGGTCATTGTCTCCTCTAGAGTCTCTGGAAGCTGATAACTTACTAGAAGGTCTTTCAGGTTATCGGACAGACCTGACCTGAACTGACTCTTAAGGGCTGGTTCATTCCAACCTGAGGGAACACACCACTTTCTAAATTGGGTGCAATACTCCTCCGCGGGTTGATCGCCCTGAACTAGTGCCTTAAGAGCGGTGTCGGCTACCGGGGCCTTGTCCGGCTCATCATACAGGGTACCCAGGGCCTGAAAAAAAACCTCTATAGAAGTTAAACAACTGGTGTCAGCCGGTAAAGAGAAAGCCCACTCATGGGGATCCCCCTGTAATCGGGAAATGACTATGCCCACGCACTGACTCTCAGAGCCAGAGGACAAGGGGTGCAATCTAAAATAAGGTTTGCAATTCTCCTTAAAAGAATGAAACTTCCTCCGGTCTCCAGAGAAGGGATCCGGAAGCTTAATCTGCGGCTACATGTGCGGACTGGAGGCGCGGGGAGTGGAAGAGCCTTGTATTAACTCAAGGGAATGGAGTTTCTACCCTTGCTCCTGCACCATCTGCGTCACGTTAGAAACGTGCACTGTCAGGGTCATCAGAGGATTCATGATATATATAAAAATAAATTTCTGTCTAGACGTCTAGATGTTCTTTATGTGCGACCAAATGACTGGACCGATCTTCGCCAAATTTTGCACACGGGTACATCAGGTGTCCGGGAAGGTTTTAGACCAGGTCTCAGCTCTCTAGGACTTACCGTTCCTGAGATATTCCCAAAAAATGGCCTGCATTATATTCAAAACAAGCCTGCTAGCCTTTCACTTAAATCCAAACTGTCATTTACTGCTCGCTGCCAGTTCGGTAACCATAACAACCCCCAGCCATGTTCACTGCTGTAGATGAGATGCGGAAATCTGTCACCAGGATAATCACTGTAAAAGTAAAGCCATGGCCTAATAGCACTTAGTATCTTATTTCCTGAGGTTTCCATAACAACTGTGGATGACACTGTTAAGGGAGCGGAATGCTATGGAAGTCACAGTTCAGGGGGAAAGAAGGGTGGCTATTCAAGTCACACTTAAAACCCCGCCCCAGGTCCAGATAAGCCACACCTCTGATTCAGTTAGGTCATGCCCCCTCCCCTCCTGAGGTGGGAGGGACGGTGATTTTCTCCCTGCAGCTCACATTCAGACAGAACGGTGCTGCTGTCTTAGAGTGAGCTGTTTAAAAGGACACGCCCCGATCCTGTTAGGCCACGCCCCCTCCCACTAAGCTAACAGGGATTGAAAAAAATAAAGTTAAAAATCAACATTTAGGTCCGCTAAGCCACACCCCCAATATGTTTAGGACACACACCCTCCCCCTCTGCAGCCAATGAGTATTGACCAAATGAAGTTAAAAATCAACTTCTATCAGCTGCAGAGGTGGGAGGGACGGTGACTTTCTCTTTGCAGCTCACACTCAGAGAGGACAGTGTTTCTGTCTTAGATTGAGATGTTCAAAAGGACATGCCCAATCCAGTTAGGCCTTGACCCATCCAACTCAGCCAACAGGGATTGAAAAAAAAGTTAAAAATCAACTACTAGGTACACAGCTCAGCAGACAGGATATGATTAGATACACAGCTCAGCAGACAGTATCACACAGGATAGAATATTAGATACACCCTCAGCAGACAGTATCACACAGGATAGAATATTAGATACACGCTCAGCAGACAGTATCACACAGGATAGAATATTAGATACACGCTCAGCAGACAGTATCACACAGGATAGAATATTAGATACACCCTCAGCAGACAGTATCACACAGGATAGAATATTAGATACACGCTCAGCAGACAGTATCACACAGGATAGAATTAGATGCACAGTTTACCAGACGATATCATACAACATAAGATTAGTACACAGCTCAGCAGATAGTACCACACAGGCTAGGATTAGATACACAGTTCAGCAGACAGTATCACACAGGATAGAATATTAGATACACCCTCAGCAGACAGTATCACACAGGATAGAATATTAGATACACGCTCAGCAGACAGTATCACACAGGATAGAATATTAGATACACGCTCAGCAGACAGTATCACACAGGATAGAATATTAGAAACACGCTCAACAGACAGTATCATACAGGATAGGATTAGATACACAGTTCAGCAGACGGTATCATGCAACATAAGATTAGATACACAGCTCAGCAGATAGTATCATACAGGACAGGATTAGATACACAGCTCAGCAGATAGTATCACACAGGCTAGGATTAGATACACAGTTTAGCAGACAGTATCACAGAAGATAGGATTAGATACACGGCTTAGCAGACGGTATCACACAGGATAGGATTAGATACACAGTTCAGCAGACAGTGGGCGGGGTGATGTAGAGGTCACTGTTATGGGGGATACTGTTGATATCTTTTTACGACACACGGAAACATGAAATGAAATTGATGAAATATACCCGTGCAAAGCCGGGTCCATCTGCTAGTCTCTTATATATATATAAATAAGTTTCTGTCTGTCTGTCTGTCTGACTAGACGTTCTTCATGCGCAACCAAACAACTGGACCGATCTTCACCAAATTTGGCACACAGGTGTCCAGGAAGGTTTTAGACCGGTTCTCAGCTCTCTAGGACGTACCGTTCCTGAAATATTCCCAAAAAATTACCTGCATTAGCCAATAGAAGCTAACAAGCCTTTCACTTAAATCTGAAATGCCATTTACACTGTCACATGTCCCTTATTAGCCAGTAGAAGCTCGCAGGTCCTACTCCAGGTTGCCATAACAACTGATCACATGTTTTAGTAGTTCGCAGGTCCTTAAATATTCATTCATATGACGTATGATGGCACAACTACACTGCTACATGCATGGGGGGGGGGGGGCATGGGCCACTATTAAACGGACGGGCGCATTGAAGTTCACTGTTAAAGGGGCAGGCACTGTGGAGGTCACTGTTAAAGAGGCTGGCACTGTGGAGGTCACTGTTAAAGGGGCAGGCACTGTGGAGGTCAATGTTAAAGGGGCAGGCACTGTGGAGGTCACTGTTAAAGGGGAGGACACTATGAAGGTCACTGTTAAAGGGGCAGCCACTATGAAGGTCACTGTTAAAATGGCAGCCACTATGAAGGTCATTGTTAAATATGTGGTCAAAGTTAAAGGTGCGGGCACCATGGAGGTCAATGTTTTTTAATTGGCGCCCACTATAAAGGTCATTGTTGAAGAGGTGGTCAGTGTTAAAGGGGCGGACACTGCGGAGTTCAGTGTTAAAGGGGCAGGTACTATGGAGGCTACTGTTAAAGGGGCGGGCACTGTGGAGGCCACTATTAAAGGGGCGGGCACTGTAGAGGTCACTGTTAAAGGGACAATCACTGTTAAAGGTGCGGGCATTCTGGAGGTCACATTTAAAGGGGTGGGCACTGTGGAAGTCACTATTAAAGGGGCGGGCACTGTGAAGGTCACTGTTAAAGTGGCAGGCACTGTTAAAGGGGTGGGCACTGTGGAGATCACTGTTAAAGGGTCGGGCATTGTGGAGGCCACTGTTAAAGTATCGGTCACTGTTAAAGGGGTGGACCCTGTGGAGATCACTGTTAAAGGGGCAGGCACTGTGGAGGTCATTGTTAAAGGGGCAGCTACTGTAGGGGTCACTGTTATGGGGGATACTGTTGATATCTTTTTACGACACATGGAAACATGAAATGAAAGATTAAATATACCTGTGCGAAGCTGGGTCCTTCTGCTAGTATATATATAAAAATGAGTTTCTGTCTGTCTGTCTGTTCTTTATGCGTGACTAAACGACTGGACCGGTCTTCACCAAATTTGGCACACAGGTACATCAGGTGTCCGGGTAGGTTTTAGACTGGGTCTTAGCTCTCTAGGACGTACCGTTCCTGAAATATTCCCAAAACATTACCTGCATTAGCCAATAGAGGCCTGAAAGTCTTTCACTTATATCCCAACTGCCATACACATGGTCACATGTCCCTTATCAGCCAATAGAAGCTCACAGGCCCTTTGTCTATGGAGATTACTGTTAAGCGGGAAGGGCATCATAGAAGTCACTGTTAAAGGGGTGGGCACTGTGGAGGTTACTGTTAAGGGGGAGGGCATTGTGGAGATCACTAAGGGGGTGGGTCGCTGTAAAGGTTATTGTTAAGGCAGTGGGGTACTGTGGAAGTCAGTGTTAAAAGGGGCGGCGCTGTGGAGGGGGGTATCAGCATCATGTTGTAGTGTTGTTTTGCTGCAGGAGTGACAGGTGCACTTCACAAAATAGATGGCATCATGAGGAAAGAAGATTATGTGAAAATACTGAAGCAACATCTCAAGACATCAGCCAGGAAGTTTAGGCTTAGGCGGAAATGGGTCTTCCAAATGGACAATGACCGAAGCATACTGCCAAACTGGTTACAAAGTGACTTAAGGATAACAAAGTCAATGTTTTAGAGTGGCCATCACGAAGCCCTGATCTCAATCCTTTTGAAAATTTATGGGCAAAGCTGAAAAGGCAGGTGCGCGCAAGGCGACTAACAAACATGGCTCAGTTACACCAGTTTTGTCAGGAGAAATGGGCCCAAATTCCGACCAACTATTGTGAGAAGCTTGTGGAAGGATATCCAAAATGTTTGACCCAAGTCATACAGTTTAAGGGCAATAGTACCAAATATTAATGAACTGTATGTAACCTTTTTACTTTCCAGAAAGTAATTAGTGTTATTCGAATAGCAAAATTTTTTGGGCAAATATCGCAACTTCGATAATTTGCAAATATTGTGAATATAGCGGTATATATTCACTATTTCGAATATTCGATTATTTTTTTTTTTTCAGCTGTTAATCTTTGTTGCTCTCACTTGTTGTCTTCCCACTTCCCAAAAGATGTTCTTACCTGTCTGGAGGATTCCTGGCTCCCTGCCCGCTCCAGTTAATGCCCGTTGCCGCTTCTGCCGACTTCCCGTATGCATGGGAACGCCTCCATGCTAAAATGTACTGTTGGATGTGAGAATCACGATCTCACAAATTTGATTAAGTTATAATCGCAATGCGGTTAATATAACCTGAATTATTCGCATTGCGATTTTCATTATATTCTAGCAATACAACCATTAGGAACTTAGCTCTAAGATCAATTCGCAATCCGATTATATTTTCGCTTCCCGAATGAAACTTAGAGCTGAGTTGCTAATGGTTGTATTGCTAAAATATAACAATGATTAAGAATATAGTGCTATATTCGTGAATTCGTGATATTCGTCATCTTCGTTATATTCTAGCAATACAACCATTAGGAATGTAGCTCTAAGATCAATTCGCAATGTGATTATATGTTCGCTTCGCGAATGAAACTTAGAGCTGAGTTGCTAATGGTTATATTGCTAGAATCTAACGACGATTGAGAATATAGTGCAATTTTCGTGAATTCGTGATATTCGTCATCTTCGTTATATTCTAGCAATAAAACCATTAGGAACTTAGCTTTAAGCTCAATTCACAATGCAATTATATGTTCGCTTCACGAATGAAACTTAGAGCTGAGTTCATAATGGTCGTTGCTAGAATAAAACGAAGATTGAGAATTTAGTGCTATATTCGTGATATTCGTTATATTCTAGCAATACAACCATTAGGAACCCAGCTCTAAGTTGAATTTGCAATGCGAGTATATGTTCGCATTGCGAATTAAACTTAGAGCTGATTTCCTAATGGTTGTATTGCTAGAATATAACGAAAATTGAGAATATAGCGCTATATTCGTGATATTCGTTATCTTTGTCAATTCTAGCAATACAAGTTACAACCATTAGGAACTCAGCTCTAAGTTTAATTCGCAATGCGAATATAAATTCGCGTAACACACGCAATATATAGAATAATGACAAATATTCTATTTCAACGAATATATGATGAATATTCAATCGAATATTCGCAAAATATTGCAAAATCGAATATGGCACCTCCCGCTCATCACTAAAAGTAATAAAAATGCCTTAAAACATGCTCTCTCTCATTATTCTGGCATTTGTCAAATAATAATAATTATGGTAATCCTAATTGACCAAAAAAAAAAAATGTCTGTTCTTTATGAACAGCCGAACGACTGGACCAATCTGCACCATATTTGCATCATACATGGTCACTAGTGTTGAGCGAGCATGCTCTGCCGAATACCAGTTCGGTCAAAAATCACGATGCTCGGCACATTGCGTTGTTCGACCGAATACCGCATGTGCTCGAGCGCGATGCTCGAGTCTCCTCCCTGCACGTTTATTGCCTGCTATGCAGCCAATAAACGTGCAGGTGAGTACTGCCACTCACTGCAATGCCATAGCCATGCCGTAGCCATGTTGGTTACTGGCATTGTAACATGGTCACTATTGTTTTGTGAGCATGCTCGGCCAAATACCAGTTCGGCTCGAGAATCACAATGCTCGGCACATTGCGTTGTTCGACCGAATACCGCATGTGCTCGAGCGCGATGCTCGAGTCTACTCCCCGCACGTTTGTTGGCTACTGCACAGCCAATAAACATGCAGTTAAGTACTGCCACTCACTGCAATGCCGTAGCCATGTTGGTTACTGGCATTACAGTGATCGTATGGCCAGAATGCGTCATTGGATGCTATAAATCACCCGATGACACGTGTTCGGCTCAGTCTTAGTCAGGGACAGCTGTGCTGTAGAAGTGACAGATAGTGTAGGGAATTTAATTGAATTTTTTTGTTAGGCAAGTCCTTTTTAGCACTAATGTTGTATATGGCAGCAATATATATTTTTAGCGCAACCTGCGCTAAATAGAGTGCAATTGTTTAGCCGCTGCAGACAGCGACATTATCTGTGCTACATCTCCTGTGTAACGTGTGCGCAGCCTAAAAATATCTGTGACATCCAATGTACTTTTTCCATAGACGGTGTCCACTGCGGACAATGACATTACCTGCGTTACATCTCTTGTATAACGTTTTCGCATCCTAAAAATATCTGTGACATCCAGTGTACTTTTTTCGTAGATGCTGCGAACAGAGACATTATGTGTGCTACATCTCCTGTTTAACATATGCACATACTAAAAATAGCCTGTGACATCCAGTGTACTTTTTCCATAGATGCTTCGGACAGTGACATTACCTGCTCTGCATCTCCTGTATGACGTTTCCGCATCCCAAATATCTGTGACATTGACTGTAATTGTTTCTTAGCTGCTGTTGACAGTAGCGCCATTACCTATGGTACCTCTCCTGTATAACGCTTCCGCATCCCAAATATCTGTGACATTGACTTTAAATTTTTTCTTAGCCTCTGGTGACAGCAGCACCATTACGTGTGGTACCTCTCCTGTATAACATTTCCGCATCCTAACTATCACTGACATTGACTGTAATTTTTTCTTAGCTGATGGTGACACCAGCGCCATTACCTATGGTACCTCTCCTGTATAACGTTTCCGCATTCCAAATATCTATGACATTGACTGTAATTTATTTGCGCTTACACAAAACTGCGCTACTGTACGTGTGACATACTTACAAGCAAATATATCATATAATATGATGAAGGCGAGCAGTGAGGGACGGGGAAGTTGCCTTGCTGCTGATGGAGCACGCAGAGGCCGTGCCTGCTGCCAGAGCAAAAGAAACACACTCATCCACGATACCTAGCTTCATGTCCCAGTTTTCAGGGTGGCGCAGAACACCACTCTCAAAGTCAGACCAGTGCGAGCAGGTGGTGGTGGTTAAGCACCACCCTGTCTTCCACAAAGTCCAGTCTCAGTAGCCAAGAGTCTGGTCAACCATGGAGAGTCTTGGCAAACAAGCGATGCCACACTCTGATATTCCGAGTAGCTCTTTTCATCACCATTCCTTAATTTGGTCCTCTCACCAAGCCCGCTTGAAGAGGGACATGAGGAGATCTTGTGCCCTTATTCTCAACTCTGGAGCATCCACAGTCAGAAGTAGATGGTGGTGGGGAACAGCAATGAGTGTTTCACGAGGTTGATGATGAGGATGAGACACAGTTGTTAATAAGTGAGGTTGTTGTGAGGTCCAGAAGTCAGTAGGGTGACCAGAGTAAGGAAGTGGAAGAGGAGGTGGTGCACGATGAAATCACTGACCCAACCTGGGAAGGTGGCAAGCCGAGCAAGGACACCAGTACAGAGGGGGAGGGATCCGCAGCACTGCAACAGGCTGGAAGAGGCAGTGGGGTGGCAAAAGGGAGAAGGCAGGCTACACCAAAAAGGTCAGCAACTGGTTCCCGGAGCAACTCTTTGCGGAAATCTCCCTTGCAAAGGGGTGGGTGTTCCGTAGTCTGACGCTTTTTTTGATGAAAGTGCGGAAAGAATTGTCATTTGCAACCTCTGCCGTACCAAAATGAGCCAGGCCGTGAACACTAGCAACCTCACCAGCACCAGCATGATCCGCCACATTGCATCAAAGCACCTTAATAGGTGGGCCGAACACCTTGGTCCATAATCAGTGTCTGTGGGTCACACCACTGCCTCCTCTTCCCCTGTGTTACGTGCTGGCCAATCCCCTATCCAAGACGCAGGATCGGATGCCTCCTGCCCTGCACCTGAACTTTCACAAGCACCATCAGCTAATAATTTTTTTTAAGATCAGATCAGCAGCAGACATGCAGTTTTCTACCAGACTTCCATACCCAGCCATTTTTCTCCAGTGCTGTAGGTCACCGTTAAAGGGGCAAGGCATTGTGGATGACACTATTAAGGGAGCGGAATGTTGTGGAGGTTACTGTTATGGGGGATAAATGAAACTGTGAAAAATATACCAGTGTGAAGCTGGGTCATACTGTTAGTACTTGATATGACAAATGAGGAAAGTCAGATCTGCCTTATATATATACAGAACTATTTATAAAATACATATTTTATACGTACTCATTGACAAGAAAATAACTCACCCAGATAGAAATGTTCAATTGCTGCAAAACTTGGCATGCAGTTACGTCTCAGGCAAATATGTAATTGATCATAGGTGTGGTTTGGAGACACTGGGTCTTGCCTTCGGGCACACTCCTGTTCTTGCAGTCCTCCTGTTTGATGGCGGTTAAGGTAGCCTAGTTGTTGACAGTTTTACAGTGCAAGGCAGGGTCTCTGTTGTCGTGATGCCAGCACCTTGCAGTGCAAATGTAGTGCACAAATAATGAGTCTAAGTTAACAGCGAATGATTCTTTACTGAAGTTTCAGGTTCAGGTGGATTAACTTTTTCCAGACATACACCGTACATGTAGGGTGGATGTTGGGTCTTTAAAGATAGATCCCACTCCAGAGTGGAGCGATCGCTATAGAGGCCAGGTGCCTGCTGTTTAGTACAGCAGACACCCGCGGCTAATGTCTGCTATTGTCGTTAATGTTGACCGCAGACATTTAACCCCTCAGATGCTCTGGTCAAATGTAACCATGGCATCTAAAAGGGATAAAATCCAGAAGCGCGGCTGCAGGGTAAGGAACGCCTCCCCCCAGTGGATATCCGAGAAGGCGTTCATACATCGTAATGAGCCTGAGGCTGCAATAGGCTTCCAGGCTCATTAATAGTATATTAGAGTTCAGGCCAGCAGGTGGCAGTACTAAACTGTAATATACGTAGTGATGTCTGTATTGAATAATGGAACACATTCCATTACAAATTGCAATCTGAACAAAATTCCCATATTATTAAAAAAAAAAAAAAACTTACAGTGAATAGTGTAAGGGGAAACATTTCCAATTCTGCGTTTTTTTCAATCACTGTACCTCCAAAAAAATTGAATACTAAGTGATAAAAAGTTCACACACACCTCAAAATTATTATTGTCAAAAAATGAGCCCTAACAAATCTCCGCAGGCATAACTAAAAAAGTTATGGGACCCAGAATAAGGCAATAAAGAGAAAAAAACTAAAATTTTTTTCAAAAGTGTTTTTTTTTTCAGTATAAAAACGCAAGAAAAACTATAACTGTGGTATCGCCGTAATCGTACTGACCTGAGCACAAGAGCACAAGTCAGTGTTACCACATAGTAAACCTGTAAAACTGTGTGGAATTACATTTTTTTTTTCAAATTGAACCCTACTTGGATTTTTTTTACGCTTCCCACTACATTGTATGCAATACTAAATGGTGGGGAAAAAAAAGGTCAAGGCAGGGAGTGACAAACGGAAATGCAAAAACAGATTTCTCCAGATTTTAAAGCTCTCACAACTACAATTTGAGTTAACAGGCACAATTGTCTCTTGGGAGCACTTTTCTCTAGCTGACTTATACACGCAAGTATCCAGACATGTGGTCTATACTTTAATTTAGGCAACCCACAGAGCAGTTTTCCCTAATGGTAGGCAAACTTTTCTGATCCATTCTTTGAACAGATTGCTGTACTTACAGTGCACTTCCAAAGGATCCAACTTGGGATATAGAGATTATCGTAGTGGGCCAAACTATAATTTGGCATACTCAAACACGGAAGGCAACACCTGAACATGGATGCCATAGAGTTAATACATCCTTGTAGACAGGTTATCTCTACTGGACTTTCACTACACCGCTCTGTTAAATTTTGCCTGCTTTGGTAGTTATTTTGCTCTTTCAGGCCTTTCCCTGGCTGGTACCTTAATCCAGAAGGATCTTTCACACAATGAACCATAAGTGTACCGCTTTGAATGTCCAAGTTGGGAGGTATGCCATTACAGCAAATTGGGGATTTTTTTTTCTGTTGCCAAATGGGAGGAAAAATTGCTTTATTATCAGGATAAACTGTACGCAGCTTGCTGCAGCCTTCAGCAAGCAGACACCTGCTGCTTGTGTGTCTGAACGGGAGGTCCCTCTGTGCCTCCCAGTCATTCACCTCCAACCATCTCTGCTTCTAGAAGCAGCAGCCAGTTCAGTATCATCAACTTTAGAGATGAGATAATCGAAGCTGACGAAGTGGAATTCGATCCAAATTTCAGAGAAAATTCGATTCACAACAAATGCGAATTTCCTCGCGCTTCATGGTAACGAATAGGATTTTTCCTAAAATGGCTGCTGTAAGTGTGAGGACATGGAGAAAGGAAGTATGGGAAGGCGGTATCACTCAGACTGACATGCATGATGCAGCCAATCAGCAGCCAGCCCTTTGATGTCACAGCCCTATAAATACGGCAGCCATCATAAAATCAGACATTTTCCAGTGTTCTGAGTGCAGGGACAGACATGAGAAAAACCTCATTGTGAAAAAAAAAACTGAAAAAATTATTTATAAGTGCAGGGTTATGATAGGGAGGAATCATTTCACAGCATCTTAGTGCAGGGAGAGAAGTGAGAAGGCGCTAGGGACAGTGCTAGAAAAGCGATATACAAGTGCAGGGAAAGGATAATTAGGGAGGAATCATTTCACATCATCTTAGTGCAGGGAGAGACGTCAGAAGGCGCTATGGGCAGTGCTAAAAAAATGATTTACAAGTGCAGGGAAAGATAATTTGGGAATCCAAATAGCCATTATACAGCTCTGTCATTCCAGCAATTTGTTCTTTGGGTGCAAGTGCTATGTTAAAAATCCTTTAGTGGCTTATATCTGTGGAAAAAGAAAAATATATATGCAGTTCACTTCTGCAGTTATATGTGGTGAAAGCGTTTACTGGCGCATTTCAGTACAAAAAGAAACATATATCTGCAGTTCACATATTTCGGTGGAAAAACAAATTGTATTCAGCGTTCAGCGCTGCAGTTATATGTGGTAAAATCTTTTGTGACGTATTTCGTTGGAAAAACAAATTGTATTCATCGTTCAGCGCTGCAGTAATATGTGGTAAAATCTTTATTAAAGTATTTCGGTCGAAAAACAAAATTAATTCAGTGGTCAGCGCTGCAGTTATATGCAGTAAAACCTTTACTGAAGTATTTTGGTCGAAAAACAAAATGTATTCAGCGGTCAGCGCTGCAGGTATATGCGGTAAAATCTTTAGTGACGTATCTTGATGAACTTTGCAACTCTTCCGGGCTCAAAGTATCTTGACGCTTTGTCTTCTCATTGACTGTTGCTACAGGTTCCCCCAGAAGATCTTGGTCGATCTTCACTGTATCATTGTGCCATTCTGTGGCTTCCTCATGCTGATGCCACCTCCAGACTCTGTCATTGTGCCACTCTGTGGCCTACTCATGCTGCTGCTACCTCCACACTCTGTTTTTGTGCCATTCTGTGGTTTCCTCATGCTGTTGCCACCTGCAGACTCTGTCACTGTGCACCTCTGTGGCCTATTCCTGATGCTGTTGCTGCCGACACCTCCACACTCTGTCATTGAGCCACTCATGCTGTTTCCACCTTCAAACTCTGTCATTGTGCCACTTGGTGGCCTCCTCATACTGCTTCCACCTCCAGACTCTGTCATTGTGCCACTCGGTGGTCTCCTCATGCTGCTTCCACCTCACCACTATGTCATAGGTCCACTCTGTGGACTTCTCATGGTGTCCCCCCCCCCCACCCCACTTCATGACTGGTCCACTAGTTTGCCTTTCGGCCTGGCTGACATCATCATTTATTTGACACTTCTTCTTATCTGTCAGAAGGAAGTAAAAATTAGACTCACAACGGATCCTGTCTGTGTAGCAGCTTTAAGGCCTGTATGGTCCCATCAGAATTGGCTTATGATTTGGTAGCTAAAAGCAGGAGTGGAAAACACAGAGGACATGCAGATATTCCCTTCACTTGTCATCTCTGTTTTAGATCCACTCCTGTTTTTTTTTTGGGCATTAGCAATACTGATGGATTATTGAGCAAATGCTGACTGAGTGAAGGCATATGCTCCACAGACAGGATCCATTTTTTCTGGGTTATTGTTCTGACGGATCAGAGAATGGGGAAAATTAATCCGTGACGTCAACAAAAACTTACTGCTGACACCCTCTCCGCTCTGTCATGGGGGCTCTACTTGTATAAGCGTTTAATAGAACAGGTTCTGTAGACATTTATGTGGAATCAGCTGACGAGGGTGTAAAAGGAGTGCGCTTCTTCTTGACGCTAACATCTACCTGTAAGGCTTCAGTTATTTGGTCAGTTTTGGCCCCGTGACTGCCCAAATAAGTGAAGTATGCAGTGATTCTAAGAGCGACTCCTGTCATCTGCATGTCATACTGATTCACAGTATTATTTCACTACCACAGCAGACTCCCTATGCGTGTTACTGCAAGGCACAGTGTTCTACACCCCTATAAAGGCTATCTGCACCTTGGAAATAGACGCTTTTTAACATGATTCTCCACAAATAAATTCGGATCGAAGCAAATTTGTCAGAAAAATTCGCTCATCTCTAATCAACATGATGGAGCAGTTTTTCCATTTGCCCTGGCAGGCTGATGCAAACCAGCAAATGGAGATGTACCACCCAGGCGTGCACTTAGCTTTTTTGCTGCCTTAGGTGAAAATTGAAACTGCTCCTACAACCTCCCCAATGCAAATTTTCAATTTTCTAACCCCTTTCATCCAGCCCTACTGTAGATGAAACGCATTGGGGTCTTCTCTTTGTCAGGGTTCGGACCGATACCCGTGCGAATCGGGGGTTTTATCGACACCCATGCCAGATTTATCTGAAATATAGTGTTTTGCAATATATCCTATATGTACCAGTTTATTGTTTTTCCCCTGTTGAGGGTTTTAATAGGGATAAACCTGGAATAGGTACGGGGACAGGGAACCTCCACCATCAGGGGGCAACCCTGGGCCGAGAATTAGTTAGGGTAACTTAGGGTGAGTATACCCACCTTTCCCTATGATTTTCCTATACCTCCTAGATCTCCAGCTTTCCTGGTAATTTGGGTGTTTATGTGGGGAATTAGACTCCCCTCTAAGTAACACAATTGTACTTCTGCACTTTTTTATTGCTTGGTATATTGATACGTATACCCGATGTACTAGAGTAAAGGGGATTTTTAGAAGCCATGTTCTTTATGTTTATACTCTGATTAACATTGGGTGTCCAATTGCTGGCCTGATCTGAGGTCTAATGAAAAATATGTTTTCTTATTGTCCTCCTGTCACGAAGGGGAGTAGTGGGGGAAAACCTCCATCGCGCAATGTCCTTGGTTACCGGGCCGCAATGCAGGGAAAAGGGAGCTGGTCACCTCCTAAAGCTTCCCTCAAAAGGCCCTAGTCCCCTAGCTGTATGAGCCCCCGTCAAAGGTAAGGGGACTCATACCCACGTGCCTAGAAGTCTAGGAATCCCTGCATTGCCCTACAGATGGTTACAGGGCAGAGAACACCTGTTCATCCACGACACGAATGACAGGCGTCTCCAGAGGCCCAGTAGCTGGCAGGGTGCAAGACTATAGGAGAAACAGTGCGGCAGGTAAGTAACACAGCAACATAACAAATGCTATCAACACTTACCTGCCGCAGCGGAGATGGAAGGATGGCACAAACGACAACCCGGACCTCTCTGCGGCTACAAGATGGACTTCCGGGCAGGCAGATTCCACCTGTCACCAGAATTGGCCCAGTATACTGTCTTATGCAGCCTCCACTGTCATCTTCGGGGGGATTTTCAGTGTGACCTGTGGCATTATAACACCGAAATGAACAAAGTTGACATGAGGATTTTCACACTCCTCCAACTAAGGCTACATGCACACGACCGTTGGTGTTTTGCGGTCTGCAAATCACGGATCCGCAAAACACGGAAGCTGATCCGCAGCCCATTATAGAAATGCCTATTCTTGTCCGCAAAACGGACAAGAATAGGACATGCTATATTTTTTTTGCGGGGGCACGGAACGGAGCAACGGATGCGGACAGCACACGGAGTGCTGTCCGCATCTTTTGCGGTCCCATTGAAATGAATGGGTCCACGGCCGAGCCGCGAAATATGCGTGTGCATGAGGCCTAAGGCCGATGAATAGATCAGCCCTTGCTAATGTTGCTCCATCACACTACCACCACCATCTGCCTGATTAAAATCATGTTCGGTACCATATAGCTGCTGCTGCCCCCATCATGCTGCTACCACTGTCTAACTGATTACTATCATGTTCCATACCGTGTGGGTGCTGCTGCCAAGATCATGCCAATGCCACTATCTGCCTGCCTAAAATCATGTTCTATATCATATGGCTGCTGCTGCCACCGCAGCTTCTACTCCCTGCTGCTAATCCCTCTGCTGCCACTTCCATTACCCTTACTGCCACTACCATTAATGCTACATAGCCGCCACTCTTTCATGATTTTCTGCTACTGCTGGCACTACTATTGCTGACACTATTGCCCCTATACACCTTACCCTTTCCACATTCACATTGTACTACTGCATCTCCCAAATAAAAAGGAAAAATTTTCCAGGCTTGCTTAACTTCAGAACAAGCTACTGTTACTTCTGACAATTAAGAGCGAGTTCATGTCACCGTATATTTTTTGATTCTTTTTATTTGTCGTGGCCCCACTGAAGAGAATGGGTCCGCAATGGACCCGCAATAAATGTGGATCAGATGCGGACAAAAAATATGTTTGTGTGCATGAGCCCTAACACTTGTGTGTGTATAAATATGGCAGCCACTGTTTATTGTGACATTAACTTGTCATATGTGTATATGTAAACAGGAACAGGGATCTGCCCCCCATTAAGGTATCATTTTAGGACATTCGATCCCAACAAGCCAATGTTATTTTTCCACAACACCATGTGTGTTTAAACATCATCTGCCCCGATAAGGGACAATTTTTGTAAACTATATAATATGAAAAAACATAACATATGTGATAGAGCAGTATGCTTTTGAACATGCAGTTTGTTAATACTGTCATGCGTTTACCCATAGCAACAGCATATATATATATATATATATATATATATATATAAACCAAATAAATATAACGCAGCACTCCTTGGATAAAAAAGTGAAAAAAATGTGATATTTATTCAACACATGTTGATACAGGCCTGTATCAACATGTGTTGAATAAATATCACTATTTATTTGGATTGTGTTTGGACCCCAGGACCAAGGGGATAACGCTGGCACCTGAACTACTTCAAGCTAGGAGTGCTGCCCTGTGATTTTATGGAGATATATATATATATATACTAGGAGAAGGACCCGGCTTTGCACGGGTATATTTCATCTATTTCATTTCATGCTTCTATGTGTCTTAAAAAGATATCAACAGTATTCCCCATAACAGTGACCTCTACAGTACCCACCCCTTTACCAGTGACCTCCACAGTGCCTGCCCCTTTAACAGTGACCTCCTATCAGTGACTTCCACTGTGCCCGCCCCTTTAACAGTGACTGCATTTTAACAGTGACCTCTACAGTGCCTGCCCCTTTAACAGTGACCTCCACAGTGCCCGCCCCTTTAACATTGACCACCAAAGTGCCCGCCCCTTTAACAGTGAACTCCACTGTAAACGCCCCTTTAACCCCTTAAGGAGTCAGCCCTATTTCACATTAAGGACCCGGCCATTTTTTGCATATCTGACCAGTGTCACTTTATGTGGTGATAACTTTTAAACGCTATTACTTATGCAGGTCATTCTGAGAATGTTTTTTCGTCACATATTGTACTTCATGACACTGGTAAAATGGAGTCCAAAAAGTTCATTTTACATAGTAATACCTCCAAAAATAGTTATTACTTTACATTCTCCATATGTCTACTTCATGTCTAGATCATTTTGGAAATTATGTTTTATTTTTTGGGGACGTTACAAGGCTTAGACATTTAGAAGCAAATCTTGAAATTTTTCTGAAATTTTCAAAAACCCACTTTTTAAGGACCAGTTCAGGTCCGAAGTCACTTTGTGAGGCTTACATAATAGAAATCACCCAAAAATGTGGGTGGCACGGCGGGGGTTAATAGGAACAGGATGTCCGCTGAAATCATTCAGCGGGCATCCTGTCACAACGCCCGGGGGGGTCAAACCGCAGGTCAAATCAGAGATCGCAGATGACCCCCCCCCCTCCGGGCATTGTGACAGGATGCCCGCTGAATGAGTTCAGCGGACATCCTGTTCTTATTAACCCGTTATCTCGTTTTAAAGATATGACGTACCGGTACGTCATGGGTCCTTAAGGACTCGGGAACCATGACGTACCGGTACGTGGTACATGTGTCCTTAAGGGGTTAACAGTAACCTCCACAGTGTCTGTCCCCTTAACAGTGACCTCCACTGTGCCCACCCCTTTAACAGTGACTGCCCCTTTAACAGTGACCTCCAGAGTGCCCGCCCCTTTAACAGTGACATCCACATTGTGCACCCTTTAACAGTGACCTCCACATTGTGCACCCCTTAACAATGACCGCCTCTTTAACAGTGGCCTCCACAGTGTCCGCCCCTTTAACATTGACCACCACTTCCCCTTTAACAGTGACCTTTATAGTGGCCGCCCCTTTAACAGTGACCTTCATAGTGGCCGCTTCTTTAACAGTGACCTCTACAGTGCCTGTCTCTTAAACAGTGACATTCACAGTGCCTGTCCCTTAAAGTTACCTTCACAGTGCATGTCCCTTAAACAGTGACATTCACAGTGCCTGTCCCTTAACCGCCTGCCGACCGACTAATGCATGGATGCGTCCAGGCGGCGGCAGGTCTATTCCTCTTTGACGCGGCGGCGCGTCATCTCGCGAGAGGCGAGATTTGCTGTGAACGCGTGCGCGTTCATAACAGATCGCGTCTCAGGAGTTATACTACAGCCTGCCAGCGATGATCAATCGCTGGCAGGCTGTAGATCTAAAATAAAAGGCATCAAACATATATATCAGACGCTGTTTTGTTAACAGCATCTGACATACCTGCTACCTGGTCCTCTGGTGGTCCTATTTGCTGGGATCGACCACCAGAGGACCAGGTAGCTATGTAAAGTAGCAGCAAGCACCACACTACACCCCCCCTGTCACTTATTAACCCCTTGTTAACCCATGATCACCCCATCTAGACTCCCTGATCACCCCATGTCACTGATCACCCCCCTGTAAGACTCCATTCACATGTCCATATGTGTTTTGCGGATCCGAGGATCCGCAAAACACGGGCACCGGCAATGTGCTTTCCGCATTTTTCAGATCCACACATTGCCAGAACTATATAGAAAATGCCTTTTCTTGTCTGCAATTGCGGACAAGAATAGGACATGTTCTATATTTTTGCGGAACGGAAGTGCAGACCTGGAAGTGCGGATCCGCAATTCCGGATACGAGCGGGACAAAGTCTGTCCCCATAGAAATGAATGGGTCCGCAATTCCGTTCCGCAAACAGAATTGCGGACGGGTGAATGGGGCATACGGGTCCCTTATCACCGCCAGTTAGTTAGCTACTTGTTAGGTAGTTAGCGCCCAGCCCACCGCACCGCAGTCACTGATTTTGGCAGAGATTTTTTTATCCACATTGATCGATGCGAATGAAAAAATCTGTGCCGTTCATTCATCAATTTCCGCTAACTTGTGCCAATTTTTTTTTTTTTCTGTGAACTCGCCATGTCCCTCACGGAATACCTTGGGGTGTCTTCTTTGCAAAATGGGGTCACTTGTGGGGTATTTATACTGCCCTGGCATTTTAGGGGTCCTAAAGCGTGAGAATCCAAATGCGTAAAAATGCCCTGTGTCATTCATGTGGTATCATCGTACTCAGGAGAAGTAGGGCAATGTGTTTTGGGGGCGTATTTTTACATATACCCATGCTGGGTGTGAGAAATATCTCTGTAACTGACAACTTTTTAATTTTTTTTATACAAAGTTGTTTTTACAGAGATATTTCTCTCACCCAACATGGGTATATGTAAAAATACACCCCAAAACACATTGCCCTACTTCTTCTGAGTACAGCGATACCACATGAGTGACACATTTTTGCAGCCTGGGTGCGCAAAGGGGCCCAAATTCCAAAGAGTACCTTTAGGTTTTACAAGGTTGCTCACAATTTAGCCCCGCCCAAAATGCCAGAACAGTAAACACACCCCACAAATGACCCCATTTCGGAAAGTAGACACCCCAAGGTATTCACTGAGGGGCATAGTGAGTCCGTGGGAGATTTTTAATTTTTTTTTGCCAGAAGTTAGCAGAAATGGAAACTTTATTATTTTTATTTTTTTCCTCAGAAAGTGTCATTTTCCACTAACTTGTAAAAAAAAAATGAAATGATACATGAACTCATCATGCCCCTCCGTGAATACTTTGGGGTGTCTACTTTCTAAAATGGTGTCATTTGGGAAGTATTTATACTATCCTGGCATTCTAGCACCTGAAGAAACATGACAGGTGCTCAGAAAGTCAGAGCTGCTTCAAAATGCGGAAATTTTGGGAAAAATTTATATAGAAATGTAGTTTTAAAAAAAATAAATTTACAACAGAAAGTGAAAAATGTCTTTTTTTTGGAAAAATGTTGGTCATTTTTGATTAATAGCAAAAAAAAGTAAATATGTCAGCAGCAATGAAATACCACCAAATGAAAGCTCTATTAGTGAGAAGAAAAGGAGGTAAAATTTATTTGGGTGATAAGTTGTATGACCGAGCAATAAACGGTGAAAGTAGCGTAGTGCAGAATTGTAAAAAGTGGCCTGGTCATTATGGGTGTTTAAGCTAGGGGGGCTAAAGTGGTTAAACAGTGAACTTCACATTGCCAGTCCCTTAAACAGTGACTTACACAGTGCCGGCCCTTTAACAGTGACCTCCACAGTGCCCGCCCCTGTAACTGTGCTCTCCCCTTTAACAGTGACCGCCACAGTGCCTGCCCCTTGAACAGTGACCTCCACAGTGGCCGCCCCTTTAACACTAACCTCCACAGTGGCCACCGATTTAATAACATTGACCTCCACTGTGGCCGCCCCTTTAATAACGGTGACCTCCACAGTGGCTGGCCTCTTAATAACAGTGACCTCCACAGTGCCCCCCCCTTTAAAAAAAAGGGACCTCCACAGTGCCCACCCCTTTAATAACTGTGACCTCAACAGTGCCCACCCCTGTAACACAGACCTCGACAGCGCCCCCCCTTTAAAGCTAGGGCTACATGACGACATATGTCGCATGACATTTTGTCGTACCAATGTCGTGCAACAATTTTTATAATGATAGGCTATGATGTCACACTGTGACATGCAACATGCTGCGACTGCCGCACGACAGTCACAAAAAATCCATCCAAGATGGATGCATGTAGCAGTGTAGTTGTGCCCTATGTGTCATGCGACGTATTGTCGTTGTGTAGCCCTAGCCCAAAGCTGACCTACAGCAGTGAAGAGAAATGACTGGGTTGTTATGAAACCTACCTGGAATAAATCAGTGTGCATGTGACCGTGTGTATGACAGTTAGGATTTTTTTTCCTTTTAAATTTTATTTTTATTTTTCAAATTGCATCATAACATACGGTTTATAAAAAACATTATTACAAAAGCATCCCATTCCCCCCCCCCCCCCGACCAATCCCTCCCCCCCTGCCTTGCAGAGAAAAATAAATAAATAAATAAATAAATAAAAAAGATACACCATTTCCTTAATCGTCCCATTTAAAGATGAGCGAACACCTGGATGTTCGGGTTCGAGAAGTTCGGCCGAACTTCCCGGAAATGTTCGGGTTCGGGATTCGAACTCGATCCGAACTTTATCCCGAAACCGAACCCCATTGAAGTCAATGGGGACCCGAACTTTTAGGCACAAAAAAGGCTGTAAAATAGTCCAGGAAAGGGCTAGAGGGCTGCCAAAGGCAGCAAAGTGTAGAAAAATCCCCTGCAAACAAATGTGGATAGGGAAATGAATTAAAATTAAATAAAATAAATAAAAATTAACCAATATCAATTGAAGAGAGGTCCCACAGCAAGGAATCATGCGTCATATCACCCTGCACCGGAGAATGTCACTCTCATGTATTTTAGACCAGCACCCAGACAGAGGATACAGGTCCCACAGCAAGGAATCATGCGTCATATCACCCTGCACCGGAGAATGTCACTCTCATGTATTTTGGACCAGCACCCAGACAGAGGATACAGGTCCCACAGCATGGAATCATGCGTCATATCACCCACCACCGGAGAAGGCCACTCTCATGTATTTTGGACCAGCACCCAGACAGAGGATACAGGTCCCACAGCATGGAATCATGCGTCATATCACCCACCACCGGAGAAGGCCACTCTCATGTATTTTGGACCAGCACCCAGACAGAGGAGAGAGGTCCCACATCAAGGAATCATGAGTCATATCAACCACCACCGGAGAAGGCCACTCTCATTTATTTTGGACCAGCACCCAGACAGAGGATACAGGTCCCACAGCATGGAATCATGCGTCATATCACCCACCACCGGAGAAGGCCACTCTCATGTATTTTGGACCAGCACCCAGACAGAGGATACAGGTCCCACAGCATGGAATCATGCGTCATATCACCCACCACCGGAGAAGGCCACTCTCATGTATTTTGGACCAGCACCCAGACAGAGGATACAGGTCCCACAGCATGGAATCATGCGTCATATCACCCACCACCGGAGAAGGCCACTCTCATGTATTTTGGACCAGCACCCAGACAGAGGATACAGGTCCCACAGCATGGAATCATGCGTCATATCACCCACCACCGGAGAAGGCCACTCTCATGTATTTTGGACCAGCACCCAGAGACACATTTTGCAGCCTGGGTGCGCAAAGGGGCCCAAATTCCAAAGAGTACCTTTAGGTTTTACAAGGTTGCTCACAATTTAGCCCCGCCCAAAATGCCAGAACAGTAAACACACCCCACAAATGACCCCATTTCGGAAAGTAGACACCCCAAGGTATTCACTGAGGGGCATAGTGAGTCCGTGGGAGATTTTTAATTTTTTTTTGCCAGAAGTTAGCAGAAATGGAAACTTTATTATTTTTATTTTTTTCCTCAGAAAGTGTCATTTTCCACTAACTTGTAAAAAAAAAATGAAATGATACATGAACTCATCATGCCCCTCCGTGAATACTTTGGGGTGTCTACTTTCTAAAATGGTGTCATTTGGGAAGTATTTATACTATCCTGGCATTCTAGCACCTGAAGAAACATGACAGGTGCTCAGAAAGTCAGAGCTGCTTCAAAATGCGGAAATTTTGGGAAAATTTATATAGAAATGTAGTTTTAAAAAATAAATTTACAACAGAAAGTGAAAAATGTCTTTTTTTGGAAAAATGTTGGTCATTTTTGATTAATAGCAAAAAAAAGTAAATATGTCAGCAGCAATGAAATACCACCAAATGAAAGCTCTATTAGTGAGAAGAAAAGGAGGTAAAATTTATTTGGGTGATAAGTTGTATGACCGAGCAATAAACGGTGAAAGTAGCGTAGTGCAGAATTGTAAAAAGTGGCCTGGTCATTATGGGTGTTTAAGCTTAGGGGGCTAAAGTGGTTAAACAGTGAACTTCACATTGCCAGTCCCTTAAACAGTGACTTACACAGTGCCGGCCCTTTAACAGTGACCTCCACAGTGCCCGCCCCTGTAACTGTGCTCTCCCCTTTAACAGTGACCGCCACAGTGCCTGCCCCTTGAACAGTGACCTCCACAGTGGCCGCCCCTTTAACACTAACCTCCACAGTGGCCACCGATTTAATAACATTGACCTCCACTGTGGCCGCCCCTTTAATAACGGTGACCTCCACAGTGGCTGGCCTCTTAATAACAGTGACCTCCACAGTGCCCCCCTTTAAAAAAAGGGACCTCCACAGTGCCCACCCCTTTAATAACTGTGACCTCAACAGTGCCCACCCCTGTAACACAGACCTCGACAGCGCCCCTTTAAAGCTAGGGCTACATGATCGACATATGTCGCATGACATTTTGTCGTACCAATGTCGTGCAACAATTTTTATAATGATAGGCTATGATGTCACACTGTGACATGCAACATGCTGCGACTGCCGCACGACAGTCACAAAAATCCATCCAAGATGGATGCATGTAGCAGTGTAGTTGTGCCCTATGTGTCATGCGACGTATTGTCGTTGTGTAGCCCTAGCCCAAAGCTGACCTACAGCAGTGAAGAGAAATGACTGGGTTGTTATGAAACCTACCTGGAATAAATCAGTGTGCATGTGACCGTGTGTATGACAGTTAGGATTTTTTTCCTTTTTAAATTTTATTTTTATTTTTCAAATTGCATCATAACATACGGTTTATAAAAACATTATTACAAAAGCATCCCATTCCCCCCAATTAATCCCTCCCCCTGCCTTGCAGAGAAAATAAATAAATAAATAAATAAATAAATAAAAAGATACACCATTTCCTTAATCGTCCCATTTAAAGATGAGCGAACACCTGGATGTTCGGTTCGAGAAGTTCGGCCGAACTTCCCGAAATGTTCGGGTTCGGGATTCGAACTCGATCCGAACTTTATCCCGAACCCGAACCCCATTGAAGTCAATGGGGACCCGAACTTTTAGGCACAAAAAGGCTGTAAAATAGTCCAGGAAAGGGTTAGAGGGCTGCCAAAGGCAGCAAAGTGTAGAAAAATCCCCTGCAAACAAATGTGGATAGGGAAATGAATTAAAATTAAATAAAATAAATAAAAATTAACCAATATCAATTGAAGAGAGGTCCCACAGCAAGGAATCATGCGTCATATCACCCTGCACCGGAGAATGTCACTCATGTATTTTGGACCAGCACCCAGACAGAGGATACAGGTCCCACAGCAAGGAATCATGCGTCATATCACCCTGCACCGGAGAATGTCACTTCATGTATTTTGGACCAGCACCCAGACAGAGGATACAGGTCCCACAGCATGGAATCATGCGTCATATCACCCACCACCGGAGAAGGCCACTTCATGTATTTTGGACCAGCACCCAGACAGAGGATACAGGTCCCACAGCATGGAATCATGCGTCATATCACCCACCACCGGAGAAGGCCACTTCATGTATTTTGGACCAGCACCCAGACAGAGGAGAGAGGTCCCACATCAAGGAATCATGAGTCATATCAACCACCACCGGAGAAGGCCACTCATTTATTTTGGACCAGCACCCAGACAGAGGATACAGGTCCCACAGCATGGAATCATGCGTCATATCACCCACCACCGGAGAAGGCCACTCATGTATTTTGGACCAGCACCCAGACAGAGGATACAGGTCCCACAGCATGGAATCATGCGTCATATCACCCACCACCGGAGAAGGCCACTTCATGTATTTTGGACCAGCACCCAGACAGAGGATACAGGTCCCACAGCATGGAATCATGCGTCATATCACCCACCACCGGAGAAGGCCACTCATGTATTTTGGACCAGCACCCAGACAGAGGATACAGGTCCCACAGCATGGAATCATGCGTCATATCACCCACCACCGGAGAAGGCCACTCTCATGTATTTTGGACCAGCACCCAGACAGAGGAGAGAGGTCCCACATCAAGGAATCATGAGTCATATCAACCACCACCGGAGAAGGCCACTCTCATTTATTTTGGACCAGCACCCAGACAGAGGATACAGGTCCCACATCAAGGAATCATGCGTCATATCAACCACCACCGGAGAAGGCCACTCTCATGTATTTTGGACCAGCACCCAGACAGAGGAGAGAGGTCCCACAGCAAGGAATAAGGCGTCATATCAACCCCCCACCGGAGAAGGCCACTCCATTTATTTTGGACCAGCACCCAGACAGAGGATACAGGTCCCACATCAAGGAATCATGCGCCATATCAACCACCACCGGAGAAGGCCACTCTCATTTATTTGGGACCAGCACCCAGACAGAGGAGAGGGGTTTTCACAGCAGAGAATCAGGCATTTAGATCACCCACCACAGGAGTAGGACACCATTTAATGGGACCCCGGCAACCATGTCAGATGGCACAAACATCAGCTTCACATCACCCAGCACAAGAGAAGGCCACTTTGAGAGACTTTTGACCCCTGCACCCAGGCGGAGGAGAGGGGTTTTCACAGCAGAGAATCAGGCATTTAGATCACCCACCACAGGAGTAGGACACCATTTAATGGGACCCCGGCAACCATGTCAGATGGCACAAACATCAGCTTCACATCACCCAGCACAAGAGAAGGCCACTTTGAGAGACTTTGACCCCTGCACCCAGACGGAGGAGAGAGGTTTTCACAGCAGAGAATCATGTATTTAGATCACCCACCACAGGAGTAGGACACCATTTAATGGGACCCCGGCAACCATGTCAGATGGCACAAATATCAGCTTCACATCACCCAGCACAAGAGAAGGCCACTTTGAGAGACTTTGACCCCTGCACCCAGGCGGAGGAGAGGGGTTTTCACAGCAGAGAATCAGGCATTTAGATCACCCACCACAGGAGTAGGACACCATTTAATGGGACCCCGGCAACCATGTCAGATGGCACAAACATCAGCTTCACATCACCCACCACAAGAGAAGGCCACTTTGAGAGACTCTGACCCTGCACCCAGACAGAGGATACAGGTCCCACAGCAAGGAATCATGCGTCATATCACCCTGCACCGGAGAATGTCACTCATGTATTTTGGACCAGCACCCAGACAGAGGATACAGGTCCCACAGCATGGAATCATGCGTCATATCACCCACCACCGGAGAAGGCCACTCATGTATTTTGGACCAGCACCCAGACAGAGGATACAGGTCCCACAGCATGGAATCATGCGTCATATCACCCACCACCGGAGAAGGCCACTCATGTATTTTGGACCAGCACCCAGACAGAGGATACAGGTCCCACAGCATGGAATCATGCGTCATATCACCCACCACCGGAGAAGGCCACTCATGTATTTTGGACCAGCACCCAGACAGAGGATACAGGTCCCACAGCATGGAATCATGCGTCATATCACCCACCACCGGAGAATGTCACTCTATTTATTTAGGCCCAGCACACAGACAGAGGAGAGAGGTCCCACAGCAAGGAATCATGCGTCATATCAACCACCAACGGAGAATGTCACTCTCATGTATTTTGGACCAGCACCCAGACAGAGGAGAGAGGTCCCACAGCAAGGAATCATGCGTCATATCAACCACCAACGGAGAATGTCACTCTCATGTATTTTGGACCAGCACCCAGACAGAGGAGAGGTTCATTCAACTTTGGGTTGCACCGCAAGATCATGGTAAAGTAAAAAATGAGGATTCAATAAAGAAGTGCCCCAGAGTACAAGAATACATGGTTGATGGGGAGGGAAATGTCTATTCTGCACAAGGGAGGCACAGGTCCTGTGGGATCCATGCCTGGTTCATTTTTATGAACGCCAGCTTGTCCACGTTGGCTGTGGACAGGCGGCCGCGCTTGTCAGTAATGACGCCCTGCCGTGCTGAATACACGTTCAGACAAAACGCTGGTCGCCGGGCAGGCCAGCACCTCCAAGGCATAAAATGCTAACTCTGGCCACGTGGACAATTTGGAGACCCAGAAGTTGAATGGGGCCGAACCATCAGTCAGTACGTGGAGGGGTGTGCAGACGTACTGTTCAACCATGTTAGTGAAATGCTGCCTCCTGCTAACACGTCCGTATCAGGTGGTTGTGCAGTTAGCTGTGGCGTGGAGACAAAACTTTTCCACATTTCTGCCATGCTAACCCTGCCCTCAGAAGAGCTGGCCGTGACACTGCTGCGTTGGCGACCTCTTGCTCCTCTTCTGCCTTCGCCTTGGGCTTCCACCTGTTCCCCTGTGACATTTGGGAATGCTCTCAGGAGCGCTCTACCAGCGTGCGCTTGAACTCGCGCATCTTCCTATCACGCTCCAGTGCAGGAAGTAAGGTGGGCACATTGTCTTTGTATCGGGGATCCAGCAGGGTGGCAACCCAGTAGTCCGCACACGTTAAAATGTGGGCAACTCTGCTGTCGCTGCGCAGGCACTGCAGCATGTAGTCGCTCATGTGTGCCAGGCTCCCCAGAGGTAAGGACAAGCTGTCCTCTGTGGGAGGCGATCGTCATCGTCCCTCCGTATCCCCCAGCCACGCACCAGTGATGGGCCTGAGCTGTGTCGGGTGCCACCCCGCTGTGAACCTGCTTCATCCTCATCCTCCTCCACCTCCTCCTCATCCTCCTCGTCCTCCAGTAGTGGGCCCTGGCTGGCCACATTTGTACCTGGCCTCTGCTGTTGCAAAAACCTCCCTCTGAGCCACTTCTAACAGACTGGCCTGAAAGTGCTAAAAATGACCCCTCATCCTCCTCCTCCTCCTCCTCCTCCTCCTGGGCCACCTCCTCTTCCATCATCGCCCTAAGCGTTTCTCAAGGAGACATAGAAGTGGTATTGTAACGCTGATAACGGTGTCATCGCCACTGGCCATGTTGGTGGAGTACTCGAAACAGCGCAACAGGGCACACAGGTCTCGCATGGAGGCCCAATCATTGGTGGTGAAGTGGTGCTGTTCCGCAGTGCGACTGACGCGTGCGTGCTGCAGCTGAAACTCCACTATGGCCTGCTGCTGCTCGCACAGTCTCTCCAGCATGTGCAAGGTGGAGTTCCACCTGGTGGGCACGCCGCATATGAGGCGGTGAGCGGGAAGGCCGGGTTACGCTGTAGCGCAGACAGGCGAGCAGCGGCAGGATGTGAACGCCGGAATCGCGCACAGACGGCCCTCACTTTATGCAGCAGCTCTGACATGTTGGGGTAGTTGTGAATGAACTTCTGCACCACCAAATTCAGCACATGCGCCAGGCAAGGGATGTGCGTCAAACCGGCTAGTCCCAGAGCTGCGACGAGATTTCGCCCATTATCGCACACCACCAGGCCGGGCTTGAGGCCCACCGGCAGCAACCACTGGTCGGTCTGTTGTTCAATACCCCGCCACAACTCCTGCGCGGTGTGGGGCCTGTCCCCAAACATATGAGTTTCAGAATGGCCTGCTGACGCTTACCCCGGGCTGTGCTGAAGTTGGTGGTGAAGGTGTGTGGCTGACTGGATGAGCTGGTGGAAGCAGAGGAGGAGGAAGCCGAGTAGGAGGAGGAGGCTACAGGAGGCAAACAATGATGCCCTGTGATCCTTGGCGGCGGAAGGACGTGCGCCAAGGAACTCTCCGCCTGGGGCCCAGCCGCCACTACATTTACCCAGTGTGCAGTTAGGAGATATAGCGTCCCTGGCCGTGCTTACTGGTCCACGTATCTGTGGTTAGGTGGACCTTGCCACAAATGGCGCTGCGCAGTGCACACTTGATTTTATCGGACACTTGCATGTGCAGGGAAGGCACGGCTGTCTTGGAGAAGTAGTGGCGGCTGGGGACAACATACTGTGGGACAGCCATGGACATCAGCTGTTTGAAGCTGTCTCAGGTCCACCAGCCTGAATGACAGCATTTCAAAGGCCAGTAGTTTAGAAATGCTGGCATTCAGGCCCAGGGCTCGAGGGTGGCTAGGTGGGAATTTACGCTTTCTCTCCAAGGTTTGTGAGATGGAGAGCTGAACGCTGCCGTGTGACATGGTGGAGATGCTTGGTGACGCAGGTGGTGGTGTCGCTGGCACATCCTCTGTTTGGTGGGCGGTAGGTGCCAACATTCCTCCCGAGGCGGAGGAAGAGGCCGAGGCAGCAGCAGAAGAGGGAGCAGGGGGAGCCTGAGTGAGTTCCTTGCTTTTAAGGTGTTTACTCCACTGCAGTTCATGCTTTGCATGTAGATGCCTGGTCATGCAGGTTGTGCTAAGGTTCAGAACGTTAATGCCTCGCTTCAGGATCTGATGGCACAGCGTGCAAACCACTCGGGTCTTGTCGTCAGCACATTGTTTAAAGAAGTGCCATGCCAGGGAACTCCTTGAAGCTGCCTTTGGGGTGCTCGGTCCCTGGTGGCGGTGGCCTGTATCAGGCGAACTCTCTTGGCGGCGGCTGTTCTGCTTTTGCCCCTGCTCCCTCTTTTGCTACGCTGTTGGCTCGGTCTCACCACTGCCTCTTCCTCTGAACTATGAAAGTCAGTGGCACGACCTTCATTCCATGTGGGGTCTAGGACCTCATCGTCCCCTGCATCGTCTTCCACACAGTCTTCCTCCCTGTCCTCCTGTTCGGTCTGCACACTGCAGAAAGACGCAGCAGTTGGCACCTGTGTTTCGTCATCATCAGAGACGTGCGGACTCCGATGAGGTGGTATTCCCATGTCCTCATCATCAGTAAACATCAGAGGTTGTGCATCAGTGCATTCTATGTCTTCCACCACAGGGGAAGGGCTAGGTGGATTCCCTTGGGAAACCCTGCCAGCAGAGTCTTCAAACAGCATAAGAGACTGCTGCATAACTTGAGGCTCAGACAGTTTCCCTGATATGCATGGGGGTGATGTGACAGACTGATGGGCTTGGTTTTCAGGTGCCACCTGTGCGCTTTCTGCAGAAGACTGGGTGGGAGATAATGTTGTGAACGTGCTGGATCCACTGTCGGCCACCCAATTGACTAGCGCCTGTACCTGCTCAGGCCTTACCATCCTTAGAACGGCATTGGGCCCCACCAAATATCGCTGTAAATTCTGGCGGGTACTGGAACTTGAGGTAGTTGGTTCACTAGGACGTGTGGCTGTGGCAGAATGGCCACGTCCTCTCCCAGCACCAGAGGGTACACTAACACCACCACGACCGCGTCCGCGTCCCTTACTAGATGTTTTCCTCATTGTTACCGTTCACCAAGCACCACAATAAGGAAAAAATATTTGGCCCAATGTATTGATTTCAAATTCAGGCCTTTTTTACAGGCACCTACCACTATCTGCCTATTTGTTTATGTAGCTTATTACACTAATCCAGGCACAGCAGTAACCACTGATTTAGGGGAATATCTCTTTAGGCAAGTATTTAGGCCCTGGATGAAAGGTATCCTTTTATGGACAGATTTACAATGGGCCTGCAACAGCTGTGACACCAGATTTAGGGTATTGCTATTTTGGCAAGTGAATTTCACCCCAGAAGAAAATATATGTTTTTGCGGATACTAATATAGTTTGCCAGGCTCAGCTGTGACACCAGATTTAGTGGATTGCTATTTTGGCAAGTGAATTTCACCCCAGAACAAAATATATGTTTTTGCGGATACTAATATAGTTTGCCAGGCTCAGCTGTGACACCAGATTTAGGGGATTGCTATTTTGGCAAGTGAATTTCACCCCAGAAGAAAATATATGTTTTTGCGGATACTAATATAGTTTGCCAGGCTCAGCTGTGACACCAGATTTAGGGTGTTGCTATTTTGGCAAGTGAATTTCACCCCAGAACAAAATATATGTTTTTGCGGATACTAATATAGTTTGCCAGGCTCAGCTGTGACACCAGATTTAGTGGATTGCTATTTTGGCAAGTGAATTTCACCCCAGAACGAAAATATATGTTTTTACGGATACTAATATAGTTTGCCAGGCTCAGCTGTGACACCAGATTTAGGGGATTGCTATTTTGGCAAGTGAATTTCACCCCAGAACAAAATATATGTTTTTGCGGATAATAATATAGTTTGCCAGGCTCAGCTGTGACACCAGATTTAGTGGATTGCTATTTTGGCAAGTGAATTTCACCCCAGAAGAAAATATATGTTTTTACGGATACTAATATAGTTTGCCAGGCTCAGCTGTGACACCAGATTTAGGGTGATTGCTATTTTGGCAAGTGAATTTCACCCCAGAAGAAAATATATGTTTTTACGGATACTAATATAGTTTGCCAGGCTCAGCTGTGACACCAGATTTAGAGGATTGCTATTTTGGCAAGTGAATTTCACCCCAGAACAAAATATATGTTTTTGTGGATACTAATATAGTTTGCCAGGCTCAGCTGTGACACCAGATTTAGGGATTGCTATTTTGGCAAGTGAATTTCACCCCAGAAGAAAATATATGTTTTTGCGGATACTAATATAGTTTGCCAGGCTCAGCTGTGACACCAGATTTAGAGGATTGCTATTTTGGCAAGTGAATTTCACCCCAGAACAAAATATATGTTTTTGCGGATAATAATATAGTTTGCCAGGCTCAGCTGTGACACCAGATTTAGTGGATTGCTATTTTGGCAAGTGAATTTCACCCCAGAACAAAATATATGTTTTTATGGATAATAATATAGTTTGCCAGGCTCAGCTGTGACACCAGATTTAGTGGATTGCTATTTTGGCAAGTGAATTTCACCCCAGAACAAAATATATGTTTTTGCGGATACTAATATAGTTTGCCAGGCTCAGCTGTGACACCAGATTTAGTGGATTGCTATTTTGGCAAGTGAATTTCACCCCAGAAGAAAATATATGTTTTTGCGGATACTAATATAGTTTGCCAGGCTCAGCTGTGACACCAGATTTAGGGTGTTGCTATTTTGGCAAGTGAATTTCACCCCAGAAGAAAATATATGTTTTTATGGATACTAATATAGTTTGCCAGGCTCAGCTGTGACACCAGATTTAGAGTGATTGCTATTTTGGCAAGTGAATTTCACCCCAGAACAAAATATATGTTTTTGCGGATACTAATATAGTTTGCCAGGCTCAGCTGTGACACCAGATTTAGGGGATTGCTATTTTGGCAAGTGAATTTCACCCCAGAACAAAATATATGTTTTTGCGGATACTAATATAGTTTGCCAGGCTCAGCTGTGACACCAGATTTAGTGGATTGCTATTTTGGCAAGTGAATTTCACCCCAGAACAAAATATATGTTTTTACGGATACTAATATAGTTTGCCAGGCTCAGCTGTGACACCAGATTTAGTGGATTGCTATTTTGGCAAGTGAATTTCACCCCAGAACAAAATATATGTTTTTATGGATACTAATATAGTTTGCCAGGCTCAGCTGTGACACCAGATTTAGGGTGATTGCTATTTTGGCAAGTGAATTTCACCCCAGAAGAAAATATATGTTTTTGCGGATACTAATATAGTTTGCCAGGCTCAGCTGTGACACCAGATTTAGAGGATTGCTATTTTGGCAAGTGAATTTCACCCCAGAACAAAATATATGTTTTTGCGGATAATAATATAGTTTGCCAGGCTCAGCTGTGACACCAGATTTAGTGGATTGCTATTTTGGCAAGTGAATTTCACCCCAGAACAAAATATATGTTTTTGCGGATAATAATATAGTTTGCCAGGCTCAGCTGTGACACCAGATTTAGTGGATTGCTATTTTGGCAAGTGAATTTCACCCCAGAACAAAATATATGTTTTTGCGGATACTAATATAGTTTGCCAGGCTCAGCTGTGACACCAGATTTAGTGGATTGCTATTTTGGCAAGTGAATTTCACCCCAGAAGAAAATATATGTTTTTACGGATACTAATATAGTTTGCCAGGCTCAGCTGTGACACCAGATTTAGGGTGTTGCTATTTTGGCAAGTGAATTTCACCCCAGAAGAAAATATATGTTTTTACGGATACTAATATAGTTTGCCAGGCTCAGCTGTGACACCAGATTTAGAGGATTGCTATTTTGGCAAGTGAATTTCACCCCAGAACAAAATATATGTTTTTGCGGATAATAATATAGTTTGCCAGGCTCAGCTGTGACACCAGATTTAGTGGATTGCTATTTTGGCAAGTGAATTTCACCCCAGAAGAAAATATATGTTTTTGCGGATACTAATATAGTTTGCCAGGCTCAGCTGTGACACCAGATTTAGGGTGTTGCTATTTTGGCAAGTGAATTTCACCCCAGAAGAAAATATATGTTTTTGCGGATACTAATATAGTTTGCCAGGCTCAGCTGTGACACCAGATTTAGAGGATTGCTATTTTGGCAAGTGAATTTCACCCCAGAACAAAATATATGTTTTTGCGGATAATAATATAGTTTGCCAGGCTCAGCTGTGACACCAGATTTAGTGGATTGCTATTTTGGCAAGTGAATTTCACCCCAGAACAAAATATATGTTTTTGCGGATAATAATATAGTTTGCCAGGCTCAGCTGTGACACCAGATTTAGTGGATTGCTATTTTGGCAAGTAAATTTAACCCCAGAACAAAATATATGTTTTTGCGGATACTAATATAGTTTGCCAGGCACAGCTGTGACACCAGATTTAGGGTGTTGCTATTTTGGCAAGTGAATTTCACCCCAGAAGAAAATATATGTTTTTGCGGATACTAATATAGTTTGCCAGGCACAGCTGTGACACCAGATTTAGGGTGTTGCTATTTTGGCAAGTGAATTTCACCCCAGAACAAAATATATGTTTTGGAGGAAACACTAATATATTTTGCCAGCCACTGCTGAAACCACTGATGTATGGTATTGCTATTTTGGCAATTGAATTTAACCCCAAACCAAAATATCTGTTTTGGCGGACACTATTATATTTTGCCAGCCACTGCTGAAACCACTGATGTATGGTTTTGCTATTTTGCCAATTGAATTTCACCCCAGAAAATAATCTATCCTTTGCCAGACAGCAGACAGTATTATGCTTGTCTAGCCAAAGCTGGAACACCAGATTTAGGGGATTGGTATTTGGGCAATTGTATTTAACCCTTAATAAAATATAGAAATTGCTATCCTGAGTTTCTAGGGGTGACAATTAGCACAGCCAAGCCCCTGATGGAGGATATAGCAAAAAAAAAAATAGTATTGAAGCATTGATGGATGTGTGGCAGCTTGTTCTGGAGCACCACAAGTCACAAAATGGCCGCCGATCAACCCAGAAAATAAGTGACAGAAAAACGCTCTGTGCAGCCAAAAACCAGCAATCAAGTAAATAGCAGAAGTTCACTGATTCTCAGCTGCAGATCGATCCGTTCATTAGGTGCTGTTGCTGACTTTTCCCTGCCTATCTCGCCCTCACAGAAGCTGCATCCTCTCCCTACACTAGTCAGAGCAGTGTGACGTGCGGCGCTACGTGACTCCAGCTTAAATAGAGGCTGGGTCACATGCTGCACTTGGCCAATCACAGCCATGCCATTAGTAGGCATGGCTGTGATGGCTTCTTAGGGCAAGAAGTAAGACGCTAGCTGATTGGCTGCTGTGCAGCCCTTCAGAAAGCGGGAAGAAATCGACGAACACCGAACCCGAACCCGAACTTTTTTGAAAATGTCCGGGTTCGGGTCCGGGTCCCGGACACCCCAAAATTCGGTACGAACCCGAACGATGCGCGAACTGTTCGCTCAACACTAGTCCCATTCCTTCCATATATTATCCCACTTTTCATAGGATCCTCGCTGTCTATACAGAATCCTCTCATAGCTTCTGACCTTATTAACCAAGTTAAGCCAGTTATTACAATCTGGAGCGGAGGGGGAAAACCATCTTCTGGATATAAGGAGCCTAGCTAAAAAAATCACCTTAGTCAGCAGTCGACCCTTCATGGCCTGACAATTAACCTCCGATAAATCCCCCAAAACCCATAGTTTAGGAGATAAGGGAATATCGATATTGAGTCTTTGGGTTAAAGTTCTCTGAACCAACCTCCAGTACTTGCTCACTGTCGGGCAGTCCCAGAACAGATGTAAGTGATCTTCCCAGGGATCCCCACAGCGGGGGCACTCAGAGGAAGCTGCAAGTCCTCTCCTGTGGAGCCACAAGGGTGTTATATATATTTTGTGCATAATATTAAACTGAACCACAGTGTGATTAAAGTTGTGCGAAACCTGACTTAAATTGTTACCTACATTCTCCCAATCCGGGGGACCCAAACCTAGCAGTGAAGTAGACCAGGATCTTTGCCCTGGGAGAGACTATCCAAAAAATTTTTTTATCAAGTGCCTATAACAATGTGATACCCTAACTTTCATATCACCCTTCTTTTGAATCAAATTTTGTAAAAATTCAGGGGCATCTATATTAAATAAGTGCTTATCAGAAATACTAGAAAGTGCAAACCGCAATTGGAAATATGCATACCAAGCCACCTCACCTACATTTTCCTTTTGCTTTAACTCCACAAGGGTCAAGATTTGTCCATTTTCAACCACTTGGCTCAAATAGTTAATCCTTTTATTCCTCCAATATTGCTGACATTTCGGGTCATCGAGATTCAGAAGTTTCAGATTATACCACAGTGGGGTGCAAGTGAGTGATGCACTAACTTTAAACCAGCTCTTTATAACCATTCAGGCTTTCATAGCCATTCTGCAGAAAGGTTTGTAATCATTCTGAAAATTAAGTAAATAATCAGTCTCCAATACTGTAAAAAAGTCCGGAAAACCTGAATCTTTGACCAGTTTTCTGCAGAGGTGGCTATTTTCCCAGTCGTCAAAAAAGCAAAGTTGAGATGCCATGAAGTAACCCTTAAAGTAAGGGAGATTAAGGCCTCCCTGCTTGTAAGGCATAGAAAAGTAAACTGCCTTTAATCTCACCCGTTTCCTCCCCCATAGTAGATCATTGATCAATCGCTCTATCAATCTGAAGTACTTATCTTCAATCCATATAGAGGAATTCCGAAGAACATAAAGAACCTGGGGCAGCACCACCATATTTTTTAGCGAAATTCTATCCGCACTTGCAGACAGAATTCTTTGCCATATCTTGATTTTTGATCTAAGCTTTTGCAATAAAGGGATCAGGTTCAGTTGCAAGTAGTCTTGAGTCTTGGCGGAAGTTACTATCCCCAGGTACTTCACTGTCTCGGAGATCGATAATCGATTGATCAAATCATCAGAAGATCCTCGCAATTCATCTATTGGAAGAAGAGTAGTCTTAGCCCAGTTAACCTCCAAACCGGAGGAGTAACAAAATGAATTAACTAACTCCATAACTCGAGGAAGTGTACTTTCTGTTTGATGGATAAAAAATTGAATGTCATCTGCATAGAGAGATATGCGATCCTGCTTCCCCATTACCCCAAAGCCAACCACCCTCAGGTCCTGCCTTATACTAACCGCGAGAGGTTCAATATAGATGTTAAACAGAAGAGGAGAGAGAGGACAGCCTTGACGGGTGCCTCTCTCTAGTTCAAAACTCTCAGTGTGCATGTCATTGATCCTGATCCTAGCGGTCGGAGATTTATATAACAGCTGTATCATTGCAATAAATTTAGGGCCAAAACCCATTTTTTTCATCCATCACCTCCCAGAGAAATGCCCACTCGACCCTGTCGAACGCCTTGGTGGCGTCCAGCAACAGGACGGAGCGGGCACCATCCCCAGGAGACTGAATGTTAGTGAAAAACCTATGTAAGTTATAATGGGTGCCCCTTTTTGGCATAAAACCATTTTGAGCTGAATGAATAACAGAGGGCAGGACCCTAGAGAGCCTCCTTGCCCAGACTTTTGATAGTAACTTAACATCCGTATTTAGCAAAGAAATTGGTCTATAGGAGCTCAGCTCTACCAGGTCTTTATCTTTTTTTGGGATCAAAACTATCAAAGCTTCCATCATGGACTTTGGAAGATCTCCACTCTGTAGTGCTTGAGAGAACACTTCTAATAAGTGAGGAAGAATAAAATCACCGTACTTACGATAAAGTTCGTACGGTAGACCATCTAGGCCTGGCGATGAGTTCCCAGAGATAACCTTTAGGGCCTCCTGAAGCTCCAGGAGGGTCACTTCTTTCTCCAAATAATTTTTTTGGGTCTCTGTTAACGCTGGGAGAGAAATTCTCTCCAGGAACAGCCTCGCCAGGTCAGATAAAATACCGGGGGAGGCCCTATATATCTGAGTGAAGTATTGCAAGAAAGCATCTCTAATTCCCTCTGGATCACGTATAATCACACCATCCAGATTACGAATCGAGACAATAGCTTAAAATCTTACCAGGGCGCCCAGACTCTGAGAAATACTTTTGTCCTTTAAAAAATAATCTATGGTTTGCTTTTTCAATTACATATTCCTCAAGAGAACGAGTGGCTTTCTGCATCTCTTCCTTATTATAGTCCGTAGGCAGGTTAGTAAATCGCTCTGTTGTCCAGATGGTCAGCACGGTCTCACGGCTGTATCATCCAGGACCGGCTCGTCGGAAGGCGGGTACTTTTGTCAGGCTTCTAGTTCAGGTGTTTGGTGTCAAGTCCTATATTAGCCGTCAGTTGATGCACATACAAGTTCAATTGTTTGTCTAGGTTCATACGGATTACCCCTCCACATCATTCCCGTTCATTCTGCAGTTCCGGGTGTACATATTCAGAGAAAGCAAGTGGGGGGTATTTTTGGGCCCTTCTTCAAGGCAGGACGGTTCCTCCGCAATGTTTTCGGTCCAGGCCGCACAACAGGTCCCAGCACGGCGGCCAGCTTGGCCTGTCTCTCGGTTCGAGCTGGTCCATCGCTCCATTCATCCCGCTCCTTGGTAGTCGTAATTCCACTACTCCCTCCTACAGGTGGACTTCACTTTTGCCCCCTTCTTGGCCTACCCCGTCCTGGCTCCGGGCACACATCAGCCAGTAATAGGTATAGTCAGGCCGTCCGCACCTTAGGATGGTCATCGTCATCTCCTCCTCCCTGATGGAGGCACCGACCACAAGTATTTAAGGCTGAAAAGTTCGGCCTGTATTTGTGGGAGGGGCCTTGGGCCGCTACTTATATCCCCCCCCTCTCAAGCCATCAGTCTCGGCTCGAACAGCGGCCGTGCCCCACCCTCCCTCCCCTTCTTTTATCATTTCAATTAGGGTGGGCCCCCTTCTTGGCCTACCCGTCCTGGCTCCGGGCACACATCAGCCAGTAATAGGTATAGTCAGGCCGTCCGCACCTTAGGATGGTCATCGTCATCTCCTCCTCCCTGACGGAGGCACCGACCACAAATATATATATATATATATATATATAGATATATATAGAATCCAAAAAGGCAAGGTCGCACTCCAAAATGCAAACGAAAAGTGTTTATTCAACCCAGTATAGCAACGTTTCAATTGCTCAATGCAATCTTTCTCAAGCCTTTTGACATAAGTGTTCAGTGAACAATTTATACACAAGTCACATGATCATATGCAAATTCAATCAATAATATAATCAAAACTGTGCATTATCACAATATAGTTTTCTTCATTCAATAGTGTACCGTATTGATGCAAGCCAATACTACTGGTTATATTAGAATTGTGCGCATAAACTTTCAAGTTATAAGTGAAAAATAATAAACATTCATGAGTGTCCCCAGGTGTTACACACTTAGTGTAATTACAATCATCTAAAGAGTTAAAAACATAAAGGGCATTCTCACATGGACTCCGGTACCACAGGCCCCAAAGCAGCGTCTTCATCGCGCTACTGCGCAACTGCGAAAATCGCATTCATCGCGATATCAAGATACACCATAAACTATCGAGAGGACCACAGTAAAGATGGCTGCCCAAGGTGCGCGCCTCTAGTGCGCATGTCCGAGTTTACTTCCTCATGTTCCGCTCATCCATCCACTCATGTGACTCAACCCTGGTATTTCCGGCGTCCCTTCATTCCTGGTTGCTGGGTAACCGGGCCGCCTGACAACGCAGGCTCCACCCGGCCGCGTCACCGCTCCATAGTCATGACCAAAGAGCACGTGACACCCCCGCCCCCTGGTTGGTCGGGCGCTCCGGTAACCAACTGGAGTATAGGGGTATTGTAGTTAAGTAGATAAAACCACTCGACTCTTATCACCCCAACCACTCCTATATGGGTTATACAACTCATACCACATACATGCGGATCATGTAGGCTCATAGCCGTAGCCCTCATCAAGGGTCTCGGAAAATAATTATATACTCTGGCAGTCATATCTTAAAGTGGATCCTTCTCTTCATACAACACAAAAAAAATGGTAATGGTAACAATGAAATGCCGCAGTTAGGTCTGTGAATTCCAATCGTCCCATGTGAGTGTGTCCATTGCTTGGAAATTCATTCTAGACAAAATAAACATAAAATAATAGAATTAATAAAAAAATAAAGAATTAATAAAGGTTATTTTATAATTCTCATCAAATCCTACACTGACCACCTCCTCATTCTCAGGAGGACAAGGTCGAACCCCACAGGAGGCGCTGGTCAACACACCTAAACTATTTGAAAGTCCACATTGAGCCCCCTAGGCTTTAGGGTCCCCAATGTGTATATCCAGAATAACTCACGTTTTTTAAGGTCTTCACCCGATCACCGCCCCTGCGGGCTATGGGAACATGATCTATGATCCTAAATTTTAACTCTTTCTCATTATGGTCTGCCTCCTTAAAGTGTCTTGATACTGGGAGGTCCATTTTTTTGTACCCGAATAGAATACCTATGTTGGTTAAGACGGGTCTTCAAATCCCATGTGGTCTCCCCAACGTACCATAAACCACATGGACACGTCAGGGCATAGACCACATGGGTTGAATCACATGTTAGTAAATGTTTGATTATCACCTCCTCCCCTGTACTGGGATTATTAAATGTTTTGCCTCTGATCATCAGGGGGCAGTTGACACAGTTAAAGCAGGGGTAACAGCCTGTTTTATTGTAGCCGAAAAGGCCAACTTGTTTCTTTTTGCTGGACCCTACATCCGATTTAATTATCCTGTCCCCTATATTTCGACTCCTTCGATAGGAGAATAAGGGAGGTACTTGGAATTCCTGTATATTTGGAAAACTTGTCTTCAGGATCCCCCAATGCTTTTTAATTATTTTCTCAATGTTGCCACTTTCAACATTGAATTCTGATACAAAAGGGATCCTAGTAGTTTTAGACCTGCGTCCATCATCCTCTCTCTTATTGATTTTTGAGATACTCTGTGAAATTAATTGTCTTGGGTATACCCTGTTATGGAATCTATCTCCCATCTGTTGGAAACGCTGCAATTTGATTACCTCATCCTTGACAATCCTATCTACCCTTACAAGCTGGCTATAAGGTAAAGATTTTTTCATAGAGGGAGGGTGATGACTCTCAAAACGGAGAAGCGTGTTCTTATCAGTTGGTTTTATAAACAAATCAGTGGACAGGTGGTTGTCCCTTATTGTGACCTCAGTATCCAAAAACTGGATCTTGTCAGGTGAATACACTAGTGTGAATTTTACACTCGGATCAATCTCATTTAAGTAACAGTGGAACGCTTTGAGGTCCTCTGAGGCTCCCACCCATACCAAAAACACATCATCTATATAACGCCACCACCTCAGCACTTGGCTGAAGTGGTGGCTCCTGTACACAAAGGTGTCCTCCAGGTGAGTCATATAGATGTTGGCGTAGCTGGGCGCCACATTGGACCCCATAGCGGTTCCCCGTAATTGAACATAATAATCATCCCTAAACAGGAAATAATTTCTCGTCAGTATAAACTCCAACAATTCAATCAAAAAGGCTTTACATTCATTGGTGTATTCGCTGGTCACCAAACACTTCTCTACGGCTCTAATACCCCTTGTATGATCTATCGAGGTATAGAGGCTGCTGACATCAAAAGAGGCCAGCAGCACTCCATCCGGAATCCACAAATCTTCTATTTTACCCAGAAAATCAGATGTATCACGGATATATGATCTGGCACCAGTTGCATACAGACGTAGCAGTTTATCTAAAAAGATTGCCAAATTACAAAACAAAGACCCCCTCCCGGACACTATGGGGCGTCCCGGAGGGTTAGTCAAATCTTTATGGATCTTCGGCAGGGTGTACAGTATAGGTTTGACCGGCTTGTCACAATATAAAAATTGAAAAAGTTTATCATCAATGATTCCATTATCCTGCGCCCTAGTTAATATCATTTTTAGTTCTCTCAGGAAAATGAACTTGGGATCATGTGACACCTTTCTGTACACCTGCCCATCCCTTAATTGTCCCTCAATTTCTTTTACATAAGAACTTGTGTCCAAGACCACAATCCCACCACTCTTGTCAGCTGATTTGATGGTGAGATTGTGGTCACTGGCCACGGATCTCAAAGCTTGAATCTCCCCTGTGGTGATATTACCATGTCTAAGTGGTGTCCTAGAAGTAGTGTTTTTCAAGGCCTCAATGTCTCGTTTCATGGCCAATTGGAATGCCTCAATTGCCGGATGGTCAATGGCCGGAGTCAAATTACTTTTGACGAAAAGTCCCACATTTGCTAGACTCAATTCAGCTGGATTTTCTCTGTCACCTTGGACTCTTATTTGTTGTTCTGCGAACCATACCTTCAGTTTAACCGAGCGTAGGAATCTATGGACATCTATCTCAGTATTAAACCAATCCGTACGGGACACATGACAAAAAGAGAGGCCTTTGTCCAGAACCTGCTGTTGTACTACTGTCAAAGGTGTAGAAGAGATATTTACCACTATAGTCTCTTCTTGGGGTTCTGTCTCGATCTCTGTATTCTGGTTACTTTGCCTTTTTCTCCTTCTCTGGTGGCGCCGACCTCCCCTTCTGATTCTACTGGGTCTGTATTTTTGTCTGTAAAAAGAACAGTGTGAGGGTATATTCAAGCCATGCATATTTGTGTCACCTATTGGATCACCACCTGTTGTTCTATTCAGAATTCCATTCGTCATGTTTCTCCTGTCTCCCCCTACTCGCCGATTTCTTTTAATATCATTTTGCCAGTTGTAAATATAGCCTTGAGTGTAATCCTCATTGTCTCTCAACCATTTTTTCCTCTTCTTCTCTTGTAATTCCTCTCTTAATTTATCAGCTATAGTCCTGTTCTGGGATAAGTAATTATCAAGTTCTTCCTTAGGTAATTATGTCACCAATTGTTCCATACGTTGGGTCACTCTCCCCTGTATCACAGACAACTCCTTTTGCAAAAATTCAATATTTAATAAAATTATATCAAATGAATACTTGTTTGAAATTTGCACAAAACGTGTGCAAAACTCCGGATTATTAAACAGCAGGTCAGGCCTCAAGTGTGATCTCATACCTCTGGGTATCCTATGTTGGCGATAATATTCGCATAACGTAGACATGTGCATTTCAAGATTAATGGCACGTTTAACATCATATTCATGTCCTTTCTTGATTTCAATTAAAGATGGAGTAGATAAAAAGGTAGTGTCTCTCACCGCACCCTGTAGTATTCTGTCCTCATCCTCCCTTGAATAGGAAAAGACATCTGGGTTGGGGTTATCCATCGATGAATCCATATTGAGGTGCAAAGCCCTTCTGTTGCAGAAATAAAAAACGGAAAGTGAAGAGCAGCACACTGTGAACGGGTGCAAAACCGTGCTCAGAACCAGCAACTTGATCCAGTACATAGAATCCAAAAAGGCAAGGTCGCACTCCAAAATGCAAACGAAAAGTGTTTATTCAACCCAGTATAGCAATGTTTCAATTGCTCAATGCAATCTTTCTCAAGCCTTCTTATATAAGTGCTCAATGAACAATTTATACACAAGTCACATGATCATATGCAAATTCAATCAATAGTATAATCAAAACTGTGCATTATCACAATATAGTTTTCTTCATTCAATAGTGTACCGTATTGATGCAAGCCAATACTACTGGTTATATTAGAATTGTGTGCATAAACTTTCAAGTTATAAGTGAAAAATAATTCATAAGTGTCCCCAGGTGTTACACACTTAGTGTAATTACAATCATCTAAAGAGTTAAAAACATATAGGGCATTCTCACATGGACTCCGGTACCACAGGCCCCAAAGCGGCGTCTTCATCGCGCTACTGCGCAACTGCGAAAATCGCATTCATCGCGATATCAAGATACAACATAAACTATCGAGAGGACCACAGTAAAGATGGCTGCCCAAGGTGCGCGCCTCTAGTGTGCATGTCCGAGTTTACTTCCTCATGTTCCGCTCATCCATCCACTCACGTGACTCAACCCTGGTATTTCCGGCGTCCCTTCATTCCTGGTTGCTGGGTAACCGGGCCGCCTGACAACGCAGGCTCCACCCGGCCGCGTCACCGCTCCATAGTCATGACCAAAGAGCACGTGACACCCCCGCCCCCTGGTTGGTTGGGCGCTCCGGTAACCAACTGGAGTATAGGGGTATTGTAGTTAAGTGGATAAAACCACTCGACTCTTATCACCCCAACCACTCCTATATGGGTTATACAACTCATACCACATACATGCGGATCATGTAGGCTCATAGCCATGGCCCTCATCAAGGGTCTCGGAAAATAATTATATACTCTGGCAGTCATATCTTAAAGTGGATCCTTCTCTTCATACAACACAAAAAAAATGGTAATGGTAACAATGAAATGCCGCAGTTAGGTCTGTGAATTCCAATCGTCCGATGTGAGTGTGTCCATTGCTTGGAAATTCATTCTAGACAAAATAAACATAAAATAATAGAATTAATAAAAACATTAAGAATTAATAAAGGTTATTTTATAATTCTCATCAAATCCTACACTGACCACCTCCTCATTCTCAGGAGGACAAGGTCGAACCCCACAGGAGGCGCTGGTCAACACACCTAAACTATTTGAAAGTCCACATTGAGCCCCCTAGGCTTTAGGGTCCCCAATGTGTATATCCAGAATAACTCACTTTTTTTAAGGTCTTCACCTGATCACCGCCCCTGCGGGCTACGGGAACATGATCTATGATCCTAAATTTTAACTCTTTCTCATTATGGTCTGCCTCCTTAAAGTGTCTTGATACTGGGAGGTCCATTTTTTGTACCCGAATAGAATACCTATGTTGGTTAAGACGGGTCTTCAATCTTTGAATCACATGTTAGTATATGTTTGATTATCACCTCCTCCCCTGTACTGGGATATATATATATATAGTAATTAACACAAAGGAGAGCTATAATTGAACTCGGCCAGTTGGAAGCTTCAGCAGAGAAATGGAGAATAAGGTTTAACACCGATTAACGTAAGGTTAAAAGGGTTTTCTGAGATATTTTTACTGATAACCTATCCTCTGGCCTTTACTTATGACTAGGGATGAGCAAAGTTATCCAAGAAATGTATCAGAAATTGCTATAAATCAGGTATACCCAGGCCACTCTGCCTTAGGGTATGGTCACACGGAGAGGACGTGCTGCAGTAACGAACCATGTGGCCAATTATCCCGCAGCTGCCTTTTATTTAATAATGAAGACTGCACTGTATACTCCTTCTTCATTGTTAATGGCCGTGCAGCACCTTTAAACAGGGGATGTTGCTGGTATGGGGTTTAGCTGCTTAGGTGGGAGCACAATATGCATATTATTGCTGTTCTTTACTGCAATCTCCTGAAGGTTTTTTGACAGTAAACACAGAATATTAATCAGTTCTGGCATACCTACTTCTTCAACCCCAATGCTCTTCTGCCCTACAGATGGGAGCCCTTCTTCTGCCATCTGCTGTCCCTCCTTTTCCACATGATCTAATATTGATGAGAATATGTCATCAGGAACATCCAGCATCTCCTCTCTCTGCATCTTGATCACTTTTCTAGGACATGGAGACTTTGAAGGATGAAGTAAAGCCAGCAAAAGATGAGAATGGTCATCATTAAGACCTGCCCCCCCCCCCCCCCTAAGGTGTGCAGGCTGAATGGTATTGGTTGGCACACGCTGGCACCGTAATAATAAAGGCTTCCATCTTATAAGTATCAAATTACATATCTTAGTTTACGGCTGATATAGGAATAAGTAAATGTAGGGATAAATGAATAAAACTGATGCAGAATAAGTCTTCTTGCACTCTCCCTCTCCAATATTCTTCCATTAATCATTTTCAGCAACACTGTCCCTAGTGCATGAGCACTTGCCACATCTCAGCTCACAGGACTATGGCAGTGACCGCACGGTATGAGGGTTTTAAAGGGCTGTGACATCACAGGGGATGGCTATCTGCGGATTTGCTGACTGCACGGCATTATGGGTGATCTTGCATTCCCAGGCTTTTTACTTTCACTTTGTAACACATGCAGCCACCATTTTAGAAAAAAAAATGATTAGTTACCACAAAGCACAAGGAAATTCGGATTCATTGCGAACAAAAGTTTTCCTAAACTTCAGACCGAATTCCACTTCGAATGCTTCACTTCCTTCAACACTACTGATGACCTATCCTCCTGCCCTGTCAAACAGTTGAACGGCGGGGGTCCTGGGTGGCGGCCCCTCATCTATCATATACTGATGACCTATCCAGAGGGTAGATCATAAGTAAAAATATTTAGTAAAATCATTTTAAGGTAAAATTTAATTTAGAAAAAAGATGGTGGAGAGGCCTAATAACTATGTATACATATATCAAACCTCTCTCATGATCTATTTATACTCAGGACTGTTATCATGACAAGTGGACATCCTCTACATATAGAGGAAAGAAGGCAGTCAGGACGTAGATGTGGGGGGAAAGTGCCATACTTGGCGGTGTGGTAATTTTTCATCAAGCCGTCAGAGGATGTTAGTTTGGCCATTTGTGGAATCTGTAATCAGAAGGTGAAGCGTAGCCAGGGTGCCAAAGTTTGCACCATGGCCCTGTGTCAATACATGCAGCGCCATCATAAAGTGACCTGGGAAAACCATGGCACTAATGTAGTGGTACAGCCTGATGCAGCAACTGCTGCATCACCCAGTTGCCCTCACCCCATCTCCACCAGTCAAGCCTCCACCACTTCACCAGAAGGGAGCTGTGTTTCCTTTCCATCATCTACTGATCCTGATGCTCCTGCTCCTCCTCCTACTCCTCGTCACTCATTTAATCAGAAATGGATAACCGAGGCCATTGCAAAAAATAACAGTATGTGTGCCCTTATCCAATGGCTCAGAAGCTGAACTCCTGGCCAAGTTGCTGGTACTACAGTCCCTCCCTTTCCCTTTACCTCCCTAATGGCTTGTGCCGAGCCAAGGTGGAGAGTCCCAAGCTGTCATTACTTCTCCAAAAAGGCTGTACCAGCCCTGCACATGTATATTGAACAGAAGGTGGACTAGACCTTGAGTCTTTTGGAGTCGCTAAAGTTCATGGCAGCGCCGACGTGTGGAGCTGTAACTATGGTCAAGGACAATATATCTCCTTTACGGCCCACTGGGTAAATATGGTTTCTGCCCAGCTACTTCAGCAACTTGGCCAGGTGACGGCCGCCTCCATTTTCTCAATATGTAATTCCTGCTCCAATGTCCTCCTCTGCCTCCTCATCCTCCACCTTGTCCTCAGCCACTGCAGGCACAATTTAGAGTGGTACTCCAGCATACCACCTGTGCAGAGCACAGCAGTGTCATACTATTCTGCACCTGGTTTGCCTTGGCAAATGGAGTCACATCGGGGAAGAACTGCTCCGCATCCTTCAAGAGGAAATCGAATTCTGGCTGTCTCCTCGCCAACTTAAGATTGGAACAATGGGCACAGACAATGGGAAGAACATCATGTCAATGCTGCATTGAGGAGGGCTGACCCATAAGCCCTGCATGGCGCATGTCTTTAATCTGGTTATAAAGTGGTTTATGAAGTCTTCCAGCCAACTGCAAGACATCCTGAAAAAGGCTAGGAAACTGTGCATGCACTTCAGCCACTCTTACACTGCAAAGCATGCACTTGAGCTGCAACGGCAGAATAGCCTTCCCCAACATCTCTGATATGCAATGTTTACACCCGTTGGAACTCCACCCTCCACATGTTGGATCAACTATATGAGCACAGAAAGGCCATAAACAATTTCTTGATGATGCAGGCAGACAGGAGCACTCCCCTGCGTAACTTTGATGTTAGCCAGTGGCAGCTTATGCATGGCACCTGCCGTTTGCTCAGGCACCCAGCCACTTTATTTGTCAGTCGCCAGGACTACGGGATGAATGACATCATTTTGCTCCTTTACGTCCTGGAGCAGATGCTGATAAATCTGGCTGGCCAGGGGACAGGAGACCTGGCACCTACATCTCTCGGCCACCTGAGCCCTGTGGGGACTGAACTGGAGGAGGACAATAATGCACAAGCAATGTATACAGAAATGGGTGGTTTTTCTGCATAAGTGACAGGGAGAGGAGCTAGAGGGCAATGAGGAAGACCAGGCAGATCACCCGACATACTGTGGCAGCATGCAGTGGAGATAGAGGCAGGGAGTCCCTCCGAGTCGCTTGCACAAATGGCCAGATGCATGCTGAGTTGCTTGTATAGTGATAGCCATATTATCACCATTTGGCAGAGGGATGATTATTGGCTCTCCACCATGTTAGACCCTCCATACCGCTCCAAAATGGGGGCCTTTTTTCCACCCGCTAAGAGGGAGGTTAAACTCAACTACTATCGAGATATCCTATGTAGTCAGTTGGTCGTTGCCTATATGCGTCATCGCCCAGCCCACGAAAGTCTGACCAGGGGGGGGGGCAACTCTGCCCTCACGTTCCACTGCCATGGCTGCTGGGGGGTGAGGGGGCATGAGCAGCACCAACTCCATCAGCAGAAACTTAAGTCTTGATTCTCTAATGAGCACTTTTCTTCACCAACCTACTAAAGCAGAAGCAAGTCATGGTGCAGGACCTGAACCAGCAGGTCATGGCATACTTGGACTGCACCTTGCCACCCCACTTCCAAGATCTCCTGAAATACTGGGCAGCCAAACTCGATTTGTGTCCGCAATTGGCCAAGTTTGCCCTGAACTAGCTTTACTGCCCTCCCAGTAGTGTGGCATCAGAGCGGGTGTTTAGTCCAATGGGGGACATAGTTACCCCAAGGAGAATTCACCTTTCCACCCAAAATGTGGAGAGAATGGACTTTATAAAGATGAATTAGGCGTGGATCAGCCAGGATTTCCACACACCAGTGCCTGATGCATAAGACTAGATAATTCTGGGTGCCACACCCAAACTTTGTAAAAAAAAGACATGTTTTTTCTGGCCACCTGCTTCAGCCACTATTTTGATGCTGCCACCCATCTGATGCCAGACACCTGCTGCCACTTTTGCCATGTTCTCCTGCTATCCACCCACCATCTTGTTCTGTTACTGCCACTGCTGTTGCCTCTAACCTCCCCACTCTGTAACTGGACCACAGTGTTGACTCCTCATGTGTTTGCCACCCTCACCACTCTGTGACTGACCACTATGTTCACTTCTCATATGGTTGCCACCTCATTACTCTGTAACTGGGCCACTATATTGACTTCTCATGCTGTTGCCACCTCACCACTCTGTGAGTGGGCCATTGAGTTGACTCCTCATGCTTTTGTCACCCTCACCATTCTGTGACTGACCACTATGTTAAAAAAAACTACACCAATGCCCACGTTGTACCCTCAGGATACTACACATTTATTTACAAAAAGGTCATATAGACCTACTAAATCCTTTTAGGGGTTACAACATAGATATTAAAACGTAACCTTTATTATATTTTTATAAAAGCTGATACATTTATTTATACACTCAGTCCCATTAAAATTATCAGGGAAGGAATCAGATATTCCACTCAATACTGAATGTGTGTAATCCTCTTTTGCTTGGAGGTACTGCTTATGGCTGCAGTTCACTTTGCTGTGTTACAATGTGTGCATCTGCCATAGGTTAATGCATATGTTTTTCTACATTCCTATCAGGAATCCAGCGCATTCGTTGCTCAACATTGTGCTTGATGGCAACCTACAACTTTGTTGCAACACTGGAATGTGTAGCCAATTGCTCACTCTTTGAAGCTTCTTGGCAGTCAGATTATGATTGTAAGTCAGTGTTGTAACAATGTGATTGTATAATAGAGCAGATTTCTATTTGCTCCTACTGCACTTATATTATGGCGCTGGAACCACTTGACTAATTCCTATGTTTGCGCACACATGCTTTATCACACTATGGCTCATGAGAGAGGAAATAGATTCCTACAAAATTACCAGGGAATGGTTTCCCTACTTTATCGTAAAGAGGGCGCCCACTGCTCACCCCTCTTTACTATGAGCCATATCACAACAACTTTCTCAACCACGCAGATACATGCTGTTTAGCGCTTACCAACCACACATTCATTTATACAATTGTATGCTTCCGATTCAGTCCCTGTCTAAAAGCCAGCAGGCACTAACCCTCCCGACATGTTTCGCCGCATGTGCGGCTTCATCAGGGAAATAGGGTATTAGTGCACTAATGACCTTTTTGTAAATAAATGACCACTATGTTGACTCTTCATGCGATTGCCACCTCACCATTCTGTAACTGGGCCACTATGTAGTAGTGTGGCATCAGAGCGGGTGTTTAGTGCACCAGGGGGGCATAGTTGCCTTTCCACCCAAAATGTGGAGAGACTGACCTTTATGAAGATGAATCAGGCGTAGATAAACCAGGATTTCCACATGCCAGTGCCTAATGCATCAGACTAGATCATTCATCAGTGCCATGCCCAAACTTTCTGAAAAGAGACCTGTTTCTTCTAGCCACCTACTTCAGCCACTATTCTGATGCTGTCACCTGCCTAATGACACACAACTGCTGCCTCTGCTTCCATGTTCTCTTACTGCCAGCCACCACTTTATGTTGTTACTGCCACTGTTGTTGCCCCCCACCTCCCCACTCTGTGACTGAGCCATTATGTTGACTCCTCATGTGGTTGCCACCTCACCACTCTGTGACTGGGCCATTGTGTTGACTCCTAATGCGTTTGCCACCCTTCCCACTCTGTGATGGGGCCACTAGTGTCCCTGTTTGATGTTGACATCACCATTTATTTTCTCCTTCTTCTGGTCTGTGAAAAGGACAGAAAAATGAAAAACACAATGGATTCTGTCATTTGAGTTTCTGTAAGGCCTGTATCACACAGTCCCTATTTTTCATCAGTATATGCTCATGATTTGGAAGCCAAAAACAGCAGTGGGTACATAACACAGAAGATATTGAAACATTCCAATCACATGTCATCTATGTTTTGGTTCCTTCTTTTTTTTTTTTTTTGGCCTTAGCGATACTGATGGATTTTGACCAAATGCTGACCATGTGAAGGCGGATGCTCAAAAGACAGGATATTTTTTTGGGGTGGTTGTTATGATGGATCAGAAGAATGGCAAAATAAACAGTGACGTCAATACAAACTTACTGCTGACACCATCTCCACTCTGTCATGGTGGCTCTAGTTGTATCAGCGTGTAACAGAACAGGTTCTTTAGAAACCTATGTGGAATCAGCTGACGACGGGGTAAAAGGAGTGCGCTTCTTCAATCTATAGTACAATCTTGGGCCACTGCGCGGTTCTTTATACCTAGCGTTAACATTGACCTATAGGGATAAGTTCACACTTGAGTCATTTGGTCAGTTTTGGGCCAGTAACTGACTAAATAAGTGAAGTGTGAAGTGATTCTAAGAGTGACCCCTCTCAACTGACTTTCATACTGACACAAATTAACTGTTTCACTCCCACAGCGGGCTAGCTATGCGTGTTTCTGCAGTGCAAGTGTTCTACACCAATATACAGGCTCTTTGCAGCTAGGAAATAACTGAATTTTAACATGATTCTTCTCAAATAAATTTGGATTGAATAAAAAAAAAAAAGTAAAATTCAACGAATCGTTCGAATCAAATCTTTTAAAAATTTGCTCATCTTTATCCACTTCATTAACTTCGATTTGCTCATCACTAGTTCTGATAATAAAATGGAGCATATTGCATCCATGCAGACTTCTTGAGATATAGAAGTCTCCTTCAGCTCACATGTAACAATTCTCTTTTCTTCCTGGAGCAACCAGCTGCTGCATTTATACGTGATAAGATTTTTAATATAATCTTTATTTTAATCTCAGGAGGTACAAAGACTTTAACAGGAACATGTACCTTCAAGAAATGAAATCCAAGTTGAAATGTATGATTTAAGGTGCAATAGACACGCGTTTATCAGAAAGTTGAAGTCTCTGCAGTATAGCAAATACATTTTGGAAAGTGTTCTTAAGAAATGCAAGAAATTAAATAATAAAATATGTTTTTTTTTTGGCCTGTTTATTTTCTCATAGGAATTCAAATGTGAAAAATGCAGTAATTTAGTACAATTAGATATGATTAATGAAAATAATTTTATTACATTCAGAGAATTATATTTTTATGCCCCCTGCTTAAAACAGAAAAAAGTTTAGAAAATAACTAGAGTATTTTCTTTGGTGTCTCTTCTTCGATCTTTTGTTCTGCTGTTTTTAAAAGTCAGGATCTACAATAGGGTCAGCTTTATTTCTCACTTAGGATTGGCGCTGGCCAGGAAAGAAGTGTGAAGTCTAAGGCCTCTTTCACACGGGCGTCACGGACGCCCGGATAAGAGGCGGGTGCGTTGCTGGAATATGCGCGATTTTTCCGCGTGGGTGCAAACATTTGTAATGCGTTTTGCATGCGCGTGTGAAAAATCGCCATGTTTGGTACCCAGACCCAAAGCCGGACTTCATCACTGAAGTCCGGTTTCGGGAACAGTATTCTGGAGAATTTCCCTTATAACATGGTTTTAAGGAAAAATAATAGCATTCCTAATAAAGAATGCTTAGTAAAATGAAGATGAAGGGGTTAAAAATAATAAAAGTTAACATACCTTAGCCACTTGATCACGTAGTTGCGATCTGTCTTCTCTTTTCAAGCTTCAGCTAACAACTAAAGGACCTGTGATGACGTCACATCACATGGTCCAATCACATGGTCCATCACCATGGTAAGATGGACCATGTGATTAGACCATGTGATGTGATGTCATCACAGGTCCACAAGGTAAGTTAACTTTTATTATTTTTAACCCCTTCATCTTTATTTTACTAAGCATTCTTTATTAAGAATGCTATTATTTTCCCTTATAACCATGTTATAAAGGAAAATAATAAAGATCTGGTCCCATTGCTAAGCAACCATGCGGGAAAATCGCACTGCATCCGCACTTGCTTGCGGATGCTTGCGATTTACCCGCAGCCCCATTCACTTCTATGGGTCCTGCATTGCGTGAAAAAGGCACAATATAGAGCATGCTGCGATTTTGACGCAACGCAGAAGTGATGCGTGAAAATCACCGCTCATGTGCACAGCCCCATTGAAATGAATGGGGCCGGATTCAGTGAGGGTGCAATACGTCCTCCTCACGCATTGCACCCGCGCGGAAAACTCACCCGTGTGAAAGGGGCCTAAGGCCACCTGGACACGGGTGTGAGTGAATGCACATAAGATCAGCACGATTTTCTGTGTGGATCTATGGGTATTTCTGGAGTATATCTGCACCAAAATCCGCAATGTCTAATTGCAGTTTTTAGTGTGGATGTGATGCAGTTTGGCTGCAGATCTCAAACTTCCATTTAAAAGGGGGAAATCCACAGCTACGACACCTAACATAATTGAAATGCTTTTTAATTTGAAATTTGCGTGGCAGATCAGTTTCCGCACAGAAAAAATGCTGAAAGTGTACAGTCAAGTGGCACAGACCTTCCCAAAATATGGATTGCTTAAGATGGCAGCCATCTTTCTAGTGGTGATCTCCACTCTGCAGTGCTGCATATGCAGTGCTGCATATTACAAGTCACACAGCATGTGAAATAAAATTACAAGCAAACATAACTGCCACTGAGTGCAAAGGTTTATTCTCAGTTAATACTGAACAAAAGATGTCAGCAAAATAGCACGAACCCTGGAGAGAGGTAATCAAATTATGTGGCAAATGTCAGAGGAGACTAACATATGTGCCATTTTTTAAGAAAAAGTGTGTACCATTTTAAAAGGGAGTCTATCACAAGGAGATTTACTACAATGCCTTGTAGGGCTAGCTCAACTGAATGTAATGATACTTTTCACTTAACAATCTGTTGCTTCATTCTGGGGAAAAAGCACAGTTAAAGGGGTTGTCCCACAAAAGATATTCTACAGTTTTCAAACCAGCACCTGGGTTTGAATTCTTTTGTAACTGGATGTAATTAAAAACTTAGCATAGCCAGTGAGTTATTCAATAAAATGTATTTGTATTGCATCACCTGCTGTTTGTTTTATTTTCTTATTTTTTGTCCTGCTCACTGAGATGGCCACACATGCTCAGTTTCATCCTTCAATTGCCTTCTGAGCAGGGGGGTAAGGACAGGGGGGTAAGGACCGCGGTCGCAGCAGGTGTGACTGCGACTGGGCCCGGTAAGGGGAGAAGGCCAGCTGCACTCACATGTAACGGGGCCCGGCATTGTCACTGTACTTAAATGCCAGGCCCCGTGAGAGCGGTCATCTCACCTGCATGATATGCGCTCCAGGACACTACTGGGGGCTGTGGCAGGCACTACTGTGGGCAATTTGAGACACTACTGGGTACTTTACTGAAGGCAGTTGGGGACACTACTGGTGGCAGTTGGGGACACTACTGGGGATATTACTAGGGGCAGTGGAGGAAACTACTGGGGACATTTCTGGGGGCAGTGGGGGACACTACTGAGACATTACCAGGGCCAGTGGGGGACATTACCAGGGGCAGTGGGGGACACTAGTAGGGACAAAGGGGGACATTACTATGGACATTGGGGGACATTACTAGGAGAAGTGGGGTTCATTACTAGGGGCAGTGGAGGACACTACTAGAGGCAGGGAAGGACATTACTAGGGGCAGTGAGAGACATTACTGGGGGCATTACTGGGGAATCAGGGACCAGGGGAGTAACAATTGCGGTCACCTGGGGTGCGACCGGGCACAGCATGGAGGTGAAGGGGGCCTGTTCCAAAGTTTTCCCTGGGGCCCATAGCACTCTAGTTACGCCACTGCTGCTGAGTTGTGATAGGAAGAGCATGGACACGCCCCCTTATCTGAGGCAGAAAAGACACTCCCCTTGAGCTGCCAGCTTGATATAATACTATCAGAGCAATAATTGGGGAGATCTCTGTATCCATGTGAGGTACAGGATTGGTTCTAACTTTGTTAGAAAGAGATTGCCATGTACTATATGATCTCTGATTTTCATTTTTTACATTAGTCATGGAATAACCCCTTAAGGCTACTTTCACACTGGCGTTTTGGTTTCCGTTTGTGAGATCCTTCAGGGATTAGTGATGTCGCGAACATAAAATTCCGCAAATGTTCGCGAACATTGCGAACCGCCATAGACTTTAATAGACAGGCGAATTTTAAAAACCAAAGGGACTCCTTCTGGCCACAATAGTGATGGAAAAGTTGTTTCAAGGGGACTAACACCTGGACTGGGGCATGCCGGAGGGGGATCCATGGCAAAACTCCCATGGAAAAATACCTAGTTGACGCAGAGTGTGGAAGTTGTAATCGCAATGCGATTAATACAGGTTATATTAATCGCATTGCGAATTCAACTTAGAGCTGGGTTCCTAATGGTTGTATTGCTAGAAATTCTAGCAATACAACCACTAGGAACTCGAGCTCTAAGTTAAATTGCAATGCGATTAATATAACCTGTATTAATCGCATTGGGATTACAACTTAGATCTGTTCCTAATGGTTGTATTGCTAGAATACAACGAAGATTGAGAATATAGCGCTAAATTCTCAATCTTCGTTATATTCTAGCAATACAACCATTAGGAACCCAGCTCTAAGTTGAATTCGCAATGCGATTAATACAGGTTATATTAATCGCATTGCGATTACAAATTCTAACACTGCAGCTTCAGAATGAATCTAAGATGGATGCTGTCCTTGCTTTTTGATAGGAGGTGGGAGACTAATGTACTAGCCCTAAAAAGGGCTTTTTGCGGTACTGTCAGGACGCTGTCCTTACAGCAGAGATCTGATGAGTTTTTCAGGACTGGAGTGGACACTGAATACACTAGCCTAGCTATCGATTTCCCTATTAAATCAGCAGCAGCTACACTGTCCCTCCTCTCACTAAGACTGCAAATTCCGAATGAATCTAAAATGGATGCTGTCCAGGAGATGGGAGGGTCTGGGAGGGAGGGTATGATAATTGGCTGGAATGCGTCTGCTGATTGTGATGTAGAGGGTCAAAGTTTACTCAATGATAGGGGGTGGACCTAACATTGCATATGTTCGCACAAGCTATGTTCGTCGGGAACTATTCGCCAGTGAATAGTTTGGGACATCTTATTTGTGAATTCAACTTAGAGATGGGTTCCTAATGGTTGTATTGCTAGAATATAACGAAGATTGAGAATTTAGCGCTATATTCTCAATCTTCGTTATATTCTAGCAATACAACAACCATTAGGAACTCAGCTCTAAGTTGAATTCGCAATGCGATTAATGCAGGTTATATTAATCGCATTGAGAATCCAACTTAGATCTGAGTTCCTAATGGTTGTTGTATTGCTAGAATATAACGAAGATTGAGAATATAGTGCTACTCTAGATTCGTTATCTTCGTTATATTCTAGCAATACAACTATTAGGAACTCAGATCTAAGTTGTAATCGCAATGCGAATAATACAGGTTATATTAATCGCATTGCGATTTACAATTACTATTACTGCAGCTTCAGAATGAATGTAAGATGGATCCTATCCTTGTGTTTAGATAGGAGGTGGGAGGGTCTGGGAGGGAGGGTATGCTGATTGGCTGGAATGTGTCTGCTGACTGTGAGGTACAGGGTCAAAGTTTGCTCAATAATAAAGTATAGGGGCTACCGCGAACATCGAATATGTTCGCCAGCCGCGGCGGACGCGAACAAGCTATGTTCGCCGGCGAATAGTTCGGGCCATCTCTATCAGGGATCTCACAAGCTATCCAAAATGAATCAGTTTTGCTCTTAATGCATTCTGAATGGATAAGGATCCGCTCAGAATGCATCAGCTTGGCTCCGTTCCGCCTCCATTCCGCTTTGGTGTCCGTCTGACAAAACTGAGCCAAACGGATCCGTCCTGACACACAAGTTAAGTCAATGGGGACGGATCCGTTTTCACTGACACACTATAGCACAAAAGAAAACAAGTCCGTCCCCCATTGACTTTCAATGGTGTTCAAGACGGATCAGTTTTGGCTATGTTAAAGATAATACAAACGGATCCCTTCTGAACCGATACATGCAGTAGTATTATCTGAACGGATGGGTTTGTGCAGATTCATGACGGATCCACACCAAACGCGAGTGTGAAAGTAGCCGTAAATGCACTAATGGTGGGCCCAAGCCACTCTATGCACCCTTGCTCATCCTGCTTCCTCTGCCAGCCCCTACCTCTCCTTCTTGATTGACAGGGCATAATCATCTTGCTTAGCCCTGCCAAACAAATCATGTGTATGAGACATAATAATAAAAAAATATAATAATAAATAACCAATAACTCATCCATTTAATAATCTAACACATGATACCCCCCAAAAAAAAAAAAAAATAATAATAATAATAGCAACCAAAACATTTAATTTGCCAATGTTGTAGAATGTGGAGAGGAGCTGAGTTGTCTGATATTCTATCATGAGATATTAAACCTTTCAGACTCAAAAACTGTGACCTTAACTGAGCCCATTCTGAGCAGGGCTTGAGAGAGAGAGAGAGAGAGACTGAAGCCTTACATGTGGTAGATATCAAGAACTTGTTGTTAGACTGTGTAAAGTAAGGGTACTTTCAGACTTGTGGCAGGACGGATCCGACAAGCTGTTCACCGTGACAAGGTACTTGGGCCCGACATACTTTGTGCGCTAAATGCCTTCTCTTATTCAATTTTTTTGGGAATGAGCCCCTTTTCCTATTTTTTGCTATCAGTTTATGATGTATTGTGCAGCCATCTTTTAACCAGGCTGTTCACCCTGTCGGATCTGTCCTGCCGCTATTTTGCCGTGCCGCCGGACTGCCGCTCCGTCCCCATTGACTATAATGGGGGCAGGGGCGGAGCTACAGTGCAGCATGGTGAGAGGCCACCGGACTAAAAGTACTGCATGTCCGACTTTTTAGTCAGGAACATATCGGAGCCCCTTTATGCATCACGTCAAGGTTTCTCAGCATGGCTTGGGGTCCTACCACTAGACTAGCTATGGTGTGTGAACAAGGTCTGAAAGGTGCAGATATCCAGCTCACAGCCCCAATCCCACTCACCTGCACTGCAGGATCAACAATGCAGTGGGAGACAATTGAGGCCGCAAGCTGCACCTACACCAGACCATGTGACACAGGCTCCCAGGTGCAACAGAATGTTACCAGCCATACGCAATGGCACATTCAATACCTATAAATCAAAAATCACAGAAATAAACGTGGCCTAAATGGGTGGAACTGCTCAAACCCCAAACACTGTTGCGTGTTTCTAACTGAGGAGCAGCTCCTCCACATGCTTGATATCAGCACCTTTCAGACCCTGTTCACACACCATAGCTAGTCTAGTGGTAGGACCCCATGCCATGCTGAGAAACCTTGACGTGGTGCATGAAGGGGCTCCGATATGTTGCTGACTTGGAGATATTGGCAAATGGCTCAGCTTTTAGCATCAGCTTGAGGGATTAGCCAGTGTTGTCAGGTGCTTATCTTTGTGGTGCACCTTTTTTCAGTGATTTATGTGTTTTATATATTTTCATCCGCACATTGTTTCATTTCGTGTAGGATGTTTGTGTGGTGCATGTGGTTTGCGCCGGCATACTCCATTGTATGCATTTTTGCTGGGGATGGCCGCTCGATGCGAACCACATGCGGAGGAGCTGCTCCCCCAGTTAGAAACACTCAAAAGTGTTTGGGGTTTGAGCAGTTCCACCCATTTAGGCCATGTTTATTTCTATGATTTTGATTTATATGTATTGAATGTACCATTGCGTATGGCTGGTAACGTTCTGTTGCACCTGGGAGCCTGTGTCACATGGTCTGGTGTAGGTGCGGTCTGCAGCCTCAATTGTCTGCCATTGCATTGTTGGTCCTGCAGTGCAGGTGAGTGGGATTGGGGCTGTGAGCTGGATATCATCACCTTTCAGACCCTGTTCACACACCACCGCTAGTCTAGTGGTAGGATCCCATGCCATGCTGAGAAACCTTGACGTGGTGCATGAAGGGGCTCCGATATTTTCCTGACTGGGAGATATTGGCGAATGGCTCAGCTTTTAACATCAGCTTGAGGGATTAGCCAGTGTTGTCAGTTGCTTATCCTTGTGGTGCACTTTTTTTCAGTGATTTATAAGTTTCAATTTCTTGCATATTGCTCTGAGATTTCCCTTTTTTTTATCTACTAGTCCTGGGAATATTAAGTCTAATCAACATGTGGTTTTGTCTCTTTAAAAAGTTTAGACATGCCTGCAGTATAGTAACATTTTTATAGGAGTCATGAATTTCTATGTAAGCTTTTGACAATCACTTATGCTTTTCGTAATAATAGAAAGGTTCTATAAGCACTTATTAAAACAGTGACTCAAATCATCATAAAGCAGTGAGTAATATAATTGCTGCTTACTTAGTGTAGTCAGGCTCAGACAAGTAATGTGCTGATATGTGCAGATCCTGTATTTTATAGAGGTGTTTACGTAATAGAAAATGTCAGTAGTCTCAAGACAGAAATAGTCAATAAAGCTTTGGGAACAGGTGTGGACTTAACTGTTCTGTTGTTGGAGGCACACGTGCGATGTGCTCTGTCTAGGATTCTCTTTTATTAGTGTAGTGAGTGCAACAGTGTAGCATTGACTGCTACATTTGTAATAATAAAAAAATATCAATGATTTACAAAACAGAGCATTATCATTCTCTTTATTTGGTTCATTGAATCATGCAATCCCCAAATACTATAGGGATGTAAAAAAAGAAAATGCAATTAGAGCCTGTATCGTAACACGTATACTACATACTTTATGTGCTTCTGTATGGCGACTTCATGTGACACTATATTTTGCAAATATGCATTTAGAGGAGAATACCCTTATAATACGGCTTTCGTTAGAACAGGCACCCTCCATCTGCGGCCCTCCAGATGTTGCAAAACTACAACTCCCAGCATGCCCAAACAGCCTACAGGTATTAGTCTACAGCGGGGAATTGTGGGAGTTGTAGTTTTACAACAGCTGGAGGGCCGCAGTTTGAGGATGCCTGCGTTAGAACATGTCAAGTCATGTAGAATCTGACATAAAAGATCTGTATAAAAGTAAATGAAATACAGTGTAAAACTACAGCTTTTAGCCATAAAGTATATGCACACCTAGAGGTAGGCTAAATCCGACTTTTCCAGATCCAGTTGAAATCATGGCAGAGTTGTAGAACCCCAGAGAGGGCACTATCATTCCTACCCCTGCTACTGTCTCTAATGGCTAACAAATAATATCATCTGTGTATTTGATTCCAGGTTCTTTGATATTGTGCCTTAATAACATTGATATGTAACTTATGTATTTTATTACATGTAATGTGCCTGATTGTCCAGCAGGTGGCAGTGTATCTAGCCGAGTACCTTTTAGATAGAATGGAATTTGATATTCCATTCTCCCCACTTTTGGGCAGAAGTGGGCTAGTTCTGTTTCCTACCAAGGGAGGGGTTGCATGAAGCAGAGGAGTTGAGTTGAGTCTAAAGGGACCAGCCATGGTGCAGGGGAAGCAGCTTGCAAAGCACCATGACCACTTGCAGTTCATGGACTGAGTATTAAAAGAGGGTCAAAAGCCAAAGGCATCCCACTCAAAGGTACCAGAACTGTCATAAAGTCCAGTAACCGAAGCAAAGCAAAGTGTCGGAGCTGACCTCCAGTGCACCCTAAAACCTGCTGGGGCAGGAGAAAAATCAAATATTATCTGAATGCAAGTTTATTCAAGTAAAACTGTTGGACTTTCTTAAGTCTGGACTCAAGTTATTCTACACCAACTATTAACTCCCCCCTTTGTTGCTAGGTAGCCTAACCATGGGTAGCAACGGTATTTAAGTAAGAGAATTATGACACACACAGAACTAATATTTTTAGGAGGCTCTTTTGGGGGGATTCCTATCATTAGAGGATAATATACACTCACCTAAAGAATTATTAGGAACACCTTCTCTATTTCTCATTAATGCAATTATCAGTTGCTTCAATGCATTTAGGGCTGTGGTCCTGGTCAAGACAATCTCCTGAACTCCAAACTGAATGTCAGAATGGGAAAGAAAGGTGATTTAAGCAATTTTGAGCACGGCATGGTTGTTGGTGCCAGACGGGCCGGTCTGAGTATTTCACAATCTGCTCAGTTACTGGGATTTTCACGCACAACCATTTCTAGGGTTTACAAAGAATGGTGTGAAAAAGGAAAAACATCCAGTATGCGGCAGTCCTGTGGGCGAAAATGCCTTGTTGATGCTAGAGGCAAGAGGAGAATGGGCCGACTGATTCAAGCTGATAGAAGAGCAACGTTGACTGAAATAACCACTCGTTACAACCGAGGTATGCAGCAAACCATTTGTGAAGCCCCAACACGAACAACCTTGAGGCGGATGGGCTACAACAGCAGAAGTCCCCACCGGGTACCACTCATCTCCACTACACTCCACAGATCCCCCGCTAAGTGTCATCCACAGATCCTCCCCTTGTGTCATCCACAGATCCCCCCCTTAAGTGTCAACGACAGATCCCCCCCTTAAATGTCATCCACAGATCCCCCTTAAGTGTCATCCACAGATTCCCCCTTAAATGTCATCCACAGATCCCCCCTTAGTGTCATCCACAGATGCACCCCTTAAGTGTCATCCACAGATCCCCCCTTAGATGTCATCCACAGATCCCCCCCTTAGATGTCATACACAGATGCACCCCTTAAGTGTCATCCACAGTTCCCCCCCTTAGATGTCATCCACAGATCCCCTTAAATGTCATCCACAGATCCCCCCCTTAAATGTCATCCATAGATCCCCCCTTAAGTGTCATCCACAGATCCCCCCTTAAATGTCATCCACAGATTCCCCCTTAAGTGTCATCCACAGATCCCCCTTAAGTGTCATCCACAGATCCCCCTTAAGTGCCATCCACAGATCCCCCCCTTAAGTGTCAGCCACAGATCCCCCCTTAAATGTCATCCACAGATCCCCCCTTAAGTGTCATCCACAGATCCTCCCTTGTGTCATCCACAGATCCCCCCCTTAAGTGTCATCGACAGATCCCCCCCTTAAATGTCATCCATAGATCCCCCCTTAACCGCTACAGGACCGCCGCACGCAGGATTGCGTCCTGGCGGCGGCCCTGTAGCTCTGATCGGACGCATCGGCGCGTCATCTCGCGAGACGCGAGATGACGCGAGGACGCGCCCGCACATGCGCAATGCGCGCCATCGGCGCGCTCGCATGTAGTTATACTACAGCCTGCCAGCGCCGATCGTGAGCTGGCAGGCTGTATATGGCAGAAAAAATCGCAGATCAGACGTTGTTCTGTGAACAGCGTCTGATCTGCTTGCTGCCCGCTTCTCTGGTGGTCCCTTTGCTTGGGACCACCAGAGAAAAAATATCAAAGTGCACCAATCACCACACAATTTTTTTTTTCTGTGAACTCGCCATGCCCCTCACGGAATACCTTGGGGTGTCTTCTTTCCACAATGGGGTCACTTGTGGGGTATTGATACTGCCCTGGCATTTTAGGGGTCCTAAAGCGTGAAAATCCAAATGCGTAAAAATGTCCTGTGAAATCCTAAAGGTACTCATTGGTTTTAGGGCCCCTTTGCGCATCTTGGCTGCAAAAAAGTGTCACTCATGTGGTATCGCCGTACTCAGGAGAAGTAGGGCAATGTGTTTTGGGGTGTATTTTTATATATACCCATGCTGTGTGTGAGAAATATCGCTGTAAACGACAACTTTTTAAATTTTTTATTCAAAGTTGTCAATTTACAGAGATATTTCTCTCACTCAGCATGGGTATATATAAAAATACACCCTAAAACACATTGCCCTACTTCTCCTGAGTACGGCGATACCACATGTGTGACACTTTTTGCAGCCAAGATGCGAAAAGGGCCCTAAAACCAATGAGTACCTTTAGGAGGGCATTTTTACGCATTTTTCTTCTCACGCTTTAGGGCCCCTAAAATGCCAGGGCAGTAGAAATACCCCACATGTGACCCCATTTTGGAAAGAAGACACCTCAAGGTATTCGCTGAGGGGCATAATGAGTCCATGAAAAATTAAACTTTTTGTCAAAAGTTAGCGGAAAGGGAGACTTTGTGAGAAAAACAATAAAAATCAATTTCCACTAACTTGTGCCAAAAAAATCTTCTATGAACTCGCCATGCCCCTCACGGATTACCTTGGGGTGTCTTCTTCCAAAATGGGGTCACATGTGGGGTATTTATACTGCCCTGGCATTTTAGGGGCCCTAAAGCGTGAGAAGAAAAATGCGTAAAAATGCCCTCCTAAAGGTACTCATTGGAATTAGGGCCCCTTTGCGATCTTGGCTGCAAAAAGTGTCACTCATGTGGTATCGCCGTACTCAGGAGAAGTAGGGCAATGTGTTTTGGGGTGTATTTTTACATATACCCATACTGGGTGAGAGAAATATCTCTGTAAATTGACAACTTTGAATAAAAAAATTTAAAAAGTTGTCGTTTACAGCGATATTTCTCACACGCAGCATGGGTATATGTAAAAATACACCACAAAACACATTGTCCTACTTCTCCTGAGTACGGCGATACCACATGTGTGACACTTTTTTGCAGCCTGGGTGTGCAAAGGGGCCCTAACACCAATGAGTACCTTTAGGATTTCACAGGCCATTTTTATGCATTTGGATTCTCACACTTTAGGGGCCCCTAAAATGCCAGGTGAGTATAAATACCCCACATGTGACCCCATTTTGGAAAGAAGACACCCGTAGGTATTCTGTGAGGGGCATGGTGAGTCCACAGAATTTTTATTTTTTGGCATAAGTCAGCGGAAATTGTTTTTTTGTTTTTTTAATTTTGTTTTTACAAAGTCTCATATTCCACTAACTTGTGACAAAAATAAAATTTTACATGAACTCACCATACCCTCACAGAATACCTTGGGGTGTCTTCTTTCCAAAATGGGGTCACATGTGGGGTATTTATACTGCCCTGGCATTTTAGGGGCCCCTAAAGCGTGAGAAGAAGTCTGGAATCCAAATGCGTAAAAATGCCCTGTGAAATCCTAAAGGTACTCATTGGTTTAGGGCCTTTGCGCACCAAGCTGCAAAAAGTGGCACACATGGTATCGCCGTACTCAGGAGAAGTAGGCAATGTGTTTTGGGGTGTATTTTTATATATACCCATACTTTGTGTGAAAAATATCTCTGTAAATCGACAACTTTTAAAAAATTTTTATACAAAGTTGACAATTTACAGAGATATTTCTCTCACTCAACATGGGTGTATGTAAAAATACACCCCAAAACACATTGCCCTACTTCTCCTGAGTACGGCGATACCACATGAGTGACACTTTTTGCAGCCTGGGTGCGCAAGGGGCCCAAATTCCAACGAGTACCTTTAGGTTTTACATGGCGGCTCACAATTTAGCCCCGCCCAAAATGCCAGAACAGTAAACACACCCCACAAATGACCCCATTTCGGAAAGTAGACACCCCAAGGTATTCACTGAGGGGCATAGTGAGTCCGTCTGAGATTTTTTTTTTTTGCCAGAAGTTATCAGAAATTGAAACTTTTTTTTTTTTTTTCTCAGAAAGTGTCATTTTCCGCTAACTTGTGAAAAAAATGAAATGATACATGAACTCACCAAGCCCCTCCGCGAATACTTTGGGGTGTCTTCTTTCTAAAATGGTGTAATTTGGGGGTATTTATACTTTCCTGACATTCTAGCACCTGAAGAAACATGACAGGTGCTCAGAAAGTCAGAGCTGCTTCAAAATGCCGAAATTCACTTTTTGCACCATAGTTTGTAAACGCTATAACTTTTACCCAAACCAATAAATATACACTTATTGGATTTTTTTATCAAAGACATGTAGAACAATAAATTTAGAGAAAAATTTATATAGAAATGTAGTTTTTTTGAAAAATTTTACAACAGAAAGTGAAAAATGTCATTTTTTTGCAAAAATTTCGGTAATTTTTGATTAATAGCAAAAAAAGTAAAAATGTCAGCAGCAATGAAATACCACCAAATGAAAGCTCTATTAGTGAGAAGAAAAGGAGGTAAAATTCATTTGGGTGGTAAGTTGCATGACGGAGCAATAAACGGTGAAAGTAGTGTAGTGCGGAATTGTAAAAAGTGGCCTGGTCATTAAGGGTGTTTAAGCTAGGGGGGCTGAAGTGGTTAAGTGTCATCCACAGATCCCCCCCCTTAAATGTCATCCACAGATCCCCCCTTAAGTGCCATCCACAGATCCCCCCTTAAGTGTCATCCACAGATCCCCCCCTTAAGTGTCTTCCACGGATCCCCCCCTTTCAGTGTCATCCACGGATCCCCCCTTCAGTGTCATCCACAGATCTCCTCCCCGCCGCCTCCTAGCTAATTTATTCACTGCACTTGCCTCCGTAATTGAAGAGAAGTGCCGTAATCTCACACAGGCGCAGTGGCAGAGGCCAGAAAGACGGCGCATGCGCACTACGATGCCTCTGCCAGTGCGCCTGTGCGAGATTACGGTGCTTCTCTTCAATTACAGAGGCAAGTGCAGTGAATAAATTAGCTAGGAAGTGGCGCCGGCACCCCCAGTGGCGTAGGGCCCCATAGCCATTACTATGGCTGCTATGGCGATCCCTACGCCACTGAATGTAACCACTCATGGTGTGCAGTGTGATTGCACTTGTAACTGGGCCTCTACACAGATTTTAGTTCTGCTGCTGTTTTCATATGTTAAGCTTGGTTCTGAGAACGTACTTATATACTGTGCTTAGCCCTGGTACAAATAATTTTGAAAAATATATATAACGTTACTGTTACCTACAGAAATATTTATTAAGCTTCCACATTAATAATGTATTTTGAGTATTATAATTATTATAATAATTATTTTACATGATTAATAGTTCAATAGGAATACTTTTCTGAAATTAACACCGCCATATGTCTGTCAAAACTGTTAAAGATTTGAATGCCGCCCAGACAGTTGAACTAAAGTACAGAGTTAAGTGCCTTCAGTACTTCTGGGTGACCAGCCATTGGGTGGTGAAGATAAGGATGAGCGCACTAGTCCTTTAAGAGCTGGAGGCAGTGCACACCTTTTGGGTGCAGGAGGGGAGGAAGAAAGAGGAGACGACCAGTGCGTCTGTGCCACCAGCACACAGGAGTGGGGGAGTCTGTGAGCTGCCTGCCAGGGAGAGTGGAGCTGCCATAACAAATTGAGGGCACATGCACATAGGCTAATATGGGTCTATGTTTTTTAGCTCACATAGCCTGTTATGGACCATATTGTACCTCCATTCACCTCTCATTGTATGGATAGACATTTTATAAAGAGACTCTCATTTATGTCAGAAATTGTCTTCCCTTGAAGCATGATTTTTATTGCAGAATATGTTTCCTCCCAAAATGCCTACTAGAACATGCTTCTGTACTGATCTTTTTTTTTTTTTTTCAGTGATCAAAAAGTGAAACATGAAAGCTGCTTCTCAGCCTCTTACCTTCTACAGACCTAGCCTGTCTAGTAGAGATCCCGCCTGGAGCTGGGTGTTTAGACAGGTATTGGACTTGTGAATTATATATTATAATAAAAATGTCATACCGAGTTGCAGTGTACAGTATACAATTCCAACGAAGAAACAAACTGCTGAAGAAAGGGTCATGCACAAGGCCGTTAGATGTTTTGTGGTCCATAAATTGCGGATCCGCAAAACGCAGATACTGGCAGTGTGCATTCTATATTTTGTGAAACAGAAGAGCTATCCCCTAATACAACAGTCCTATCCTTGTCCGTAATGTGGCAATTATAGGACATGTTCTATTTTTTTTTGCGGAACGGACATATGGACATACGGAAGCGGCAAACATGCCATGCTACAATGGCAACATTCTATGTACTCCGGGTTTTCACTTCTATACTTTGCTAATCCCTTACTGCCATTTTGTTTTGATCTTTTTCATGTCACGGATTTTTTTTTTTCATACTTTGGTGTACAAGTTTATAGAGATAGAACTTTTTTTTTTCATCGATGTAGCTGAATGAGTATTCGTTTTTTCAGGAACGTGATGTTCCTGTGGCACCATTCTAGTGGAAAATTCAATGTAACTCTTTTTTGGATAACTGGGGAAAAAAAACTGCAATTACATTTTTTTTTTCATTATAGATTTTGTGCCATTTGCCCCGCAGAATGTAAAACATGTTTGGAGTCATTTATTAAGACCGGTGTTTTAGATGCCAGTCTAAATAAACCGGTGTTGGCGCTTGATGCGCCTAAATTATGTCGAGGTGCCAGCTTTGCTGGTGTAGATTTTGTACATTTTCTATGCCAAAAACTGTCGGCCCGCCCTCTTCCACTCCCAAACCATGCCCCCTTTTTTAGTACTGACATACATGGCGTGGAAAGGTAAGAAGTCACCGCAAGTCACCTTTGTGACAAAATCTGAGCCAAGTGCTGTATTTTCGGTCATAAATGACCCCTGTTATATTTGTTTTATGGGTCAGTATAATTATGCAAATATCAGTTATGTATAATTGTTCTGAAGTTTTACTAGTTCTTGCCTAGATATACACATTTTATGAAAAAACTAAAAAGTTTTAATGTTATGAGTTTCACTGCATGGCCCTTTCAATCAAAGTGCAGAGGGCGTGGCAGTTGCAGAGACAGCAGAAACTCTTGGTGTAACGGCAACACCTCCGTTGCTCCTGGAAGATAATTTGCATATATTGAATCCTAATTTTTCTCAGCAATGCAGACAAAATATGAACATGGGACTAACACAGATGCCTTCAGCTGCCAAACGCACATGCAACAGATCAGCCAGTTTCATACGTACAAATCTGCAAGACAGATGCAAGTGACCTGGCATTTTGCAAAGGGCAATTGTCACCAGTTTGTGCTGCCCTTAGTTAGGGTAGGAAAAACTGGTGACAAACTCCCTTTCGTGGGAAATTGTTTTTTTGTTTTGTTTTAATAATCTTTATATTTTTTAACTTTACGATGAGACATAATGTAATTGTTTAATTCGTTCTATAGTGTTTTGAAATACTGCTTCTTATCCTGGTTCAATACACCAGAAGGCGATCTCAGCTGATCACTGGCAGAGGAGGGCAGGCTCGGACTGGCCCACAGGGGTACAGGGGAATCCCCCGGTGGGCCCCTGAGCAAGGTGTGCCCCTAATCTCCCACCCTCTGCACAAGTGGCACATAAAACAGTAGACTTACTGCACCACATACATATATTCAATGTATAGCACCTCAACCAGCCTATGTCCATATAAAAAACTTGTTAAATTATTTATTATATTTGATTGTATCCATATGGTGGGCCCCCAAAACAAATTTTACTGGTGGACCCTAGGCACCCCAGTCCGACACTGGAGGAGGGTCACCACTAACGTGAGCATTTCTGGTGTCTCACATCAGGAGAGCATTGGGGAATCAGTGTTGCAACTGTAGTAGTTAGGGTTTAGTGCTGTATTCTTTCTTTTTATTTTTACGCTATTCTGACCTGTGCTTATTTAATACCCAGTGAAAACGAAAAACCCTTATGAAAAGTTGTACAGCAGAAATACAGTAGCACAGCAGTACCTTGTTAGCCAGAAGAATATGTGCTTTACAATACTTTTTTGTCAAAACTATTAACGTATTATAAAAATAATACCAGTATTGTGTGACCAGAAAATTAAATTTAGGAGTTTTGGAGCACAGAATCACTTTACCAGCCAAACAAAGGTTTGGTCGAAAAACAAAGGTTTCACTGCTACAGTGTATTACTTTTACACAAAAGTATGTTTAAGAAAAGCAGGAACTGATTTAAAAAATGTCATCCTTCCCCTTTAGGACACTGCAATTTTCTGTTTTTGCATTTTCATTTTTCACTCCCTGTCTTACAGTAGCCATGACTCTTTACGTAATTACATAGCCGAATGAGGCCTTGTTTTTTGTGGAATCAAGTTGTACTTTTTAATGGCATCATTTATGATTGTATACAATATAGTGAGCAGCTGGAAAAGAAATGCAATTTCATCCACAGTTTTATGGGTTTTGTTTATACAGTGTTCCATATGCGATACCACATTTACAGTATATCGTTTTTCTTGTGTTTAAGGTCTCATGCACACGACCGTAGGTGTTTTGCGGTCCGCAATCCGCGGATTTGTAAAACACGGATGCTGGGAATGCGGTCCATTGTAGAAATGCCTATTGTTGTCCGCAAAACGGACAAGAATAGGACATGCTATAATTTTTTTGCGGGGCCACGGAACGGAGCAAAGGATGCGGACAGCACACGGAGTACTGTCCGCATCTTTTGCGGCCCCATTGAAGTGAATGGGTCTGCGCCCGAGCCTTAAAATATGCGGCTCGGACGCGGACCCTAAATAAGTTCGTGTGCATGAGGCATAATACTAAAAAAATAAAACCTTTGAAAAAAAAAATATTTTTTCTTTTCCTCGCCGTATTCTGACACTCTATAACTTTTTTTTATAGTTATGTGTATGGAGCTGTGCGGGGCTAATTTTATTTTTTGGGGACGTTCTGTAGTTTTTATTGATACCATTTTGGAGTGTGTATGACTATTTGATCACTTTTTATTCAAATTTATTGGGAAGTGAATTGCCGAAATAAATGCTAAATCATCATTTTACTGTTCGTCCTATGGGATAAATATTTTATATATTATATAGTATGGATGCAGCGGTTTTCGGATGCAGTGATGCCCGTGATGTTTAATTTTATTATTGTTTATTTTTTATTCTAAGGAAAGGGGTGTTAGGGGGTGAATTGAACTTTTTTTTAAATTGTTTAAAACCTTTTTTTAATTCACCCAAGGTGACTATGACATGCAATCATCAGATTGTGTCTTGTATTCTGCAATGTATATCTATGCATTACATAATACAGGATTCAGTATATTTCAATGCAGTGCTGCCACCTGCAGGTCAGCATTGGAATATACTAGTAATCAGTCTGGAAGCCTTGTACAGGCTCAGGCCTATTACTAGTGTGGGGCGCCGTCACCAATCTCAGCCAGGGGAAGACAGCCCATGCCAGAAGGCCACGGGTGTAGGAAGCGTGGGGGACGGGGGGGGGTCGGATCCCCCCCAGGAAATAATGCGGGGGGGACGGGTATGCAAAAATCCCCCCCAGCGGCAGGGCAATGTGTGCGGCGGTGGCGGGGCACAGGGAGATGAACGCTTCCATTGTGGAAGCGTTCATCTCCATAGTCATCTGTATCGCCGTCCTCAGGACAGCAATACAGATGGCTGTGCTGCGGAGCAGGAGAGGGAGAGGCGTCTCCCTTCCCTGCTCCTCTGATAGGCTGCAGGTCTAGTGCCGGCAGCCTATCAGATGTTGGTACAGGCGGCGCGATGACGTCATTGCGCCGTCTGTGAGCCGTACAGCGCGGGACACAGGCCGGAAGAGGCCTGCATCGCATCGCTGTGACTGATGGAGGTAAGTATAAGTGTCTTGTTTTGTGTGTGTGTGTGTGTGCGTTTTTTTTTTTTTTTAAACCGGACCCACTGGCCCATAAGGTGGGGGGGGGGAGAGATTTTTGGCACTTGGGGGGTGGAGAGATGTGGGTGTGGCTTGAGGGTGGGCGGGGACACAGGGGCCCCATAAGTGTTGTCCCCCCAGATTTTTGGGGCTTCCTACGCCCATGCAGAAGGCATATGGCTCTCAGTTTTAGCACTCACATTTGACCACAGCATCTGAGGCGTTAAATGGCTGCAATCGGCATTATCACCCACCGCAGACATTAGCCCTGGGCCTCTGGTTTGTAAACCTTTAAAGATTGGATATACACAAATCACGGAAGTCCAGAAAGGTTTAACATTTTGTGATATTTTACTACTTCTAAAATATAGGTAAATCATAATGTATAAAACCACTAAGGGTGAAGCCACATGGTCAGGCTTCTCGATACAGCTTTGGAAGCCATAATTAGAAGCGGATTAAACAAAGAGAAGTAGTATCTGTCCTTTTTACTTTTTCTCCTTTTATGATCCACCACTCCTACATTAGAAAAGCTGAATGTGTGGCCATAGCCTGAGGCTAAATGTACACATCAGGATTGCGTGTGGATTTTCCATGTGGATTTGGGTGGGGAAAATCCGCACCCTAGGGCATGTACATTGTATTCTATGTACTTGATGCACACTTTTTCTGTGCGGATTTTGAACTGCGGTGCGGATTTAAAATCTGTAGCATGTCAATTTATTTTATTTTTCCTGACCGGATTTTCTCCATTAACTTCAATGGGGTGAGTAAAATTTGCATGCAGAAAATCTGCATGAAATCCACATGTAAATCCGCACCAATTGATGCAGATTGTCCGCACAGATTTTCCAGCAAACACCTGCGGATTTCAGCATTAATTCTCTTCATGTAAATCCTGAAAGTTTGCATTTGCCCTAAGGCCCCTTTCAACATGGGCGTGATTTCCACGTGGGTGCAATGCGTGAGGTGAACGCATTGCAACCGCACTGAATCCGGACCCATTCATTTCTATGGGTGATTTTCTAGCAGTGATTTTCACGCATCACTTCTGTGTTGCGTGAAAATCGCAGCATGCTCTATTTTGTGCGTTTTTCACGCAACGCATTCCCCATAGAAGTGAATGGGGCTGCCGAAAAAAAGCAAGCATCCGCAAGCAAGTGCGGGTGCAGTGCGATTTTCCCGCAAGGTTGCTAAGAGACGGGACCCGATGTTTATTACTTTCCCTTATAACATGGTTATAAGGGAAAATAATAGCATTCTCTCTACAGAATGCTTCGTAAAATGTGGATGGAGGGGTTAAAATAAAAAATAACTCACCTTATCCACTTGATTGCGTAGTTGCGATCTCTTCTGTCTTCTTCAAGCATTAGCTGCCATCTAATGGACCTGTGGTGACGTCAGATCACATGTTCCAATCACATGGTCCATCACCATGGTGATGGACCATGTGATTGGACTATGTGATGAGCTCGGTGACGTCATCACAGGTCCTTTAGCCGGCAGCTAATGCTTGAAGAAGACAGAAGAGATCGCAACTACGCGATCAAGTGGATGAGGTGAGTTACATTTTTTTATTTTTAACCCCTCCATCCACATTTTACTAAGCATTCTGTAATGAGAATGCTATTATTTTCCCTTATAACCATGTTATAAGGTAAAATAATAACATCTACAGAATACTCAACCCAAACCCGAACTTCAGTGATGAAGTCCGGGTTCGGGTCTGGGTACCAAACATGCCAATTTTTCCCACACGCGTGCAAAACGCATTAAAACGCTTTGCACTCACACGGAAAAGTTGCGCATTTTCCCGCAACGCACCTGCCTCTTATCCGGGCGTCAAACATGACGCCCGTGTGATAGGGTCCTAAGGGTTCCTTTACACATGGCAGAATTTGTTGCGGAACTTTGTGTGACCAAAAATCAGTTCCATTTATTTGAATGGGACTTGCAGAAATCCATTTGCTTGCCGTCAAAACAACCTCATTCAGATGAATGGAAGTGATTATCAGTAACGGAAATTTTCTGCATCAAAATCTGAAGTGTGTGAAGGCCCCCTTACAGCTTAGCACACATCTGATTCAACATCTTTCCATTATTTATAATCTACACTGATTTTTTTTTAGTAACACACAGACATACATATTGCCATTGTAACACGCTTCACATTTTTACAATGTCTATGGCCGTGAGGTATGAATTCTTTCAAAGAACAAGGAAATCGAAAGTGTCTTTGAAAGATTTGCATTTTTGCTTGCTTGTTGAAATCAAAGCGAAGTACATTTATCCTACTGTACTGCTGACTTGAATAAGAGCAGGTCCAGTCAAAACAAGGTCTTCAGTTTGAGAGCTCTCGATATTAAGCTGAAACACTAAGTAAATATTTATTCTGAACCACAATACACTTTTCATGTTCGGATTAGTGCGGTGAAAAACATACAGAGAATGTCTCCATGTAGAGTAAAGAATAGCACTGTAGTAGTTATCTCCAGGGAGTAGGCGATACAAGGACTGTTAATGACTGGACAGAAAACCTGGTCTTAGGAGGATTTCTAACAATACAGAATTTAGTTTTCCCCTGTTTATACAATAAAATAACTTTATTATAAGGAACGTTTTGGCTTTGGTCAACCTCAGACAGACTGGACAGGCGCTTTTAACCTGTATTGTGCACATCAATAAGATGCCAAATTAATTGGATTTTATGTCATCTAAATAGAATGTGTCATCAATAGCCTCTTGTTTAAATCAAGGTTTTATTTTTAACAGATATTATAAAATTTTTTTTTTTTTTTTGAATTTCCCATGTCCCCATCTATATTAATAAAAATGCAGTTTTCACATTGGACACTAAGCCTAAAATATGTCAATACTTATTGTATTTTGACAGCAGTCTTATGGGCCATAGACACAATGAACAGGAGCTGACCCCAATGACTTCTATGGGAGAATTTTCTAGGCAAGCTCTGTGTTCTAAAAAGGGAGCAGATACACTGTGATGTCACCTATTGTGAATGGTGGATCCTGTGTTATTTACGGAAAGGTGTTGTGGCTCTACCTATGACGATAATACAATATCTACTCACCCTGTACAAAACAGGTTATCTTGATACAATTAAACCTAGTGGACAATGCAAAAACGACACGATTTTAGGTATGTTGTGAAACTACAATCCCAAGCATGCTATTCATTTGGTGGGAGTGTGCATGCTGGGAGTTGTCGATTTTACAACAGCCTGAGTGCCGGAGGTTGTGTACCCCTGTTATAGATGGTGGCATGGAGAATGAAAACAAAAACCACTAAACATTCTATTTAAAAAAAAAAAAAGTTTAACCCTTAGGATACCGGAGATTTTTTCGTTTTTGCATTTTGATTTTTCTTCCCTATCTTCCTTGAGCCATGACTTTTTATTTTTATTTTTTCGTTCACATAGCTGTATGAGGGATTATTTTTTGCGGGACAAGTTGTACTTTCTAATGCCACCATTTAATATGGCACATAATGTAGTGGGAAAAAAATTCCAGATGGGGTGGAATTGGTAAAAAAACGTAATTCCTCCACCGTTTTATCGGTTTTGTTACCACGGCATTCTGTTTGCGGCAAAACTAACCTGTGCCCTTCATTCTCTGGGTCAGTATGATTAAAAAATACCACGTATGTATAAGTTTTTATGTCTAAATAGTATAAAAAGAAATTTAAACTTTTAGAAAAAAAAGTTTCTGACTCCCATAACTTTTTTATAGTTATATATACTGAGCTGGGTGGGGGCTCATTTTTTGCGGGGCAATTTGTAGTTTTTATTAATACAATTTCGGAGTGTGTGTGATCACATTTTAGGTAAGAGAAGCAATGAAAAAATGGCAAATTGGCCATTTTGACTCTTTTTTTCCGTTACGCCATTCAAAATATTGGAAAAATATTTTTATAGTTTTATAGTTAGGCTACATGCACACAAACGTATTTTGTTTCCATGTCCATTAGTTTTTTTTTGTAGATAGGATGCGGACCCATTCATTTCAATCCGTATGTCCGTTCCGTAGCCCTGCAAAAAAAGATAGCATATCCTATTCTTGTCCGTTTTGCGGACAAGGATAGGCACTATTACAATGGATCTGCAAAAATAAAACGGATCCGCAAAAAAAAGCATGCCATACGGACGCCATCCTTTTTTTTTTGCAGATCCGCAATTTGTGGACTGCAAAACACATACGTTCGTGTGCATGTAGCCTAAGGGTGTTTTCGGTCACAGTGATACCCATGATGTTTATATTTTTTATTATTTATATATTTATTTTTTATTCTACGGAAAGGGGGGTGATTTAAAAATTTTTAAGATTTTTTATATATTTTTAACATTTTTTTACTTTTTCAAATGGTTTTAAGGCTCATATTTGAGCCTACAAAATCCATTTTTTTTTCAAAAAAATTCTGAACAAACATGGATTATTTACATCCATTAATTGTTCAGAATTGCTCATTTCTTATCTTGACCTGCTGGCAAAAATAAGAATTGCAGCTTTACGCTGGGTTCAAACCTGAGCGTTTCTGAGACGCGCGTTTTCCGCGCGTTTTTGACCGTGTTTTCCGCACGTTTTTGTGCGCATTTTTGGCAATAGTAAATGCGCATTTTACGCGCGTTTGTGTGATTGACTGCAGTGTTGTCCAATTACCAAATATCCCTGTCTATATGAAGTTTGGCCAATCAGAGCTGGGGTTTGGCCTTTCCAGCATGTTGCAAATTCATAAACGCGCAAAATACAAGCGTTGCGCGTTCCCATTGAAGTCTATGGGCCAAAACGCGCGACAAACGCCCCCAAAAAAGCTTGAGTACTTGTTTATGCGTCAGGCGCAAAACGCGAAAATGTGAACCAGTCCCATAGGGAAGCATTGGTTTGCATCGGTTATGCATTTTACAGCGCGTTCGAACGCGCTGTAAAATGCGCAAGTGTGAACTGAGGGTTAATGCCCTCGATGTCTTCAGCGAGACCCAGCATATTAAAACCAATTACCGACATCCTAATTGGCCTCAGAGGATACTGATTTTTCCCCCTTTAGATTCCATGATCTCACTTGATCACGGCATCTAAAGGCTTTATAGACCACAATCCGCATTATTGCCACGGGTCTCTGCTGTTTGAAACGCTGGCTACACGTGCGAGCGGGCGCCATGTTTGCCTATCACTCCAGCAACGTAGAGAAGGGGTTAACTTAAAAATGTCATTTAAACAATAGGTCATTTTCTGATGACACATTCCATTTAATATACAATTTCTTCATCCGTTTAGGCTGGTTTCATAAATACTATAGTTTTTTTTTTTTATATTCATTTGAATTTCAGCACAACTGCTTTTTTTCAGTGTTTTTTTTTTTTTTTTGGCTATAGCTTTTATTCTGGAGCTTCACCATTCACCTTTCTGTAGGAAAAAGACCTGAAAAAGTGCATTAGCCACAAAAAAAAATTTGTAAATAAATCTTATAGCATCAAAAATGCACATATTTTTACAAGCATTTTTAGTGCAAAAAAAACCATGAGACCAAATTTGTGTGCGAAGAAAGCTTTGAAGATGACCCACCAGCGAGAGCGAATTGATTTGTTAGAATCAAAATTCAACCCAAATTTTTCAAAATATGTGCATTCAGTATCTTAAGTATTTTTCAGATTTGTCAAATTGAGAGACAGAGAGATTCACCCACGTGAGGAGTCTTATAGACAAGCTTCCTCTGAGTATGTAAATTAGCTTTCAGACATTAATTATCAATCCAATAAGTCAAAGTCGAGCCTTTTAAACACAAAACAGATTTTTGGCCGTAAAAGATAACATGTAGAAGTCTTTATGTTAAAGTCAGGCAATGCTCCTTTGAAAACTGTCAGTCCCTGCTTTGTGTTCTGCTGCAGAATTAACATTATGTATGTATTTTCTGAAGTTGAATGTCTCTATTCATTTCAACAGGGCAAGTGATTAGTGTTGAGCGAACAGTTCGAGAATAGTTCGGGTTCGTACCGAATTTTGGGGTGTCCGGGACCCGGACCCGAACCCGGACATTTTCAAAAAAGTTCGGGTTCGGGTTCGGTGTTCGTCGATTACTTCCCGCTTTCTGAAGGGCTGCACAGCAGCCAATCAGCTAGCGTTTTACTTCTTGCCCTAAGAGCCCATCACAGCCATGCCTACTAATGGCATGGCTGTGATTGGCCAAGTGCAGCATGTGACCTAGCCTCTATTTAAGCTGGAGTCACGTAGCGCCGCACGTCACACTGCTCTGATTAGTGTAGGGAGAGGACGCAGCTTCTGTCAGGGCGAGATTAGGCAGGTTAAAGTCAGCAACAGCACCTAATGAATGGATCGATTTACAGCTGAGAATCATTGAACTTCTGCTAGTTACTTGCTCGCTGGTTTTTAGGCTGCACAGAGCGTTTTTCTGTCACTTATTTTCTGGGTTGATCGGCGGCCATTTTGTGACTTGTGGTGCGCCAGAAGAAGCTGCCACCAAGTCCATCAATCCATCAATACTAGTTTTTTTTTTGCTATATCCTACATCAGGGGCTTGGCTGTGCTAATTGTCACCCCTAGAAACTCAGGAAAGAAATTTCTATATTTTATTAAGGGTTAAATACAATTGCCCAAATACCAATCCCTAAATCTGGTGTTCCAGCTTTGGTTAGACAAGTATAATACTGTCTGCTGTCTGGCAAAGGATAGATTATTTTCTGGGTTAAATTCAATTGCCAAAATAGCAATACCATAAATCAGTGGTTTCAGCTGTGGCTGGCAAAATAGAATAGTGTCCGAGGTAAAGCACACACGTACAGACGCACGTACACGATTCTTGAATCGTTGTATTATCGCGATAATAAAACTAACAGTGTAAAGTTGACTGTATTGCTGCTAAGTTATATTCGCGTACGAATGTAACTTCTATTACAGCACACCAATACTAAAACTGACTAAGAGACAGCTTTAAGTTCTATTCGAACGCGATTGCAATTTATTCCATATTTAAAGATCAAGACAGGATTAACTTGAACATGGGAAGCCTCCAGTAGAATGTACCGTCTCGTGAGACTGTTGAAATCGCAATGCGATTACATATTCGCACCGATTGCCGCTTCAATCTTAGGATTGCTGAATAATTCCATCTCTATTCAAGTAACTTAATGATCAGTGTTAACGATATGGATGGAATTATTTAGTAATGTTAAGTTGAAACACTATTGGAAACAATATATAAGAATCACATGTATTTAAACTTAATTCTCAGATCCGTACAGTACATTCTACTGGAGGAGGTTCATGGTGATCAGCAAGTCAAAGCTAAATCAATGCTAATGCGGAAGAAGATCCCTCTAAAGTCATCATATCTTTGAAGCTCACAAGTCAAATCCCATTTGATTCTGGCAAATTTGTTCGATGAAGTTCAAAGCTTGAGTCAAGATCACAATCTGAAGATACTTCCGGCCCAGCTTCAACTTCGAACCCAATAGATCCTAGGTGTCACCATCTACAAGTGATCCACAAATATCCACAGCCTCTAGTTTTCTTCTCTCAGCCCTGGCAGATTACTGGTCTCCAGCCTCCTGGTCCAGCATCCGAGCTGCATACGGTTTTGCAGCTCAAAAAGGACCCACCATTTCATCCTTGCTCCATCTCCGTAGCCCTTGTGAAATATAACATGTCCTATTCTTGTCCAGCTCGTGGACAGCAATAGAAAACCATGGAGGTTAATCCACAACAGTTACATCCCACCTGTGTTAAAAAAAGCTGAGAGACGGTCATTTCCTATCAGGAACATATCGAGTTCCCTGGCACCACTTCACGTATCTCAGCATGACATGTCCTACCACTAGACTACTTATGGTGTGAACAAAGGTCTGAATAGGTATTACAGCCTACAGTTTCTCCCCACCCACCTGCATTGCAGGGACTTAACAATGCAATGGGAACAAATGAGGCCCAAGCCACACCCAAATAATCCTGCCAATCGCCCAGGCAACAGAATGTTTACCAGCCATATGCAATGGCACATTTAATATAAACAGTGAATTGAATAACGTGTTCAGTCGGTGGACTGGCCAAACCCCGGGGATTGGCGTGTTTTCTAATTGGGCAGTTCCTCCCCGCATGGAAATAACGGTTATTCAGCACCAGAGTACAATGAGATACCGCGCTAACTGGCTGCCACCACACAAACATCCACAAAATAAACATGTGCGATGAAAATATATAAACACAGACTCACAAAGATGCACCACATGGATAGCACTCTGACACTGGCTAATCTCACTCTGGTGTTAAAGCTGAGAGTTCGCCAATATTTCAATCAGGAACATCTCGGAGCCCTTTAGCACCACTACAGGTAGCTCAGCATGACATGGGGTCTCTACCACGTATGGTGTCGTGAACAAGGTCTGAACAGAGTATAAGTCAGCTAGCCCTATCCCACTCACCTGCACTGCAGGACCAACAATTCCCCATTGCATTGTTGGTCCTGCAATGCAGGTGAGTGGGAGGGGGCTGTAGGCTGCTTAATACCTGTTCAGACCTTGTTCACACACCATAGGTAGTCTAGTGGTAGGACCCCATGTCATGCTGAGAAACCGTGAAGTGGTGCCTAAAGGGGCTCCGATATGTTCCTGATTGTAAATATTGGCGAACCTCTCAGCTTTTAACACCAGAGTGAGGGATTAGCCAGTGTTGTCAGGTGCTTATCCATGTGGTGCATCTTTTTTCGGTGAGTTATGTGTTTATATATTTTTATCCGCACATGTTTTATTTTGTGTAGGATGTTTGTGTGGTGCTTGTGGTTCGCGCCGGTATCCTCCATTGTATGCAATTTTTGCTGGGGATAGCCGTTCGCTGTGAACCACATGCGGAGGAACTGCCCCCCCAGTTAGAAACACGCCACAGTGTTTGGGGTTTGGAGCAGTCCCACCCATTTAGGCCACGTTTATTTCTGTGATTCGTGGACAAGAATAGGCATCTCTATAATGGGCCACGCGGTCCGTTCCGCAAATCGCGGAATTCACACGGACCGCAAAACACACAACGGTTGTGTACATGTAGCCTTACAAAGGAAAGGTAATTTGCATATTTTTTCCCCCAAAAAAAACACAAAATAGAACTTCCCAGCCTATAATACTCCTCACACTTCTAGGTGGTCAGGTGCTCTCCATAAGGAGAAGTAGTACCCCTCAGATCCTGACCAAGGCCTCTCAGCTAGCTATGCCAGTTTTCTCTGCAATGTGGATGAGCAATCTAAGCTATGCTTTAAAGCCTGTTTTAGATTGATACATGACATCTGGTGGCAACAAAGGCTTTTCTATTCCTTTAGAAAGGTAAGCTAATTTGTCTACACCAGTGAACCTCTATTTCTAGAACTACTTACTATTCTATTATACTATTGTGAAAAGGGGTGTGCCTCTATGCAGCCTGACACTGATTGGACTGTGAATTAATACACTGTTGTCAATTAATTTGTACGTTTCTAGTAGGAATAACAGAGGAATGCCACAGCAACAGGTTATAAAAAATGTTCCAGACTTGTTATTTTGTGGGAAATGGAATTATTTACTAAAACAGACAAGTCCAGAGAGCTGATGTGTGGCCATAGCCTTACAAATCAAATAATAGTGAATTACGAGTTTTAAAAGGCTGATTTTCATTCATTTCTATTGTTTTCATTTAAAAGCAATATGTGACAATTAGCCATGTTAATTAAAAGATAGTTCAATGATAATAGGGTTTTCATAACCCCAAAACAACAGTAATATAATGCAGTACTACAGAGTGATCTTCACTGTACAATACAGTTATAAGGTCCTCCTTTCATCTCTATGGGAATTCCAGAGACAGTGCGGTGGTCAGGTGAAGATGAATGGAGCATCAGCATGCATGTGTGATCGTTGCTCCGTTCACTTCAGGAACTTAAGGTCCTAGAAGTCGGATCTACCCTGTGGATAGGTGCTAAGTTCTTATGATGGGGCAAGATACTGCCCTATAGATTCTCACTAGTTTAGACGGCAAGACATTTTTAAAAGCCTCAAGCATACGACAGAGGCTGTGCAGTGCTACAGAGCTTTAGTATGGTAGGGGAAAACAATTTCTGTACCAGGCATCTTATTGACTATGACATTTTTATGAAATCAGAAGCATAAAGAGTACAGTCTGGGCAATACATTGTCATACTGTACTACTACCATTTAATTTTCCAGACCAGCAAATCTTAGGTGAGAAAGAAACAGAAAAATATGTCAAATACATAATTAAAAATGTTGCTTATAACGGTATATGGTCATCTCAAACATCATAAATGACTTATTATACTGAATTCTTTAGCACAAAGCTATATATTAGTCTGCTCGGTGTTACAATGGCGGTTCAGTTGTTGCCACTGTTCCAAACGCTCAGACACCAGCTCCTCGTGGGTTTCATTCGGGGCCATTGTTTTTAATGGTGGTTCATGTCATTACTGTTCTATGCATCCTGGCATCGGCTTCTTGTGGGTGTGAATTAGAGCCATTGTGCTTTGTATCTCTCTTCAGTTCAGTACTGCTAGGGTTAACCTTTCTTGGCACCTGTGTGATTAATGTGTTCCTTTTCCCTGAGTTGTGTTCTGCCCCTGGTTGTGCAGCAAATTCTGTTTGGGTCTTCTCAGATACTGTCTGCTTGCTCAGTCTTGGATCTTATGTTTGTCTGCCTATTCTCACCAGATTGTGTTTGGATCCATTCAGGTTCTGTCTGTGTCTGAATTCTGATCTGGTTCTGTATGTCATTCCCAAGTGTCTGTTCCATGGATTTGTATGTAGTCTGTGGTTGTTTTGATCTCGCAGGTAATTTGCCAGCTTCTTCTCCGCCTAGTTTTGTCATTGTGTGTTGCCTTTATCTTTGTTGCTTTGCATCGGACACTCTGACCACTGTGTGTCAGCTGGCAACTAAACCGGGACTATTCCAAGAGATTATGACCTGGTTGCTCTCCTGCAGCGAAGACCAGATCCCTGTATAGGAGTTAAAGGGTGAAAACCAGGGCGCAGCCAGGACAACTCCCTCAGGATTAGCTCAACATCAAACTTGTTAGTTGGCACAGTGTTTCCATAACATTGTCCATAACATTCCCACCTACTCTATAACATTGTCCATAACATTGTCATCTCCACCTACTCTATAACATGCTGCAGGTTGCATACATTTAGTGGTGACAGGGCCTCTTTAACTGCAGGGGACGTGAAAACATTTACATTGGCACAAAATTGTCCAGCTGAACAAACTGTGTTACAGGTAGTGCTCTTAGTTTATGGAGCTCGCCAGAAAGTTGCTATGCTTTAATTTATTTTCACACATGTGAGTTATTTATATCTCTGCTGTTGCTTTATATCTGCCAAGATCTCTGGTATTTTGGCAGGTACAAGTGGACAGCATTTTATTCCTCAGACTAATTAGGACAAGAAAATGGGTCTGAAAAAGCCCTCGTCTCCCTAATGCATTCTGCATGACAAAGTTTACTGAAATCTTTCCAAGCTCATGTAGGATTCCATTTTATAGCTAATTAATTGACTTCTCGGTTACAGCAAATTGAGGTATGTTTTGTAAACTGAAAAGCCTTATAATTTCCCATTAAAACTGTTGCTGATAGGATTAAGCGATAAATAGTTTGTTTAGTTGAGCGCAGTAATTAATACATAATCAGTTTAACGTTTGCTTATATTCATATTATTAACATATTACCTAGGCTGCTTAGCACATGTCAGGATTTTGCAGACAACCATAAATGGAAAGCAAAGCTTTGTCTGCTGCTGGCACAACGAGATGAAACCTTAACATGGCAAACAAAGTCTACTACATGGTAAGATTTTTAACTAAGGGAGAATTCATATTGGGCAGAATTGTTGCCGAAATTGGGGCTTACAGGACTCAAGCCTACCAAAAGGCATGTGCTTGCCACCAAATCTACCCCATTTACATGCATGGAACAGACTTTTAGTATCAGAAAATGTATGCATCAAATCTGCCGCATGTGAATACACACTGTGTTATATAAGTGACAATACATTTACAAATGATATGTTAAAGGGGTTGTCTCACTTCAGACGTTGGTGGAGTTTAAAAAATGGCAGAGGGCTGGCTCGGCTATTTCCAGCCATTCTACAGTAGTGAATGGAGTGGTGCTCATACTTTTCATTTCTATAGGACCTCTGAAAATACCCAAGTGTAGTCATTAGGCTATTTTCAGAACTCCCATGAATGCAAATGAAAAACATGCCGCACATGCATGGTACTGTATCGTTCACTTTGGGGGCACTATTCTAGACACTAGGGATATGCCATCAATGTGTGTGGTGACACACATGTGTTATATGAGACCCTTGGGGAAGAGGCCCTGATGTGTCACACCCATTTCCCTATGAACAGTGACTCCATCTCAGTGACTCCATCTCAACAGTAGAAAGCTTAAGAGAGAATCGGGGTGCAGATTTTTGCAATTGCCCTAACCATGGGCGTAGCTATAGGGGGTGCAGAGGTAGCAGTCGCTACTGGGCCCGGGAGCCTAAGGGGGCCCAAAGACCCTTGTGCCGCATGGGAAGACACACAAAGCACTGAGGGAAGGGGGGCCCAAGCTGAACTCTTGCACCAGGGCCCATGAGCCGTTAGCTACGCCCCAGCCTAAACCCATGAAGACACCAGGGATCTGGAGAAACACCTTGGGGGCAGTATTTATAAGTTTTAATCTGTTATTCTGCTACAAGCCTCTATGTAAGAGTCAATGTACTTATCATAGTATAAGAAAGTGCCATAGGGAGAGATAGGTTGAGTGCAACAACCCTATCTCAAGCTGATATCATACAAGAAAACCAGAGCAGCAGCAGTAGACAGGGGTTTTAACCATTACCTTTGAGTTTAAGTGGGAATAAAGATTATACATTTATTAGGTAAAGGTACACAAATTGGTAGTTGTAAATAGGATATTATTGGCCTTATGGATAAAGCCTAGAAACAGACACTCACAACTTACATTCCAAATTCCTATGTATCTTTATATTTTTAAATGAGCTCTTACCAAGGGTGTACAGTCGTGGCCAAAAGTTTTGAGAATGACACAAATATTAGTTTTCACAAAGTTTGCTGCTAAACTGCTTTTAGATCTTTGTTTCAGCTGTTTCTGTGATGTAGTGAAATATAATTACACGCACTTCATACGTATCAAAGGCTTTTATCAACAATTACATGACATTTATGCAAGGAGTCAGTATTTGCAGTGTTGGCCCTTCTTTTTCAGGACCTCTGCAATTCGACTGGGCATGCTCTCAATCAACTTCTGGGCCAATTCCTGACTGATAACAACCCATTCTTTCATAATCACTTCTTGGAGTTTGTCAGAATTAGTGGGTTTTTGTTTGTCCACCCGCCTCTTGAGGATTGACCACAAGTTCTCAATAGGATTAAGATCTGGGGAGTTTCCAGGCCATGGACCCAAAATGTCAACGTTTTGGTCCCCGAGCCACTAAGTTATCACTTTTGCCTTATGGCACGGTGCTCCATCGTGCTGGAAAATGCATTGTTCTTCACCAAACTGTTGTTGGATTGTTGGAAGAAGTTGCTGTTGGAGGGTGTTTTGGTACCATTCTTTATTCATGGCTGTGTTTTGGGGCAAAATTGTGAGTGAGCCCACTCCCTTGGATGAGAAGCAACCCCACACATGAATGGTCTCAGGATGCTTTACTGTTGGCATGACACAGGACTGATGGTAGCGCTCACCTTTTCTTCTTCAGGCAAGCCATTTTCCATATGCCCCAAACAATCGGAAAGAGGCTTCATCGGAGAATATGACTTTGCCCCAGTCCATTTACCATACTTTCTGCAGAAGATCAATCTTTCCCTGATGTTTTTTTTTCTGGGAGAAGTGGCTTCTTTGCTGCCCTTCCTGACACCAGGCCATCTTCCAAAAGTCTTCGCCTTACTGTGCGTGCAAATGCACTCACACCTGCCTGCTGCCATTCCTGAGCAACTCTGCACTGGTGGCACTCTGATCCCGTAGCTGAATCCTCTTTAGGAGACGATCCTGGCACTTGCTGGACTTTCTTGGACGCCCTGAAGCCTTCTTAACAAGAATTGAACCTCTTTCCTTGAACTTCTTGAAGATCCTATAAATTGTTGATTGAGGTACAATCTTAGTAGCCACAATATCCTTGCCTGAGAAGCCATTTTTATGCAACGCAATGATGGCTGCACGCGTTTCTTTGCAGGTCACCATGGTTAACAATGGAAAAGCAATGATTTCCAGCATCACCCTCCTTTTAACATGTCAAGTCTGCCATTTTAATCCAATCAGCCTGACATAATGATCTCCAGCCTTGTGCTCTCCAACATTCTCACCTGAGTTAACAATACGATTACTGAAATGATCTCAGCAGGTCCTTTAAGGACAGCAATGGAATGCAGTGGAAAGTTTTTTTTGGAATTAAGTTAATTTTCATGGCAAAGAAGGACTATGCAATTCATCGGATCACTCTTCATAACATTCTGGAGTATATGCAAATTGCTATTATAAAAACTTAAGCAGCAACTTTTCCAATTTCCAATATTTATGACATTCTCAAAACTTTTGGCCACGACTGTACATGTCATATGCGACCTTTCATAAAAAGTTCTCAACTCAGGTTCTTTCTCAACTCCATATGAACTATGGAGACGATAACTAGCCTACAGGTCACATCTCTCCCTCCTGTCCCACAGATTAGTAATAAAAACTGGGTCTTCTTGTCCCAAGATATGGATGTCATACCAAAATTTATGCTGGTAAATATAGGGCATTAAATCCCACCCCAGGCATGCCCTTAACCCTTCCAGAAAGTCAAATTTGCTAGGACTGTCTCTGAAAATTCCAATCCCTGTTGGCAAGTGTTTGATGTGAAAAGCAGGGTTCTATCTTTCTCATGGTGGCACCCCAGGATGATAACAAAAGACTTGAAAGAACATATTCCATTAAAGTGGTTCTCAGAGATTTTTATACTGATGAACTATCCTCAGGATAGGTCCTCAGTATTTGATCAGTGGGGGTCCAACATCTGGGAACCTGGCTGATCAGTGAGCACTGTAGTCTTCTCTTTGCTTTTCCTAGGCCGAGTGACCATACTTTTATGTGTCACGTGACCTAGGAGCAGCTCGGGGCTGAATGTAATAACAAGCAGAGTTGTTATACAATGCAGTGCGCTGCGAGAAGGCAGCAGTGCTCACAAGATGGCCTGTACCTTCGCAAAACAGATGATCTGCCAGAGGATAGGTCATCAGTAAAAAAAAATCTTGTAAAAACCTTTTAACTTACATTTCCATGCAGCTTTCTAACATCAGTGGAACATAAGGACATTGTGTGTGTGTGTGTGTACCCATACTGACATGATAGGTAACCGCATAAAATTAGAAATTTGTATTTTCAATCAAGTCACAAATTCCACTGGTATTCAGTCATCCTAAAAAATCCTGGCTTTTAGGACGCATAAATAACATCTTCAAGTTTTTTTGTTTTTTTTTGGATGCTGGCTTTCTCTTCATGACTTTAAATTCAGATTTCTGTGCATCTAAAACTGTCTAGCAGGTGAACTGAACACAGTCTTTTTCTCTGTCATCCCCACTGAAGGTTATGACATATGCAATAGACACAATTATGTCAAACTCTATACATAAAGCACAGTTTCGGCAAGTTAACAAAATCAATATGCAATATTTTGTTAATATTTGGGCGAATATTCGTCATAAATTCGCAAATCCGAGAATCCGCGATTATTTTCTTGATAGTGAAAATCGGCAATGTAATATTGCACGTATTGCGTGTGCAATACAGGCATGGGTAACTATTGCTACATTTTCAAGCTGCTAGAAGTTTCCTGAGACTGGAGAAAATGGTTGGCATGGCAGAATATTACAATAGCTTTATATGCAGATAGAGTGATTGCGAAATCAGCACTAATGATGCGAATATTTGGGCTCAATATGTGCAACTTTACACTTTAGCAGGTCTGACTACATATTAGTGATTGGTGCACTAAGTATTGTTGTTAACTTGCCGGTAGCATGTATGTATGGACAGCAGAACTTATCACACTACCTAACATCCTGCACTGGAACCTTTCAGCTACACTATATCACTATCTAACCTACACTGACTATCTCCCACTAACTATCTGTATTATATATATGAGCTAACTAACTAACTAACTAACTAACTAACTATCTAATGTAATGACACAGAAAAGCACAGAGCACAGCAATGGCACTGATGTCTCTCAGAACTGCAAAAAACTGCATAAAATGGCTGCTGGGGAGGTTCTTATATAGTAAGGGGTAGGAAACTTTCCTATTGGTTGCTAGGGATGTTGCTAAGCTCAGACAAAGACATTGCAGCCTTCTCATTGGCCCACAAGAAAGAAGCAGGGAGGGATCATGGGTTCAGAGGGAAAAAAATCTAGAATATTCACGAATGCGAATATATAGCACTATATTCTAAATCTTTGCAAATTCTCAAAGTGGTGATATTCGCGATTAAAATTTTCGATGCGAATATTCACTCCCAACACTAATAATGAGTTAACTTAATCCAAAAAAATGAGAATCATTATTACTAAGGATCAGTCTTCCATATTAATGCACCTTGTTCATCTTTCTTCAAGTTAGAGAAAGACCCCTGAGTGGGTCAAAACTCAAAACGTTGCATTTGTTGGTATATTGGAGGAATAAAAAACACTTCAGTAATTTACACTTGCTAGGATGCTGTCATGTTTTTTTTCTACATGGAATAGAAACACAACATAAGATTGTAAGCAGTAGCCGGGAGCTGGCAGGATCACGGGCAGGGGCGTAACTATAGGGGAAGCAGGGGAAGCATCTGCTTTGGGGCCCTGACCCAGAAGGGCCACATCCAAGAGGAGGAGAAGTACTAAAAGATTTTGTCAGGGCTCTTCAACATTATTACACAATGAAATAATATACAGTGGCAGTATAGACAGTGTAGAAAATGGATGGAACAGCTGCCGGGCCTGGTCTGAGAGAGCGATCTTTACTAGCCACAGGAAAGGGGGCGGCATGAAAGGACGGGGTTGTGAAAAAATTACTGGGGGAGGGGGCCACATTCAAAAATTTTCTGTGGGGCCCAGTCATTTCTAGTTACGCCACTGATCACAGGATAAGGGTTCAGATAAAAGTTAGCCGCATTACTAATAGTGAAGTTTAATTTTGACTTGGAAAAAAAACGCAGTTTATTGTGTACAGAGGTTAACTTGAAGCTCCTGGGCCTCATCTGTTAAGGGAGTCACACCTATTATGTTTCACATTTCTAAAGCTTGTGTCTTCTTCTGTCTTGGGGCCCCAATGTGATTGCTACCTTTGTCCCTCTATAGCTATGCTTGTGGCAAATAGGTAGCAAGTTCATAAACTGGTATTATTGTACTGGTCCCCTAATAAGGAGCAAAGGAACTAGATCCCTTACGAACTTAAAGTTGTCCTAGAAAAACTAAAAGTGGTCCAAATTGTAGGTGTGTCCACATTTACAGAAGGTGGGGCCAACACAAGTGGGGGGTGAGGTGCAGCAAACCGTGGCCAATACACATGTGCAATGGTAGACAAGTCTTTTTAAGCAGGTGCGTCTGTTGCCACAGATTTACCGTATGCATTGGAAAGAGAAAATTTGGGATAGAAATCTGATTTTAAAATTCACGATTCAAATACATAAGGTTTGCTGTAGCAGCAAGGTAGATACGATTTAAAGGCTATGTACACCTTTGGGGGCAATTTTTTTATTATTACATTGTACTCATTTTGTGCTAAAATATTTTTTTTAAATTAACCGTTATTAAAAATATGGTGCCCCTTTTTCTGTACAGAGCTGACATGCTCTAGTAGCAACCTTTTTCTGTCTTTTCTGTCATCTGGGAAGCAGATGAGCTCCTTATCTCTGCTTTCTGACCTTATAAACACTCATCATAGCTAAGTTTTTATCTTTTTGATAAGAATGTGACTTAAATAAGTGTTAATGACCTCTTAGTAGTTTAGAGATAAGGTTTATTAGATGACGGGTACAAAGTGAAAGTTAAAGTACCAGTCACACAGTTAGAAAAACAGTTAGCCCTTTGTGACAGAACAGCTGAATATTTTTAATAAAGGCCAATTAAAATAATAACTTTTAGCCAAAAATGAGTAACATGCAATCATAAAAAAAAATTGACTCCGAAGGTGTACACAAGTTTGCTCAGTCCACCTTGCCATATTGTGTGTATTTGCATTGTGTTACTGTGGATTTCAACATGCATTTCATGACAATGCAAAGGGTGAAATCTGCAGAAAAATCCACATAATTTACCACTGCGGATCTCTACAAGAGATACTTCAAATCTTCCACAGCAGTAAATCCACAATGGACATGCCAAGGATCTTGGTCTTACCACCACAAATGGTGTCAGGATGCTAGCAAATGTGCAGTTCGAGGTAACTTTTTTACACAGGCTGCGAGTGTGAAGATGGGAGTGGTGGTGGCTCTGTCTGCAATAGTTAATTATTCACAGTGGCAATCCTCACTCTGATGCTCCCTAGGGCCAGGCAGCACTAAATACCTAGCAGAACCAGATGCCACAGTGCAGCACAGATTCCAAGCTCCACTAGTGCCGAATTACACTACAAAATGCCTCACAGAGGTTAATGGCGAAACTTAGTATAATAAAATCGTTTTGGCACATAAAATACCACAGTCAAAAATGTGTGGGGTGGGGGGGCATTAATAATTATCACCCCTAATCATGCTACTTAAAAAACGGATGTATTTAGGGGTCGGGCCGGGGGGGGGGGGGGCAACTCAAAGTTTACCCTTGGGCCCATAGAATTCTAGTTATGCCACTGGCAGTGGCTGTGAAGGGAAAAGTTCTAGAGCACACAATGACAGCTCCGGAGCCTTTCTGCTGCCTGGCCAACCATATGCTGCCACAGCGCCAGGCCAGCCTGCAGGACATCAGAGAGGCCTGGGGTCCACATTATAGCACCACTACATGTACATTTATTTATTATCAAAAAGCATCATACATAAATAAAAAAAAAAACATTTTTTACTGTCCCTTTAAGCAAAAGCCAGAATATAATAAAAGACAAAAACAGACATTAAACTAAACTACATTCATAATAAAACAATTTACTTACCAAAGAAGCTATTCAGTCATCTGTGGTGCTGTTCTCTGCTTGCTTATCTCTCCTCAGTGCGCAGGCGCACTGTTATGGGGGATCTGTGGATAACACACTGTTATGGGTGCATCTGTGGATGACACTGTTATGGGCATCTGTGGATGACGCACTGTTATAGAGGATCTGTGGATGACACTGTTATGGGCATCTGTGGATGACATTGTTATGGGCATCTGTGGATGACACTCTGTTATGGGGGATCTGTGGATGACACTCTGTTATGGGGGATCTGTGGATGACACACTTTTATGGGGGATCTGTGGATGACACTCTGTTATGGGGGACTCGTGGATGACACACTGTTATGGGGCATCTGTGGATGACGTACTGTTATGGGGGCATCTGTGTATGACGCACTGTTATGGGGGCATCTGTGGATGACACTGTTATGAGGGATCTGTAGATGACACTGCAGTAATTGACCCCCACACTGCCCCCACAGTAGTAATTGTCCCCCACACTGCCCTCACAGTAGTAATTGTCCCCCACACAGCCCCCACAGTAGAAATTTCCCCCCACACTGCCCCCACAGTAGTAATTGTCCCCCGCTTTAGCAATTGTCCCTCACACTGCCCCCGCAGCAGTACTTTTCCCTCACACTGCCCCCACAGTAGTAATTTTCCCCCACAGTAGCAATTGTCCCCCACACTGCCAGTGCCCCCACAGTAGTAATTTTTCCCCACACTGCCCCCACAGTAGCAATTGTCCCCCACACTGCCATTGCCCCCACAGTAGTAATTTTTCCCCACACTGCCCCCACAGTAGCAATTGTCCCCCACACTGCCAGTGCCCCCACAGTAGTAATTGTCCCTCACACTGCCCCCACAGTAGTAATTGTCCCCCACACTGCCCCCACAGTATTAATGGTCCCCATGTAGTAGTTTGCTCCCCATGTAGTAATTTGTCCCCCACTTTCCCTTCAGTAATATCCTCCTCCTGTGCCCTCCAGTAATGTCCTCCAAAGTTGGTACACAAAGAAATATAAAAGCTAATACTTACCTATGTCCCAGACTCCTGGCACTCACTCGTAGTCGGTACTGTGCAGGCGCGCACGTCACTGTGCTGCCTCCCAGGCTCAGGCGCGCGATGATGTCATCATGCCTGCCTGTGCCGGGATTTTACTTCTGCATAGGCCTGAACTATGCGCTCCCGTGCCCCGCCATTGTTTTTGGGCGTAGTGTGTTGGCAACACTGGCTGTCACAATCTGTCCTCCTCCTTATCTAGTTGTCTCTGAAGATATGGAGTAGGTGGCTGAGTAGATGAAGTGTGGACAACAGCACCAACCCAGCCCTACTTTTGGCCTAGTCTTTCAGCACCACCAAACATAAAGAAGATTAGAACATTATATATGTTTTACATTATTGATGTGTCCTCTTGTATATGTTCTCTTTCATCATCGTCTTCGTTCTTCCCAGGTCGCCATGATGACTTACTTAAGCTGTTTCTAGTTTCTGTAGAGTCTTCAACATAAACTTCTTAAGTTCCTAATTTTTTCATCACCCAAAATTGGCAAGCACTGCTCTTAGCTGCCTCCAGAAGTGTAATAGAGATAAATGGAGTGGCAGGAGTGGCATTGTGCATGCCTGAACTGCCTTTCCATAAATTTTGGGGTTACCTGATGAGTATGCGATCCCTTTTCTTGTGACCAGTGATGGGTCCTAGTAGCAGAACCCCCATCGACCTAATAGTTACAATATATTCTGTGGATAGGAGATAACTTGTCATTACCAAACGTTAGGGTTTTTTGTACCCAGACCCGAACCCAAACATTTCTGCAAAAGTTCGGGTTCGGGGTTCGGCGATTTCTTGGCGCCTTTTGAAAGGCTGCAGGGCAGCCAATCAACAAGCGCTTCAATTGTCTGCCCTTAGAAGCCATCACAGCCATGCCTACTAATGGCATGGCTGTAATTGGCCAAGTGCAGCATGTGACCCAGCCTCTATATAGGCTGGAGTCACGTAGTGCCGCACGTCACTCTTCTCTTCTCAGTATAGGGATAGGATGCTGCTGCTGCTGTTGTGAGGGAGAGATTAGAGAAGAATTCTGGTGTACTTGGTGTTGTTCAAACTACAGCAATTATTGAGGGTGCTATGCTACATTTTTGTTCCCAGCCCTGAGCCCAGTGACACTGAAAAATAACTTTTAATCCATCTGCTAGTTCGTGGGTGTCGGCGGCCATTTTTGCAAGTGCAGTGCACTTGCAACTCCATGTGAACTGCATGTGTGCCAGGGACATTACTTTAATTCTGTTCTGGTGGCTCAGTGGAGGAAAAATTCCCTTTTTTGGCCGGTCAAGTACCCCTGCAGCCTGCAGTGCATACCTGGCAGAGAAAATTATTCAATTACATTAGTCTGTCACATATTTTTGGGATCTAAAGCGATTTTTCATGTGTCTGCCACAGGCACTGCATATCTGACAGTCCAATAAAACCGTTAAATATTTCAGTTACCTTGCTGCTATAAAAAAGCACACATTTTTTGCTAGAAAGTAAATTTACGGGCCATGCTGCATTTCTGACAGTCCAATTAAATCGTTACATACTGCAGTTACAGTGCTGCTATAAAAAAAGCGAATTTTTTGTGCTAGATAGCAAATTTGCATGCTACGCTGCATTTTTGACAGTCCAATAAAACTGTAACATACTGCATTTACATTGGTGCTATAAAAAACATACTTTTTGTGCTAGATAGTAAATTTTTATCCTACGCTGCATTTTTGACAGTCCAATTAAACCGTTAAATACTGCAGTTACATTGTTGCAATAAATAAACAGTTTTTATGCTAGATAGCAAACCCAACCAGCCAAATATATATTAAAAAAATTAGTGACTATGCAACAACATATCCAAAAAACCATAAAAGTACACACATTATACTTACAAAAGAGCTTTATTGAACATGTAATTTATTACACCAATAGATAAAATTATTGAAATATAGCAAAAATAGCAGCATAAATGGCAGTAGAAAAAGCCAGCGGCTCACACATTGACCTAGAGGCCCAAATACTATGAATAATTTAAATGTATACCCAGAACATTATTATAGCAATGTATAAGTCTATGCTCGTCCTTAAATTTAATTATGGTCCGAAAAAAGGCCACTAAAATTGATACATTTAGGACTACCATAAGACAATAAACATGATCATTATACCTGGGATAACAGCCAGTAAATAGTAAGGACCTCCGGGCAACGCCGAGCACACCCTGACGTATGTTTCGCACTTGCTTTCTCAAGGGGCATACTGATACCATCCCATCACATCCACAAATACCCAGAGTCAAATTAATTAATCCCCCACAGTTGTGCATGAAGAGACTTACAGCTGATATTCGCCGCCTTACTCGGCCTCATGAGTGATTTTGCGGTAAAAGGAAATCACGCATGACGTCATCAGTAGCGCGAGACTCCGTATTATCATTATAGCTTTAATAAACAATCCCGCTGCGCTGTGTGACAGCAACATCTACGACATCATTACCAATAAGACATCTCACCTTACCTGCAAGAAATAAGCAGTTGCCAAAATAGAAATACGGTAAATCTGGTGTTCCAGCTGTGACTGGACAAGTTTAATAGTGTCCGGCAAAGGATATATTTTGTTCTGGGGTGAAATTCAATTGCCAAATTAGCAATACCATAAATCTGGTGTCCCAGCAGTGGCTGGCCATGTTTCATATTGTCTGTCAGAGGATTTATTATTTTCTGGGGTGAAATTCAGTTGCAAAAATAGAAATACCGTAAATCTGGTGTTCCAGCTGTGACTGGACAAGTTTCATAGTGTCCGTCATAGGATATATTATTTTCTGCGGTGAAATTACATTGCCAAAATAGCAATCCCCTAAATCTGGTGTCCCAGCAGTGGCTGGCCAAGTTTAATAGTGTCCGGCAAAGGATAGATTTTGTTCTGGCATGAAATTCAATTGCCAAAATAGCAATACCGTAAATCAGTGGTTCCAGCTGTGGCTGGCCAAGTTTAATACTGTCCGGCAAGGGATAGATTTTAAATTGTTGGGTGAAATATTACCATTTTTGCCAGGTACAAACCCCTGCACTGCATAACTGACAGGGAACTTACAATTGGCGGTTACATTCTTGCATGAAATAAAGCCTTTTTGGGCTGTGAAGCCAAAGGTAGTCGCCAATAACTGTTTTTTTATTTTAAATTTTTTAAAATAAGTTAATGTAGACCCCAAAACATTGGGGAAATATAAAAAATAAAACAAAGTGTAAGTGCACTGTAGTATAACAGTGGTTGGGTGAGGCCGGTATACATGTTTATTCTGCATAAGGTACAAACAATTCCTGTGGGATCCATGCCTGGTTCTTTTTAATAAACGAAAGCTTGCCAACATTGTCTGCGGACAGGCGGCTGCGCTTGTCTGTGATAATGCCACCAGCCATGCTAAACACACGTTCAGACAATACAGTGACTGCAGGGTAGGCCAGCACCTCCAAGGCGTAAAGTGCAACCTCAGGACATGTGCCCAATTTGATGACCCAAAAGTTGAATGGGGCAGACCCAGTGGCGTAGCCAGAAATAATTGGGCACCACAGCAACTTTTTGAATGGGGCCCCCCTCCCCCAGTAATTTTTGCGCAAACCCCTTCCTTTCATGCCGCCATGCCTGTGGCTACTAAAGATCGCTCTCTCAGAGCAGGCCCAGCAGCTGTTCCATTCGCTTTCTACACTGTCTATACTGCCACTGTATATAATTTCATTGTATAATACTGTTAGTCCTCCTCCTCCTCCTGGATGGGCCCTTTCTAGGTCACGGCCCTAAAGCAGTTGCTTCCCCTGCTTCCCCTGTAGCTATTCCCCTAGGCAGACCCATCAGTCAGTACGTGTACTGTTTCACCATGTTGCTGAAATGCTGCCTCCTGCTAAGATGTTCCAGATCTGCTGGTGGTGCAGGTTGTTGTGGCGTGATGACAAAGCTTTTCCACATTTTGCCCATGCTAACCCTGCCTTCTGAGGTGTTGCTGGTGACCCAGCTGCATTGGCAAATTCTTCCTCCTCCTCCTCTGCCTTCAACTTGTGCTTCCACTTAGTCCCCAGTGTCAGGTGTGAATGACATCAGCAGCGTGTCTACTAGCGGGGTCATCTTCCTATTACACTCCAGTGAGGGAATTAAGGATGGCACGTTGTCCTTGTAACAGGGATGCAGCCGGGTGGCCCCCCAGTAATCAGCAAAAGTTAGAATGTGGCAGTAACTGAGCGGTAGTTGCGCAGGCACTGCAGCATGTAGTCGCTCATGTCTGCCAGGCTGCCCAGAGGCAAGGACAAGTTATCCTCTTTGAGGGAGGTATATCGTCTGTGTCCTCTGTATCCCCCAGCGTTCCTCCTACTCCTCTTCTTCATCCTCCAGAACTGTGCCTTGGGTGGACAATTGTGTTCCAGGCCAGGGCCTATGTTGGTGCAGATACCCACCCTCCGACCCACTTGTATTTGGTTGGCCTTAAGTTAAGGATAAGGCTTGTGTATAGTTTTGTTTCTTTATATGGTTAGTTTAGCTGCCTTATAGTTTGTTAATGGTTTGAGTGAAGGGGGGGGGGGGGGTTGTGTGTAGGGTGTGAGGCTGTTTGGGTTTATTTTCCATCTGCTTTCTACACTGTCTATACTGCCACTGTATCTAATTTCATTGTATAATACTGTTGAGGGGGCCCTGACAAAGTCTTTTAGTCCTCCTCCTCCTCTGGATGGGCCCCTTCTAGGTCAGGGACCCAAAACAGTGTGCTTCCCACGCTTCCCTGTAGCTACGCCCCTGGGCAAACCCATCAGTCAGTACGTGTACTCTTCCACCATGTTGCTGAAATGCTGCCTCCTGCTAAGACGTTCCAGATCTGCTGGTGGTGCAGGTTGTTGTGGTGTGATGACAACGCTTTCCCACATTTCGCCAATGCTACAGATGTAGCATGGTTAGCACTCCTTTTTTCTGAGATTTCTGAGTTTGGTTATCTAATCTAAGCAAACACCTTCAATTGCTTTTCAATGGCTTTTTTCTCAAGATAATGAAATGAGTTAAGAAATTTTAGTTAACAGAGGGAGTGCTAACCCTGCTACATCTGTAACCCAGCCTTCTGAGGTGCTGATGGTAACCCAGCTGCCCGTGAGCTGGCTTGGGTGCCCAACCTGAGAACATGGTTCCCCCTACTCCTCCTCATCCTCCTTATCCTCCTCATCCCCCAGAACTGTGCCCTGGCTGGACAATTGTGTTCCAGGCCAGGGACTATGTTGGTGCAGTAACCCACCCTTCAAGCCACTTTGATGTCACTGGCCTTAAGTTAAGGATAAGTCGTGTATATAGTTTTGTTTGTTTATATAGTAAGTTTAGCTGCATTATAGTTATTTTAATATGTTTTTAAGAAAATCTGTAAATAGTTTGTTAATGGTTTGAGTGAAAGGGGGGGTGGGGGTGTTGTGTGTGTTCGATTAACTGAATTGATTTTTGCAGGAATATTTGCACCCCAAATTCAGCACATGTGGCAGGCAGGGGATGTGTGTCAAACCGGCTAGGCCCAGACCTGATAGTATATTTCGCCCATTAGCGCACAACACCAGGCCGGGCTGGAGGCTCAGTGGCACCAACCAATGGTCGGTCTGTTGCTCCATGCCTGTCCACAGCTCCTGCGCGGTGCGGGGTTTGTCCCACAAACACACAAGTTTTAAAACAACCTCCTGTCGTTTCCCCCTGGCTGTGCTGCTGTGGGTGGTGAAGGTGTTACGCTGAGTGGATGAGGAGGAGGTAGAGGAGGAGGAAGCCGAGTAGGAGGAGGAGGTAACAGGATACAAAGAGAAATGCCCAGCAATCCTAAGGGGTTGGAAGGACATTCGCAAAAATGCTATCTGCCTTTGGGCCAGCCGCTACATTTACCCACTGTGTTGTTGGTTATGTGGACGTTGCCACAGATAGCATTGCGCAGTGCACACTTGATTTTGTCCGCCACTTGGTTGTGCATGGAAGGGATGGCTCGCCTGCAAAAGTAGCGGCGACTGGGATACACGTACTGTGGGATAGCCACCGCCATAAGGTTGTTAAAACTGTCCACCAGACAGAATGACAGCATTTCAAAGGACCAGGAAGTTTGAAATAAGGCATTCAGAGCCATCGGTAGGGGGGTACTTCCTCTTTCTATTTCTTTTTCTCTCCAGTGTTTGGGAGGTGGACAGCTGATAGCTGAACACTTCCATGGGATTTGGTGGAGATGCTTGGTGACAATGACAGACGTGTTGGCGTTGCTGCCACATCCTCTGTTTGCTGGGTAACAGGTGCCACTGTCACTCACTTGGGCTCAAGTTTAGAATGTTTATTTATTATTTTTCTGTATTTTATTTTAAGTCATTTCCCTATTCACATATGTTTACAGGGCATTTACCTATATTTCCTGCCCTTTGCAGCCCTCTAGCCCTTTCCTGGGCTATTTTACAGCCTTTTTAGTGCCCAAAAGTTCGGGTCCCTATTGACTTTAACTTCTTCCCGACCGCCGAATGCAGGATTGCGTCCTGGCGGCGGTCAGTTTGTTCCTCCTGGACGCGCGGGCGCGTCATCTCGCGAGACGAGCGATTTCCTGTGAACGCGCGCACGCGCGTGCGTTCACAGGATCGTGTCGGGGAGAACTTTAACTACAGCCTGTCAGCGCTGATCATGCGCTGGCAGGCTGTAGAAGTTAAAAAAAATTGCATAGCAGACGCTGTTTTGTTAACAGCATCTGATATGCTTGCTGTTCGTTCCTTTGGTGGTCCCTTTTGCTTGGGACCACCAAAGGAAACTTTTGTAAGTGCACCAATCACCACACAGACCCCCCCATCCATCCCCCCCGTCACTAATTAACCCCTGATTAACCCCCGATTAACCCCTGATCAGCCCATGTCACCCCCCTGATCACCCCCTGTCACCCCCCTGTCACTAATCACCCCCCTGTAAGGCTCATTCAGACGTCCGTATGTGTTTTGCGGATCCGCAAAAAACGGACACCGGCAATGTGCTTTCCGCATTTTGCGGATCCACACATTGCCAGAACTATATAGAAAATGCCTTTTCTTGTCCGCAATCTTTTGCGGAGCTGCGGCTGGATGTTTGGGGGCCGAAACCCGGAAGTTTGCGGCCGCAGCTCCGCAAATGCTGATGCGGCGAGCACATAGTGTGCTCTCGGCATCACCGCCGGCCCCATTCACACTGAATGGGTCCGCATCGATTCCGCAGAATTGCGGAATAGATGCGGACATTTTTGCGGACGTTTGAATGGGGCCTTACTACTTTTTTTTTTTTTTGCACATATTTTAGCAGAGATTTTTTCATCCACATTGATCGATGCGAATGAGGAAATCTGTGCCGTTTATTTTATTTTTTTTCAGCCCAGAGGCTGAACGGAAAAAAAAAATCTCATTACCCGTCTGCTCAATATAAGGAGAATCGCAGGTACTCCTAATGCTGGCCATACGTGTAATGATTGTGGAGACCCTCAAATGCCAGGGCAGTACAAACACCCCACATGTGACCCCATTTTAGAAAGAAGACACCCCAAAGAAGACACCCCAAGGTATTCCATGAGGGGTATGGTGAGTTCATGTAAAATTTTATTTTTTGTCACTAGTTAGTGGAAATTTGAGACTTTGTAAAAAAAAATATATATATCAATTTCCGCTAACTTGTGCCAAAAAAAATAAATTCTGTGAACTTGCCATGCCCCTCACGGAATACCTTGGGGTGTCTTCTTTTCACAATGGGGTCACATGTGGGGTATTTATACTGCCCTGGCATTTTAGGGGCCCTAAAGCGTGAGAATCCATATGCGTAAAAATGCCCTGTGAAATCCTAAAGGTACTCATTGGAATTTGGGCCCCTTTGTGCATTTTGGCTGCAAAAAAGTGACACACATGTGGTATTGCCATACTCAGGAGAAGTAGGGCAATGAGTTTTGGGGTGTATTTTTATATATACCCATACTATGTGTGATAAATATCGCTGTAAACGACAACTTTTTAATTTTTTTTATACAAAGTTGTCAGTTTACAGAGATATTTCTCTCACCCAACATGGGTATATGTAAAAATACACCCCAAAACACATTGCCCTACTTCTCCTGAGTACGGCGATACCACATGAGTGACACTTTTTTGAAGCCTGGGTGTGCAAAGGGACCCAAATTCCAATGAGTACCTTTAGCTTTTACATGGCTGCTCACAATTTAGCCCCGCCCAAAATGCTAGAACAGTAAACACACCCCACAAATGACCCCTTTTCGGAAAGTAGACACCTCAAGGTATTCACTGAGGGGCATAGTGAGTCCGTGGGAGATTTTTTTTTTTTTTTGCCAGAAGTTAGCAGAAAAGGAAACTTTATTATTTTTTTTCCTCAGAAAGTGTCATTTTCCGCTAACTTGTGAAAAAAAATGAAATCATACATGAACTCACCATGCCCCTCCGCGAATACTTTGGGGTGTCTTCTTTCTAAAATGGTGTCATTTGGGAGGTATTTATATTATCCTGGCATTCTAGCACCTGAAGAAACATGACAGGTGCTCAGAAAGTCAGAGCTGCTTCAAAATGCCGAAATTCACTTTTTTGCACCATAGTTTGTAAACGCTATAACTTTTACCCAAACCAATAAATATACTCTTATTGAATTTTTTTTTATCAAAGACATTTAGAACAATAAATTTTGCGAAGAATTTATATAGAAATGTAGTTTAAAAAAAAAAAAAATTACAACAGAAAGTGAAAAATGTCATTTTTTTGCAAAAATTTCGGTCATTTTTGATTAATAGCAAAAAAAGTAAAAATGTCAGCAGCAATGAAATACCACCAAATGAAAGCTCTATTAGTGAGAAGAAAAGGAGGTAAAATTCATTTGGGTGGTAAGTTGTATGACCGAGCAATAAACGGTGAAAGTAGTGTAGTGCAGAATTGTAAAAAGTGGCCTGGTCAATAAGGGTGTTTAAGATAGGGGGGCTGAGGTGGTTAATGGGGTTCGGGTTCGGGGTGAAGTTCGGGTCGAGTTTGGATCCCGAACCCGAATATTTTCGGGAAGTTTGGCTGAACTTCTCGAAACCGAACATCCAGGTGTTTGCTCAACTCTAGTGGTAGCCAGTTTGGGGGGGGGGGGGGGGGTTTACCTGCACAGTCTGAAAATGGCAGCACTGATTGGATAGAGTCAGTTTGTGCAGGTACACACCCCAAATTGGCTACCTCCCCTCTGTACCCTTGCTGCAGACTGCTAGCAATTCATTCATAACTTCTACTTGAATTAATAAAGGAATGGTACAACATAGAGCCATAAGAATATATGCTCCAGAATTTTTACATGGGGAATGCATGTAGCTATTAAAACAGGCATGTCAGGAGTGGTAACAGGTCCTCTTTAAATACCATCTGCCCCTGATAAGATAACTTTTGGAAGATTTTGAATATACAAAAGATTAACATGACAGAGCAGTGTACTTTTAGACACACTGTTTGTTAACACCATTAAACATGCGTTTACTCATAGCTATATATTTTAGTGTAACTGACATTTATTGATATTTCTGTCATTGCATTCAGGAAATTTAAGGGAGATTTAGGATGGGAGAGGAAAAATTTTAAATTTTTTTAAGAGATAACTGTTAGATTTATAAAAAAAAAAAGTCTTAGGAGACCTCAGTGTCATATACCAGTTTTCAGGCCAGTTGGAGCTTATTCGATTTATGCTGGATTCAAATGTTTGGAAATTTTGATAAATCGAGCACGAAACTAATTTCAAGAAGTTTGCTCATCTCTATTACAGATGTATTGAATTTGTCACTTACCTGTTTTAATTTATCTTTTTGTAATCATCAACATTGGTTTAACCCCTTCCCGACATATGACGTAATAGTAGGTCATGGCGGCACGGTCAGCGCTGACTGCAGCATATAAGGGGTTTGCGGCAGGTGATGGAGCCCATCGGGTCCCCGCGCTGCTGTGGGGGGGACCCGATGGGTGACAAGGCAGCCCGATGCCATGCACAGGCTGCCCAATGCATTGTACTGCATTGGGAACCACTTTCTACAGGAATCGAGGAGATCCAGCCCCAGTCTCCTAGGCAACCTGTTAGTGTATTACTCTGTGTATTACACTAACAGGCAATGCAGTACAATACAGATATATTATAATGCATAGCAGAGGGGATCAGACCCTCAAAAGATGAAGTCCGAGAAGGGGACAGAAATAAAGTTAAAAAAAGTGTTTTAATAAAAAAATAAAGTTTCAAGTAAAAAAAGAAAAACAAACATCCTTTTCCCCTGATTTTATAATAAAAAATAGAAATAAAAAGGAAAAAAACACACATATTATGTATCACCGCGTCCGTAACGACCGGCTCTATAAATATATTACATGCTCCACTGCATCTAATAAGCACCATAAAACAAAAAATAAAAACTGTGTCAAAAAAGCCATTTTGTCACCTTATATCACAAAAAGTGTAATACCAAGCGATCAAAAAGGCGTATGTCCCACAAAATGGTACCAACAAAAAGTCACCTCATCCCGCAAAAAATGAGCCCTACATAAGAAATCAGTCAAAAAATAAAAAACTATGACTCTCAGACAATGAAGAAACAAAAAAATTATTTGTTTTGCTTCAAAACTGCTATTATTGTGTTAAAGTAAAAAAAAAGAAAAAGTATACCTATTAGGTATCGCCCCATCCGTAACAACCAGCTCTATAAAAATATCACATGACCTAGCTCCTCAGTTGAACACCAAATAGGCCCGCAACTGTTCCCCCTTGCGGAAATCTCCCTTTCCAAGGAGTAGGTGTCCCGCAGTCTGGCGCTTTTCTGAGGAAAGTGAGGACGATAAAAGAATTTGCTAACTGTAACTGAACTGTGCTATACCAAAATAAGAACTCATAAATAAACAAATAACCATAACATATCTTATATTCTATTCATTAACTTTAACTCAAACCATAACAATAAAAACTCAAACCCGAGAACATAATGGGGGAAGACAGTATATTGGAGGCAAAATGAGTAGGATTTGTGAACACTAGCAACCTCACCACCATCGGCATGATCCGCCACATGGCATCAAAGCACCCTAACAGGTGGCCCGTACCCCTGGGTCCACAATCAGTGTCTTTGGGTCACACCACTGCCTTCTCTTCCTCCCCTGAGTTACGTGCTGGCCAATCCTCTGTCCTAGACGCAGGCCTGGATGACTCACGCCCTGCAGCTGTGCCTTTGCAAAGCACCATCAGCTAGCACACCCACTTCTGTGTCCAAGCACAGCATACAGATGTCCGACTCCTTACCCCAGGTCTTTGAACGTAAGCGCAAATACCCAGCCACCCACCCACAGACCATAGCACTAAATGTGCTCTTTTCAAAATTTCTGGCCCTCATGGCAGCGGACATCCTTCATTACTCAGTCCCCAGCAGCCACTATTTTTCTCTGTGTGCCATCCTCGCATTACACCGGCAATTGTATCATGTAACATCACCCGTGCTCTGACCGACGCAGTTATTGTGAAGGTCCACTTAACGGCGGAAGCATGGACTAGTGCTTTTGTCCAGGGATGATACATTTACGTGGCAGCACACTGGGTGAACCTTGTGGAGGCCTGTAGCAAGTCGTCCCCTGGGATGGCACAGGTGCTAACGATGCCAAGGAATGCAGGCCCTACTTCCATCAGGATTTCCGCTACCACTTACATTAGTGGCTGCAACACCCCCCCCCCCCCTTCTCCTCCTCCACCTCCACCTCCTCCACCTCCACCTCCTCCACTGCAAACTCAGAATTCTCATCTTGCATCGGCAGTCAACCATCAGTCAGTAGATGGAAGCAGTGTAGCACAGCAGTGGGGAAGCGGCATCAAGCTATGCTGAAACTCATTTGCTTGGGTGACAAGCAGAGCTGTGGCAGGGTATACGGGACCAGGTTGGTTGTGTCTGATAGTGGCCATAAATTGTTGGCTGCTTTGTAGCTCGGCAAGCTCACACACATGGCAATCATACAGCATATATGTACCATGCACAACAAACATCCCAAACTTATACAGTAATATATATAAAAACATAACACACGAGAGTGGAGGTAAACTAATGGCATGGCCTGTTTAAGAACTCATAAATAACCAAGTAATCATAACATATTTTACAGCGTAGTCATAAACTCAAACTCAAACCATAACAATAACAACTCAAACACTGGAACCTAACAGGGCCAGCCCTCAGGCAAGCACGGCCCTCACCGGGCAGAAAACAACCTCTGTCCAGTGAAGAAGGCAAACTTTTAAATGTGACAAATGCTGATATGGCCGTGTGGATCCCTCCTTAATGTCCGGGATCTGGCAATCCCATGTGTTCTCAACTTTCTCCAAATCTACCCCAATTTGCCTGAGCTACTTGTGAAGGTGCGCCATGTGTGTGCCCATTTTAGAAAGTCATCTACAGCTGCCGCCTTGTATTTGCCAGCTAACCGACTGTTGTGCGACGTGAGCACGCGCTGTAATTCCAAATTACACATGTTGGCCATGCTTTGTGAGCAGCAGAAGGCAGTAGTGGAATACCAGCTGCAACATGGTCAATTTATTCTGATCTCTGTGAGGTTTTATGCAACTTTGAAGGATAAACACAGATGGTTAGTGGCGATGCCGCTATTATCAGCCTAACCATCCCACTTCTGTGTCTACTGAAAGGCTGGAAGATGAGGGGAACACACTAGTTCCAACAGAGGCAGGACAACACTCTCCAAGGACAGTTTCATTATACCCCGCCAGCACCCTCACCTTGATGCGCTGCCTAGTGTCACAAGGATGGAAAAAAATGTGGAAGAAGTTGAAGGAGTACATAGCAGACTGTGTCAGTGTCCTCAGTGATCCCTCTGTGCCTTACAACTACTGAGTGTCCAAACAGGACACATGGCACGAAATGGCACTCTACAGCTATAGCTAAATGATAAGGAACATGGTAGATATACTATACTGAACTTTAGTATTCAAGGTAAATCACCATATAGGCACTTTGCGATAAATAAGTGGGTTTTGGGTTGCCGTTTTGGCACTTAGTCTCTAAAAGGTTCACCATCGACATCATTGTTTTAGAGGTTTAGCGCACCTGTAGGCCCTCAGCTACATTCTTTTACTCAGTTTCATTGCGCCCAGGGCCATGGCCTCTGCGTGCACAATCAGCATCGCAGCACTTGCAAGTCCTTTACTGGCCGCATTCTTAATATTAAATGTTATATATGCTTAAAGTATGTCACACGTACAATAGCGTAGGATTTGTAAGTGTATGCACCAATAAATTAAAACAGCTATTTGGGATGCGCACACTTTACACAGGGGATATAGCCCTGATAATGTCACAGAGTAGCATACACCGTCTTCGGATAAAGTACAGTATATGTCAGTAATATGTATGAAATGCACACACTAGATGTTGCACAAATAATGTACATTTCTCCAAAATACACAGTTTTCACCTGTGGTGCAGTATTTGACACAGAGAGGCACAGGCTGTGGACACTGAATGTTGCACAAATAATGTACATTTCCACAAAATAAACTGTTTTCGCATGTGGTACAATATTTGACACAGAGAGGAACATGCTGTGGACACTAGATTTGGCCCAGATTATTTAGATTTGCTCACCAGACACTCTTTTGGATGATGGACAGTATATGTCCCATAAAACCACAGAATATGGACACTATATTAGACACAGATTATAGCAATTTGAAATACAGACACTTTTTTCGTATGCCAAATGGTATATGTCACATAAACCCCCAAAATATGGACAGTATATTATGCCCAAATTAATGTAATTTGAAATACAGAAACTGTTTGGGGATGCCAGATATTATATGTCACATAAATCCACAGAATATGGACACTATTAGACCCAGATTAATGGAATTTGCTTTACAGACACTGTTTGCTGATGTAGGACTGTATTTTTTACACAAAGCCACACACTATGGTCACTAGATGTGAGCTAGATTATTAAAAACACAGTCTGCGGATGATGTACACTATATGTCACTAATAGGTACAAAATAAAAATATCTTGCTGCCAACATAAAGTAGACATATGGGGAATGCTAAGTCATAAATATTTTATGAGGTATCACTTTCTATTTTAAAAGCAGAGAAATAGAAATTTAGAAAATGGTGAATGTTTCTAAATTTTTGGTAAGTTTGGGATTTTTTCATAAATAAATGTGAAATATATTGACTCAAATTTATGACTATCATGAAGTACAATGTGTCACGAGAAAACAATCTCAGAATGGCTTGGATAAATAAGTGTTCCAAAGCTATTACCTCATAAAGTGACACATGTCAGATTTGAAAAAATGGCCTGGGCAGAAGGGCGAAAACTGGCTCAGGATAGAATGGGTTGAATTTAGCACAAAGCCATATCATGGGACAAACACAGCATAAGAACTAGAGTAATGTTCAGATTACTCTAGCACAACTAGAATAATGTTCCAGCAGGGAACAGCCTGTCGGCTCTTTCTGTATCTAGCATTGCAGGACGCTACAGCATCCCATTAACTACAATGGGAACTGTCAGAGATCCTGCTGCAACCCGACAAATATGCAGAGTATTGACCGGAGACATACTGCTGCGCACAGCAATATTTATCTAGTCGATTCTGGCCATTTTTGCCTGGTTGCAGCCAGATATGCTTTTTTATGACACATGCTGTTTTGGCTGACTTTCTTTTTTGGCATAATTTAGACAGCCCCTTTAAGGCTAAGGCATGGTACACAAGTGGACATTTCTGGATGAATACCACATGAATACATACTTTATCATATTTAGCATTCTTTCTTTGCAGAGGGACATTTTCAAAACTATTAACAGTGTTGTTCACACAAGTTAATATTTCAATGATATTGTTTATAACACTGATATAATGTAACAGGATAGTGTCTGTTTTTACTGGCTTGTCCGTGCACTGGAAAAATTAAAGAACTATTGTACTCTTTCACAAGGAGGATTTCCTGTACTAAAATTGCTAACTTAAAACAATAACTGTTGTTAATTACAGTATTGTATGATGGGGAGGAGTGTGGATAATTGTTAAAGATAATTCCTGACAGTCCCCTATCCTTGGTATTGAGCGTGGTTGAAAACAAGATTATGTTTGCTATGGAAATATACTTTTAAAGAGGGTATTTCTTGGGGTGTAAACATATAGCTAGTTAAACAAAAATTGCTTTCCATCTCCTAAACATCACTGACAAGGGACAGCCAAATATGAGAAGGGGCACTAAGTCTGTTAACAGTACCACTATTCATTTTACTCTGTGACACCGTCTTGACTAGTCAGTGCTATGCTGTGCTATCAAGAGATACTATATCGCAGGAAAAAGAAAACAAGCAGTTCGGGTGGCACTACTGTTCTGCCCAAAATATTCCTCACAACCGCTCTGAAAGGGTTACACGTGGACCAGTGTCTTGTCAGCTGTACTGTGGTGCTCAGCTCCGGCGTACTAGGTACAGACTTGCAAGCATAGGTGAGAAAGAAGGAGATGAAGCGGCACTCACCAGCTGTGTAAAAGCATTCCTTTATTGATTCCTCCAAAAGATAGAAGGCAGTGAGGTAGCGGGGGCAGACGCCTTATCATGCGGCTGGACTGGGGCGACGGCCGTTTCGCGCTTCACCTAGCGCATCGTCAGGCCACTACTATCAAGAGATACTATACCTTAATATCCGGCCATGAATTGTTCTCTCTGCATCATTCTTAATAGAGATGAGTGAATTTTTTTAAAAATTTGATTCGGCCGGTATGCCGAATTCTCTGAAAAAAATTTGTTTGATCCGAATTTATTTGCGGCGAATTGAGTTAAAAACGTCTATTTCTTTGCTGCAGAGAGCCTTTTATAGTGGTGTAGAACACTGTACCTTGCAGTAACACACATAGGGAGTCTGCTGTGGTAGCGGAATTATATTGGTAGTCAGTATGACATGCAGATGACAGTCATCACTCTTAGAATCACTGCACACTTCACTTATTTGTGCAGTCATGGGGCCAAAACTGACCAAATAACTCAAGTGTAAACTCAGACTTACAGGTCAATGTTAGCATCAAGAAGAAGCACGCTCCTTTTACACCATTGTCAGCTGATTCCACGTAGATGTCAACAGAACCTGTTCTATTAAACACTTATACAATTAAGGAACCCCGACAGAGTGGAGAGGGTGTCAGCAGTAAGTTTGTGTTGTCACTGATTATTTTGCCCTTCCTCTGATCCGTCAGAACAATAGCCCCAAAAAACAGATCCTGTCTGTGGAGCAAACGAGGTGCAGAACAGCGTGACACCGCCGTGCCCTGCACTTGTGGTATGTTGCAGGGGCACTGTGAATTGTCCCTGCAGTGGAGGCTGAGGACACGGTGGAGGATAAGGAGGCAGAGGCATACATTGTCGCAGGACCAACAGCGTGGAGGCAGAAGAGGTGTCACCTGGCCAAGTTACTGGTGTGGCTGTGCAGGAACCACATTCACCCAGTGGGACGTAAAGAACATGTATTGTCCCTGACCGTAGTTACAGCTCCACACGTCGGCGCTGCCATGCACTTTGAAAGATACCAACAGGCTCAAAGACTGGCCCACCTTCTGTTATACATACGTGTGCAGGGCTGGTACTGCCTTTTTGGCAAAGAAATAACGGCTTGGGACTCTCCACCTCAGCTTAGCACAAGCCATCAGTTCTCTGAAAGGTGCAGAGTCCACCACTTGGAAAGGGAGGGACTGCAGCACCAGCAACTTGGCCAGGAGCACGTTCAGCTTCTGCGCCTTTGGATAAGTGCACGCATACTGTTGTCTCTTGGCAATCGTTTCGGTGATCGTTTCTTGACAAGTAGGAAGACTAGGAGCAGGAGCATCGGCTGAGGTGGTGGAGCCTTGACTACCTGAAATCAGGTGCCTGCCACTGGGTGATGCAGCAGTTACTGCTGCAGTCTGGACCACCAGAGCCATGGTTCTCCCAGGCCCCTTTATGGTGATGCTGCATATGTTGATGCAGGGCATGGGTGCCATCATTGGCACACTGGCTACACTTCACCTTCTGCCCACAAATTCTACATATAGCCCTGTTCACCTACTCCGACGGCTTAACAAAAACTGCCACACTTCCGAGTAGGTGATTTTACACCCAACACTACGCACTGACTGCTACCGCTGCCTCTGTGAAACCGCTACTTCCCAGGCAGATAGGCTCCTGAGAAAGCGGGTGGTCTACCCCGGGCACGTTTGTCTACCGACCTTCCACTGCTGCCAACCTGCTGACTCCCGGCCACGCTAGCGACTTGCTGGCTCCGCCACTGCCTCACGGGAAAGCTTCTACCCTATTCTCCCGATGATGAAGCCCCCTCGTCAGAGGGAGTGAAGACATGATAACTAGTGATGAGCGAGCACCAAAGTGTTCGGGTGTTCGGGTACTTGGTCCGAACACATAGCGATATTCGTGCGCTCGGCCGAGAACCTGAGTATAATGAAAGTCAATGGGAGACAAGCAGGCACCCCCTGCTAGGATGAGGGGAGGGTGCCTGGTCCATTGGAAAAGGTCAGAAAGTGACATAAACACCCCCAAAATGGATCTGAAATAGCATGGGGACCATGTCTGGGTGCATTTTGGACTCCAATGTCGCAGCTGGGAACCGTATTGTCCCAGTTGTCCGCCAGTTTTACATAGCAACAACATCACGCCCCAAATCCCGCTCCCTAAAAAAAACACATTTTTAGAGGTAAAATTGTTAGGAAACACTCTTTACTGGATATTGAATTGTATATACAGTGCCAATGCTGCCAAAAATTACAAGGAAGAAACACCCTGATACAGCCTGTATATCACATAATGGAGGGCCTCATTCACATGGTGCTACAATTGTTCAGGTACACTACTGCACTCATAAAGCCTATGCACTAAGTGAAAGGGCTGCCAAAAATTACAAGGAACCGCTACTCCAATACACCCATTATTACACATAAAGGAGGGCATCATACACACCCTTGAAAAATTATCATTGATGGCCTACTGGTGACCCTCAAAAACATTTGGAGCAAGGGCGTGCTGGTTACCGTCTAAAAGATTATAGTTGAGGGCCTGAAGGTAAGCGGATCAAATAAAAAATTGTAGTGAGGGCCTGAAGGTGAGCGAACCCCATAAAACATAGCCGTGATGGACTACATGTGAGCAGACCGTATAAAACATTAGAGGTGGGGGTATGAAGCTTGGTGAACCACATAAATCATTGCAGTCATGGCCTAGAGGTGAGCAGACGGTATAAAGCATTGGAGGTGAGAGCCTGAAGCCTAGAGAACCCCATAAAACATTGCAGTAATGGAATACAGGTAAGCACACCTTTTAAAGCATTGGAGATGAGAGCCTGAAGCCTAGCGAACCCCATAAAACATTGCAGTGATGGCCTACAGGTGAACAGACGGTATAAGGCATTGAAAGGGAGGGCCTGAAGCCTTGTGAACCCTATAAATCATTGCAGTGATGGCCTACAGGTGAGCAGACCTTATAAAGCTTTGGAGGTGAGGGCCTGAAGCCTAGAGAACCCCATTAAACATTGCAGTGATGGGCTACAGGTGAGCAGACAGTATAAAGCATTGGAGGTGAGGGCCTGAAGCCTAGCAAATTCCATAAATCATTGCAGTGATGGGCTACAGGTGAGCAGACGGTATAAAGCATTGAAGGTGAGGGCCTGAAGCCTAGCGAACCCCATAAATCATTGCAGTGATGGCCTACAGGTAAGCAGAAGGTATAAAGCATTGGAGTTGAGGGCCCAAAGCCTAGAGAACCCCATAAAACATTGCAGTAATGGGCTACAGTTGAGCAGACGGTATAAAGCATTGAAGGTGAGGGCCTGAAGCCTAGTGAACCTCATAAAATATTGCAATAATAGGCTACAGGTGAGCAGACCTTATAAAGCATTGGAGTTGAGGGCCCAAAGCCTAGCGAACCCCATAAAACATTGCAGTGATGGCCTACAGGTGAACAGACGGTATAAAGCATTGAAAGGGAGGGCCTGAAGCCTAGTGAACCCTACAAATCATTGCAGTGATGGCCTACCGGTGAGCAGACGGTATAAAGCATTGTAGGTGAGGGCCTTAAGCCTAGAGAACCCCATAAAATATTGCAGTGATTGGCTACAGGTGAGCAGACGGTATAAAGCATCGGAGGTGAGGGCCTGAAGCCTAGAGAACCCCATAAAACATTGCAGTAATGGCCTACAGGTGAGCAGATGGTCTAAAGCATTGGAGGTGAGGGCCTGAAGCCTAGCGAACCCCATAAATCATTGCAGTGATGGCCTACAGGTAAGCAGAAGGTATAAAGCATTGGAGGTGAGGGCCTGAAGCCTAGCAAATTCCATAAATCATTGCAGTGATGGGCTACAGGTGAGCAGACGGTATAAAGCATTGGAGGTGAGGGCCTGAAGCCTAGTGAACCCCATAAACCATTGCGGTGATGGCCTACAGGTAAGCAGAAGGTATAAAGCATTGGAGTTGAGGGCCTGAAGCCTAGCAAATCCCATAAATCATTGCAGTGATGTGCTACAGGTTAGCAGACGGTATAAAGCATTAGAGGTGATGGCCTTAAGCCTAGCGAACCCCATATATCATTGCAGTGATGGCCTACAGGTGAGCAGACTGTATAAAGCATTTGAGATGAGAGCCTGAAGCCTAGCAAATTCCATAAATCATTGCAGTGATGGGCTACAGGTGAGCAGACGGTATAAAGCATTGAAGGTGAGGGCCTGAAGCCTAGAGAACCCCATAAATCATTGCAGTAGTAGCCTACAGTTGAGCAGACAGTATAAAGCATTGGAGGTGGGGGCCTGAAGCCAAGTGAACCCTACAAAAGATTGTAGTGAGGGCATATATATTCTGTATGGAAGAGGAGTTGGAGGAGGAGGCGGATGAGAAAACAAGATTCAAACATATATCCATTTTTGTGGTGATAGGGGTAAAAAAAATCTGAATCTTGTGGATTGAGTACATTATAAAGCATACATTTAAATTGTGTTTTTGTTCCTCATTAGTTCAGCTTTCCTCTGATGGAGTGGAGAAGTCAGGGGCAATCCAGGCCTTGTTCATTTTTATCTGAGTCAACGTGTCAGCATTGTCAGTGGACAAGCGGACACGTTTATCTGTTATAGTGCTACCTGCAGCACTAAATGCACGCTCAGACAACACGCTGGCGGCAGGGCAGGCCAGCACCTCCAAGGTGTATAACGCAAGCTCGTGCCACGTGTCCAGCTTGGACACCAAGTAGTTGTAAGGCACGGAGGGATCATTTAGTACGCTGACATGGTCTGCAATGTATTCCTTCACCATCTTCCAAAACATTTCCCTCCTTGTAGCACTAGGCCGCAATTCAGGGTGAGGTTGCTGGCAGGGTGTCATGAAAGTGTCCCATGCCTTGGAAAGTGTTGCCCTGCCTCTGTTAGAACTACTGTGTGTTCCCCTTGTCTCCCTTCCTCGGTTGCCTAAGGAAGTACGTACTCTGGCGGCCTCATTGTCAGATGGAAAATTTTGAAGCAATCTGTCAACAAGTACCTTCTGGTATTGCACGGTTTTACTCGTCCTCTCCACCACAGCCGGGTCGAGAATGGTGAATACCCAGTAATCTATGTTACCTAAAATGCGTAGATTGCGAGGGTCACGGGAAAAGCAGCCTATCATGAAGTCAGCCATGTGTGTCAGAGTACCAACGGGCAAGACGTCGATGTCATCTTCAGGATGTCTCTCCATACCCTCAACCTCCTCCTCTTCTGCCCATCCACGCTGAACAGGTGGAATTAAAGTTCCATGGGTAATAGCCTCTGTAGCAGAGGCAAGTGTCACCAGCTCCTCCTCCTCTTCATGACCCAATTCGCGCTGAGAAGACGAACTGGGAAAGGTCTGGCTATCACCCTGTGACATCTCCTCCACCATTACCTCGTCTGCCACATTCAAAGCATCCTCTTTAATTGTGAGCAGAGATCTTTTGAATAGACACAGCAGTCGGATGGTTACGCTGTTAATAGCGTTATTGCCACTAACCATCTGTGTGGATTCATCAAAGTTTTTTTAAAACCTCACATAGGTCTGACATCAATGCCCACTCCTCACTTGTGACTAGTGGCAGTTGACTGGAAAGGCAACGACCATGTTGCAGCTGGTATTCCACAACTACCCTCTGCTGCTCACAAAGCCTGGCCAACATGTAGAACGTAGAGTACCACCGCGTGCTCACGTCACACAACAGTCGGTGAGCTGGAAGCCGCAAGCGCTGCTGCATCGTTGACAGACCGGCCGAAGCTGTGGACAACTCGCAGAATTGAGCACACAAGCGGCGCGCCTTCACTAGTATCTCCTTCAAATTGGAGTAGGTTTTGATATACCGCTGAACCACTAAGTTTAAGACGTGGGCTAGGCATGGAATGTGTGTCAGGTTGCCGAGCTCCAAAGCCGCCACCAAGTTACGGTCATTGTCGGACACAACCATGCCTGTTTCTAGGTTGAGTGGCGAGAGCCACAGCTTGGTCTGGTCCCTTATACCCTGCCACAGCTCTGCGGTGGTGTGCTGTTTGTCCCCTAAGCAGATCAGCTTCAGTACAGCTTGTTGACGCTTACCCACAGCAGTGCTACACTGCCTCCAACTAGCAACTGATGCCTTACTGCTGTTGGTGGTGGAAGTAGAGCAGGAGTCGGCGGAGGAGGAGAAGTTGCGGTTGGAGCCAGTAACATAACTGCTGGCAGAGACCCTGATGGACTTAGGGCCCGCAATCATGTGCGTGGGTAGCACCTGTGCCATCCCAGGGTACGACTCACTCCAGGCCTCCACAACATTCACCCAGTGTGCAGTTAGAGAAATGTAGCGTCCTTGGCCACCAGCACTTGTCTAAATGGCAACATTTAAAGGGCTAGTAATTTTGAAAGTTGCACATTTAGTAATATGGCCTGTAAGTGGGTGGGTGGGTATTTGCCCTTGCGTTCAAATGCCTGTGTTATCGACATTTGGACGCTGTGCTGGGACAGGGAAGTGGACGTTGTTGCTGGCGGTTCATGCAAAGGTCCAGGTGCAGGGCTAGGTGCATCCGGGCCTGTGCCTTGGACACGGGATTGGCCAGCAGTACGTAACACAGGGGATGTGGAGGCAGTGGTGCGACCCTCAAACGCAGAGTGTGGAGCCAGGCGTTCGCCCCACTTATTAGGGTGCTTGGATGCCATGTGGCGGATCATGCTGGTTGTGGTGAGGTTGCTAGTGTTCATGCCCCGGCTCATTTTGATATGGCACAGGTTGAAAATTACCACTCTTTTGTCGTCTGCGCTTTCCTCAAAAAAGTGTTATACTGCAGAACACCTACCCCTAGGCAAGGTAGATTTATGCATGGGGGTGCTCGGTGTAAAGGTTATGGGCCTGTTTGGTGTGGGCCGACGTTTCCCTGTTGCCACCCCACTTTCTCTTCCAGACTGTTGCGGTGCTACAGATCCCTCCCCCTCTGTACTGCTGTCCTCGCTCGGCTTTTCACCTAACCATGTTGGGTCAGTGACCTCTTCGTTCACCACCTCCTCTTTCACTTCTTTACTCTGCTCATCATCCTGACTTGACCTAACCACCACCTCAGTGATTGGCAATTGTGTCTCATCATCATCCACCTCATGAACGAATGATTGCGGCTCACCACCGTCATCTTCTTGAGACTGTGAAGGCTCAAGAGGTTGGGAATCAGGGCACAATATCCCAGGCACCTCTTCAAGCGAGCCAAACCAATTACTGGCGATGAAAAGAGGTCATGTGAATATCCGAGTGTGGGATCACTTGATTGCCCAGACGCGACATGGTGGGAGGAAGGAGGATCAGAGTGATGATTCGGTTGACCAGACTCTTGGCTACAGTGACTGCATTTCGTGGAATAGAGGGTTGTGCTTAACTGACTGGAAGCATTATCTTCTGCAATCCAACGGACCACCTGTTCGCACTGGTCTGACTTGGACAGTGTTGTCCTGCGCCGCCCAGCTAAGTTGGACATGAAGCTGGGTAAGGTGGATTTTTTTTGTTTTTTTCTGGTACACTGGCAGCAGGCACAGTTTCATTGCGCCCAGGGCCACGGCCTCTGTTTGCACCATCATCATCACGCCCACTTCCCCCTTCCTTTGTGCTCGCCTTCTTCATATTAATGGTTTTGTCTGTAGATGTGGCGCAGATTGTTTTACTGTTCGCTAAAGACACAGTTTTCTGATGCAGGACAGTACTGGATAAAAAATAATACAGAGTTTCGGCACTACACTAGCCCACAGATAATATTATTTTTATAGTACACACTGTATTGGCTTGCTATAATGTACTGAACACAGAGAAGTAAAGATTTTCAGGAGTACACTAGGCCACAGATAATGAATTTTTTACTGTACACACTGTATTTGCTGGCTGTAATGAACAGGAGACAGAGAAATACAATTTTCAGGAAACCACACTAGGCCACAGATAATGTAATTTTTACAGTGCACACAGTACACACTGTATTTGCCTTCTGTAATGTACAGGAGACAGAGAAATATATATTTTCACTACCTCATTAGGCCAAAGATAATGTCATTTTTACAGTACACACTGTATTTGCTTTCTGTAATGTACAGGAGACAGAGAAATATAATTTTTCACCACCACACTAGGCCACAGGTAATATAATTTTTACAGTACACACAGTATTTGCTTTTTGTATTGTACAGTAGACAGAAATACAATTTTTTGGCACCACACTAGCCCACAGATAATGTAATTTTTTCAGTACACACTGTGTTTGCTTTCTGTAATGTACAGAAGACAGAGAAATACAATTTTTCGGCACTACACTAGGCCAGATATAATGTAATTTTTACTGTACACACTGTATTGGCTGGCTGTAATGAACAGGAGACAGAGAAATAAAAAATTTCGCCACTACACTAGAGAGATAATGTAATTTTGACAATACACACTTTATTCGGATGTAGTTCTATATTGGATACAAAGTTGTCCCAAATAAAATGTATTCTCTGCTGGAATACTGTATATATGGTTGCGGCCTAAACGCACACACAGATGTGCCCAAAACTTGTTAGCTATCAAAATATAAAATTACTGTCTGCTGGAGTAATTAATATAACGGTTGCGGATTGAACGCACACCCATATGGCACAAGTTAGGTTAATTTTCCCAGAACAAATAATTTCTCTGATTCTGCAGTGTATACCTTAGGAGCATGAACACTTGTAGTGAATAAGTCCCTTTTAATAATGTCTGCCCAACACACTGCTTTATGATGGTGCAGTATATATCTCAGTACCAAGGAACACTGTAGTGAATAAGCCCTTTTTGATAATATCTGCCCAACACACTACTTAATGATGGCGTTTTGTAGATTTCACTAAATCTTTTTGTCTTATCAAAGTTATCAAAGCGATTTTCAAGCCCTGCACTTATCTGTCCCTTCCTGGTGACGCCTGTCCCTGATAGTGCTGAATTAACCCCCTTCTTAAAAAAAAAAAAAAAAAAAAAAAGTGCTGCACTGCTGTCAAACACACACTTAAAAGGACTGTTCAATAAGGTTTTTAGAGTGAAATCAGTACGTTTAGAGCAAAACGCTATCTGTCCCTGCCTACTGTCTGCTCTCCCTGACGCTGAATGAGCCGAGCGCCGGTGTACCATGAAAAAACCTTAAATCATGAACAAACCTTAAGTCAGCTGATTTCAGTGGGTGTGTTCGGGGTGTGTCCTGCGGCGCATGCGCATTATGCGCACTATGCCGAAACAGGTCTAAACAGGGTTATTCTAAACAGGGTTATGAAACAGGTCTGAAGCCAGAGGCGCGGGGTTGGCATGGGTGTATGAATAAACCAATGCCCAGGGGGGTCCTGTGCCCCCGCAGAAAACCGCAGGTCAATTCAGGCCTGCGGTTTTCTGCGTGACAGTCTCTGATCCCCGCAGAGACCTAAATGTAAAAATTAACCAATTAACCCCCCCCAATTAACCTGCACCCCGCCATATTACTGGCCCCCCGGGCGGTGCTAGGGGGGGGGGGAATTGCGGGCTGCAGGCGCGGGAGGCGGGCTGCAGGCGGGATCGCAATTGCGATCCCCCGGCCCGCCTCCTTTGAAATGTTTTCCTTGGTGGTCTAGTGGGTATAGCAAGGGGTCAGCACATTGCTGACCCCCTGCTATAAACTGCTGACATCTGTGCTGCAGATGTCAGCAGTTTAACACCTTCCATACTGCGGTCCGTACGGACCGGGGTATGGAAGGGGTTAACAGGGAGGGAGCACGTACTGCGCTGAGCCGAGCGCGGGCTGCATAGAACACACCCCCTGAATATGTAATGTGAGCCGAGAGCCGCCTGAATGGGCTGCATAGAACACACCCCCTGAAATCAGCTGACAAGGTTTGTTCATGATTTAAGGCTTTTTCATGGTACACCGGACCTCAGCTCCTATATGAAATGGCATCACGTGTTCCGGCCAGCCAATCAGTGTAAGGCTTACAGCTAACTTACACTGAGTAGAATTACTTACCTGGACCTTGATTGGCTGCTTAGAAGGCACCAAACGTGCGGGGAGGAGACTTGAACAATGCGACGAATACACGTGGTGCATAGCGATGCTTAAGCGGAACCAATACTCGGCCGAACATGCTCGCTCATCACTAGTGATGACGTAGGTTTGCTATGTAGCTCCTCCCTCCGACCGTTCCATCCCACTGCACTATGCAAGACAAGAGCCTTTCTATCTGAATCGTGGGACACCTACACCTCTGGGCCTTTTGCGTTCTGCTGGACCGAACTCTCGGCGGATCCCCTGCGTTTCTCCGGCTTGTCTGGCGTTGTCTGCGTGCTGCCTCGCTCACAGACGGGGAGGTCGCCGTCCTTCTGATGTTTCAGTCTCTGCTACTTTCTGCCGCCACCCTCCTTGGATGTTAAGTGTGGGCTGGGACCTGGTTACAGGTTTGAGGTTTGAAGTATCGAATATATGTTGCTTCGTGCCCTCCTCTGCCTCCATGTTTGACCTCTCCTCCCCCATGCCCCGAGTAATCGTTTTCTCAATCTCCCCGCTTCGTCTATTCATTTATAGGGAATATGGGACAGAAGGTTAAAATTTCTCAACATTATAAAGTGTTGCTTAAAACAAAATTTAATAATACACATTCTCCGGGACAAAATGCTTGGCAAATTGATTGTCTGGGAATTTCCCTCGAAGATTGGGATAATATATTGACGAATTTATGTTTAGTTTCTTATAATTTGAATCACGTTTGGTTCACTTTAATATTTTGCACCAAATCTATATCACACCTTTATGGCTTAATAAATGTGGTTTACGGGTTACTTCTAATTGTTCATTGTGTGATTTATCTGGGGCGGATCACTTGCATATGTTTTGGTCATGTATAGAGTTGAAACAATATTGGGGGACAATTTATAATTATCTGGGAATTGAAAGTTGAGATTCCATTTACGGTGGAATGTTGGGTACTGAGTGACCTCACCAAAGTAGAATGTCCAAAATATAAAATGATTCTTTTGATTAAAATAATGTTCTTGGCGAGACTTTTGATTGGTAGGGTTTAGTTTTCTCAAAATACTCCAAGTATTACTTCATGGGTTAACCTGGTTAATAAGATTAACAGATATGAAAACATTCTATATAAGCAGAGAAATACTGAGGAAAAATAGACAAAAATTTTGGGAGAATGGAAGTTTTAAGGTTTTCCTGCCTACATTCCCTCACTATCCCCCCCCCCCCCATTTTTGCTAATTGATGGGGGGGACTCTTCACAAAGGGAGAAGGTTGGTTGGGTATGAACAGGGGGATAGGGTTTATTAGGGGGAAAATAATATAATAATGTTTTGTTTTTGGTGAATTGTATTGTTTGAATTTCTAAAAAGATTAAAAAAAAAAAAAAGATGAGTAGCATATCACACACTGAGAGTGAAAGGAGTAGGATTCCTCAACAGTGCAGAGTATTTCAGGAGAGGAGTGTGCTGATCTTGTTCAAGATTGTGGACTAAGAGTTACAAGGTAGAAAAAGCAGGGTCCCCAACAGCACAGAGTACTCTGCTGTGACCTCTGCCTACGCCAGAAAGATTTACGCCTCTGTAACTCCCCTGTGCAGGGCCTGGCACTTCTTTGTCTGACTTACTGTTAAATCAAATACAAAAAATAAAAATAAAATTAAAAACACCCCGAAAAAGTCTGTAATTTTCTCACTTCACTACACAACAGCTAATTAGCCCTTTTTTCCCCACTAATACACACCACAAAAGGCTTTAAAACAGATAACTACAACGTTGAGGGGCAAATATTTTTTTTTCATTTTCCACTTATACACGACACAAAAGGCTTTACAACAGATAACTGCACTGCTGATCGGCAAATATATTTTACTTTTGCCACTAATACACGACAAAAAGGGCTGTAATTGTATCACTTCACCACACAATAAGCCCTTTTTTCCAACTAATACAAGCCAAAAAATGCTTTAGAACATATAACTGCACCGCACAAGGGCAAATAAGACTTATAAATATTTCCTTGCCATCAACCCTGTTAATGCCTGCATCAAATGTCACTTGCAGCCCAATAACAAGACCGGTTTGCTGGAATTACAGAGCTGTATAATGGCAATTTGGATCCCCCAGGCTTTACAACAGATAACTGCACCACTGAGCGGCTAATATATTTTTTCTTTTTCCACTAATACATACCACAAAAGGCTTTAAAACAAATAACTGCACCGCTGATCGGCAAATATATTTTTCTTTTTCCTCTAATGCAGTATACTGTTGGGCGCAAATATTTGAATCACGAATATCTATCGGAAATATCTGCACTTCGAGAATTTGCGAATATTTTGAATATAGTGCTATGTATACGTAATTTCGAATATTCAACTTTTATTTTTTCATCAGTAACCTCCCTCTTGCTTGTGGGGACAATGAGAAGGCTGAAATGTCTTTGAGCTTAGCAACATCCCTAGCAACCAATAGGAAAGCTGCCTACCCCTTACTATATAAGAACCTCCACAGCAGCCATTTTCTGTAGTGATGAGAGAGACAGCAGTGTGATTGCTGTGCTCTGTGCTTTGCTGTATATACTGTACATTAGACAGTTAACTTAGATATATTATTCAGATAGTTAGGAGGAGATAGTCAGTGTAGGTTACATTGATTTATAGTGTAGCTTATAGGTTCAAGTGCACGGTGTTAGGTAATGTGATAGGTTCTGCTGTCCATACATACATAGTGCTGTCAGCCAGTTGCACGTATTTCACAAAAATTTGCGCATCATTAAATGCCGATTTTTCGCAATCGCGAATATATATTGGAGCACTCTACCTGCATATATGAAGCTATTGTAATGTTCTGCCGTACCAACCATCATCTCCAGTCTCAGTAAACTTCTAGCAGCTTGAAAAATGTACCCAAAGTGACCCACGAAACTGAAAAATAAGGGGGTGCAAGTCTAAAACGTAACATTTAATTCATTGGTTAAAAATAACAATCTTGTGAGATTGATCAGCACAATATGTTCTGTTCGGGCAACATCAAAGCTCGATCAAAGCAGAAAATTCAGAGGTCTAGAACAGGTGGCTCGACCTAAAAGAGGGGGAGACTGGGATAGACTGACACTCCAGAGGGAGTGTTGGTGGATCTTTAAGTTGGACACTTCAAGCCCCAAGGGCCTTAACGAACAATTGCATTTTGGATGCTTCCTGTAGTCCACCGGGACGTCTGCAATACTGTCCGACTGAACTCCACCACCACATACGTGATATGCGCCTCCTTTCTGTACTTAGGGCTATCTCCCTTTATATGTCCTCAATATCTATCTCCCACAACCTCTCCATATATGTCCTCTGTGATTGACACTCATAGACTATAGAGGCTATAAAGAATACTTGGGAGATATACATATATATATATTTTTTTATTCTGAGAATACTGAACAAAACGTACTCCGACGGGAATTTTCCCCGTCAGTAGCATACCTGTGGTTGGATGTTTGTTTAAATTTCCTATTCCTACCTCATTATTACAGGTTGAGCATACAGCTTATGTAGCTCCCTGTATTGGGCAATTGATCCAAAATGGGTATCAATCGATTGCATGAGTCCGGCTTTACTTACTCTTGAGGGGAGGAGATAGTGGTTACTTCCGGGTCTGCCCTCACCAGTATACGACTCCATGGCGCTACTGCACATGCGCGTACCCATTCTCTACGTCGCTACGTGCGGCACGTGACGCGCACGCGATGACGTCATCCCGGCGGCGTGACACACCGCGGGAGCTTTAAATAGCGGTTTCACAAATACTATGACGAGCACAATCCCTCTGAACGGGAGCACGGGATATACCGGTCCCTGCATAAGCTCCTCGATACCTCTTTGGACCATACGTCATTCAGGTTATCAGTAAGTACCAATATTGCGTTACATTGCGTTACTGTGGTATACTTTGTATTCATTTGATGAATTAAGCTTTACTGTTTGGTCATTCTTTACTCGCTTATGTCTTCTAGTATGACAAGGGTGTTGAATCATTTGACCCCTTTGCCCGGTGGTGGCCTTATGCCCCCTGATGAGTCTTTAGGCCACTCAGCGTGCCTGACTTGAGATGAAACACGTCGGGGTTTGCACAAGCAGGCTGAGAATACCGTGAGATGGAGTGACACATCTGAAAATGGCATTTGATAAGTACCACTACTTTCTTTAGCATAATCCAGGGAGGCCCGTCTTTATACCTTTTGCTCCAGAACCATATGTAGGAGAAAACGTGGCTGTTCTCTTGTGATGTATTTTTAACTTTTTGTCAGGAGGTCTTTTTCTTGTCCCACTTAACCAGGGGCAGCGTGTCCAGGGACAGGATCCAGTAACGGTGCTGTCCCTTGCGGGACAGGACACTGTTAGCAGGCTCAGGGACCGATAGGCCAAGTAGGGATGTTCTAGGGATTAAACACCTCCCAGTAACATTGGCAAGATTGGCATCGTTATTACCCTGTATTGCCTTTCCTCCTGACATGGCAATATTTTCTGCTTTGATCGAGCTTTGATGTTGCCCGAACAGAACATATTGTGCTGATCAATCTCACAAGATTGTTATTTTTAACCAATGAATTAAATGTTACGTTTTAGACTTGCACCCCCTTATTTTTCAGTTTCCTGACTTCCATTGGGTAGCAAGTGGCCATCTGTCTCATACCGACCTTTAGGCCACGGAGGTATACATTTTTTATTTCCAAAGTGACCCACCCCTGTATTACGTGCGCATTACGTGAATATTACATTGCCAATTTTTCACAATCAAGAAAATTTCCGCAAATTAGTGAATATATGGTGAATATTCGCCCATATATTTGCGAAATATAACAAATTCGAATATAGCCCCTGCCATTCATCACTATAATACACAACAAAAAGGGCTGTAATTGTAACACTTCACCACACAACGGCTAATAAGCCCTTTTGTTCCCACTTATACAAGCCATAAAATGCTTTAGAACATATAACTGCACTGCACAAGGGCAAATAAGACATAGAAATATTTCCTTGTAATAAACCCTGTTAATGCCTGTCTCAAACAGCCCTTGAACCCTACTAAGAACGGTTTATTGGAATTACAGAGCTGTAAAATGGCAATTTGGATCCCCAGTCAGCGCAGCAAGGTTTAATAGGATTGTTCCTCTTACCCAGGCTGTAACCTTCCCTACTGAACCTTGTTCAACATAAATTCTGTGGAATGATTACCCCCTACACCTTGAATAATCTTTCCCTGCACTTGTAAATCGTTTATTTTAGCACAATGAAGTTTTTTCTGTCACTGTCCCTAGCGCCTGCCGACGTCTCTCCCTGCACTACGTGCACTGGTAAATGGCAGAATCTAAGATGTCTGAGGCTATTTACAGGGCTGTGACATCAAAGCGCTGGCTGCTGTTTGGCTGCATGCATGGCATTATGGGTGATCCCGCCTTCCCAGAGTTCCTTGCTCCATGTCCTCACACGTGCAGAAGCCATTTTGGGAAAAAATGTGATTCATTACCATGAAGCGTGAGGAAATTCAGCTTCAGTGCGAATCAAATTTTTTCTGAAATTCTGATCGAATTCCACTTCGTCAGCTTCGATTCGTTCATCTCTAATTCCTAACACTTTCCTGTTTCCTGATCCAATAGAATCCATGGGGATGAGTTGATACTAAGAGAAGATTTAGCATTAGAGAGACATGGCCTCTGGGTAGAAGTGTAAAAGGGCTCAAAACAAGCTTAAATGTATGAATAGAAGTGCAGACACTTCAAAAGCGCTATGAAAAAGTACAGTATATGGGAAAGAACTGTCTAACCTGTATATGGCAATCTTTCCCATTTGCTTTATTTGCCATATGCACTAGCTTTTTGAGTAACCTGTGTGGGGAGTTGCTCTGGTAGATAACGGTGCGGGTGCAGTACAGAGGCAAAACAAGGAGTCCAGTACGTGCAATAAACAGTGTTTTATTCACACTTGCACAAACGAAATGGTAAACAGTCTCTTGGTGTTCATTCACACGCAGCAAACAGAAAAAAGGCAAAACCAAAGAGTCCAAAACCAGGTTCAATCACCTGTGAGATGTTAGGTGCGCGTTCGCACCTGGCGGTCGGCCCAGCCGTGGGATAATCCTCCTTCAGGCTTCCAGGTCTACTGCATGTCTCCTTGCTGGGTTTTTGCTTCCAGCCCAGAGAGCTCCACAGGACTAGCAGCAGCTCCAGGACAATCACAGCCCCAGACACAGCTGCTGGCTGTGTTTTATACCCAGCCCAGAACCAGGACTGGATCGTGGGGAGCAGCCACCCACCCTACACTTTAGCTGCTCCCGGTAAGAGCCGGCCCGGATCGGCTTTGCAGCCATGCTATTTACAACTATGTCAGTAGCACTAGCTGCTGCTGACATCAACAAAATACGGCTCTTACCTCACCGAGGCTATGAACCTCGGTGACACATACCTGCCATCCACAATGGCACCCTGCACCTTACCACATACCCCCCCCTTTGTTCAACCCTGAGGGGGTGGACACATGTGAGGCAGTGGACGCGGGAAAGGGCATCTGCATTACCCTGCAAGCGGCCTGCCCTATGTTCCACGGAGAACTTGAAGTTCTGCAGGGATAGGAACCACCTGGTGACCCGAGCATTCCTCTCCTTGGACTGGCTCATCCACTTGAGAGGGGAATGGTCGGTCACCAGACGGAACCTCCTCCCTAACAGGTAGTAGCGGAGAGATTCGAGTGCCCACTTGATAGCCAGGCACTCCCTCTCCACTATGCTATACCTGGTCTCGGCGGGACTGAGCTTACGGCTCAGGAAGACAACGGGATGTTCTTCCCCGTTGACCTCCTGGGACAGTACAGCACCGAGGCCTACCTCCGAGGCGTCGGTCTGTACGACAAACTCCCTGTTGAAGTCGGGTGTCACCAAAACCGGGGACCCACACAGGGCCGACTTCAATGCGGAGAAAGCCTCTTCCGCCTTCTCACTCCAGCTAACCTTCCCAGACTTTCGCCCCTTCAACAGGTCTGTCAACGGCGCTGCTATTGTGGCAAAGTGGGGCACAAACCGCATGTAGTACCCTACAATTCCCAGGAAGGACTTTACCTGCCTGGTAGTGACCGGTCGGGGCCAGTTACGTATGGCCTCTACCTTAGTTACCTGCGGCTTGATGACTCCCCGCCCAATAACATATCCCAGATATTTGGTCTCTTCCAACCCAATCGCACACTTCTTTGGATTGGCGGTTAGTCCAGCTTTCCTCAGGGCATCCACTACCGCCTGCACTTTGGGCAAATGGCTTTCCCAGTCGGTGCTGTGGATGATTACATCATCTAAGTAGGCCGAAGCGCACCGACGGTACGGTCGCAGCACAACGTCCATTAACCTTTGGAAGGTGGCGGGGCGCCATGCAGGCCAAAGGGTAACACCTTGTAATGATACAGGCCCTGCGGGGTAACAAAGCGTTTTTCCTTGGCCGCCTCCGTTAAGGGTACTTGCCAGTATCCTTTAGTGAGGTCTAGCACAGAAAAATAACGGGCTTGCCCTAAATGTTCAACAAGCTCGTCTACCCGGGGCATGGGATACGCATCAAACTTGGACACTTCATTTAACTTGCGAAAATCGTTGCAGAACCGCAACGTCCCATCCGGCTTGGGTATTAGGACTATGGGACTGGCCCACTCACTTTTCGACTCCTCAATGACATCAAGCTTCAACATTAATTGCACTTCCTCCGCGATGGCCCGTCGCCGAGCCTCGGGTACCCGGTATGGTTTTAACCGGATCTTGGCCTGAGGCTCAGTGACGATGTCATGTTGGATGAGAGACGTGCGGCCAGGGAGGTCCGAGAATACATCCGTGTTCCGACTGATGAACTCCCTGACTTCCTGAACTGGAAGACAGGCTGTCTGCAATTTTTACCGTGGCTACCGCTTCGCAGGCCTCGAACTGTGGGGCTGGACCCTTTTCCCCTAGAAGCCCTGGCCGGGGGCTGTGGTCGTCGGCCGTGTCCCTATCTTTCCACGGCTTTAGTAAATTCACGTGGTACACCTGCTCCGGCTTGCGCGGCCCTGGCTGGTGTACTTTGTAAGTTACTTCCCCTATCTTTTCGATCACCTCATAGGGGCCCTGCCACCTAGCTAGGAATTTGCTGTCAAGGGTGGGTACCAGAACCAAAACCCGGTCTCCCGGATTGAAGCCCCGTACCCGAGCCTGACGATTGTACACCCTACTTTGGGCTTGTTGCGCTGCCTCCATATGCTCCCGGACCAGCGGCAACACCCTTTCCATCCGTTCCTGCATCTGGGTGACATACTCAATGACACTTTTGTGGGGGACAGGCTGTTGTTCCCACACTTCCTTGGCGATATCCAACAGGCCCCGAGGGTGTCTGCCATAAAGCAGTTCGAAGGGCGAGAACCCAGTAGAGGCCTGGGACACCTCTCGCACTGCGAACATGAGATAGGGCAGAAGCAGATCCCAGTCCTTCCCATCTCTAGACACCACCCTTTTTAACATATTTTTTAAAGTTTGGTTAAACTCTTCGACAAGACCGTCCGTTTATGGATGGTAAACGGACGTCCGTAACTGCTTTATACGCAACAATTTACACAGTTCCCTCATAACTTTGGACATAAAAGGGGTCCCTTGGTCTGTCAGAACCTCTTTTGGCAGGCCCACACGGGAAAACATTTCCATTAACTCTTTGGCAATGAGCTTAGCTGAGGTATGTCGCAGAGGCACCGCCTCCGGATACCGAGTGGCATAGTCGAGAACTACCAGAATGTGTTGGTGGCCCCTGGCAGACTTTGGTACAGGCCCAATTAGATCCATAGCGATTCGCTCAAACGGGACCTCAATAATTGGAAGAGGTACCAGAGGACTATGGAAATGTGGCTGGGGGCTATTTATCTGACAGGTGGGACAGGACTTACAATAATTTTCTACCTCCTTGAACACACTGGGCCAATAAAACCGCTGCAGTATGCGGTCCTGGGTTTTCTGCCACCCCAAGTGTCCCCCAAGAACATGTTGGTGGGCAAGCTCCATGACAAGCTTGCAGTACGCTGTGGGCACCACCAATTGTTCAACAGGTTCACCCCGGATTTGGTTCACCCGATATAAAATTTCTTGGTGAACAACAAAGCGGGGAAATATTAACTCAGCCCCTGGTTTCTGGGGTTTACCATCAATTTCCAGCACATTCTCCCAGGCCCTGGTTAGGGTTTGGTCCCGGTGTTGGGCGGTCCCAAAATTATCTCCGGAGACGTGGAGGTCTGCCAACTCAGGACCTGGTGGCAAGTCCTCCATGTCTCCCACCATTACACTCAGTGGGGTGTCTCCCCTCTATCACAGAAGTGGTGGTCACCCCTACCGCAGGCCCTTCGGACTCGGGCTCCCAGGGCTCTGGCCTCCCACAGGAACCAGGCCACTCTGCTAGGGTTACCCCTGTCTCAGGGCTATTAGTCACTTTCACCTCAGGCCATAGTGACGGAAAACCAGGGAAGTCTCTCCCAATTATTAGTTCATACGGTAGTTTGGCGGAGATCGCCACTTCACAAGTCCATGTGCCGGCCGCCGTGGACAGAGACATTACAGCCGTGGGATAGTCCTTTAAGTCTCCGTGTATGCACACCACCCCAACTTTCCGGCCCGTATACTGGGAGGGCTGTACCAGGGCAGCACTTACCAGGGTTACTAGGCTCCCTGAGTCCAGCAGCGCCACTGCAAGATTATCACCGACTTGCACCTGGCACAGATGACGATTGTCTATTGTCTTGGGGGTGCCGGTCGCACACAGTCTCCGGGCATACATGGAAGCCCGGTACCCATAATTGGTCTCCATTGGTTCTCCCCACTGTGGACAGTCGGCCCTCACATGGCCAGGCTCGTGACACCGCCAGCAGACTATCGGGGCCGGGTCTACAGGGGTACACCCCGAGCAGGTTTCTCGGGTACCAGTCGTCGGGACTGGATGGGAGACCTCCGGGTTTGACCGGCCCCTCCCAACAACACCCCCTTTCAAGGTTTTTGTGGCCTCATAGCGCTCGACCAGGTCGACCATGTCCAAGGCATTAGTGGGTGACACCTGGCCGATCCAGTGCTGCAGGGGGTACGGCAAGGCCCTCCAGAAGATGTCAGCCAGCAGACGGTCCAGCATAGCAGCCGGACTTAGAACCTCAGGCTGCAGCCACTTTTGCAACCTGTGCAGCAACTCATAATACTGCGGCCTGGCGTGTTCAGCCGTATTAAAGTTCCACTGGTGGACCCGCTGAGCCCGGACTAACACGTTCACCCCCAGTCTTGCCAGGATCTCACCTTTCACGGTCGGGTAGTCAGCTGCTTGGTCATCTGGGAGGTCAAAAATACTTGCTGGGGTCCAGACGCCAGGAACGGAGCGACGACCTCTGCCCACTGTTCTCGGGGTAATTTCTCCCTCACGGCCACCTTCTCGAACACCGCCAGATAGGTCTCCACATCATCCGAGGGGTCATCTTAGGGATCGCTGCACGGACAGCTTTCCGGGCATCGTGGACGTGGCGGGACGCTCCTGCAGCTTGCAATGCCATCACGTGCTGCAGCAGTAGCTGGTTGGTCTCCCGCTGCTGCACGTTAGCCTCTATGAGGGCTTTCACAGCCGCCTCCATTTCGTCAGGGACCACAGGCTGCAACTTTGCCGGCCGAATATAGGACATCCAGTCGTGCCCAGCAAAACAAACTTCGGCGTTCACGCCAGCCTCACTGCGCATGCCCGCATCCGACACCAAATGTGGGGAGTTGCTCTGGTAGATAACGGTGCGGGTGCAGTACAGAGGCAAAACAAGGAGTCCAGTACGTGCAATAAACAGTGTTTTATTCACACTTGCACAAACGAAATGGTAAACAGTCTCTTGGTGTTCATTCACACGCAGCAAACAGAAAAAGGCAAAACCAAAGAGTCCAAAACCAGGTTCAATCACCTGTGAGATGTTAGGTGCGCGTTCGCACCTGGCGGTCGGCCCAGCCGTGGGATAATCCTCCTTCAGGCTTCCAGGTCGACTGCACGTCTCCTTGCTGGGTTTTTGCTTCCAGCCCAGAGAGCTCCACAGGACTAGCAGCAGCTCCAGGACAATCACAGCCCCAGACACAGCTGCTGGCTGTGTTTTATACCCAGCCCAGAACCAGGACTGGATCGTGGGGAGCAGCCACCCACCCTACACTTTAGCTGCTCCCGGTAAGAGCCGGCCCGGATCGGCTTTGCAGCCATGCTATTTACAACTATGTCAGTAGCACTAGCTGCTGCTGACATCAACAAAATACGGCTCTTACCTCACCGAGGCTATGAACCTCGGTGACACATACCTGCCATCCACGACGGCACCCTGCACCTTACCACACCTGTTTAGATGGCCAGTTCTGCCTAACTTGTCTGGGTTCATACTGTCTACATTACCTGTGCCAGCATATCTGGCTCATTGATTCTAGTCCTCTGATGAAACTGAATGCCATAACCCTTTTGAAATGTGTTAGGTGCCTTAATATGCCCCAGTCATCTTGCACATTTATCTGGCAGGACTGGTAGCACCTGAACCATCATTTATATGCACTATCCAGTAGTATACCTAACTGACTGAGACTGCTAAAATATAACACAATAATTTCCGGAAACTATTGGGAGAAATGGATTTCCTCTGGAAGAACACATACTGAAGCCAGATGCTTGGGTACATCTCTACATTTAAACGTAAAAACAAAGGTGCAATGGCACACTGCAGCTAGAGCTCCGTCCTGCCACTATGCTGGATGTTAGATGAGGCATTAGTTTATATTTTGGCCAAATTATGTAAGCCACCCACCACTTCACGGTTGCCTCACGAGTGGTCCCTAACATTAATTCTTACCTTTTATGGGCCATATCGGCCACACAAAATCCAGGGAGTGCAGGTGCAGCATGCATGCCAGATACACTCTGCTTGTAACCCCGTCTGGTGCCATACAGCGTTCATCAGATCAAGGGATGCAAATACTAACATGCATGCTGAGCCCACTAGTACTTCTCCTGGAACCAAATGGCTTCTGGTAAGTTCTATAAAGCAGACTTAGTTTTATACTGACTTGAAAACCAGCCTACAGGGCGGATTCACTAGTCAGGTGTGCATGACGGCATGGAGGTCACCACGCCTCCCATATATACTACAAAGGAAAAAAAATGGGGATTGCAGTCAGCACAACCCAATACGCAGGTGCACGTTGCTATGGTGAAATACACATACAAACGTAAAAACAAAGGTGCAATGGCACACTGCAGCTAGAGCTCCGTCCTGCCACTATGCTGGATGTTAGATGAGGCATTAGTTTCGATTTTGGCCAAATTATGTAAGCCACCCACCACTTCACGGTTGCCTCACGAGTGGTCCCTAACATTAATTCTTACCTTTTATGGGCCATATCGGGCACACAAAATCCAGGGAGTGCAGGTGCAGCATGCATGCCAGATACTTTCTGCTTGTAACCCCGTCTGGTGCCATACAGCGTTCATCAGATCAAGGGATGCAAATACCAACATGCATGCTGAGCCCACTAGTACTTCTCTTGGAACCAAATGGCTTCTGGTACGTTCTATGAAGCAGACTCATCTCTACATTTACTCTTTTGCTTTCAGCTCTGCTTCATTCCCTCGATAGTTCTTTCTATTGATTGGAACCAGTCCAGGGCAAAATATAAGAAAGCAAACCATGCAGATTTAATAGAGGATCCCCAGTTGGCTGGCCAATCTGTATTACAGCTGAAGGCATCACTGTGAAAACATTTCAGCAGTGACATGTCTCTTTTTGGCAAACACAATTCCCTGCCTGTCACATAGTTTGCCGAAACAAGCTTTTACTACTCCTTTCTGCTGCTCAGAATCTGAATGCTCTATCTCATTACAAGTTGGAGTGTGGTGGAAACCCAGAGAACCCGAAGGAAACCAATGAAAAATAGGAAGAGTATACAAACTTCATGCATTTTCCATAAAAATAGGGACCCAAGTGCTGCAAGGCAACTGTGCTAACTACTGAGCCATATTATTAGGAGACTAAAAGGAATTTACAAAAAGTTCAACAAAGCTATTTAAAATATTAAAAATATATATATAGATCTATCGATCTATCTAATAATAGTAATAGTAATAATAATCTAATTGATGACTAGTGATGAGTGATTCACTATAAATTTGATTTGCCGAAAAGCCAAATTTCCTCGTGCTTTGTGGTAGCAAATGGATCTAACCTGAAATTATGTAAAAAAAACAAAAAATAAATACTTAACTTATCTATTTGCTCGTGACAGGTTGCCCGCTACCATCTTGATTGAAGATCTCATCCGAAATTCCGCACGACGACTTATGACGTCACCATGTTGGCCGACATCATGATAGAAATTAGAATATCCACTGCACTCCAGTTTGAGTAGATGCGATTATTTTTAATAAACAAGTAGGTTCACATCAATTTGTTTTCCATACAATGTTGTTTAATATCCAGGAATAGAATAAGTATATTAGACCGTAACATCCGGGGAACACGATGTGGCTATCATTAGACCTTTATCAACGGGATCTTATCGGTGGCAGATCCCATTGATAAAGGCCTAATGATAGACCGTAACGTCCGGGGAACACGATATGGCTAATATACTTATTCTATTCCTGGATATGAAACAACATTGTATGGAAAAAAAATTGATGTGAACCTACTTGTTTATTAAAAATAATTGCATCTACTCAAACTGGAGTGCCGTAGATATTCCTATTTCTTAAGTATTTGCCTCTCACGAGCACCCGGACCACAATACAGGAGTGCAGACCACATGCCTCTACAATAGGCCGACATGATGATGTCATCTCAGGCCACGCAATATTTCGCAATCTATATTAGATGCCGCGATTGTGTACGAATGCGGCATCTGAGGGGTACAATCAGTGTCGGACTGGGATGCCTAGGGCCCACCATTTGGGTAAATTCAAATATTACCTGCTCACACAGCAGCAAGATGCTACCAAGTGATTGAATATGGGGGTCCCTGCAGCAGCTTTTAGAAGATAGGTCCTGGGGAAAAGAGGACACTGGTTAGCTTTCCTCTATACCTAGAAGTCATCTCAGCTATCTGATTGTGTCTAGAATAATAAACTGGGTACGTTCTTTAATAATCTATCAACTTTTTTATATGAACATAGGCTGGTTCAGGTGCTGTACATTAAATATATGTATGTAGTGCAGTAAGTCTACTGTGTTATGTGCCACTTGTGCAGGGGGTGGGAGACTAGGGGCCCACCTTGCTCACGGGCCCACCGGGGGATTCACCTGTACCCCTGTGGGCCAGTCCGAGCCTGGGTACAATGACGGGGAGCGGCACAATCTCCACTCCCCATTATTGCACTTACTACTTACAAAAAAATGCACTTCATGACGTAGTCATTCGTCACAAAGCAGATTTTTTTGTAGAATTCGGTAAAGCAGCCGAATCAAATTTTACAGAACTTCGCTCATTGATGACCTATCTACCCCTTTTACTTGCATAGTAGATTCCATAAAAAATGCAATAATTGACTTTACCTCCCAGAAAATTTTATAAAATATGATCAAAAGGTTCTATGCATCCCAAAATAGTATAAAAAATTATGGCTTGGCCCGCAAAAAATAAGCATAATTGGCCGGAATATAAAAAGTTATGAATGTCAGACTCTTTGGATATTTTTTAAGTATATTTTTAATTTTTTTAAAATAGTAAAACATAAAAACATGTAAATATGGTATCTTCATAACTGTACTGACATTAAATTTACAATGTCATTTTTACTGGGAAGTGAACAGAGTAAAAATGAAACCCTAAAACAATGGAAGAATTGTGTTGTATTTTCACCGTTATCCCAAGATATATAATTCATCTGATATACAGTATCTCATAATGGTGCCATTAAAAAATTAATCATGCCCTACAAAAAACAAGCCTCTATAGAGCTATGGCAGTAGAAAAAAAATAAAAAGTCATGGCTCTTGAAATATGGAGATAAAAAAATGAAAAATGGCGCCTCTGCAGGATCCATTGTACGATGAATATCAATGCTGCATGATGGACCTATTGTCTTATAATTGGGTCCATTAAGTTCCACTGGGATGTTCACTATCTTTAAGTGTAAAATAGCACTGCATGCAATGCTGATTTTTTTTTACTGTACAGAACCAAATATGCAATGAAGGCTCCTGATGTGAAAATCGCATTAGTGCATATGAAATATTCTTATGATCAAAGCTTGCATAAAATGCATTTGTACAGCCATTATGTTCAGGTATCTTGTTTTATTACGAATAGAGATAAGCGAATTTTTTAAAAATACGATTCACCGGTTCGCCAATTTTATTGTGGAAAAGTTTAATTCGATCTGAATAAATTTGCAGCGAATTACGTTAAAAAACAGCTATTTCCTAGCTGCAGAGAACCTTTATAGTGGTGTAGAGCTTTGGTAGTGAAATAATACTGTGAGTCCGTATGACATGCAGATGACAGAAGTCGCAATTAGAATCACTGCACACTTCACTGATTTGGGCAGTCACGGGGCCAAAACTGACCAAATAAGTCACGTATGAACTCAGCCTTACTGGTCAATGTTAGCGCCAAGAAGAAGCGCAATCCTTTTACACCGTCATCCGCTGATTCCACATAGATGTCTACAGAACCTGTTCTATTAAACGCTTATACAGGTAGAGACCCCAGACAGAGGGGAGAGGGTGTCAACAGTAAGTTTGTGTTGACGTTACTGATTATTTTTCCCTTCCTCTGATCCGTCAGAACAATAACCCCAAAAAAAACGGATCCTGTCTGTGGAGCATTCACCTTTATTCGGTCAGCATTTAGTCAGCAATCCATCAGTATTGCTAATACCAAAACTGAGATGACAGGTGAATGGAATATTTGCATGCCTTCAGTGTTTTGTACCCACTCCTGCTTTTGGCTACCAAATCATAAGCCAATTCTGATGGGATCATACGGGCCTTACAGCCGCTACACAGACAGGATCTGTTGTGCATCTCATTTTTCCTTCCTTCTGACAGATCAGAAGAAGTGTAAAGTAAATGATGATGTCAGCCCGACCGAACAGCAAAATAGTGGCCCAGTCATAAAGTGGGGAGGATGGGAACAGCATAAGGAGACCACAGAGTGGCCCTATGACATAGTGTGGAGGTGGCAGCAGCAGCATCAGGAGGAGGCCACAGAGTGGCACAATGACAGTGTGGAGGTGGAGGCAGCATCAGGAGGCCACAGAGTGGCAAGGTGACATATTGTGGAGGTGGCAGCAGCATCAGGAGGCCACAGAGTGGCAAGGTGACATAGTGTGGAGGTGGAAGCAGCATGAGGTGGCCACAGGGGAGCCAGGTGACATAGTGTGGAGGTGGCAGCAACATAAGGAGACCACAGAGTGGCCCAATGACAGAGTCTGGAGGTGGCGGCAGCATCAGGAGGCCACAGAGTGGTACAATGACAGAGTGTGGAGGTGGGAGCAGCATGAGGAGACCACAGAGTGGCACAGTGATAGAGTCTGGAGGTGGCGGCAGCATCAGGAGGCCACAGAGTGGCAAGGTGACATACTGTGGAGGTGGGTGGAAATACCAGTACCCGCTGAAGATGGTGGGTGAAAGAAGGAGCCCTTGACATCAGATGTGTGGAATCAGGCAGGTGACAGCATCAAAATAGTAGCTGAGGCAGGTAGCCAGAAGAAACCGATCTCTTTTGTCAAAGTGTTGGTGTGGCACCATGGATGATCTAGTCTGATACATCAAGCATTGCTGTGTGGAAATCCTGGCTGATCCACACCTGATTCATGTTGATGCAGTGTCCCACTATGTGCTATATGTGGGCACTTTAAACTCTTGCTAAATTTTATATCAAATGTATTATGGTTTCATGCTATAATTCCCTTTAACAGGCTGGTAGTGTCATTTACCTTTATTCGCTCCTAGGTGGATCTGGCACAATATATATATATATATATATATACATATATATGTATGGCAGTCTGATTAGGCTGCATTTGTGGGAGGGGCGGAGGCTCTACTTAAACCAGGCATAGCCCCACCTAGGGGCGGGCGTTTTCTCAGTTGCACAGGAGATGCTGGTGTGTCAGCAGGGTGCACTCTCCTCTGCTAGGAGGTTTCTTTACTACAGTTTGGAGCTGAAATGGAGCTTTTCTCCTGCCCGTGGCTACCGTAGGGACGCGTGCGCCATTTATGTAAGTTAATTGAGCCGTGTCCGTCTCTCCGGGCCGGCTGGAATCTGACTTTTTTTGCGAGCGGAAGGCATCGCCTCAAAATCGTCCGCCTCAGCTTCTCAGGTTTGTTTTGTCGGAGTTAAACAATTCTTTTCACTTTGTTTGTTAGGTAATCTGATTTAGTTCCCCTTCTATCTCACGTGTTTTACATTCACGTTGTTTCGCTTTGAAAAGTTACTTCAGCCTGTGTGCGGTAAGGAAGGTTTACCTGGGCTGCATGTGATGTTATGTTGGAGATTGGATGCAGCTGTTGCTTGTTACGGCTCTTGCTATACCAAATACTTCCCATGTGACCTGCCCCTCCCCCGCAATCAGTGCTGCGTGTATGCTTCAACTCTTTACGCCAGGTTTGCCCTGTCAATTGAGATGCTGCCTTCTCATGTCTGCTCTTTCAACATGCTCACTTTCTGAGCGGTGCTCTCATCCGCTCTCGCTTTACGTTTACGCTCCACGCATGGTCACAACAGCGGGTAAATCTGTCATATTCTCTGAGCATTTATTTATTTTTCTGTCATCCTGTTTTTTGCATTCATACCGCTTTTGCTTTCATATGTTTGATTATGAAATATGATTACTTGGCCTCAGGTTTTGGGGGGCCCCATGTTCGCTTTTGCTTCATGGCTTGGGGACCCCATGACTGCTTGGCCTCATGGCTTAGGGGCTCGCTGACTGCTTCGGCCCCATGGCTTTGAGGGCTCGCTGACTGCTTCGGCCCTATGGCTTTGAGGGCTCGCTGACTGCTTCGGCCCTATGGCTTTGAGGGCTCGCTGACTGCTTCGGCCCCATGGCTTTGAGGGCTCGCTGACTGCTTCGGCCCCATGGCTTTGAGGGCTCGCTGATTGCTTCGGCTCCATGGCTTCGGGGGCTCGAAGGCTGCTTCGCCCCATGGCTTGAAGGCTCGATGACTGCTTCGCCCCTATGGCTGGGGGCTCAGCGACTGCTTCGGCCCCATGGCTTCGGGGGCAAGATGACCGCTTCGGCCCCATGGCTTCGGGGGCACCATGACCGCTTCGGCCCCATGGCTTCGGGGGCACGATGACCGCTTCGGCCCCATGGCTTCCGGGGCACTATGACTGCTTCGGCTCCATGGCTTCGGGGGCACGATGACTGCTTCGGCTCCATGGCTTTGGGGGCACGATGACTGCTTCGGCCCCATGGTTTCGGGGGACCGATGACTGTTTTTTGTCCTGCCTGGTCATCTACCTGGTGGGTTGAACTTCTGTGCATCCAGGTTGATTTGGCCCAAATGTCTCACATCCATATCTGCTTCTTTGTTCATCAGGGCGCAGGCCACTTTTTCCAAAGTCTGTCGGTGGTGCATCCATTGTCTGCCACGCTTCCCCAGGTGTACTCTTCCTTAACGAAGCTCAGCCTGGTCAGGGTCACCTGCCATGCGGGTCAGGCGACTTTTTCAGTAACTTTAGCCTGTCCGGTATTCAGGCTAGACCCTCGGTTTTAATTAGTTCGCATATTATTGAGGCCATTTGTCACAGTTATAACTTCCTGCGGTCTGCCAGTTAGGTATCGTATGTACATATGCATTCGTTCTGCATACCACAGGCGGTATCGCTGTACGGCTCCACCCACCAGGCAGTCCTTTGCATTGCGCTCTCCTGTTCTTCTAGTCCCTCGGCAAACATAATTTATTATTCACCATTTTGTACTGCTCCCTCGGCTGGAGAATCTTTACTGCACGGCTACCTTCACCGGATAGTCGGGTATGCTTACTCTCCGGATTTAGTCTTTACTATACTGTCCCTCTTCTGGACATGCTTCTTTACAACACGGCTTCTTCTGGCGGACTTTGGGTGCCGCATGGATGCTTTCCGTTTGCTCCTCATTTCTGCATTGCTTCCTTTGCTGGTCACTCCTTGTTACCATTCCGTTCTCTCTGCGGACAATTTAGTGCTTGGCAGGGATCATGGTAGGTCATTTGCTATGCTCGGCTGACAGGAAGCTGATTCCAGAACCATACTAATAGACTTAATCATGGTACATATAGGATGGGCGGTGGCGCCACTGATGCCCAATACAACGTATCGTTTTTGTCATTGGAGCGTGGGCCACCCCCGGGTGTCTTAGCTCTTGTTCATTTTGTTAGGCCCTTGTTCTCAACTCAACGTCCTTAGCCCATTACATTCCAATCATCCACATACAATTATTTGTGCCACACTTGGGCTTCTGTTTTAAATCTATTGTCTGTACTTGTTGCATTCTTCCTCCTACGTTTTCAATCACCATAGTTGGTTGCCCGCTTATGTTTTTCTTCACGTTCAATAATCAATGTGGCCAGCTCACAAACTCTTGCCTGGTCGACAGATCCCCTGTTTGGCGATGCTCCCCCCCCAGGACCAGACTTCAATTTCCGGAGTTCAAGTCATTGGTGTCATCGGCCACCTACCTTCAGGTTCTCGTACCAAATGACACTCGTCATTAGGTGTCACCGGCCACATTGGTCTGGTCTCGTGTTCACCGTATTCGCCTGTCAGGTTTTTTCAGGAAATGTATTTTTTTTTTTTTAAGTATCGCATATCACATCGGTCAGGCCCATGTTGTAATCCCGCCCGTACTTTCTTTAGGTCACCTTTTAGTTATTTTCTTGTTTACCCCTCATATTTGTCATTTGTATTACCATACCTTTTCAATCAGCCAGGTCTGCGAACTAAATCGCCAGCAGCTTACTGCAATCGCACTCCTTCACTCACGTGAGGGCATCGCCAGGATTCCATATACTACGTTCTTAGCTTATTGCTTTACATCCTCTCCTGGCCTACATGGTATTCTTCGGGCCCTTCTTTGCATAGCCAGACAGTTAGGCTCCCAGTTCTCCGGTCTTATAAGGCTAGGGGGAATTTGTCAGTGCTCGCAACACAACCAAGTCTTCAGGTTTAGTTAGTATCGTCCACGCTTCCTTCTGATGCGTTTCCCAGATCCTCCCTCGTGCATTGGGGCAGAATCTGCGACATTCAGCATTCTGTCCTGGCTCTATCCGCAGGATGGATGCAGGCATCGTTATGGTTGACTTATGTACCCGAACTCTCGTGGGAGATATGGCTTGGCAGTTTGGATCAGGGGTTTCTTTCTACAGGCCATTCAAGTCTCTTTTCACCCTACATGTCTGGTTTTTGCCCCCCTTTTATAGGCCTACCCACGGACATGGCTACCGGCACACCACCAGCCATTTAGTTAGGTAAGATGCGTATTGCAGTTACGGTGGGTCTCGGTGTTTATCCCACTAGGGCTCTACGGCTTTCGTGTCCGTAGCCCTGACCACAAGTATGGCAGTCTGATTAGGCTGCATTTGTGGGAGGGGCGGAGGCTCTACTTAAACCAGGCACAGCCCCACCTAGGGGCGGGCGTTTTCTCAGTTGCCCACCCTCCCTCCCTTTCTATTTTCACTTCTACAGGGTATGCCCCCCTTTTATAGGCCTACCCACGGACATGGCTACCGGCACACCACCAGCCATTTAGTTAGGTAAGATGCGTATTGCAGTTACGGTGGGTCTCGGTGTTTATCCCACTAGGGCTCTACGGCTTTTGTGTCCGTAGCCCTGACCACTAATATATTATATATAGCTTGGGGGGTGTCAAGTCAGTGTGTGTGTTGAGGATGAGAATGAACAGAGGAGGAAATTAATGGAGGATGTGAATCAGAGCAGTCCACAATGTAGCTGCTATTTTAGGGAAATATGTGGCAATATCGGAAAGCTATTGAGGACTGGGCAGTCAGGGAATGAGATCGACCGCAGCCCAGGGACCCGATTTCTGAGAGGAGGACCAGGAGTGTGGTGTGGTTCTCTGGTTGAGAGGGGGTCTGGCTTTATCCAAGATGACAAGACCGGACAGGAGGCCGTTAACTTATTCAGGCCCGCCACAGCAGATATAAGGGGGACACTGTAGAAAACACCCCCATGGAGCCCCTTCAGGGTCTATTTGCTGTAGCTTTAATCTGCCTTGAGAAACCTCTGGTCCCGTTGTCAGCAATAGTGTTGAGCGCGAATATTCGAATTTCGAATTTTTATCGCGAATATCGCAACTTCGACAATTCGCGAATATTGCGAATATATCGCTATATATTTGCAATTTCGAATATTGGTTTTTTTTTTTTTTTTTTTTTTTTAGTTGTTAATTCTTGTTGCTCTCTGGTTGTCTTCCCAGTTCCCACTTCCCAAAAGCTGTTCTTACCTGTCCGGAGGATTCCTGGCTCCCTGCCCGCTTCAGTCATTGCCCGTTGCCGCTTCTGCTGACTTCCCATGTGCATGGGAACGCCTCCATGCTAAAATGTACTGTCGGATGTGAGAATCACGATCTTACAAATTTGACTAAGTTGTAATCGCAATGCGATTAATATAACCTGAATTATTCGCATTGCAATATTCATTCTATTCTAGCAATACAACCATTAGGAACTTAGCTCTAAGATCAATTCGCAACGCGAGTATATGTTCAGCCTCGCGAATGAAACTTAGAGCTAGCTGAGTTCCTAATAGTTGTATTGCTAGAATATAACGAAGATTGAGAATATAGTGCTATATTCGTGAATTCGAGATATTCTCAATCTTCGTTCTATTCTAGCAATACATCCATTAGGAACTTAGCTCTAAGATCAATTCGCAATGCGAGTATATGTTCGCCTCGCGAATAAAACTTAGAGCTGAGTTCCTAATAGTTGTATTGCTGGAATAGAACGAAGATTGAGAATATCTCGAATTCACGAATATAGCACTATATTCTCAATCTTCGTTATATTCCAGCAATACAACCATTAGGAACTCGGTCAGCTCTAAGTTTCATTCGCAGGGCGAACATATACTCGCATTGCGAATTAATCTTAGAGCTGAGTTCCTAATGGATGTATTGCTAGAATAGAACGAAGATTGAGAATATCTCGAATTCACGAATATAGCGCTATATTCTCAATCTTCGTTATATTCTAGCAATACAACCATTAGGAACTCAGATCTAAGTTGTAATCGCAATGCGATTAATACAGGTTATATTAATCGCATTGCGAATGAAACTTAGAGCTGGGTTCCTAATGGTTGTATGTATTGCTAGAATAGAACGAAGGTTGAGAATATCTCGAATTCACGAATATAGCACTATATTCTAAATCTTCGTTATATTCCAGCAATACAACCATTAGGAACTCGGTCAGCTCTAAGTTTCATTCGCGAGGCGAACATATACTCGCATTGCGAATTGATCTTAGAGCTAAGTTCCTAATGGTTGTATTGCTAGAATATAACGAAGATTGAGAATATAGTGCTATATTCGTGTGATATTCGTTATCTTTGTCAATTCTAGTAATACAAGTTAACCATTAGGAACTCAGATCTAAGTTTCATTCGCGACGCGAATATATATTCGCGTAAAATTCGCAATATATAAAATCATGACGAATATTCGATTTCGACGAATATATGACGAATATTCAATCGAATATTCGCGAAATATCGCGAAATCGAATATGGCACCTCCCGCTCATCACTATTCAGCAACAGAGGTATGGCCGGATGACCCAGCTGCTATAAGAAAAGTGCACTGTTTGCAGGCGGTGTGCTCCGCTTCCGAGAACGACCTTAGCCAGAGCTGGAGCTGTTTATCCCAGGGTTGCCTACTCCACCTGAGAGATGGAAGGAACACCAGACCACTGACCTCCCTGCCTGTGGCCTCTGTGAGACCCCAGAAGGTCTTTGCTATGGCCCTGTCTCCCAGCTGGAAGTTCGGGCTGAACTTTCCCAGCTTCCTTCAGAGCGAGAAACATGTACCACCATAAGCAACATGTGGCTTCAGCTTCTTCTGATGTGTATGCCTACGGAGTCCTTTCCTTATGGCTTTGCACACGGAGGAAGAATGTTACACACAATTCTGATGGATCACCGGATCTTAAGAAACTGGAATGGAAACCAAAGCAGAGGCTTTCCTGTCATTCCTTGTGTGCTGTGGAGATCGAATGCAGATGGAGCAGATAAAAACACATGAATATTTTCAACTTACTGAAGCTGCTTGATTTAATTCTGCATACTGTAGATGGTAAAGGCAAAATCAGCTGGTGTGTTGTCATCAGCGTCTTTATTATGTTTACTGCTGGACCCACAACGACATAATTCGGTCTATACTGCAAAAGAAGGTCTACAAATACCCATCAATTTTCCCAAAGAAAACATGGTTGAAATAAAAAATTTCACCAATGAAAGGATAATGGAATTCGGTTCATACAGAAGAACGTCTACATTCACCCATACATTTTCCGGAAAAAAAGCCAGTGTCACATAAAGAATTTCAGCACTAAGTACTTCAGTCCATACCACAAAAGGAGGTGTACATTCACCCATACATTTTCCGAATGTTTTTTTTCTATTTTTACACAAAAGGCTTTTCGACAGATAAGTGCAACGATAAAAGGCGAATATATTTGTATTTCGCCAGTAATACACGGCAAACTGAGCTGTAAAATATCTCAATGCACCGCTAAGCGGCAAATATATTTTTCTTTTTCCACTACTACACGCAAAAATGGGCTTTAAAACAGATAACTGCACCGCTCAAGAGCAAATATATTTTTCCTTTTTCCACTAATACATGCAAAAAAGGGCTTTAAAACAGATAACTGCACTTCTGAGTGGCAAATATATTTTACTTTGCCACTAATACACGACAAAAGGGCTGTATTTTTCACACTTCACCACACAACGGCTAATAAGTAGAGTTGAGCGAACACCTGGATGTTCGGGTTCGAGAAGTTCGGCCGAACTTCACGAAAATGTTCAGTTTCGGGATCCGAACTCAGCGCGAACTTCACCCGGAACCCCACAGAAGTCAATGGGGACCCTTTTGGGCACTAAAAAGGCTGTAAAATAGCCCAGGAAAGGGCTAGAGGGCTGCAAAAGGCAGCTAAATGTAGGTAAATCCCCTACAAACAAATGTGGATAGGGAAATAAATTAAAATAAAATAAATAAAAATTAATCAATATCAATTGGCAACTTGGAGGAGGAGGAGGTGGAATAGGAGGTTGGGGTGGCGTCAGGTGGGAATGCTATGGGAGTTGAAGTTCTCATCACAGCCAAAAAGGATTCATGTCTGCCTGCAGTGCCACAGGCCTCATTCACAGACTCGGGGCCATGGCACCCGCAAAGAGGAGAGCGGTCCCGTAACAGCAACACAGGCCTCAGGTCAACTTGCAATGGAACAGGCCATTATCATTTATGTAGGTCCCTGTCCCTGACACCCAGACAGACGAGAGGTCATTTGACAGTAATAAGAGTTTAATGTCTCCAACCAAGACAGCAAGCAATAAATGAAATATAGGCCACTGACAACCGCTCAATGGGGCGGTCATTAGACAGTAAAAAGAGTTATATGTCTGCCACAAAGACAGCAAGCAAGTACGTGAAATTTAGGCCCCTGACACCCAGACAATGGCGCGGTCATCAGACAGCAAAAATAGTTAAATGTCTGCCCCCAAGACAGCAAACAATTAAATGAAATTTAAGCCCCTGACACCCAGACAATGGGGAGGTAATTTTGCAGTAAAAAGAGTTAAATGTCTGCCACCAAGACAGCAAGCAAGTACATGAAAGTTAGACCCATGACACCAAAACAGAGGAGAAAGGTCCCATAGCGGAAAAAGAGGCATCATGTTACCCACCACTGGAAGAGTCCACTTTTAGATATGTAGGCCCTGGCACCCAGACAGAGGAGAGAGGTCCCATAGCAGAGAATCACACTTCATGTCACCCACCAATGGAGAAGGCCACTTTTAGTTATTTAGGCCCCAGCACCCAGACAAAGGAGAGAGGTCTCATAGCAGAGAATCAGGCTTCATGTCACCCACCAACGGAGAAGGCCACTTTTAGTTATTTAGGCCCCAGCACCCAGACAGAGGAGAGAGGTCCCATAGCAGAGAATCAGGCTTCATGTCACGCACCAATGGAGAAGGCCACTTTTAGTTATTTAGGCCCAGCACCCAGACAGAGGAGAGAGGTCCCATAGCAGAGAATCAGGCTTCATGTCACCCACCAACAGAGAAGGCCACTTTTAGTTATTTAGGCCCCAGCACTCAGACAGAGGAGAGAGGTCCCAAAGCAGAGAATCAGGCTTCATGTCACCCACCAATGGAGAAGGCCACTTTCAGATATTTAGGACCCTGGCACCCAGAAGGAGGAGAGGTTCATTCAACTTTGGGTTGCCCCGCAAAATAATGGTAACATTAAAAAAAGATTATACAATAAAGAAGTGTCCTGGAGAACAAGTATATATGGTTAAGGGGAGGTAGTTATATAAGTCTATTCTGCACAAGGGATGGACATGTCCTGTGGGATCCATGCCTGGTTCATTTTTATGAACGTCAACTTGTCCATGTTGGCTGTGGACAGGCGGCTGCGTTTGTCAGTAATGACGCCACCTGCCGTGCTGAATACACGTTCAGACAAAACGCTGGCCGCCGGGCAGGCCAGCACCTCCAAGGCATAAAAGGCTAGCTCTGGCTTATGTGGCCAATTCGGAGACCCAGAAGTTGAATGGGGCTGAACCATCAGTCAGTACGTGGAGGGGTGTGCACATGTACTGTTCCAACATGTTATTGAAATGCTGCCTCCTGCTAACACGTTCTGTATCAGGTGGTGGTGCAGTTAGCTGTGACGTGGTGACAAAACTTTTCCACATCTCTGCCATGTTAACCCTGCCCTCATAGAAGCTGACCGTGACACAGCTGCGTTGGCAACCTCTTGATCCTCCTCTGCCTTCGCCTTGGGCTTCCACTTGTTCCCCTGTGACATTTGGGAATGCTCTCAGGAGCGCATCTACCAGCGTGCGCTTGTACTCGCGCATCTTCCTATCATGCTCTAGTGCAGGAATTAAGGTGGGCACATTGTCTTTGTACCGGGTATCCAGCAGGGTGGCAACCCAGTAGTCCGCACACGTTAAAATCTGGGCAACTCTGCTGTCGTTGCGCAGGCACTGCAGCATGTAGTCGCTCATCTGCAGCATGTAGTCGCTCATGTGTGCCAGGCTGCCCAGAGGTAAGGACAAGCTGTCCTCTGTGGGAGGCATATCGTCATCGTCCTCCCCCCAGCCACGCACCAGTGATGGGCCCAAGCTGCATTGGGTGCCACCCCGCTGTGGACATACTTTATCCTCATCCTTCTCCACCTCCTCCTCATCCTCATCCTCCTCATCCTCCCGTAGTGGGCCCTGGCTGGCCAAATTTGTACCTGGCCTCTGCTGTTGCAAAAACACTCCCTCTGAGCCACTTCTAAGAGACTGGCCTGAAAGTGCTAAAAATGACCCCTCCTCCTCCTCCTGGGCCACATCTTCTTCCATCATCGCCCTAAGTGTGTTCTCAAGCAGACATAGAAGTGGTATTGTAACGCTGATAACGGCGTCATCGCCAATAGCCATGTTGGTGGAGTACTCAAAACAGTCATTGGTGGTGAAGTGGTGCTGTTCCACATTGCGACTCACCCGTCCATGCTGCAGCTGAAACTCCACTATGGTCTGCTGCTGCTCCCACAGTCTCTCCAGCACGTGCAAGGTGGAGTTCCACCTGGTAGGCACATCGCATATGAGGCGGTGAGCGAGGAGGCCGAAGTTCCGCTGACAGGCGAGCAGCGGCAGGATGTGAACGCCGGAAGCACACACAGATGGCCCACACTTAATGCAGCAGCTCTGACATGTCGGGGTAGTTGTGAATGAACTTCTGCACCACCAAAATCACACATGCGCCAGGCAAGGGATGTGCGTCAAACCGGCTAGTCCCAGAGCTGCGACGAAATTTCTCCCATTACCGCACACCACCAGGCCGGGCTTGAGTCTCACTGGCAGCAACCACTCGTCATTCTGTTGTATACCCCGCCACAACCCCTGCGCAGTCTGGGGCCTGTCCCTCAAACATATGAGTTTCAGAATGGCCTGCTGACGTTTACCCCGGGCTGTGCTGAAGTTGGTGGTGAATGTGTGTGGCTGATTGGAAGAGCAGGTGAAAGAAGAGGAGGAAGCCGAGTAGGAGGCTACAGGAGGCAAAGAATGATGCCGTGCGATCCTTGGCGGCGGAAAGACGTGCGCCAAACAACTCTCCGTCTGGGGCCCAGCCGCCCAGCCGTCCCTGGCTGTGCTTACTGGTCCACGTATCTGTGGTTAGGTTAGGTGGACCTTGCCACAGATGGCGTTGCGCAGGGCACACTTGATTTTATCGGATACTTGGTTGTGCAGGGAAGGCACGGCTCTCTTGGAGAAGTAGTGGCGGCTGGGAACAACGTACTGTGGGACAGTCACCGCCATCAGCTGTTTGGAGCTGTCCGTGTCCACCAGCCTGAATGACAGCATTTCAAAGGCTAGTAGTTTAGAAATGCTGGCATTCAGGCCCAGGGCTCGAGGGTGGCTAAGTGGGAATTTATGCTTTCTCTCCAAAGTTTGTGAGATGCAGAGCTGAACGCTGCTGTGTGACATGGTGGAGATGCTTGGTGACGGAGGTGGTAGTGTTGGTGGCACATTCTCTGTTTGCTGGGCGGCAGGTGCCAACGCTCCTCCCGAGGCGGAGGAAGAGGCCGAGGCAGCAGCAGAAAAGGAAGCAGGAGGAGCATGAGTGAGTTCCTTGTTTCTAAGGTGTTTACTCCACTGCAGTTCATGCTTTGCATGTAGATGCCTGGTCATGCAGGTTGTGCTAAGGTTCAGAATGTTAATGCTTCGCTTCAGGCTCTGATGGCACAGCGTGCAAACCACTCGGGCCTTGTCGTCAGCACATTTTTTTACAAAGTGCCATGCCAGGGAACTCCTTGAAGCTGCCTTCGGGGTGCTCGGTCCCTGGTGGCGGTGGCCAGTAGCAGGCGAATTCTCTTGGCGGCGGCTGTTCTGCTTTTGCCCCCTGCTCTCTTTTTTGCTACGCTGTTGGCTCGGTCTCACCACTGCCTCTTTCTCTGAACTATGAAAGTCAGTGGCACGACCTTTATCCCATGTGGGGTCTAGGACCTCATCATCCCCTGCATAATCTTCCACCTAGTCTTCCTCCCTGACCTCCTGTTCAGTCTGCACACTGCAGAAAGACGTAGCAGTTGGCACCCGTGTTTCATCATCATCAGAGACGTGCGGACTCTGATGAGGTGGTATTGCCATGTCCTCATCATCAGGAAACATAAGTGGTTGTGCGTCAGTGTATTCTATGTCTTCCACCACTGGGGAAGGGCTAGGTGGATTCCCTTGGGAAACCCTTCCAGCAGAGTCTTCAAACAGCATAAGAGACTGCTGCATAACTTGAGGCTCAGACAGTTTCCCTGATATGCATGGGGGTGATGTGACAGACTGATGGGCTTGGTTTTCAGGCGCCACCTTTGCACTTTCTGCAGAAGACTGGGTGGGAGATAATGTTGTGAACGTGCTGGATCCACTGTCGGCCACCCAATCGACTAGCGCATGTACTTGCTCAGGCCTTACCATCCTTAGAACGGCATTGGGCCCCACCAAATATCACTGTAAATTCTGGCGGGTACTGGGATCTGAGTTAGTTAGTTCACTAGTTTGTGTGGCTGTGGCAGAACGGCCACGTCCTCTCCCATCACTAGAGGGTCCACTAACACCACCACGACCATGTCCGCGTCCACGTCCCTTACTAGATGTTTTCCTCATTGTTACCGTTCACAACAATAAGAAAAAAATTATTTGGCCCAATGTATTGAGTTCAAATTCAGGCCTTTTCTTACAGGCACCTAACACTATCTGGCTATCTATTTATGTACCGTATTACACTAATATAGGCACAGCAATAACCACAGATTTAGGGGAATATCAATTGTAGGCCTAATAATTAGGCCCTGGATGAAAGGTATCCTTTTACGGACAGAAGTACACTTGGAGATGCACAGTAGCGTGTAAAAAAATATTTAGGATTAGGCTTTCAGCACTTGTTTTTTAACACTTAGTGTAATTTACCCTTTTACGGAAAGAAATACACTTGGAGATGCACAATAGTGTGTGCAAATGTAGAGGATTATGCTTTCAGCACTTGCATTTTAACACTTAGGGTAATATACCCTTTTACGGAAAGAAATACACTTGGAGATGCACAATAGTGTGTGCAAATGTAGAGGATTATGCTTTCAGCACTTGTATTTTAACACTTAGTGTAATATTCCCTTTTACGGAAAGAAATACACTTGGAGGTGCACAATAGTGTGTGCAGATTTAGAGGATTATGCTTTCAGCCCTTGTATTTTAACACTTAGTGTAATATATCCTTTTACGGAAATAAATACACTTGGAGATGTACGGTAGCGTGTGCAAATATAGAGGATTTATTTATCAGGCCTTGTATTTAGACGCTAACATGCTAAGTGTAATATACCCTTTTACGGACAGATTTGCACTTGGCCAGCAACAGCTGAAACCACTGATTTACAGTATTGTTTTTTTTGGCAATTGAATTTCACCCCAGAACAAAATATATCCTTTGCCGGACACTATTAAACTTGGCCAGCCACAGCTGAAACCACTGATTTACAGTATTGTTTTTTTTGGCAATTGAATTTCACCCCAGTACAAAATCTATCCTTTTCCAGACACTATTAAACTTGGCCAGCCGCAGCTGGAGCACCAGATTTACGGTATTGCTATTTTGGCAATTGACTTTCACCCCAGAAAAAAATCTATCCTTTGCCGAACACTATCAAACTTGGCCAGCCACAGCTGGAACACCAGATTTAGGGGATTGCTATTTTGGCAATTGAATTTCACCCCAGTACAAAATCTATCCTTTGCTGGACACCATTAAACTTGGCCGGCCACAGTTGAAATCACTGATTTACGGTATTGCTTTTTTGGCAATTGAATTTCGCCCCAGTAAAAAAACTATCCTTTGCCGGACACCATTAAACTTGGCCGGCCACAGCTGAAATCACTGATTTACGGTATTGCTATTTTGGCAGTTGAATTTCACCACAGAAAAATATCTATCGTTTGCCGGACAGTATTAAACTTGGCCAGCCACAGCTGGAACACCAGATTTAGGGGATTGCTATTTTGGCAATTGAATTTCCCCCCAGAAAAAAATGTATCCTTTGCCAGACAGCAGACAGTATTACACTTGGCTAGCCACAGCTGGAACAGCAGATTTAGGGGATTGCTATTTTGGCTACTGCTATTGATAAATTGATGGACTTGGTGGCAGCTTGTGCTGGTGCACCACAAGATACAAAATGGCCGCCGAACACCCGAAAAAAGTGACAGAAAAACAGTGTTTTTAGATGCTGTTCACTTTTGGATACAAAAACCCACAGATTTTGGACACTTTACTAGGCCGAGATTAATGGAAGTTGTAATATTCACACTGTTTTGAGATGCTGTTCAGTATTGGATACAAAAACCCACAGATTTTGGATACTTTACTAGGACCAGATTAATGGAAGTTGTAAGATAGACAGTTTTTTGCAGGACATGATGAAGGACAGTATTGGTTACAGAGAACACCACAGATTATAGACACTAGATGTGACCCAGATTATTAAAGAGTCAGTCTGCGGATGATGTACAGTATAATGTACTCTATTACATAATAACTGCTTGGACATGCTGAGAGTTTTAATCTTCTCTTATACCTTCCCCTGTAGTGTGCTCTGATTTTAAATAATAATGGCTTAGACATGCTGAGAGTTATAGCCCTCTCCTGTTATACCTCCGGCAGTAATGTGCTCTGAATTTGGACCGGAACAATGGATTGGGGATGGTAGTCATCCTCCTAGGGCGCTACTTCGCTACCCATAAAGGAGGATGAATTCATGGCCGTCCAAATTCACAAGCCTCAGGCCGCTTGGCCTCAAGTTTGTGAGGCGTTAGGAAAGAGCAAGAAGCTACAATGACTTCACTGCAACCTCCTGCTCCAAGTCTCGCTAGTGATGAGCGGGAGGGGCAATATTCGAATTTTGTAGAATATTCGTCATATATTTGCAAATTCGCAGTTATTTTCTTGATTGCGAAAATCGGCAATGCAATATGCACGTAATGCACGCGTAATACAGGCATTGGTCACTATAGTTACTTTTTTCAAGCTGCTAGAAGTTTCCTGAGACTGGAGAAAATGATTGGCACAGTAGAACATTACAATAGCTTTATATGCAGATAGAGTGCTTTGATATGTTTGCGATTTGCGCAATACGCGCAACTTTACATTTTAGCAGGTCTGACTACATATTAGTGATTGGTGCACTAAGTATTGTTGTGAACTTGTGACATCCCACTTCTCATTGGCCCACAAACAAAAAGGGGAGGTTACTGTTAAAAAAAAAGTATAATATTCGAAAATACGAATATATATCAATATATTTTAAATATTCATTATTTTTTCGAAGTTGTGATATTCGCGATTAAAATTTGCGATTCGAATATCACATGCATCAGGACGCAGCAACACAAGCCACAGATAAAACTGTGGTCTGTATCGCAGACAGCGGCGGGAGGACGAGAGGGAGGATTTTTTTTTTTTATACTAGATGTCCACGCTGCTGGGGGCACCGGGGAAGGAGATCATTATATATACTTGCCACTACTGAGGAGGACTGGAGGAGCATTATTTACATACTGGCACTACGGTGGAACACTATATATATATTGGGACTATGAGGGGAAGCATTATATATTGGAACTAGTGGGGGGCACTACACCTGTGGGGGGCACTAGTGGGGGGACAGTAGAGCCAGTGGGAGCATTATGGTTATATTATTACTACTAGAGTACTGTAGAGGTGTTATTATTATTTGACGCAATATGGAGGGCATTGGTACTAATGGGAGCTATCTTGTGGAGTATTATCATTATTGGGGGCACCATTACTAATGATCTGGGTGTATAGTATAGTGTTTGTGGACATGGGGGGGGGGAGCAGGCACAGTATTGGGGGCAGCTTCAAGAGGTTCTCCGGGTTTTTTCATATTGATGACCTATCCTTAGGGTAAGTCATCAATATTATATCGGCGTGGGTCTGACACCCGGCACTCCTGACAATCAGCTGTTTGAGGAGACCCCATGCGCTGTGTGCACGTGCCGTCTCCCCTTTTTCTTCCTGCTCTAGTGCTGTATGTCTATGAGACAGCAGCAGTGAACAGCACGCGCCATCTCCCCAAACAGCTGATCAGCAGGAGTGCCGGACGTCAGACTATGTTTTTGCACATTATTACAAGATTTGGGCCCCCTCTTTTGATTTTGCCCAGGGCCACATTTTGTCTAAAACCGGCCCTGCTTGAAGGACTAGCTCAGCTTAATATAATGATGCCCTTCGCTTAGTGATCTGTTTAGAAAAAAAAATCCTTTTAATCCATATGAAAATGAGCAGTTAAGTGCACTGAGGACTGTCCAAAGCCACTCTGTGCACCCTTGCTCTTCCCGCTTCCTCTGCTAGCTCTTCCTGGTCCTATTTCATTGACCCGATCTGGTGGGATGACTATGCAGGAATCTAGTCCTGTCAAGAAGGCAAGCGAAGGCTTTGCAGAGGAAGCAGGAGGAGCAAGGGTGCACAGAGTGGCTTGGGCCTGCCCTTGGTGCACTTAACTGCTCATTTGCTTATGAATTAAAAGTACATTTTCTCCAGAAAAAAAAAGTGATAGATCAAAAGTAAAATGTATTGTTGCATTCATCTAAGCTACTACATAGTTATGTGCTGGTGAAACAGCAAATTTCTTGGTGACACATTCCCTTTACAATTTTGCTTTTGTACTCAATCTGCATTCAGCACATTTTTCATCACAGCAGAATGTGCATCAATAAAATAACATCCTAGCAAGAAAGAAAAAAACTAACTTATGGAGCAGCAACCACCTAGTAACAAATAGTGATGAGCAGCATAGGCAATATTCGAAATAGCGATATTTCGCAATTTTTTTGGCCGAATATTCGCCTCAAATTCGGAAATTTGAGAATTCGTGATCTCCAGTCATTATTTACTTGATTGCGAAAATTATCAATGTAATATATTTGCTATTACTTATTATATATTTAATATCCGCGATCAACACTAAGTTGTAGGCAACTTTCCTATTTGCTTCCAGGGATGTTGCTAAGTGCCGATATTCGCAATAAATTTGTGATAAATTCGCGATTCGAATATTCGCGCTCAACACTAGTAACAAACCCAAAAAGCTAGCAAGTACTCATACATTCCCCAAACCAGCAACAGTTTTAAAGGATAATACAGTTATGCAGAGCCACTATTAGTCCAGAACAGCTTGTCCAAATAACAGACAAGACATAATTATCTAGAATAAGGCTACTTTCACTACAGAACTGTTGTTTTCACTAGGTGATTATGTCTTTTTATTTAATTGGACGAGTTGTTCTGGGATAATTGTGGCTCTATGGAAGCGTTTTAACCTTTTGAATTGCGTTGTTTGTTCTGGGTATGTATAGCATCTTTATCAGGGGTCATTTGTGTATATCATTTCATGTTTTATCAATCACATTTACCCTTTTTACTGATCAGGCACAATTTCCATTTTTTTAGTACATGCATCATCATTAAAAGCCATAACTTTTTTCTATAGTTGGGTATGTAAGTAATTTGTGTGCCTTTTTGGGAGATACATGGGGCTTTATTTTTATGTCACTTTTATTATAGAAATTTTTTTTAATAAAAAAGAAAAATATTAACAAAAAGGGAAATCATTTTTTTGTTAATAGAACAATGTGCAACTAAAATAAATATATATTTTTTTAATGTCTCCTTTTCATAATGATCGTTTTGATATATGGGATGTATGGGTTATGGTAGCTAGGGGTGGGTCTAACAGTTGGGGTGTGGCATGTGGTCTCGGTTTTTATTTTTTTAATGATTTTTATTTTTATTTTACACTTTATGCCCCATTAAGTCATACAAGACCTCTGGGGGACATTTAACATTACTTTAAAAAAGGAAGTGGTGAGGAAGGGAGCTGCAACTTAATCCATCAAGGCCACAAATGAATAGAGGACCAGATGAAGAGGCATCTGGATGCCATTATCTGGGGGTCTTAATCATAATTAATAAGACTGAAGATGGGTTTAAAAGCATAGAGTTACACTTTATTCATGAACTGCACAGTCCTGCAGCTAGTTTTTAATTCTACTCACCCTGTTTTAGTCCTGCCTCCTGCTAGGCGGGGGATTTCCTGAGTATCCAGAGAGTGGAGGGAAAGCAAAAGTCTTAGCTCTTAAACAGGAATCTCCAAAGAGATCAACTTACGCCAAGCCTCAAGTGAAGTCTTGTGATGCTAGACAGCAGAGTGAACTGCTATAACCAGTATCTACAGACACTGCTGCGAGGTCAGAGACAAAAGCTAAGACACCCAGAACATCACTAGGCAAGTATCACCGCTTAGGCTACTTTCACACTTGCGGTGTGAGGATCTGGCAGGTAGTTTCATCACCGGAACTACCCGCCGGAACCGTCATACTGCATGACAACTGAAAGCATTTGGAGATGGATCCGGATGCGTTTCCGTCTCACAAAGGCGTTGCAAGTCCGGATCCGTCTCTCTGTTTTCAGATGGAGAGACCGATCCGTGTTGATTTTTTTCCCACAGTTTTAAAGGTCTGCGCATGCGCAGACTGGAAGGACGGATCCGTTGTTGCAGTATTTGTAATGCCGACACTAATACAAGTCAATGGGAATTAATGCCGAATCCGGCATTCCGTCATGTGTTCTGGAATTTTAGACGGAGATAATACCGCAGCATACTGCGGTATTTTCCCCGTCTAAAAAATGTTTACATACTGAACTGAAGACATCCTGATGTATAGTGAACGGATTTTTCTCCATTCAGAATGCATTAGGATAATACTGATCAGTTTTTTCCAGCATCCAGCCCCGACGACGGAACTCTATGCCGGAAAAGAAAAACGCTAGTGTGAAAGTACTCTTAATTGCCACCAACCAGCCTCCATAATCCTTACTGGTGCCAGAGAAGTTTTGCACTTGAAATCTGCTGCTATTGGATGTATTTGAAGTTTTGTTCTACATTGCACCTAATAAAAATAGACTATGATACGTTTAATTCTGGCCTCACTCTTCAGTACTACAGTTCCACTGCACTGATCCCTAGGAAGCAATGGCCTGAGGGGTTACACCATGACACATTACTTCATCAGGGCCACTCTAATCCTCTGCGTAGGCTCTTCTGGGGCTCACTTTATGTGATTCGCCATTAACCCTGTACACTGCTGTGTGTGATTCCTAGCTGCCATCAGCAGACTATGAACTTATAGGGGTTGTCTCACCTCTACATTACTAAGCTAAGATGAGATGAGAAACAGTTCTAACCACCTCCTCTGGTGCTCTGCTGTTTCAGTAGCTCTTATTGCCATGCATGTCAATGAGAGCTACTGAAATAGCAGAGCGCTCTGCTGTTTTCTTGCCGGTAGGTGATCGGAACTGTGTCTCATCTAGTCTTTATAATGGCGAGATGAGACAACCCCTTTAAGGTGGCCCAGGAAATAAATTTAAAAGGCGATGTTGTAGGTGACAACAGGCTGGGCAAACACAAGCAGGCCAGCAATGTGATAATGCCGAACAAAATATTGTCCCAGCAGAACCAAATTCCACAGTGCAGCACAGTATACTTCTCCAACAGCACAATATACCTCCCCAGAAGCAACCTCTCAGTGACACATTATTCTCCTTGTTAAGTTGTTTCTAATTAAGATATGGAGGAGTGGCTAAGGAGGTGAGATGGAGGCCACAGCACTCAACCAGCCCTATCTTAGCATCCTTCTTGATTGTAAGAAGAGATGAGCGAACACCTGGATGTTCGGGTTCGAGAAGTTCCGCCGAACTTCCCGAAAATGTTCGGGTTCGGGATCCGAACTCGACCCAAACTTTATCCCGAACACGAACCCCATTGAAGTCAATGGGGACCCGAACTTTTAGGCACTAAAAAGGCTGTAAAATAGTCCAGGAACGGGCTAGAGGGCTGCCAAAGGCAGAAAAATGTAGGTAAATCCCCTGCAAACAAATGTGGATAGGGAAATGAATTCAAATAAAATAAAATAAATAAAATTTAATCAATATCAATTGGAGACAGGTCCCACTGCAAGGAATCATGCGTCATATCACCCACCACTGGAGAAGGCCACTTTCAGTTATTTCTGCACAGCACCCAGACCGAGGATACAGGTTCCACAGCAAGGAATCATGCATCATATCACCCACCACTGGAGAAGGCCACTTTCAGTGATTTTGGCCCCAACACCCAGATAGAGGAGAGAGGTCCCAAAGCAAGGAATCATGCGTCATATCACCCACCACTGGAAAAGGCCATTTTCAGTTATTTAGGCCCCAGCACCCAGTCAGAGGAGAGAGGTCCCAAAGCAAGGAATCATGCGTCATATCAACCACCACCGGAGAAGGCCACTTTCAGTGATTTTGGCCCCAGCACCCATATAGAGGAGAGAGGTCCCACAGCAAGGAATCATGCGTCATATCACCCACCACTGGAGAAGGCCATTTTCAGTTATTTAGGCCCCAGCACCCAGTCAGAGGAGAGAGGTCCCACAGCAAGGAATCATGCGTCATATTACCCACCACTGGAGAAGGCCATTTTCAGTTATTTAGGCCCCAGCACCCAGACAGAGGAGAGAGGTCCCACAGCAAGGAATCATGCGTCAGTATCAACCACCACCGGAGAAGGCCACTCTCAGTTATTTCGGCCCAGCACCCAGACAGAGGAGAGAGGTCCCACAGCAAGGAATCATGCGTCATATCAACCACCACCAGAGAAGGCCACTTTCAGTTATTTTGGCCCAGCACACAGACAGAGGAGAGAGGTCCCACAGCAAGGAATCATGCGTCATTTCACCCACCACCGGAGAAGGCCACTTTCAGTTATTTCGTCCCAGCACCCAGACAGAGGAGAGAGGTCCCACAGCAAGGAATCATGCGTCATTTCACCCACCACCGGAGAAGGCCACTCTCATTTATTTCAGCCCAGCACCCAGACAGAGGAGAGAGGTCCCACAGCAAGGAATCATGCGTCATATCAACCACCACTGGAGAAGGCCACTTTCAGTTATTTAGGCCCAGCACCCAGACAGAGGAGAGAGGTCCCACAGCAAGGAATCAAGCGTCATATCAACCACCACTGGAGAAGGCCACTTTCAGTTATTTAGGCCCAGCACCCAGACAGAGGATACAGGTCCCACAGCAAGGAATCATGCGTCATATCAACCACCACCGGAGAAGGCCACTCTCCGTTATTTTGGCCCCACCACCCAGACAGAGGAGAGGTTCATTCAACTTTGTGTTGCACCGCAAGATCATGGTAAAGTTAAAAAAATGAGGATTCAATAAAGAAGTGCCCCGGAGTACAAGAATACATGGTTGAGGGGGAGGCAGTTATAAATGTCTATTCTGCACAAGGGAGGGACAGGTCATGTGGGATCCATGCCTGGTTCATTTTTATGAAAGTCAGTTTATCCATGTTGGCTGTGGACAGGCGGCTGCGTTTGTCAGTAATGACGCCCCCTGCCGTGCTGAATACACGTTCAGACAAAACGCTGGCCGCCGGGCACGCCAGCACCTCCAAGGCATAAAATGCTAACTCTGGACACGTGGACAATTTGGAGACCCAGAAGTTGAATGGGGCCGAACCAACAGTGAGTACGTGGAGGGGTGTGCAGACGTACTGTTCAACCATGTTAGTGAAATGCTGCCTCCTGCTAACACGTTCCGTATCAGGTGGTGGTGCAGTTAGCTGTGGCGTGGAGACAAAACTTTTCCACATTTCTGCCATGCTAACCCTGCCCTCAGAGGAGCTGGCCGTGACACAGCTGCGTTGGCGACCTCTTGCTCCTCCTCTGCCTCCGCCTTGGGCTTCCACCTGTTCCCCTGTGACATTTGGGAATGCTCTCAGGAGCGCCTCTACCAGAGTGCGCTTGCACTCGCGCATCTTCCTATCACGCTCCAGTGCAGGAATTAAGGTGGGCACATTGTCTTTATACCGGGGATCCAGCAGGGTGTCAACCCAGTAGTCCGCACACGTTAAAATGTGGGCAACTCTGCTGTCGTTGAGCAGGCACTGCAGCATGTAGTCGCTCATGTGTGCCAGGCTCCCCAGAGGTAAGGACAAGCTGTCCTCTGTGGGAGGCGTATCGTCATTGTCCTCTGTATCCCCCCAGCCACGCACCAGTGATGGGCCTGAGCTGTGTCGGGTGCCACCCCACTGTGAACCTGCTTCATCCTCATCCTCCTCTACCTCCTCCTCATCCTCCTCGTCCTCCAGTAGTGGGCCCTGGCTGGCCACATTTGTACCTGGCCTCTGCTGTTGCAAAAAAACTCCCTCTGAGCCACTTCTAACAGACTGGCCTGAAAGTGCTAAAAATGACCCCTCATCCTCCTCCTTCTCCTGGGCCACCTCCTCTTCCCTCATCGCTCTAAGCGTTTTCTCAAAGAGACATAGAAGTGGTATTGTAACGCTGATAACGGTGTCATCGCCACTGGCCATGTTGGTGGAGTACTCGAAACAGCGCAACAAGGCACACAGGTCTCGCATGGAGGCCCAATCATTGGTGGTGAAGTGGTGCTGTTCCGCAGTGCGACTGACGCGTGCGTGCTGCAGCTGAAACTCCACTATGGCCTGCTGCTGCTCGCACAGTCTCTCCAGCATGTGCAAGGTGGAGTTCCACCTGGTGGGCACGTCGCATATGAGGCGGTGAGCGGGAAGGCCGAAGTTCTGCTGTAGCGCAGACAGGCGAGCAGCGGCAGGATGTGAACGCCGGAAGCGCGCACAGACGGCCCTTACTTTATGCAACAGCACTGACATGTCGGGGTAGTTGTGAATGAACTTCTGCACCACCAAATTCAGCACATGCGCCAGGCAAGGGATGTGCGTCAAACCGGCTAGTCCCAGAGCTGCGACAAGATTTCGCCCATTATCGCACACCACCAGGCCGGGCTTGAGGCCCACCGGCATAAACCACTCGTCGGTCTGTTGTTCAATACCCCGCCACAACTCCTGCGCGGTGTGGGTCCTGTCCCCCAAACATATGAGTTTCAGAATGGCCTGCTGACGTTTACCCTGGGCTGTGCTGAAGTTGGTGGTGAAGGTGTGTGGCTGACTGGATGAGCTGGTGGAAGCAGAGGAGGAGGAAGCTGAGTAGGAGGAGGAGGCTACAGGAGGCAAAGAATGATGCCCTGCGATCCTTGGCGGCAGAAGGACGTGCGCCAAGGAACTCACCGCCTGCGGCCCAGCCGCCACTACATTTACCCAGTGTGCGGTTAGGGAGATATAGCGTCCCTGGCCGTGCGGCCCAGCCGCCACTACATTTACCCAGTGTGCAGTTAGGGAGATATAGCGTCCCTGGCCGTGCTTACTGGTCCACGTATCTGTGGTTAGGTGGACCTTGCCACAGATGGCGTTGCGCAGTGCACACTTGATTTTATCGGATACTTGGTTGTGCAGGGAATGCACGGCTGTCTTGGAGAAGTAGTGGCGGCTGGGAACAACATACTGTGGGACAGCCATGGACATCAGCTGTTTGAAGCTGTCTGTGTCCACCAGCCTGAATGACAGCATTTCAAAGGCCAGTAGTTTAGAAATGCTGGCATTCAGGCCCAGGGCTCGAGGGTGGCTAGGTGGGAATTTACGCTTTCTCTCCAAGGTTTGTGAGATGGAGAGCTGAACGCTGCCGTGTGACATGGTGGAGATGCTTGGTGACGCAGGTGGTGGTGTCGGTGGCACATCCTCTGTTTGGTGGGCGGCAGGTGCCAACGTTCCTCCCGAGGCGGAGGAAGAGGCCGAGGCAGTAGCAGAAGAGGGAGCAGGGGGAGCCAGAGTGAGTTCCTTGCTTTTAAGGTGTTTACTCCACTGCAGTTCATTCTTTGCATGTAGATGCCTGGTCATGCAGGTTGTGCTAAGGTTCAGAACGTTAATGCCTCGCTTCAGGATCTGATGGCACAGAGTGCAAACCACTCAGGTCTTGTCGTCAGCACATTGTTTAAAGAAGTGCCATGCCAGGGAACTCCTTGAAGCTGCCTTTGGGGTGCTCGGTCCCTGGTGGCGGTGGCCAGTAGCAGGCGAACTCTCTTGGCGGCGGCTGGTCTGCTTTTGCCCCCTGCTCCCTCTTTTGCTACGCTGTTGGCTCACCACTGCCTCTTCCTCTGAACTATGAAAGTCAGTGGCACGACCTTCATTCCATGTGGGGTCTAGGACCTCATCGTCCCCTGCATCGTCTTCCACACAGTCTTCCTCCCTGACCTCCTGTTTGGTCTGCACACTGCAGAAAGACGCAGCAGTTGGCACCTGTGTTTCGTCATTATCAGAGACGTGCGGACTCCGATGAGGTGGTATTCCCATGTCCTCATCATCAGGAAACATCAGTGGTTGTGCATCAGTGCATTCTATGTCTTCCACCACTGGGGAAGGGCTAGGTGGATTTCCTTGGGAAACCCTGCCAGCAGAGTCTTCAAACAGCATAAGAGACTGCTGCATAACTTGATGCTCTGACATTTTCCCTGATATGCATGGGGGTGATGGAACAGACTGATGGGCTTGGTTTTCAGGTGCCACCTGTGCGCTTTCAGCAGAAGACTGGGTGGGAGATAATGTTGTGAACATGCTGGATCCACTGTCGGCCACCCAATTGACTAGCGCCTGTACCTGCTCAGGCCTTACCATCCTTAGAACGGCATTGGGCCCCACCAAATATCGCTGTAAATTCTGGCGGGTACTGGAACCTGAGGTAGTTGGTTCACTAGGACATGTGGCTGTGGCAGAATGGCCAAGTCCTCTCCCAGCACCAGAGGGTCCACTAACACCACCACGACCGCGTCCGCGTCCCTTACTAGATGTTTTCCTCATTGTTACCGTTCACCAAGCACCACAATAAGGAAAAAAATATTTGGCCCAATGTATTGATTTCAAATTCAGGCCTTTATTTACAGGCACCTAACACTATCTGCCTATTTGTTTATGTAGCGTATTACACTAATCCAGGCACAGCAGTAACCACTGATTTAGGGGAAAATCTCTTTTAGGGCTAGTATTTAGGCCCTGGATGAAAGGTACCCTTTCATGGACAGATTTACACTTGGCCTGCAACAGCTGGGACAAAAGATTCAGGGTATTGCTATTTTGGCAATTGAATGTCACCCCAGAACAAAATATATGTTTTGGCGGACACTATTATATTTTGCCAGCCACAGCTGAAACCACTGATTTATGATATTGCTATTTTGGCAATTGAATTTCACCCCAGCCCAGAACAAAATATATGTTTTTTGCGGACACTATGAATCCTGGCCTGCAACAGCTGGGACACCAGATTCAATGTATTGCTATTTTGGCAATTGAATTTCACCCCAGAACAAAATATATGTTTTTGCGGACACTATGAATCCTGGCCTGCAACAGCTGGGACACCAGATTCAGGGTATTGCTATTTTGGCAATTGAATGTCACCCCAGAACAAAATATATGTTTTGCAAGACACTATGAAACGTGGCCAGCAACAGCTGGGACACCAGATTCAGGGTATTGCTATTTTGCCAGATTAATTTCACCCCAGAACAAAATATATGTTTTAGCGGACACTATGAAATCTGGCCTGCAACTGCTGGGACACCAGAATCAGGGTATTGCTATTTTGCCAGAATAATTTCACCCCAGAACAAAATATGTGTTTTGGCAGACACTATGAAATCTGGCCTGCAACTGCTGGGACACCAGAATCAGGGTATTGCTATTTTGCCAGATTAATTTCACCCCAGAACAAAATATATGTTTTGGCGGACACTATTCTATTTTGCCAGCCACAGCTGAAACCACTGATTTATGGTATTGCTATTTTAGGAATTGAATTTCACCCCAGAACAAAATATATGTTTTAGCGGACACTATGAAATCTAGCCTGCAACTGCTGGGACACCAGAATCAGGGTATTACTATTTTGCTAGATTAATTTCACCCCAGAACAAAATATATGTTTTGGCGGACACTATGAAATCTGGCCTGCAACAGCTGGGACACCAGATTCAGGGTATTGCTATTTTGCAAAATTTATTTCACCCCAGAACAAAATATGTGTTTTGGCAGACACTATGAAATCTGGCCTGCAACAGCTGGGACACCAGAATCAGGGTATTGCTATTTTGCCAGATTAATTTCACCCCAGATCAAAATATGTGTTTTGGCAGAAACTATGAAATCTGGCCTGCAACTGCTGGGACACCAGAATCAGGGAATTGCTATTTTGTCAGATTAATTTCACCCCAGAACAAAATATGTGTTTTGAAATCTGGCCTGCAACTGCTGGGACACCAGAATCAGGGTATTGCTATTTTGCAAAATTAATTTCACCCCAGAACAAAATATATGTTTTGGCAGACACTATGAAATCTGGCCTGCAACTGCTGGGACACCAGAATCAGGGTATTGCTATTTTGCCAGATTAATTTCACCCCAGAACAAAATATATGTTTTGGCGGACACTATTCTATTTTGCCAGCCATAGCTGAAACCACTGATTTATGGTATTGCTATTATAGGAATTGAATTTCACCCCAGAACAAAATATATGTTTTAGCCGACACTATGAAATCTGGCCTGCAACTGCTGGGACACCAGAATCAGGGTATTGCTATTTTGCCAGATTAATTTCACCCCAGAACAAAATATGTGTTTTGGCAGACACTATGAAATCTGGCCTGCAACTGCTGGGACACCAGAATCAGGGTATTGCTATTTTGCCAGATTAATTTCACCCCAGAACAAAATATGTGTTTTGGCAGACGCTATGAAATCTGGCCTGCAACTGCTGGGACACCAGATTCAGGGTATTGCTATTTCGCAAAATTAATTTTACCCCAGAACAATATATGTGTTTTGGCAGACACTATGAAATCTGGCCTGCAACTGCTGGGACACCAGATTCAGGGTATTGCTATTTTGCCAGATTAATTTCACCCCAGAACAAAATATATGTTTTGGCGGACACTATTCTATTTTGCCAGCCACAGCTGAAACCACTGATTTATAGTATTGCTATTTTAGGAATTGAATTTCACCCCAGAACAAAATATATGTTTTAGCGGACACTATGAAATCTGGCCTGCAACTGCTGGGACACCAGAATCAGGGTATTGCTATTTTGCCAGATTAATTTCACCCCAGAACAAAATATGTGTTTTGGCAGACACTATGAAATCTGGCCTGCAACTGCTGGGACACCAGAATCAGGGTATTGCTATTTTGCCAGATTAATTTCACCCCAGAACAAAATATGTGTTTTCGCAGACACTATGAAATCTAGCCTGCAACTGCTGGGACACAAGAATCAGGGTATTGCTATTTTGCCAGATTAATTTCACCCCAGAACAAAATATGTGTTTTAGCGGACACTATGAAATCTGGCCTGCAACTGCTGGGACACCAGATTCAGGGTATTGCTATTTTGCCAGATTAATTTCACCCCAGAACAAAATATATGTTTTGGCGGACACTATTCTACTTTGCCAGCCACAGCTGAAACCACTGATTTATGGTATTGCTATTTTAGGAATTGAATTTCACCCCAGAACAAAATATATGTTTTAGCAGACACTATGAAATCTGGCCTGCAACTGCTGGGACACCATCATCAGGGTATTGCTATTTTGCCAGATTAATTTCACCCCAGAACAAAATATATGTTTTGGCGGACACTATGCTATTTTGCCAGCCACAGCTGAAACCACTGATTTATGGTATTGCTATTTTGGCAATTGAATTTCACCCCAGAAAATAATCTATCCTTTGCCAGACAGCAGACAGTATTATACTTGTCTAGCCAAAGCTGGAACACCAGATTTAGGGGATTGGTATTTGGGCAATTGTATTTAACCCTTAATAAAATATAGAAATTGCTATCCTGAGTTTCTAGAGGTGACAATTAGCACAGCCAAGCCCCTAGGATATAGCAAAAAAAAACTAGTATTAATGGATTGATGGACTTGGTGGCAGCTTCTTCTGGTGCACCACAAGTCACAAAACGGCCGCCGATCAACCCAGAAAATAAGTGACAGAAAAACCCTCTGTGCAGCCTAAAAACCAGCGAGCAAGTAACTAGCAGAAGTTCAATGATTCTCAGCTGTAGATCGATCCGTTCATTAGGTGCTGTTGCTGACTTCAACCTGCCTAATCTCGCCCTGACAGAAGCTGCGTCCTCTCCCTACACTAATCAGAGCAGTGTGACGTGCGGCGCTACGTGACTCCAGCTTAAATAGAGGCTGGGTCACATGCTGCACTTGGCCAATCACAGCCATGCCATTAGTAGGCACGGCTGTGATGGGCTCTTAGGGCAGGAAGTAAAACGCTAGCTGATTGGCTGCTGTGCAGCCCTTCAGAAAGCGGGAAGAAATCGACGAACAACGGACCCGAACTTTTTTGAAAATGTCCGGGTTCGGGTCCGGGGTGCTCGAACTGTTCGCTCAACACTAATTGTAAGCCCCTGACGAAGCGGAAGGGTTAATCCCGGGTCGGGCTGTACGAGAACGCGGGAATTTTAATTGTTTGATGCCAATTCTAAACTAGTGTTTCTGAGTATAATAAATATTTGTGTATGAGTTGTTATCGATTGTACCTCACTATGGGGAAGGATTTTTAATATTCCCTAGAGTGCCGAAAGAGTGAAAAAAGGAGGAGGAGGAAGGTTCATCCCTTCCTGATGTGCCTGCATTATTCAGCGCTTGTGAGTATTTACACAGGTTGTGGCTGAATTTACACAGACGGTGCTTCACTATCGGTGCCTGTTTATGATATTTCACAAAATAACTGAAAGGATGAGACATCTGTGAAACCCAATATTCGATTAAAAATAGGAGAGAAGAGGTGGTAATATCTTGGAAGGTTGTTGGAGAAATAACACGCGGTCTCGTTCTAAACATATTCTGACTCTGGTGAATTAAACCCACATCACTATTGGGACTAGCTGTGCTAGTGCCAATGTGTACAACGGACTGGAAGTAGTTGTATTACTTTACATTCTGTGTTTTGCCAGTGTAGGGAGAGGTTGCTTTGTGGAGCAGGGACAGACTGTTAGGGACACCAAACGCTAATAGGGCTACAAAGTCCTTTTAAGGACTGGTATATGTGTGCTATCAATAGGTGTGATATACTTAGGGGTGTGATATACTATTACTTATAATATACTTTCTAACATAGAAAGTATATTATAGTGCAATTGTATTGTGCAGCAGTTGTGTGCGGTTACGCTGCGATACGGCTATATAGAGGGACAAACTCTATTGAAATAACTAATTACAACTGGTGTGATATGCCTGTTGCCCCCAAAACAACTGATTGAGTGTGGGTGTGATATACCTATAATATACTTTCAAGCATAGAAAGAATATAGTGCATTTGTATTGTGCAGCATTTGTGTGTGGTTCCGCTGAAATAAAAAAAAAAATTGAGGGGTGTTAAATACCTTCTTCCACAAAATACTAATTGAGGGCTGCGATATACCTGTTGCCCCAAATGAACATGGTGGTGTGATATAACTGTTGTGGCAAAAAACATAATTGAGGGGTGGGATATACCTGTTTCCACCAAATATTGGCTGAGGCCTGCGATATACCTGCTTCAACAAAATATTGATTGATGGGTGCGATATATCTGCTTCCAGGAAATATTGATTGAGGCCTGCTATATACTTGCTTCCAGAAAATGTTGATTTAGGGTGTGATATACCTGCTTCCACAAAATACTAATTGAGGGGTGCAATATAGCTGCTTCCACAAAATACTGATTAAGCGATTTGTAATACCTGCTTCCACAAAATACTGATTGATGGGTGCAATATACTTGTTTCACTAAATATTGATTAAGGGGTTCTATGTACCTGCTTCCACAAAATACTAATTATGGGGTGCGATATACCTGCTTCCACAAAATACTGATTAAGCGGTGTGATATACCTGCTTCCACAAAATACTGATTGAGTGGTGCGATATACCTGCTTCCACAAAATACTTATTTAGGCCTGTGATATACCTGCTTACAAAAATACTGATTGAGGGGTGCGATATACCTGCTTCCACAAAATACTGCTTAAAGGGTTTGATATATCTGCTTCCACAAAATATTGATTGAGGCCGTCGATATATACCTGCTTCCACAAAATACCGATTGAGGGGTGCGATATATCTGCTTCCACCAAATATTGATTAAGGGTTCTATATACCTGCTTCCACAAAATACTGATTAATGGGTTTGATATACCTGCTTCCACAAAATACTGATTGAGGGGTGCAATATACGTGCTTCCAGAAAATACTGATTGAGGCCTGCGATATACCTGCTTCCACCAAATATTTATTAAGGCTTGCAATATACCTGTTTCCACAAAATAATGATTGAGTGGTGCAATATACCTGTTTCCACCAAATATTGATTAAGGGGTTCTATATACCTGCTTCCACAAAATACTGCTTACGGGTGTGATATACCTGCTTCCACAAAATACTGATTAAGGGGTTTGATATACCTGCTTCCACAAAATACTTATTGAGGGGTGCGATATACGTGCTTCCAGAAAATACTGATTGAGGCCTGCGATATACCTGCTTCCACAAAATAATGATTGAGTGGTGCAATATACCTGTTTCCACCAAATATTGATTAAGGGGTTCTATATACCTGCTTCCACAAAATATTGATTGAGGTGTGTGATATACCTGCTTCCACAAAATACTGCTTGTGGGGTGCGATATACCTGCTTCCACAAAATACTGATTGAGGGGTATGATTTACCTGCTTCCACCAAATATTGATTGAGGCCTGCGATATACCTGCTTCCCCAAAATACTGCTTGTGGGGTGCGATATACCTGCTTCCACAAAATACTGATTGAGGGGTGCGATATACGTGCTTCCAGAAAATACTGATTGAGGCCTGCGATATACCTGCTTCCACAAAATACTGATTGAAGGGTGCGATAAACCTGCTTCAACCAAATATTGATTAAAGCCTGTGATATACCTGCTTCCACAAAATAATGATTAAGGGGATGGATATACCTGCATCAACCAAATATTGATTGAGGCCTGTGATATACCTGCTTCCACAAAATACTGATTAAAGGGTGCGATATACCTGCTTCAACCTAATATTGTTTAAGGGGTTCTAGATACATGCTTCCACAAACGTCTGATTGAGGGGTGCCATATACCTTTTCCACCAAATATTGATTAAGGGGTTCTATATACCTGCTTCCACAAAATACTGATTGAGGGTTGCGATATACCTGCTTCCACAAAATACTGATTAAGGGATTTGATATATCTGCTTCCACAAAATACTTCTTGAGGGGTGCGATATACCTGCTTCCAGAAAATACTGATTAAGGGGATTGATATACCTGTTTCCACCAAATATTGATTGAGGGGTGCGATATATCTGCTTCCACCAAATATTGATTAAGGGTTCTATATACCTGCTTCCACAAACTACTAATTGAGTGGTGCGATATTCCTGCTTCCACCAAATATTATTTAAGGGGTTCTATCTACCTGCTTCATCAAAATACTGATTGAGGGGTGCAATATATCTGCTTCTACAAAATATTGATTAAGGGATTGATATATCTGCTTCCACCAAAACATTGATTAAGGCCTGCAAGATACCTTCTTCCACAAAATACTGATTAAGGGGTTTGATATAGCTGTTTCCCCTGACGTCCTCGGCAGCACATGAAGGGTTAACTGGGTCCCATTCTCGCCCTAGGACCGCCCACCTAGATAACATAGACAAGGTAATCAATGAATTAATTTTAGCGCCACACATATACTCCCCCTTATCCCAACCTCCAATGTGATTTTTTAATGTCCTCATTCTGTATAGGTCTTGCCCACCTCATCGTTGGAGCCATTATGCCATGGGGGGTGTCCCAGGCTTAGGCTCAGAGTCAAGCTAGCCATGGGGGTTCCTTGGCGCTGCTCTGTTTGTTTTGTACCACAGGGAGAAGTTTGCCATGAGGAGGAATCGAGCGCCGCACATTGCTGTTTTTCAATGGCAGCTCCGGCCAGTTTCAGTGGAAAGCATTGTGGAACGCAGCGGCAACTGCGTCTGACATCATCAGCAGGCGCCCTCCTCGGGGGTTTTTGGCGGCAAATTCAAAATTTAAAGCAGTATGTGTTCAAGTTCTGCTGCCCTTGTGCCTTGGCAGCCGAGCTCTATATCCAGAAAGGTAGTTTCTTCCCTGTTTGCAGAGGAAGTATGGATGACATAATTTTATGGCATTGAATATCGATTTATTTTGTCCTCCTTACAGATGTCCAGCCATTCCATTAAAGGAGGAAAGAGAGCCAGGAAACACAGGTACAGACTGTGTTTATCCTGTGACCAGCCTCTCCCTGACGACCACCCTGATAATTACTGTGGGATCTGCGTTTTAGAGGTGTCCTCTCATTAACCAGAATCCTCACCCAGACCTTTAAAGAAACAGAAGAAGAAGCAGTCCTTGTGTATCTCTTGCATCAAGCTTCTTCCTAAGAATTATAATTCCAATATCTGTGCAAACTGTACCCAGCCTGAGGTTGTATCTCGAGATAATAAGAAGTTGATTTCGTTGCTTGAATCCTTCCTGTCTCAATCAAAAAACGGAAGACGCATAAGAGTAAGCGTACTGACCCTAGATCATCTACATCAGCCAAGAGGTCATCACGCTCAGAGGGCTGAAATATCCTCTGATTCTAGCTCAGAGCCTGAACTAGCCACGGAAGATACCTTTTTATTTAGGAAAGAAGATATCAACAATCTCATTAAGGAGGTAAAACATATAATTGAATCCAAGAAGGAGACATCAGCCGATCAGGATGAAGGAAGCCTGTTTTTTTTCCGAGGAAAAAGCTCGTGTTTTTCCCAGTCATCCGGTGCTGATATCCATTATCCAGAAATAATGGAAACATCCTTTGAGAAAGATAAATTCAGGCAGAAGATTTAGAGCTATGTATAAGATAGACTCGGCGGAATCTGAGAAGTGGGAAGCACCTTCCAGGGTTGACTCGAATACATTAAAAGTGCACATGACAGCTATTAATGCCATGACAGAAAGCAAGTACGGAAATCATCCTTTGATAAATCGGTTCTTTAAAGTCATCAAGAAACTGAGACCTTTGCTTAGACATCCTATGCCTGTTTGTGATATATCTCTGGTCCTCAGAAGATTGACTGATCGTCCCTTTGAGCCTTTATTAGACGTAGAACTAAAGTGGCTCTCCTGCAAGGTCCTTTTCTCATTGCCATCACTACAGCGAAGAGACTCGGAGAATTGCAAGCTCTATCTGTTAAAGCACCGTATTTTAAGAGTTCTTCCGGATGGGGTTCTTCTGCACACTCTACCTTCCTTTTGCCAAAAATTCCTTCTTCCGCCAACATCAACAGAGAAGCATTTCTTCCCATATTCTTCCCAGACCCTTCGGATCAAGAACAATCTCATTTGCACACTTTGGATGTCAAGAGAGCAATTGAAGTCTATCTCCAGAGAACTGAAGATTTAAGGCTGGATAAGAACCTGTTCTTGTTATACTCCGGACATAATAGAGGTCTGAAGTAGTGATGAGCGGCAGGTGCCATATTCGATTTCGACGAAATTCGCGAATATTCGAATGAATATTCGTTTCATATTCGTCGAAATCGAATATTCGTCATTTTTCTAGTTATCGCGATTAAAATGCGATTTAAATAATCGCATATTGCGATTTGTACTTAAGGCTACTTTCCTATTGGTTTCATATCTAGAATTAGCGAGGATGACGAATATGACGAATGTATTCGTCATATTCCTCAAAACGAAGATAACGAAGTATTCTACATCTTCGTTTAGCAACCTATTCGTCAACTTCGCTAATTCTAGCAATCAAATAGGAAGGTTGACTAATGAGACAGTTGTAGTTAAATTCGCTATGCGATTTTTTTTTTTTTAATAAATAGAATACTTATAATAATATTATCATATCAAGTAATATAATTATTGTATTAAAAAAAAATCGCATAGCGAATTTTTAACACAGCTGTCTCTATAGTCAACCTTCCTATTTGATTGCTAGAATTAGCGAAGTTGACGAATAGGTTGCTAAAACGAAGATGTAGAATACTTCGCTATCTTCGCTTTGAGGAATATGACGAATACATTCGTCATATTCGTCAACCTCGCTATTTCTAGCAATCAAATAGGAAGGTTGACTATAGAGATAGTTGTAGCAATTGCTATGCGATTTTTTTTTTTAATAAATAGAATACTTATAATAATATTATCATATCAAGTAATATAATTATTGTATTAAAAAAAAATCGCATAGCGAATTTAACACAGCTCTCTGGTAAGTCAACCTTCCTATTTGATGAATGATGATGATTGCTCGAATTAGCGAAGTTGACGAATAGGTAGCTAAAACGAAGATGTAGAATACTGCTATCTTCGCTTTTGAGGAATATGACGAATACATTCGTCATATTCGCCATCCTCGCTAATTCTACCAAGCCAACCATAACTTCTGTGCTCATGGAGCGTCCTCATCACCATGGGAACGTCTCCATATACTAAATGTACTGTCGATTTGAGGAATTACGTTGAAATCGCAATGCGATTAATTCAAGTTATATTAATCGCATTGCGATTTCAACTTAGAGATGGGTTTATAATGGGTCAGCTTGCTAGAATTAACGAAGTTAACGAATATGGAATATAGCAGCAGTGCTAAGTTGAAATCGCAATGCGATTAATTTAACTTAAAGTATTCGCATTGCGATTTCAACTTAGCACTGCTAGTGCATAGCTATATATTCCATTATGGAATATATAGCTATGCACTAGCAGTGCTAAGTTGAAATCGCAATGCGAATACTTTAAGTTAAATTAATCGCATTGCGATTTCAACTTAGCACTGCTGCTATATTCCATATTCGTTAACTTCAAGTAATTCTAGCAAGCTGACCCATTATAAACCCATCTCTAAGTTGAAATCGCAATGCGATTAATATAACTTGAATTAATCGCATTGCGATTTCAACGTAATTCCTCAAATCCGACAGTACATTTTAGTATATAGAGATTTTCCCATGGAAGGACGCTCCATGAGCACGGAAGTCGGCAGAAGCGGCAACGGGCACTGACTGGAGCAGCCAGGAAGCCAGGAATCCTCATGACAGGTAAGAACTACTTTTGGGAAGTGGGAAAGAAAAAATATAACTAAAAAAAAAAAAAAAACGAATATTCGAAATAGCGAATTTATAGCGCTATATTCGAAATATTCGCGAATTAGCGAAGTGCCGATATTCGCTAAAAAAATTCGCTTTTCGAATATTCGCGCTCAACACTAGTCACAAGGCGTCTAAGAGTTCTCTGGCAAGATGGATTAAATCTATCATCTTGGAAGCCTAAATCTTAGAGGGCAAGTCTACTCCTTTTCCTATTAGAGCCCATTCTACTAGGGCCACAGCAGCATCCTGGGCAGAACAAGCACTTGTTTCCCTCGAAGAGATCTGTAGAGCAGCATCCCGATCTACTCTGTCTACCTTCATGAAACAGTACCAGCTGGACATGGATGATAAGAGCTCAGCCTTTGGCACTGCGGTTTTTAGTGCAGTCTTACAATAATTCCCTCCCTTTGTTATCTATGCATATACCTTCATGTGCTGCCGAGGACGTCAGAGGAAAGTGAAAATTTGTAGCTGGAATTTTGCTTTCCATGAGTCCGAAGGCAGCACATACGCATCCTCCCTAATACATTTTTTTTTACTGCATTGGGTCTGAATCTATTTTTATACACATTGGAGGTTGGGATAAGGGGAGTATATGTGTGCCGCTATAATTAATTAATTGATTACCTTGTCTATGTTATCTAGGTGGGCGGTCCTAGGGCGAGAATGGGACCCAGTTAACCCTTCATGTGCTGCCTTCGGACTCATGGAAAGCAAAATTCCAGGTACTGATTTTCACTTTCCACAAAATTTTGATTTAAGGCCTGCGATATACCTGCTTCCATAAAATACTGATTATGGGGATTGATATACTTGCTTCAACTAAACATTGATTGAGGCCTGCGATATACCTGCTTCCACAAAATACTGATTGTGGGGTGCGAAATACTTGCTTCCACCAAATATTGATTGAGGCCTGCGATATACCTGCTTTCACAAAATACAGATTGAGGGGTGCTATATACCTGCTTCCACCAAATATTTATTAAGGGATTGATATTCATGCTTCCACCTAATGTTGATTGAGGCCTATGATATACCTGCTTCCACAAAATACTGATTGAGGGTGCAATATACCTGCTCCTACCAAATATTGATTAAGGGGTTCTATATACCTGCTTCCACAAAATACTGCATGAGGCCTGAGATATATCTGCTTCCACAAAATACTGATTAAGGGGATTGATATTCCTGCTTCCACCTAATATTGATTGGGGCCTATGATATTCCTGCTTCCACAAAATACTGATTGAGGGGTGCGATATACCTGCTTCCACCAAATATTGATTGAGGGGCTTTATATAACTGCTTCCACAAACTACAGATTGAGGTGTGCGATATACCTGCTTCCACCAAATATTGATTAAGGGGTTCTATATACCTGCTTCCACAAAATACTGATTGAGGGTGCCATATACCTGCTTCCTCCAAATATTGATTAAGGGGTTCTATATACCTGCTTCCACAAAATACTGATTGAGGGTGCCATATACCTGCTTCCTCCAAATATTGATTAACCACTACAGGACCGCCTAACGCACGGATGCGTCCGGCGGGCGGTCCTGTAGTTCTGATATGACGCATCGGCGCGTCATCTCGCGAGATGCGAGATTTCACAGTGCCGCGCTCTCAGTAGTTTAACTACAGCCTGCCAGCGATGATCAATCGCTGGCAGGCTGTAGATGCTAAATAAAGCATCAAACAGCTATATCAGACGCTGTTTTGTTAATAGCGTCTGATATACCTGCTACCTGGTCCTCTGGTGGTCCCATTTACTGGGATCGACCACCAGAGCACCAGGTATCTATGTAAAGTTGCACCAAACACTACACTAACCCCCCACCCCCCTCACTTATTAACCCCTTGTTAACCCATTGATCACCCCATCTAGACCCCTGATCACCCCCTGTCACTGATCACCCCCTTGTAAGGCTCCATTCAGACGTCCATATGTGTTTTGCGGATCCGTGAATTCACGGATCCGCGGATCTGATCCACGGATACACAGATCCTCAAAACACGGACACCGGCAATGTGCTTTCCGCATTTTGCAGATCCGCACATTGCCAGAACTATATAGAAAATGCTTTTTCTTGTCCGCAGTGCGAACAAGAATAGGACATGTTCAATATTTTTACGGAACGGAAGTGCAGACTCGAAGCGCTGATCCGTAATTCCGGATCCGAGCGGGACAAAGTCTGTCCCCATAGAAATGAATGGGTCCGCAATTCCGTTCCATAAACAGAATTGCGGACGTGTGAATGGGGCATAAGGGTCCCTTCTTACCACAAGTTAGTTAGCTACTTGTTAGGTAGCTAGCGCCCAGCCCAACGCACCGCAGTCACTGATTTTGGCACAGATATTTTCATCCATGATGATCGATGCGAATGAAAAAATCTGTGCCGTTAATTTTTTTCTTTTTTTTCAGCGCAGAGCGTGATGTCGCGAACATAAAATTTTCCTTTCGTGAACGGCGAACGCGAACTTCCGCAAATGTTCGCGAACGGGCGAACCGGGAGAACCGCCATAGACTTCAATTGGCAGGCGAATTTTAAAACCCACAGGGACTCTTTCTGGCCACAATAGTGATGGGAAAGTTGTTTCAAGGGGTCTAACACCTGGACTGTGGCATGCCGGAGCGGGATCTATGGCAAAACTCCCATGGAAAATTACGTAGTGGGCTGAAGTCGGGTTTTAATCCATAAAGGGCATAAATCAACTAACATTCCTAAATTGTTTGGAATAACATGCTTTAAAACATCCAGTGTGTGTATACGATCAGGTATGATGTTGTATCGATCAGGTAGTGTAAGGGTTACGCTCACTTTACAGACATTGACGGACCAAACTCCCCTTTAATGCACCGCAAACAGTTCATTTGCACAACCGCAAAACTCCCCATTTGCACAAGTTTGGATACCAAGCTACCAAAGTCAGTTTCCTGCAGTTTCCTTCAAGAGAGTAGGTCCACACTCCCAACAAAACAAACAAAAAAATTGAATCAGGAAAGCGCGCTGGTGTTGACTTCAGAAAAAATCTTGAACAATGTTTTCCCTCGGCTGTCAGAGGTACCGCGGTTATTTGCAATCACTCATGCAGTATCCCGAGGCAACGGTATTACTCATTCGATGTTGTAGTATATATGTATTCCTGGAATGCTACGTCCACCTTGCGCAACAACTGAACAGAATCTTTACACTAATCGACCACCTTCAGGGAAATGGAACAAAGCATAGTGCAGCACCACTTGATACAATGAAACAAGCGCTCTTTATTATACTTACAAGATTCGTATCTTGTCACAATTGCACGTAAAATACACAGTTTCAACCCGACCTAGGTTTCGCGTGAGCTTCGTCAGGGGCTAATCCATAGCAAACAACCTAAAATCCCTTACTATTCCGGATGTGAGCTAGAAATCACGTCACTGTTATATCACCGCTACAAATTTTTTTTAAAACCACTAAAATTCAAAACATGATAAAAATATAAAAAGGTGTAGAGAACTTTCATATCATACAGACAGCCTTTATATCCCATTCAATGTTCATACCTTGTGGATATAAAGTATCCATCTTATGAATCCACTCGGCTTCTCTTTTATTTATCTGTTTGACGGGATCCCCACCTCGCCAGTGTTTAATTACTTTTTCCACAGCACAAAATTTTAACCCCTTAGGGTCTTTCTGATGAAATTTTTTAAATGTGCCGAGACTCCATGAGTTTCCAACCCCTTTCTAATATTACGTATATGTTCTCCTATGCGTGTTTTAAGCTTTCGCAAGGTTCTTCCAATATATTGAATCTTGCAGGGGCACTCTAATAAATAAATCACCCCCTCTGTTTCGCAGGATAAATTCCCTTTTATTTTATATGAATTTTTTGATATTTGGGATTGAACCTCATTTAATTTGTGGATTTTCTTCTCGTCCCGGGTTCTATTTTTACATGAGAAGACATTGGTTTCCACTTTACAGGGGTGGAGGTTGTTGCATCCATGGACTATATGATCCCGCAACGTGGGTGCACGCTTGAAAATAAAGGACGGTTTGTCTGGTAAAAATACCCCAATGACATTATCGCCCTTCAAAGTATTCCAATTCTTTTTTATGATTTGTTTCATCGCAGGGCACTGAGTTGAAAATGTGGTATTAAAGGCAAATCTGTACTTATTACTATCTGCTTTTTTGCTTTCTATCACTCCTTTCTCTTTCTGTTCATCTTTTTGTTCTATTAATGTTTCTTGCTTTTTATTTTTTATGGTATTTTTTTGTCCCAAAAGGATCTCCTTTTCATAGCCCTTTTCTACAAATCTCTTCACTATAATACTACTTTGTTCTTCATAGTCGCTATCCTTGGTGCAATTTCTTCTAATGCGCTGTAGCTGGCCTGCTGGAATGTTGCACAGCCATGGATCATAGTGGCAGCTGGACCTATCAATATATCCATTTCTATCTGTGGGCTTGAAGAAAGTCTTTGTGACTATCTTCCCTCATGCACCTCAATTGCAAGATCTAGGAAGTGAATACTAGTTTTACTTATTTCTCCAGTCAGTTTTATATTCCACACATTCTCATTGAGCACACCTATAAATTTGTTCAAATCCTCTTCCGTTCCCCTCCATATTCCTACACAATCATCTATGAAACTGAAACCACTGATTTATGATATTGCTATTTTGGCAATTGAATTTCACCCCAGCCCAGAACAAAATATATGTTTTTTGCGGACACTATGAATCCTGGCCTGCAACAGCTGGGACACCAGATTCAGGGTATTGCTATTTTGGAAATTGAATGTCAGACCAGAACAAAATATATGTTTTTGCGGACACTATGAATCCTGGCCTGCAACAGCTGGGACACCAGATTCAGGGTATTGCTATTTTGGCAATTGAATGTCACCCCAGAACAAAATATATGTTTTGCAAGACACTATGAAACGTGGCCAGCAACAGCTGGGACACCAGATTCAGGGTATTGCTATTTTGCCAGATTAATTTCACCCCAGAACAAAATATATGTTTTAGCGGACACTATGAAATCTGGCCTGCAACTGCTGGGACACCAGAATCAGGGTATTGCTATTTTGCCAGAATAATTTCACCCCAGAACAAAATATGTGTTTTGGCAGACACTATGAAATCTGGCCTGCAACTGCTGGGACACCAGAATCAGGGTATTGCTATTTTGCCAGATTAATTTCACCCCAGAACAAAAATATATGTTTTGGCGGACACTATTCTATTTTGCCAGCCACAGCTGAAACCACTGATTTATGGTATTGCTATTTTAGGAATTGAATTTCACCCCAGAACAAAATATATGTTTTAGCGGACACTATGAAATCTAGCCTGCAACTGCTGGGACACCAGAATCAGGGTATTACTATTTTGCTAGATTAATTTCACCCCAGAACAAAATATATGTTTTGGCGGACACTATGAAATCTGGCCTGCAACAGCTGGGACACCAGATTCAGGGTATTGCTATTTTGCAAAATTTATTTCACCCCAGAACAAAATATGTGTTTGGCAGACACTATGAAATCTGGCCTGCAACAGCTGGGACACCAGAATCAGGGTATTGCTATTTTGCCAGATTAATTTCACCCCAGATCAAAATATGTGTTTTGGCAGAAACTATGAAATCTGGCCTGCAACTGCTGGGACACCAGAATCAGGGAATTGCTATTTTGTCAGATTAATTTCACCCCAGAACAAAATATGTGTTTTGAAATCTGGCCTGCAACTGCTGGGACACCAGATTCAGGGTATTGCTATTTTGCAAAATTAATTTCACCCCAGAACAAAATATGTGTTTTGGCAGACACTATGAAATCTGGCCTGCAACTGCTGGGACACCAGAATCAGGGTATTGCTATTTTGCCAGATTAATTTCACCCCAGAACAAAATATATGTTTTGGCGGACACTATTCTATTTTGCCAGCCATAGCTGGAAACCACTGATTTATGGTATTGCTATTATAGGAATTGAATTTCACCCCAGAACAAAATATATGTTTTAGCCGACACTATGAAATCTGGCCTGCAACTGCTGGGACACCAGAATCAGGGTATTGCTATTTTGCCAGATTAATTTCACCCCAGAACAAAATATGTGTTTTGGCAGACACTATGGAATCTGGCCTGCAACTGCTGGGACACCAGAATCAGGGTATTGCTATTTTGCCAGATTAATTTCACCCCAGAACAAAATATGTGTTTTGGCAGACGCTATGAAATCTGGCCTGCAACTGCTGGGACACCAGATTCAGGGTATTGCTATTTCGCAAAATTAATTTTACCCCAGAACAATATATGTGTTTTGGCAGACACTATGAAATCTGGCCTGCAACTGCTGGGACACCAGATTCAGGGTATTGCTATTTTGCCAGATTAATTTCACCCCAGAACAAAATATATGTTTTGGCGGACACTATTCTATTTTGCCAGCCACAGCTGAAACCACTGATTTATAGTATTGCTATTTTAGGAATTGAATTTCACCCCAGAACAAAATATATGTTTTAGCGGACACTATGAAATCTGGCCTGCAACTGCTGGGACACCAGAATCAGGGTATTGCTATTTTGCCAGATTAATTTCACCCCAGAACAAAATATGTGTTTTGGCAGACACTATGAAATCTGGCCTGCAACTGCTGGGACACCAGAATCAGGGTATTGCTATTTTGCCAGATTAATTTCACCCCAGAACAAAATATGTGTTTTCGCAGACACTATGAAATCTAGCCTGCAACTGCTGGGACACAAGAATCAGGGTATTGCTATTTTGCCAGATTAATTTCACCCCAGAACAAAATATGTGTTTTAGCGGACACTATGAAATCTGGCCTGCAACTGCTGGGACACCAGATTCAGGGTATTGCTATTTTGCCAGATTAATTTCACCCCAGAACAAAATATATGTTTTGGCGGACACTATTCTACTTTGCCAGCCACAGCTGAAACCACTGATTTATGGTATTGCTATTTTAGGAATTGAATTTCACCCCAGAACAAAATATATGTTTTAGCAGACACTATGAAATCTGGCCTGCAACTGCTGGGACACCATCATCAGGGTATTGCTATTTTGCCAGATTAATTTCACCCCAGAACAAAATATATGTTTTGGCGGACACTATGCTATTTTGCCAGCCACAGCTGAAACCACTGATTTATGGTATTGCTATTTTGGCAATTGAATTTCACCCCAGAAAATAATCTATCCTTTGCCAGACAGCAGACAGTATTATACTTGTCTAGCCAAAGCTGGAACACCAGATTTAGGGGATTGGTATTTGGGCAATTGTATTTAACCCTTAATAAAATATAGAAATTGCTATCCTGAGTTTCTAGAGGTGACAATTAGCACAGCCAAGCCCCTAGGATATAGCAAAAAAAAACTAGTATTAATGGATTGATGGACTTGGTGGCAGCTTCTTCTGGTGCACCACAAGTCACAAAACGGCCGCCGATCAACCCAGAAAATAAGTGACAGAAAAACCCTCTGTGCAGCCTAAAAACCAGCGAGCAAGTAACTAGCAGAAGTTCAATGATTCTCAGCTGTAGATCGATCCGTTCATTAGGTGCTGTTGCTGACTTCAACCTGCCTAATCTCGCCCTGACAGAAGCTGCGTCCTCTCCCTACACTAATCAGAGCAGTGTGACGTGCGGCGCTACGTGACTCCAGCTTAAATAGAGGCTGGGTCACATGCTGCACTTGGCCAATCACAGCCATGCCATTAGTAGGCACGGCTGTGATGGGCTCTTAGGGCAGGAAGTAAAACGCTAGCTGATTGGCTGCTGTGCAGCCCTTCAGAAAGCGGAAGAAATCGACGAACAACGGACCCGAACTTTTTGAAAATGTCCGGGTTCGGGTCCGGACACCCCAAAATCGTACGAACCCGAACGGTGCTCGAACTGTTCGCTCAACACTAATTGTAAGCCCCTGACGAGCGGAAGGGTTAATCCCGAGTCGGGCTGTACGAGCGCGGGAATTTTAATTGTTTGATGCCAATTCTAAACTAGTGTTTCTGAGTATAATAAATATTTGTGTATGAGTTGTTATCGATTGTACCTCACTATGGGGAAGGATTTTTAATATTCCCTAGAGTGCCGAAAGAGTGAAAAAGGAGGAGGAGGAAGGTTCATCCCTTCCTGATGTGCCTGCATTATTCAGCGCTTGTGAGTATTTACACAGGTTGTGGCTGAATTTACACAGACGGTGCTTCACTATCGGTGCCTGTTTATGATATTTCACAAAATAACTGAAAGGATGAGACATCTGTGAAACCCAATATTCGATTAAAAATAGGAGAGAAGAGGTGGTAATATCTTGGAAGGTTGTTGGAGAAATAACACGCGGTCTCGTTCTAAACATATTCTGACTCTGGTGAATTAAACCCACATCACTATTGGGACTAGCTGTGCTAGTGCCAATGTGTACAACGGACTGGAAGTAGTTGTATTACTTTACATTCTGTGTTTTGCCAGTGTAGGGAGAGGTTGCTTTGTGGAGCAGGGACAGACTGTTAGGGACACCAAACGCTAATAGGGCTACAAAGTCCTTTTAAGGACTGGTATATGTGTGCTATCAATAGGTGTGATATACTTAGGGGTGTGATATACTATTACTTATAATATACTTTCTAACATAGAAAGTATATTATAGTGCAATTGTATTGTGCAGCAGTTGTGTGCGGTTACGCTGCGATACGGCTATATAGAGGGACAAACTCTATTGAAATAACTAATTACAACTGGTGTGATATGCCTGTTGCCCCCAAAACAACTGATTGAGTGTGGGTGTGATATACCTATAATATACTTTCAAGCATAGAAAGAATATAGTGCATTTGTATTGTGCAGCATTTGTGTGTGGTTCCGCTGAAATAAAAAAAAAAAAATTGAGGGGTGTTAAATACCTTCTTCCACAAAATACTAATTGAGGGCTGCGATATACCTGTTGCCCCAAATGAACATGGTGGTGTGATATAACTGTTGTGGCAAAAAAACATAATTGAGGGGTGGGATATACCTGTTTCCACCAAATATTGGCTGAGGCCTGCGATATACCTGCTTCAACAAAATATTGATTGATGGGTGCGATATATCTGCTTCCAGGAAATATTGATTGAGGCCTGCTATATACTTGCTTCCAGAAAATGTTGATTTAGGGGTGTGATATACCTGCTTCCACAAAATACTAATTGAGGGGTGCAATATAGCTGCTTCCACAAAATACTGATTAAGCGATTTGTAATACCTGCTTCCACAAAATACTGATTGATGGGTGCAATATACTTGTTTCACTAAATATTGATTAAGGGGTTCTATGTACCTGCTTCCACAAAATACTAATTATGGGGTGCGATATACCTGCTTCCACAAAATACTGATTAAGCGGTGTGATATACCTGCTTCCACAAAATACTGATTGAGTGGTGCGATATACCTGCTTCCACAAAATACTTATTTAGGCCTGTGATATACCTGCTTACAAAAAATACTAATTGAGGGGTGCGATATACCTGCTTCCACAAAATACTGCTTAAAGGGTTTGATATATCTGCTTCCACAAAATATTGATTGAGGCCGTCGATATATACCTGCTTCCACAAAATACCGATTGAGGGGTGCGATATATCTGCTTCCACCAAATATTGATTAAGGGGTTCTATATACCTGCTTCCACAAAATACTGATTAATGGGTTTGATATACCTGCTTCCACAAAATACTGATTGAGGGGTGCAATATACGTGCTTCCAGAAAATACTGATTGAGGCCTGCGATATACCTGCTTCCACCAAATATTTATTAAGGCTTGCAATATACCTGTTTCCACAAAATAATGATTGAGTGGTGCAATATACCTGTTTCCACCAAATATTGATTAAGGGGTTCTATATACCTGCTTCCACAAAATACTGCTTGCGGGGTGTGATATACCTGCTTCCACAAAATACTGATTAAGGGGTTTGATATACCTGCTTCCACAAAATACTTATTGAGGGGTGCGATATACGTGCTTCCAGAAAATACTGATTGAGGCCTGCGATATACCTGCTTCCACAAAATAATGATTGAGTGGTGCAATATACCTGTTTCCACCAAATATTGATTAAGGGGTTCTATATACCTGCTTCCACAAAATATTGATTGAGGTGTGTGATATACCTGCTTCCACAAAATACTGCTTGTGGGGTGCGATATACCTGCTTCCACAAAATACTGATTGAGGGGTATGATTTACCTGCTTCCACCAAATATTGATTGAGGCCTGCGATATACCTGCTTCCCCAAAATACTGCTTGTGGGGTGCGATATACCTGCTTCCACAAAATACTGATTGAGGGGTGCGATATACGTGCTTCCAGAAAATACTGATTGAGGCCTGCGATATACCTGCTTCCACAAAATACTGATTGAAGGGTGCGATAAACCTGCTTCAACCAAATATTGATTAAAGCCTGTGATATACCTGCTTCCACAAAATAATGATTAAGGGGATGGATATACCTGCATCAACCAAATATTGATTGAGGCCTGTGATATACCTGCTTCCACAAAATACTGATTAAAGGGTGCGATATACCTGCTTCAACCTAATATTGTTTAAGGGGTTCTAGATACATGCTTCCACAAACGTCTGATTGAGGGGTGCCATATACCTTTTTCCACCAAATATTGATTAAGGGGTTCTATATACCTGCTTCCACAAAATACTGATTGAGGGTTGCGATATACCTGCTTCCACAAAATACTGATTAAGGGATTTGATATATCTGCTTCCACAAAATACTTCTTGAGGGGTGCGATATACCTGCTTCCAGAAAATACTGATTAAGGGGATTGATATACCTGCTTCCACCAAATATTGATTGAGGGGTGCGATATATCTGCTTCCACCAAATATTGATTAAGGGGTTCTATATACCTGCTTCCACAAACTACTAATTGAGTGGTGCGATATTCCTGCTTCCACCAAATATTATTTAAGGGGTTCTATCTACCTGCTTCATCAAAATACTGATTGAGGGGTGCAATATATCTGCTTCTACAAAATATTGATTAAGGGGATTGATATATCTGCTTCCACCAAAACATTGATTATGGCCTGCAAGATACCTTCTTCCACAAAATACTGATTAAGGGGTTTGATATAGCTGTTTCCCCTGACGTCCTCGGCAGCACATGAAGGGTTAACTGGGTCCCATTCTCGCCCTAGGACCGCCCACCTAGATAACATAGACAAGGTAATCAATGAATTAATTTTAGCGCCACACATATACTCCCCCTTATCCCAACCTCCAATGTGATTTTTTAATGTCCTCATTCTGTATAGGTCTTGCCCACCTCATCGTTGGAGCCATTATGCCATGGGGGGTGTCCCAGGCTTAGGCTCAGAGTCAAGCTAGCCATGGGGGTTCCTTGGCGCTGCTCTGTTTGTTTTGTACCACAGGGAGAAGTTTGCCATGAGGAGGAATCGAGCGCCGCACATTGCTGTTTTTCAATGGCAGCTCCGGCCAGTTTCAGTGGAAAGCATTGTGGAACGCAGCGGCAACTGCGTCTGACATCATCAGCAGGCGCCTCCTCGGGGTTTTTGGCGGCAAATTCAAAATTTAAAGCAGTATGTGTTCAAGTTCTGCTGCCCTTGTGCCTTGGCAGCCGAGCTCTATATCCAGAAAGGTAGTTTCTTCCCTGTTTGCAGAGGAAGTATGGATGACATAATTTTATGGCATTGAATATCGATTTATTTTGTCCTCCTTACAGATGTCCAGCCATTCCATTAAAGGAGGAAAGAGAGCCAGGAAACACAGGTACAGACTGTGTTTATCCTGTGACCAGCCTCTCCCTGACGACCACCCTGATAATTACTGTGGGATCTGCGTTTTAGAGGTGTCCTCTCATTAACCAGAATCCTCACCCAGACCTTTAAAGAAACAGAAGAAGAAGCAGTCCTTGTGTATCTCTTGCATCAAGCTTCTTCCTAAGAATTATAATTCCAATATCTGTGCAAACTGTACCCAGCCTGAGGTTGTATCTCGAGATAATAAGAAGTTGATTTCGTTGCTTGAATCCTTCCTGTCTCAATCAAAAAACGGAAGACGCATAAGAGTAAGCGTACTGACCCTAGATCATCTACATCAGCCAAGAGGTCATCACGCTCAGAGGGCTGAAATATCCTCTGATTCTAGCTCAGAGCCTGAACTAGCCACGGAAGATACCTTTTTATTTAGGAAAGAAGATATCAACAATCTCATTAAGGAGGTAAAACATATAATTGAATCCAAGAAGGAGACATCAGCCGATCAGGATGAAGGAAGCCTGTTTTTTTTCCGAGGAAAAAGCTCGTGTTTTTCCCAGTCATCCGGTGCTGATATCCATTATCCAGAAATAATGGAAACATCCTTTGAGAAAGATAAATTCAGGCAGAAGATTTAGAGCTATGTATAAGATAGACTCGGCGGAATCTGAGAAGTGGGAAGCACCTTCCAGGGTTGACTCGAATACATTAAAAGTGCACATGACAGCTATTAATGCCATGACAGAAAGCAAGTACGGAAATCATCCTTTGATAAATCGGTTCTTTAAAGTCATCAAGAAACTGAGACCTTTGCTTAGACATCCTATGCCTGTTTGTGATATATCTCTGGTCCTCAGAAGATTGACTGATCGTCCCTTTGAGCCTTTATTAGACGTAGAACTAAAGTGGCTCTCCTGCAAGGTCCTTTTTCTCATTGCCATCACTACAGCGAAGAGACTCGGAGAATTGCAAGCTCTATCTGTTAAAGCACCGTATTTTAAGAGTTCTTCCGGATGGGGTTCTTCTGCACACTCTACCTTCCTTTTTGCCAAAAATTCCTTCTTCCGCCAACATCAACAGAGAAGCATTTCTTCCCATATTCTTCCCAGACCCTTCGGATCAAGAACAATCTCATTTGCACACTTTGGATGTCAAGAGAGCAATTGAAGTCTATCTCCAGAGAACTGAAGATTTAAGGCTGGATAAGAACCTGTTCTTGTTATACTCCGGACATAATAGAGGTCACAAGTAGTGATGAGCGGCAGGTGCCATATTCGATTTCGACGAAATTCGCGAATATTCGAATGAATATTCGTTTCATATTCGTCGAAATCGAATATTCGTCATTTTTTCTAGTTATCGCGATTAAAATGCGATTTAAATAATCGCATATTGCGATTTGTACTTAAGGCTACTTTCCTATTGGTTTCATATCTAGAATTAGCGAGGATGACGAATATGACGAATGTATTCGTCATATTCCTCAAAACGAAGATAACGAAGTATTCTACATCTTCGCTTTAGCAACCTATTCGTCAACTTCGCTAATTCTAGCAATCAAATAGGAAGGTTGACTAATGAGACAGTTGTAGTTAAATTCGCTATGCGATTTTTTTTTTTTTAATAAATAGAATACTTATAATAATATTATCATATCAAGTAATATAATTATTGTATTAAAAAAAAAAATCGCATAGCTAATTTTTAACACAGCTGTCTCTATAGTCAACCTTCCTATTTGATTGCTAGAATTAGCGAAGTTGACGAATAGGTTGCTAAAACGAAGATGTAGAATACTCGCTATCTTCGCTTTTGAGGAATATGACGAATACATTCGTCATATTCGTCAACCTCGCTATTTCTAGCAATCAAATAGGAAGGTTGACTATAGAGATAGTTGTAGTTACTGCTATGCGATTTTTTTTTTTAATAAATAGAATACTTATAATAATATTATCATATCAAGTAATATAATTATTGTATTAAAAAAAAATCGCATAGCGAATTTAACACAGCTCTCTGGTAAGTCAACCTTCCTATTTGATGAATGATGATGATTGCTCGAATTAGCGAAGTTGACGAATAGGTAGCTAAAACGAAGATGTAGAATACTCGCTATCTTCGCTTTTGAGGAATATGACGAATACATTCGTCATATTCGCCATCCTCGCTAATTCTACCAAGCCAACCATAACTTCTGTGCTCATGGAGCGTCCTCATCACCATGGGAACGTCTCCATATACTAAAATGTACTGTCGGATTTGAGGAATTACGTTGAAATCGCAATGCGATTAATTCAAGTTATATTAATCGCATTGCGATTTCAACTTAGAGATGGGTTTATAATGGGTCAGCTTGCTAGAATTAACGAAGTTAACGAATATGGAATATAGCAGCAGTGCTAAGTTGAAATCGCAATGCGATTAATTTAACTTAAAGTATTCGCATTGCGATTTCAACTTAGCACTGCTAGTGCATAGCTATATATTCCATTATGGAATATATAGCTATGCACTAGCAGTGCTAAGTTGAAATCGCAATGCGAATACTTTAAGTTAAATTAATCGCATTGCGATTTCAACTTAGCACTGCTGCTATATTCCATATTCGTTAACTTCGTTAATTCTAGCAAGCTGACCCATTATAAACCCATCTCTAAGTTGAAATCGCAATGCGATTAATATAACTTGAATTAATCGCATTGCGATTTCAACGTAATTCCTCAAATCCGACAGTACATTTTAGTATATAGAGATTTTCCCATGGAAGGGGACGCTCCATGAGCACGGAAGTCGGCAGAAGCGGCAACGGGCACTGACTGGAGCAGCCAGGAAGCCAGGAATCCTCATGACAGGTAAGAACTACTTTTGGGAAGTGGGAAAGAAAAAATATAACTAAAAAAAAAAAAAAAAACGAATATTCGAAATAGCGAATTTATAGCGCTATATTCGAAATATTCGCAATTAGCGAAGTGCCGATATTCGCTAAAAAATTCGCTCGAATATTCGCGCTCAACACTAGTCACAAGGCGTCTAAGAGTTCTCTGGCAAGATGGATTAAATCTATCATCTTGGAAGCCTAAATCTTAGAGGGCAAGTCTACTCCTTTTCCTATTAGAGCCCATTCTACTAGGGCCACAGCAGCATCCTGGGCAGAACAAGCACTTGTTTCCCTCGAAGAGATCTGTAGAGCAGCATCCCGATCTACTCTGTCTACCTTCATGAAACAGTACCAGCTGGACATGGATGATAAGAGCTCAGCCTTTGGCACTGCGGTTTTTAGTGCAGTCTTACAATAATTCCCTCCCTTTGTTATCTATGCATATACCTTCATGTGCTGCCGAGGACGTCAGAGGAAAGTGAAAATTTGTAGCTGGAATTTTGCTTTCCATGAGTCCGAAGGCAGCACATACGCATCCTCCCTAATACATTTTTTTTTACTGCATTGGGTCTGAATCTATTTTTATACACATTGGAGGTTGGGATAAGGGGAGTATATGTGTGCCGCTATAATTAATTAATTGATTACCTTGTCTATGTTATCTAGGTGGGCGGTCCTAGGGCGAGAATGGGACCCAGTTAACCCTTCATGTGCTGCCTTCGGACTCATGGAAAGCAAAATTCCAGGTACTGATTTTCACTTTCCACAAAATTTTGATTTAAGGCCTGCGATATACCTGCTTCCATAAAATACTGATTATGGGGATTGATATACTTGCTTCAACTAAACATTGATTGAGGCCTGCGATATACCTGCTTCCACAAAATACTGATTGTGGGGTGCGAAATACTTGCTTCCACCAAATATTGATTGAGGCCTGCGATATACCTGCTTTCACAAAATACAGATTGAGGGGTGCTATATACCTGCTTCCACCAAATATTTATTAAGGGATTGATATTCATGCTTCCACCTAATGTTGATTGAGGCCTATGATATACCTGCTTCCACAAAATACTGATTGAGGGTGCAATATACCTGCTCCTACCAAATATTGATTAAGGGGTTCTATATACCTGCTTCCACAAAATACTGCATGAGGCCTGAGATATATCTGCTTCCACAAAATACTGATTAAGGGGATTGATATTCCTGCTTCCACCTAATATTGATTGGGGCCTATGATATTCCTGCTTCCACAAAATACTGATTGAGGGGTGCGATATACCTGCTTCCACCAAATATTGATTGAGGGGCTTTATATAACTGCTTCCACAAACTACAGATTGAGGTGTGCGATATACCTGCTTCCACCAAATATTGATTAAGGGGTTCTATATACCTGCTTCCACAAAATACTGATTGAGGGGTGCCATATACCTGCTTCCTCCAAATATTGATTAAGGGGTTCTATATACCTGCTTCCACAAAATACTGATTGAGGGGTGCCATATACCTGCTTCCTCCAAATATTGATTAACCACTACAGGACCGCCTAACGCACGGATGCGTCCGGCGGGCGGTCCTGTAGTTCTGATATGACGCATCGGCGCGTCATCTCGCGAGATGCGAGATTTCACAGTGCCGCGCGTCTCAGTAGTTTAACTACAGCCTGCCAGCGATGATCAATCGCTGGCAGGCTGTAGATGCTAAATAAAAAGCATCAAACAGCTATATCAGACGCTGTTTTGTTAATAGCGTCTGATATACCTGCTACCTGGTCCTCTGGTGGTCCCATTTACTGGGATCGACCACCAGAGCACCAGGTATCTATGTAAAGTTGCACCAAACACTACACTAACCCCCCACCCCCTCACTTATTAACCCCTTGTTAACCCATTGATCACCCCATCTAGACCCCTGATCACCCCCTGTCACTGATCACCCCCTTGTAAGGCTCCATTCAGACGTCCATATGTGTTTTGCGGATCCGTGAATTCACGGATCCGCGGATCTGATCCACGGATACACAGATCCTCAAAACACGGACACCGGCAATGTGCTTTCCGCATTTTGCAGATCCGCACATTGCCAGAACTATATAGAAAATGCTTTTTCTTGTCCGCAATTGCGGACAAGAATAGGACATGTTCAATATTTTTGCGGAACGGAAGTGCAGACCCGGAAGCGCGGATCCGTAATTCCGGATCCGAGCGGGACAAAGTCTGTCCCCATAGAAATGAATGGGTCCGCAATTCCGTTCCACAAACAGAATTGCGGACGTGTGAATGGGGCATAAGGGTCCCTTCTTACCACAAGTTAGTTAGCTACTTGTTAGGTAGCTAGCGCCCAGCCCAACGCACCGCAGTCACTGATTTTGGCACAGATATTTTCATCCATGATGATCGATGCGAATGAAAAAATCTGTGCCGTTCATTTTTTTCTTTTTTTTCAGCGCAGAGCGTGATGTCGCGAACATAAAATTTTCCTTTCGTGAACGGCGAACGCGAACTTCCGCAAATGTTCGCGAACGGGCGAGCCGGGAGAACCGCCATAGACTTCAATTGGCAGGCGAATTTTAAAACCCACAGGGACTCTTTCTGGCCACAATAGTGATGGGAAAGTTGTTTCAAGGGGTCTAACACCTGGACTGTGGCATGCCGGAGCGGGATCTATGGCAAAACTCCCATGGAAAATTACGTAGTGGGCTGAAGTCGGGTTTTAATCCATAAAGGGCATAAATCAACTAACATTCCTAAATTGTTTGGAATAACATGCTTTAAAACATCCAGTGTGTGTATACGATCAGGTATGATGTTGTATCGATCAGGTAGTGTAAGGGTTACGCCCACTTTACAGACATTGACGGACCAAACTCCCCTTTAATGCACCGCAAACAGTTCATTTGCACAACCGCAAAACTCCCCATTTGCACAAGTTTGGATACCAAGCTACCAAAGTCAGTTTCCTGCAGTTTCCTTCAAGAGAGTAGGTCCACACTCCCAACAAAACAAACAAAAAAATTGAATCAGGAAAACGCGCTGGTGTTGACTTCAGAAAAAATCTTGAACAATGTTTTCCCTCGGCTGTCAGAGGTACCGCGGTTATTTGCAATCACTCATGCAGTATCCCGAGGCAACGGTATTACTCATTCGATGTTGTAGTATATATGTATTCCTGGAATGCTACGTCCACCTTGCCGCAACAACTGAACAGAATCTTTACACTAATCGACCACCTTCAGGGAAATGGAACAAAGCATAGTGCAGCACCACTTGATACAATGAAACAAGCGCTCTTTATTATACTTACAAGATTCGTATCTTGTCACAATTGCATGTAAAATACACAGTTTCAACCCGACCTAGGTTTCGCGTGAGCTTCGTCAGGGGCTGACGCTAATCCACAGCAAACATGCTAAAATCCCTCCTATTCCGGATGTGAGCTAGAAATCACGTCACTGTTACATCACTGCTACAAATTTTTTTTTAAAACCACTAAAATTCAAAACAAGATAAAAATATAAAAAGGTGTAGAAAACTTTCATATCATACAGACAGCCTTTATATCCCATTCAATGTTCATACCTTGTGGATATAAAGTATCCATCTTATGAATCCACTCGGCTTCTCTTTTATTTATCTGTTTGACGGGATTCCCGCCTCGCCAGTGTTTAATTACTTTTTCCACAGCACAAAATTTTAACCCCTTAGGGTCTTTCTGATGAAATTTTTTAAATGTGCCGAGACTCCATGAGTTTCCAACCCCTTTCTAATATTACGTATATGTTCTCCTATGCGTGTTTTAAGCTTTCGTAAGGTTCTTCCAATATATTGAATCTTGCAGGGGCACTCTAATAAATAAATCACCCCTCTGTTTCGCAGGATAAATTCCCTTTATTTTATATGAATTTTTTGATATTTGGGATTGAACCTCATTTAATTTGTGGATTTTCTTCTCGTCCCGGGTTCTATTTTTACATGAGAAGACATTGGTTTCCACTTTACAGGGGTGGAGGTTGTTGCATCCATGGACTATATGATCCCGCAACGTGGGTGCACGCTTGAAAATAAAGGACGGTTTGTCTGGTAAAAATACCCCAATGACATTATCGCCCTTCAAAGTATTCCAATTCTTTTTATGATTTGTTTCATCGCAGGGCACTGAGTTGAAAATGTGGTATTAAAGGCAAATCTGTACTTATTACTATCTGCTTTTTTGCTTTCTATCACTCCTTTCTCTTTCTGTTCATCTTTTTGTTCTATTAATGTTTCTTGCTTTTTATTTTTTATGGTATTTTTTTGTCCCAAAAGGATCTCCTTTTCATAGCCCTTTTCTACAAATCTCTTCACTATAATACTACTTTGTTCTTCATAGTCGCTATCCTTGGTGCAATTTCTTCTAATGCGCTGTAGCTGGCCTGCTGGAATGTTGCACAGCCATGGATCATAGTGGCAGCTGGACCTATCAATATATCCATTTCTATCTGTGGGCTTGAAGAAAGTCTTTGTGACTATCTTCCCCTCATGCACCTCAATTGCAAGATCTAGGAAGTGAATACTAGTTTTACTTATTTCTCCAGTCAGTTTTATATTCCACACATTCTCATTGAGCACACCTATAAATTTGTTCAAATCCTCTTCCGTTCCCCTCCATATTCCTACACAATCATCTATGAAACGCCTCCAAAGTCTCAGGGAGCCATGCGTGCCCTCTTTGCCAAGAAGTGGTGTGATATTAGTCTTTTCCCAATATGCCATGAAAAGATTGGCAAAACTTGGTGCGAATTTCGCACCCATGGAAACTCCGGAGACTTGGAGGTAGTGATCATTGTTGTACCAAAAATAATTGTGATGGAGGCAATATTCAATACATTCAACAAGACCTTTACCAGACAAACCGTCCTTTATTTTCAAGCGTGCACCCACGTTGCGGGATCATATAGTCCATGGATGCAACAACCTCCACCCCTGTAAAGTGGAAACCAATGTCTTCTCATGGTGTGGCTTCTGTCCGGGTTGTAAAAATAGAACCCGGGACGAGAAGAAAATCCACAAATTAAATGAGGTTCAATCCCAAATATCAAAAAATTCATATAAAATAAAAGGGAATTTATCCTGCGAAACAGAGGGGGTGATTTATTTATTAGAGTGCCCCTGCAAGATTCAATATATTGGAAGAACCTTGCGAAAGCTTAAAACACGCATAGGAGAACATATACGTAATATTAGAAAGGGGTTGGAAACTCATGGAGTCTCGGCACATTTAAAAAAATTTCATCAGAAAGACCCTAAGGGGTTAAAATTTTGTGCTGTGGAAAAAAGTAATTAAACATTGGCGAGGCGGGGATCCCGTCAAACAGATAAATAAAAGAGAAGCCGAGTGGATTCATAAGATGGATACTTTATATCCACAAGGTATGAACATTGAATGGGATATAAAGGCTGTCTGTATGATATGAAAGTTTTCTACACCTTTTTATATTTTTATCTTGTTTTGAATTTTAGTGATTTTAAAAAAAGATTTTGTAGCAGTGATGTAACAGTGACGTGATTTCTAGCTCACATCCGGAATAGGAGGGATTTTAGCATGTTTGCTGTGGATTAGCGTCAGCCCCTGACGAAGCTCACGCGAAACCTAGGTCGGGTTGAAACTGTGTATTTTACGTGCAATTGTGACAAGATACGAATCTTGTAAGTATAATAAAGAGCGCTTGTTTCATTGTATCAAGTGGTGCTGCACTATGCTTTGTTCCATTTCCCTGAAGGTGGCCGATTAGTGTGAAGATTCTGTTCAGTTGTTGCGGCAAGGTGGACGTAGCATTCCAGGAATACATATATACTACAACATTGAATGAGTAATACCGTTGCCTCGGGATATTGCATGAGTGATTGCAAATAACCGCAGTACATCTGTCAGCTGAGGGGAAAACATTGTTCAAGATTTTTTTCTGAAGTCAACACCAGCGCGGTTTTCCTGATTCAATTTTTTTTGGATACCAAGCTAGCCACGTCCCGGTGATGTCATTGAAGGTTTCTTCCTCCACCCAGCCACGTACAACACCAAGGGTCCCCAAAAGGTGAATTGAATTGATTTTTCGAACGGGGAGATGGTTAAAAAAACTCTGGCTCCCTCCCTTTGTTTTTATCCACGGTCACTGCGTCTGCGCCGTGCAATTTACTGTCACACCCGATATGAGTGGTATTTTCTGTAGTACTATTCTCATCAGTTTAATCCCTTTAACGTCCCCAATCTAGGGGCCATTTATTGAATAGATTTTTCGAACGGGGAGATGGTTAAAAACGCTGGCTCCCTCCACTCTGTTTTAAACCACGGTGACTGCGTCTGCGCCGTGCAATTTACTGTCACACCCGATATGAGTGGTATTTTCTGTAGTACTATTCTCATCAGTTTAATCCTCTAACGTCCCCAATCTGGGGGCCATTTATTGAATTGATTTTTGAACGGGAGATGGTTAAAAACGCTGGCTCCCTCCACTCTGTTTTAAACCACGGTGACTGCGTCTGCGCCGTTCAATTTACTGTCACACCCGATATGAGTGGTATTTTCTGTAGTACTATTCTCATCAGTTTAATCCTCTAACGTCCCCAATCTGGGGGCCATTTATTGAATAGATTTTTCGAACGGGAGATGGTTAAAAAAACACTGGCTCCCTCCACTCTGTTTTAAACCACGGTGACTGCGTCTGTGCCGTGCAAGGGGGCCATTTATTGAATTGATTTTTCGAACGGGGAGATGGTTAAAAAACGCTGGCTCCCTCCACTCTGTTTTAAACCACGGTGACTGCGTCTGCGCAGTTCAATTTACTGTCACACCCGATATGAGTGGTATTTTCTGTAGTACTATTCTCATCAGTTTAATCCCTCTAACGTCCCCAATCTGGGGGCCATTTATTGAATAGATTTTTAGAACGGGGAGATGGTTAAAAAAACACTGGCTCCCTCCACTCTGTTTTAAACCACGGTGACTGCGTCTGCGCCGTGCAATTTACTGTCCCACCCGATATGAGTGGTATTTTCTGTGGTACTATTCTCATCAGTTTAATCCCTGTTACGTCCCATATCAGGGATTGCCTTTTGTGAAAAAAATTTTAGGCCGGGTACCTTCGACTGCCTTCACAGTGACAGACCAAACTCTCATACACCAAACTGAATTGATTTCAGGAACCAGGAGATGGAAAAAGCAGCTTGGTCGGTCCTCTTACTCCCAAATTGGGGCACTGCGCGTGCACAGAGCAATGTGTTGTGACACCCTATATGAGTGGTATCTTAACTAGTACTATTCCTATCAGTTTAATCCCTGTTACGGACCCTATCCGGTCGAATTGATTAACCATTGTCGAATTAGCGAACCATTATGACATCATGAAATAATTTAGTTCTGAGCTCTGTACTTTGTATTGGAATTGATGGGGATTTTTTAATGGTCTGCATCATTTCTAATAAACTATTAAGAGACTTTATTATGATTTTTATTTTATGTATTAAAAACCCATACAACATATAAAAAAAAGGTAAATTTATGTTTTTCTATGAAATATTATCCAGCCGTCCGATCGCTTTTGGTCTGACCATAATGAAGCAACGACCTTATCATCTGGGGTGTGGCAACATTGCCAACACACTTATAGAGGTGATGATTGCTTCATTGTGATACGCAAGCCCCTTCACCACAACAAGGTAACGATCACAAAGGTTTGTTTTTGCAGCCACAGTGCTGCACCATAGGACAGAAAAATTAGGCATGTACACATGCCTGAAAAATAATGGCATTGTTGCAGCCGCTATTGTAGCAGCGGCCGGAAAAATTGATGTTTTCCAGGCAGAAAAGTAACTAAAACATTGCGGCTTGAACCCTAGTTGGTGGTGGAGAATTCACAAAAGTCATCCGGTATGCAGACATTAAATACAGCAGCGTGTGGACCATTTTGAGGCCAAGGCATGTAATCAGGCCTTTTGTTAGTCAAACATATCCCCCACTGTCAGTCCCTTCGGGATCCATGCCTCATTCATCTTTATGAAGGTGAGGTAATCAACACTTTTTTGACCGAGGCGACTTCTCTTGTCAGTGACAATGCCTCCTGCTGCACTGAAGGTCCTTTCTGACAGGACACTTGAACACAACAATAGCTGATCTCAGGGAGACCAGCTACAAAAAACACCGCGGAGCCTCACTTAAGAGTCTCAACACAGCAATCCGAAGTGCAAAGTTCCCTGGGAAACAGGAATATGCAAAACAAATGTGGAGCCCCAGTTATGGGTCTACAACACAATGAAAGCCAGATATCCCTCAAAGGAAGGAAAACCAAGCAAAGGGGTGTCTCCATTACAGAGATCACCAAATCCACCATATTAAGTGGCCCCTATGTCAAGATCCCACTTTTTTACAAGCTTTAAGGATGTGACAGGGAAAACCTAAGCTAGGTATCCATCCACAGACAGCTGTTTCAGGGTGTTGCCCTCATCAGTGTGGAGTAGGATTCTGGCTAACCGGGAGCAATGCCTCGGAGACTACTCAAACACAACAATAGCTGATCTCAGGGAGACCAGCTACAAAACACCGCGGAGCCTCACTTAAGAGTCTCAACACAGCAATCCGAAGTGCAAAGTTCCCTGGGAAACAGGAATATGCAAAACAAATGTGGAGCCCCAGTTATGGGTCTACAACACAATGAAAGCCAGATATCCCTCAAAGGAAGGAAAACCAAGCAAAGGGGTGTCTCCATTACAGAGATCACCAAATCCACCATATTAAGTGGCCCCTATGTCAAGATCCCACTTTTTACAAGCTTTAAGGATGTGACAGGGAAAACCTAAGCTAGGTATCCATCCATGACAGGACACTTGAAGCAGGGCAGGCCAGAAGTTCTATCGCGAACTGGGATAGCTCAGGCCACAGGTTAAGCCTGCACACCCAGTAGTGAAGGGGTTCATTGCTCCTCAGAGTGTCGATATCTGCTGTTAAGGCGAGGTAGTCTGCTACCTGTCGGTCGAGTCGTTCTCTAAGGCTGGATCCCGAAGAGCTGTGGCGATGAGTAGGACTGAAAAAGCTCCGCATGTCCTCCATCAACAACACATCTGTAAATCGTCCAGTCCTTGCCGCCGTGGTAGGAGGAGGATTACACTCACCTCTTCCCCAGTTAGATACCCGTTGTGCTGTGACATCCCTCTTATAAGCTGTGTAAGGCATATTTTTTAGTTTGGTTTTGAACTGCTGCATCTTTTCCGACTTTCGGTAATTTGGTAACATTTCTGCCACTTTCTGCTTATACCAGGGGTCTAGTAGCGTGGCCACCCAGTACAGATCGTTCTCATTCATCCTTTTTATACGTGGGTCCCTCAACAGACATGACAGCATGAAAGACCCCATTTGAACAAGGTTGGATGCAGAGCTACTCATTTCCAGTTCCTCGTCCTCACTGATGTCATTGATGGTCTGTTCTTCCCCCAGCCACGTACAACACCATGGGTCCCAGATAGGTGACAACAACGAGCACCCTGGGGTGCCTGCTGTGGCTGGTCTTCCTCCTCCTCAAAGCCGCCACATTCCTCCTCTGACTCCTCTTCCTCATACTCCTCTTCCAGCGTTGCTGCAGGTCCGGCAAGCGATGATGACAAGGCTGTTTCTGGTGGTGATGGTGACCACTACTCTTCCTCTTCACGCTCATCTACAGCCTGATCCAGAACTCTTCGCAGGGCACGCTCCAGGAAGAAAACAAATGGGATGAGGTCGCTGATGGTGCCTTCGGTGCGACTGACTAGGTTTGTCACCTCCTCAAAAGGACGCATGAGCCTACAGGCATTGCGCATGAGTGTCCAGTAACGTGGCAAAAGATTCCCAGCCCCGCAGAGGCTGTCCTAGCACCCCGGTCATACAAATACTCGTTGACGGCTTTTTCTTGTTGGAGCAGGCGGTCGAACATTAGGAGTGTTAAATTCCAACGTGTCGGGCTGTCGCATATCAAGCGCCTCACTGGCATGTTGTTTCGCTGCTGAATATCGGAAAAGTGCGCCATGGCCGTGTAGGAACGCCTGAAATGGCCACACACCTTCCTGGCCTGCTTGAGGACGTCCTGTAAGCCTGGGTACTTAGACACAAAACGTTGTACGATGAGATTCAACACATGTGCCATGCACGGCACATGTGACAATTTGCCCAAATTTAATGCCGCCAACAGATTGCTTCCATTGTCACACACCACTTTGCCGATCTCCAGTTGGTGCGGGGTCAGCCACTGATCCACCTGTGCGTTCAGAGCGGACAGGAGTGCTGGTCCTGTGTGGCTCTCTGCTTTCAGGCAAGTCAACCCCAAGACAGTGTGACACTGTCGTATCCGGGATGTGGAATAACCCCTGGGGAGCTGGGGGATTCAGTTGATGTGCAGCCAGACGCCGCAGCAGAAGAGGACTCAGCTGAGGAGGATATCGAAGAGGATGGAGTAGGAGTAGAGGAGGTGGCAGTAGGTCTGCCTGCAAGTCGTGGTGGTGTCACCAACTCTGCTGCAGAGCCACGCATTCCATGCTTGTCAGCCGTCAGCAGGTTGACCCAACACGCAGTATACGTGATATACCTGCCCTGACCGTGCTTTGCAGACCAGGTATCAGTAGTCAGATGGACCCTTGCCCCAACACTGTATGCCAGAGATGCCATGACTTCCTTTTCAATGACATGGTAGAGGTTTGGGATTGCCTTTTTGAAAAAAAATTTCGTCCGGGTACCTTCCACTGTGGTGTCCCAATAGCGACAAATTTTTGAAGGCCTCAGACTCTACCAGCTGGTATGGTAAAAGCTGGCGGGCTAAGAGTTCCGTCAAGCCAGCTGTCAGTCGCCGGGCAAGGGGTGATTCTGTGACATTGGCTTCTTACGCTCAAACATGTCCTTGACAGACACCTGACTGTGGGCAGATGAGCAGGAACTGCTGAAGGTGAGAGATGGAGTGGCGGGTGGTTGAGAGGGGGCAGGGAGGACAGCAGTGGTTGACGTGGCTGAAGATGCTGGACCAGGAGGAGCATGGTGGCTTTGAGTTTGTGTGCTGCTTGTACTCATGTGTTGATCCCATAGGCGTTTGTGATGTGAGATCATGTGCCTTCGCAAAGCAGTTGTACCAAGGTGGGTGTTGGACTTCCCACGACTCAGTTTCTTTTGGCACAGGTTGCAAATGGCATTGCTTTTATCAGAGGCAGACACACAAAAAAATGCCACACTGCTGAGCTTTGCAATGACGGCATTCTGGTGGTGGCAACAGCATGCGTTGACTGGCGTGCTGTCTGGCTGACCCCAGGTGCCGATACATGCTGTCTGACTGTGCCACTAACTCCTTGCGACAACCTCCCCCTGCTTCCAACTCGTCTCCTCATTCTCTCTGTCTCCCCTTCAGAACTTTCCCCCTCCTCTTCGAGCAGGCACCCACGTGGCATCCGTGGACACATCGTCATCATCAACCGCTTCACTTGTATCTGACACCTCAGCAAAGGAAGCAGCAGCGGGTACAACATCATCATCATTACACTGTACATCCATGTGTGTAATCCTGCCTGACAGAGACATATCCCTGTAATCTACATCATCTGGCAATAATGGTTGCGCATCACTAATTGCATCCAACTGATGTGTAAAAAACTGCTCTGATGGATCAAGTGAAGCGGCTGTGGGGGCTGTGGTGGTAGTGGTGGTGGTGGTGGCGGGCGGGAGCGCGGTAAATTCAGAGCAGGTGACCGAAGCTGAGCTAGAGGAGGATGGTGCGTCAAGGTTCTTAGCGGAAGCTGTTGAAGATTGGGTGTCCTGTCTAAGCCAGTCAACTATGTCCTCAGAATCTTTCGGGTTCAGGGTATGTGGCCTCTGAACACTGGACATTATTCCAGGGACAGTGGAAATCACAGCACCACGACCACGACGGCCCCTGCAGGGTGGCCTGCCTCTGCCTGTTATTTTTTTTTTAGATAAGTGGTACTACGCGTGCTAGGTACTGTGCCACCCGGTATGAGTGGTGGGCACTGGCAGTGGGCACACTACAGTCAGTGGAAGCGGGCCTGACACACATTGGCAGCAGGCATGCAACTGAATTTAGACTACTGTCTAAAAATTAAATGCCTTATTTATCGGCAAGCTACCGTGCCACCCGGTATCAGTGGTGGGCACTGGCAGTGGGCACACTACAGTCAGTGGAAGCAGGCCTGACACACACTGGCAGCAGGCAAGCAACTGAATTTAGACTACTGTCTAAAAATGAAATGCCTTATTTATCGGCAAGCTACTGTGCCACCCGGTATGAGTGGTGGGCACTGGCAGTGGGCACACTACAGTCAGTGGAAGCGGGCCTGACACACACTGGCAGCAGGCAATCAACTGAATTTAGACTACTGTCTAAAAATGAAATGCCTTATTTATCGGCAAGCTACTGTGCCACCCGGTATGAGTGGTGGGAACTGGCAGTGGGCACACTACAGTCAGTGGAAGCGGGCCTGACACACACTGGCAGCAGGCAAGCAACTGAATTTAGACTACTGTCTAAAAATGAAATGCCTTATTTATCAGCAAGCTACTGTGCCACCCGGTATGAGTGGTGGGAACTGGCAGTGGGCACACTACAGTCAGTGGAAGCAGGCCTGACACACACTGGCAGCAGGCAAGCAACTGAATTTAGACTACTGTCTAAAAATGAAATGCCTTATTTATCGGCAAGCTACTGTGCCACCCGGTATGAGTGGTGGGCACTGGCAGTGGGCACACTACAGTCAGTGGAAGCAGGCCTGACACACACTGGCAGCAGGCAAGCAACTGAATTTAGACTGCTGTCTAAAAATGTAATGCCTTATTTATCGGCAAGCTACTGTGCCACCCGGTATGAGTGGTGGGCACTGGAAGTGGGCACACTACAGTCAGTGGAAGCGGGCCTGACACACACTGGCAGCAGGCAATCAACTGAATTTAGACTACTGTCTAAAAATGAAATGCCTTATTTATCGGCAAGCTACTGTGCCACCCGGTATGAGTGGTGGGAACTGGCAGTGGGCACACTACAGTCAGTGGAAGCGGGCCTGACACACACTGGCAGCAGGCAAGCAACTGAATTTAGACTACTGTCTAAAAATGAAATGCCTTATTTATCGGCAAGCTACCGTGCCACCCGGTATCAGTGGTTGGCACTGGCAGTGGGCACACTACAGTCTGTGGAAGTCGGCCTGACACACACTGGCAGCAGGCAAGCAACTGAATTTAGACTACTGTCTAAAAATTAAATGCCTTTTTTTTATGCAAAGTACTGTGCCACACGGGATGACAGGGGTGGGCACTGGCAGTGGGCACACTACAGTCAGTGGAAGTCGGCCTGACACACACTGGCAGCAGGCAAGCAACTGCAATTACACTAAAGTGTAAAAATTAAATGCCTGTTTTTGATGCAAAGTCCTGTGCCACACGGGATGACAGGGGTGGACACTGGCAGTGGGCACACTACAGTCAGTGGAAGTCAGCCTGACACACACTGGCAGGCAACTAACCTTAGATTAAAGTGCAAAAATGAAAAGCCTTTTTTGATGCAAAGTCCTGTGCCACAGGGGATGACAGGGGTTGGCACTGGCAGTGGGCACACTACAATCAGTGGAAGTCAGCCTGACAGACACCTGACTGTGGGCAGATGAGCAGGAACTGCTGAAGGTGAGAGATGGAGTGGCGGTGTGGTTGAGAGGGGGCAGGGAGGACAGCAGTGGTTGACGTGGCTGAAGATGCTGGACCAGGAGGAGCATGGTGGCTTTGAGTTTGTGTGCTGCTTGTACTCATGTGTTGATCCCATAGGCGTTTGTGATGTGAGATCATGTGCCTTCGCAAAGCAGTTGTACCAAGGTGGGTGTTGGACTTCCACGACTCAGTTTCTTTTGGCTGGGTTGCAAATGGCATTGCTTTTATCAGAGGCAGACACACAAAAAAATGCCACACTGCTGAGCTTTGCAATGACGGCATTCTGGTGGTGGCAACAGCATGCGTTGACTGGCGTGCTGTCTGGCTGACCCCAGGTGCCGATACATGCTGTCTGACTGTGCCACTAACTCCTTGCGACGACCTCCCCCTGCTTCCAACTTCGTCTCCTCATTCTCTCTGTCTCCCCTTCAGAACTTTCCCCTCTTCTTCTCTTCGAGCAGGCACCCACGTGGCATCCGTGGACACATCGTCATCATCAACCGCTTCACTTGTATCTGACACCTCAGCAAAGGAAGCAGCAGCGGAGTACAACATCATCATCATCATCACTGTACGTCCATGTGTGTAATCCTGCCTGACTGAGACATATCCCTGTAATCTACATCATCTGGCAATAATGGTTGCGCATCACTAATTGCATCCAACTGATGTGTAAATAACTCCTCTGACGGATCAAGTGAAGCGGCTGTGGTGGCTGTGGTGGTAGTGGTGGTGGTGGCGGCAGGCGGGTGCGTGGTAACTTGAGAGCAGGTGACCGAAGCTGAGCTGGAGGAGGATGGTGCGTCAAGGTTCTTAGCGGAAGCTGTTGAAGATTGGGTGTCCTGTCTAAGCCAGTCAACTATGTCCTCCAGAATTTTTCGGGTTCAGGGTACGTGGCCTCTGAACACTGGGCATTATTCAGGGACAGTGGAAATCACAGCACCACGACCACGACGGCCCCTGCAGGTGGCCTGCCTCTGCCTGTTATTTTTTTTTAGATAAGGTGGTACTACTGCGTGCTAGGTACTGTGCCACCCGGTATGAGTGGTGGGCACTGGCAGTGGGCACACTACAGTCAGTGGAAGTGGGCCTGACACACATTGGCAGCAGGCATGCAACTGAATTTAGACTACTGTCTAAAAATTAAATGCCTTATTTATCGGCAAGCTACTGTGCCACCCGGTATCAGTGGTGGGCACTGGCAGTGGGCACACTACAGTCAGTGGAAGCAGGCCTGACACACACTGGCAGCAGGCAAGCAACTGAATTTAGACTACTGTCTAAAAATGAAATGCCTTATTTATCGGCAAGCTACTGTGCCACCCGGTATGAGTGGTGGGCACTGGCAGTGGGCACACTACAGTCAGTGGAAGCGGGCCTGACACACACTGGCAGCAGGCAAGCAACTGAATTTAGACTACTGTCTAAAAATGAAATGCCTTATTTATCGGCGAAGCTACTGTGCCACCCGGTATGAGTGGTGGGCACTGGCAGTGGGCACACTACAGTCAGTGGAAGCGGGCCTGACACACACTGGCAGCAGGCAAGCAGCTGAATTTAGACTACTGTCTAAAAATGAAATGCCTTATTTATCGGCAAGCTACTGTGCCACCCGGTATGAGTGGTGGGAACTGGCAGTGGGCACACTACAGTCAGTGGAAGCAGGCCTGACACACACTGGCAGCAGGCAAGCAACTGAATTTAGACTACTGTCTAAAATGAAATGCCTTATTTATCGGCAAGCTACTGTGCCACCCGGTATGAGTGGTGGGCACTGGCAGTGGGCACACTACAGTCAGTGGAAGCAGGCCTGACCACACTGGCAGCAGGCAAGCAACTGAATTTAGACTGCTGTCTAAAAATGTAATGCCTTATTTATCGGCGAAGCTACTGTGCCACCCGGTATGAGTGGTGGGCACTGGAAGTGGGCACACTACAGTCAGTGGAAGCGGGCCTGACACACACTGGCAGCAGGCAATCAACTGAATTTAGACTACTGTCTAAAAATGAAATGCCTTATTTATCGGCGAAGCTACTGTGCCACCCGGTATGAGTGGTGGGAACTGGCAGTGGGCACACTACAGTCAGTGGAAGCGGGCCTGACACACACTGGCAGCAGGCAAGCAACTGAATTTAGACTACTGTCTAAAAATGAAATGCCTTATTTATCGGCAAGCTACCGTGCCACCCGGTATCAGTGGTTGGCACTGGCAGTGGGCACACTACAGTCTGTGGAAGTCGGCCTGACACACACTGGCAGCAGGCAAGCAACTGAATTTAGACTACTGTCTAAAAATTAAATGCCTTTTTTTTATGCAAAGTACTGTGCCACACGGGATGACAGGGGTGGGCACTGGCAGTGGGCACACTACAGTCAGTGGAAGTCGGCCTGACACACACTGGCAGCAGGCAAGCAACTGCAATTACACTAAAGTGTAAAAATTAAATGCCTGTTTTTGATGCAAAGTCCTGTGCCACACGGGATGACAGGGGTGGACACTGGCAGTGGGCACACTACAGTCAGTGGAAGTCAGCCTGACACACACTGGCAGGCAACTAACCTTAGATTAAAGTGCAAAAATGAAAAGCCTTTTTTTGATGCAAAGTCCTGTGCCACAGGGGATGACAGGGGTTGGCACTGGCAGTGGGCACACTACAATCAGTGGAAGTCAGCCTGACACACACTGGCAGGCAACTAACCTTAGATTAAAGTGTAAAAATTAAGTGCCTTTTTTTATGCAAAGTCCTGTGCCACACGGGATGACAGGGGTGGGCACTGGCAGTGGGCACACTGCAGTCAGTTGAAGTCGGCCTGACACACACTAGCAGCAGGCAAGCAGCTGAAATTACACTAAAGTGTAAAAATTAAATGCCTTTTTTATGCAAAGTCCTGTGCCAGCCGGTATGAGTGGTGGGCACTGGCAGTGGGCACACTACAGTCAGTGGAAGTCAGCCTGACACACACTGGCAGGCAACTAACCTTAGATTAAAGTGTAAAAATGAAATGCCTTTTTTTGATGCAAAGTCCTGTGCCACACGGGATGACAGGGGTGGGCACTGGCAGTGGGCACACTACAGTCTGTGGGCCTGCAGCTCCTCACACACAGGCAGGCCAGGCAACGGGCCTGCCTGTTCGCAATATGTATATAAAGGAAATATGTATACGCAATATGTATATAAAGGAAAAAAAAAAGAAGACTAATGTTGCAGCCCTAAAAAGGGCTTTTTGGGGTGCCGTCAGGACGCTGTCCTTACAGCAGAGATCAGATGAGTCTTTCAGGACTGGAGTGGACACTGAATTCACTAGCCTAGCTATCGATTTCCCTATTAAATCAGCAGCAACTACACTCTCCCTCCTCTCACTAAGACTGCAAATTCCGAATTAATCTAAAATGGATGCTGTGCAGGAGGTGGGAGGGTCTGGGAGGGAGGGTATGCTTCTGATTGGCTGTAATGTCTCTGCTGACTGTGAGGTACAGGGTCAAAGTTTGCTCAATGGTGATGTATAGGGGGCGGACCGAACATCGCATGTCTTCGCCTGTTGAGGCGAACGCGAACAAGCTATGTTCGCCGGGAACTGTTCGCCGGCGGATAGTTCGGGCCATCTCTACGCAGAGGCTGAACGGAAAAAAAAAATATCTCATTACCCGTATGCTCCATATAAGGAGAATCGCAAAAACTTCTAATGCTGGCCATATGTGTAATGATTGCGGAGACCCTCAAATGCCAGAGCAGTACAAAAACCTCACATGTGACCCCATTTTAGAAAGAAGACACCCCAAGGTATTCCGTGAGGGGTATGGTGAGTTCATGTAAAATATATTTTTGTCACAAGTTAGTGGAATATGAGACTTTGTAAAAATATATATATATATATATATCAATTTCTAACTTGTGCCAAAAATTTTTCTGTGATCTCGCCATGCCCCTCACAGAATACCTTGGGTGTCTTCTTTCAAAATGGGGTCACATATGGAGTATTTATACTGCCCTGGCATTTAGGAGTCCTAAAGCGTGAGAATCCAAATGCGTAAAAATGCCCTGTGAAATCCTAAAGGTACTCATGGGAATTAGGGCCCCTTAGCGCATCTTGGCTGAAAGAAGTGTCACACATGTGGTATCGCCGTACTCAGGAGAAGTAGGGCAATGTGTTTTGGGTGTATTTTTATATATACCCATACTTTGTGTGAAAAATATCGCTGTAAACGACAACTTTTTACATTTTTTTATTCAAAGTTGTCAATTTACAGAGATATTTCTCTCACCCAGCATGGGTATATGTAAAAATACACCCCAAAACACATTGTCCTACTTCTCCTGAGTACGGCGATACCACATGAGTGACACTTTTTTGCAGCCAAGATGCGCAAAGGAGCCCAAATTCCAGTGAGAACCTTTTAGGAGGGCATTTTTACGCATTTTTCTTCTCACGCTTTAAATGCCTTATTTATCGGCAAGCTACTGTGCCACCCGGTATGAGTGGTGGGCACTGGCAGTGGGCACACTACAGTCAGTGGAAGCGGGCCTGACACACACTGGCAGCAGGCAAGCAACTGAATTTAGACTACTGTCTAAAAATGAAATGCCTTATTTATCGGCAAGCTACTGTGCCACCCGGTATGAGTGATGGGCACTGGCAGTGGGCACACTACAGTCAGTGGAACCGGGTCTGACACACACTGGCAGCAGGCAAGCAACTGAATTTAGACTACTGTCTAAAAATTAAATGCCTTATTTATCGGCAAGCTACTGTGGCACCCGGTATCAGTGGTTGGCACTGGCATTGGGCACACTACAGTCTGTGGAAGTGGGCCTGACACACACTGGCAGCAGGCAAGCAACTGAAATTAGACTACTGTCTAAAAATGAAATGCCTTATTTATCGGGAAGCTACTGTGCCACCCGGTATGAGTGGTGGGCACTGGCAGTGGGCACACTACAGTCAGTGGAAGCGGGCCTGACACACACTGGCAGCAGGCAAGCAACTGAATTTAGACTACTGTCTAAAAATTGAATGCCTAATTTATCGGCAAGCTACTGTGCCACCCGGTATGAGTGGTGGGCACTGGCAGTGGGCACACTACAGTCAGTGGAAGCGGGCCTGACACACACTGGCAGCAGGCAAGCAACTGAATTTAGACTACTGTCTAAAAATGAAATGCCTTATTTATCGGCAAGCTACTGTGCCACCCGGTATCAGTGGTTGGCACTGGCAGTGGGCACACTACAGTCTTTGGAAGTGGGCCTGACACACACTGGCAGCAGGCAAGCAACTGAAATTAGACTACTGTCTAAAAAGTAAATGCCTTATTTTTTCGGCAAGCTACTGTGCCACCCGGTATCAGTGGTTGGCACTGGCAGTGGGCACACTACAGTCTGTGGAAGTGGGCCTGACACACACTGGCAGCAGGCAAGCAACTGAATTTAGACTACTGTCTAAAAATTAAATGCCTTTTTTTTTTATGCAAAGTACTGTGCCACACGGGATGACAGGGGTGGGCACTGGCAGTGGGCACACTACAGTCAGTGGAAGTCGGCCTGACACACACTGGCAGCAGGCAAGCAACTGCAATTACACTAAAGTGTAAAAATTAAATGCCTGTTTTGATGCAAAGTCCTGTGCCACACGGGATGACAGGGGTGGACACTGGCAGTGGGCACACTACAGTCAGTGGAAGTCAGCCTGACACACACTGGCAGGCAACTAACCTTAGATTAAAGTGTAAAAATGAAAAGCCTTTTTTTGATGCAAAGTCCTGTGCCACAGGGGATGACAGGGGTTTTTATTCAAAGTTGTCAATTTACAGAGAAATTTCTCTCACCCAGCATGGGTATATGTAAAAATACACCCCAAAACACATTGTCCTACTTCTCCTGAGTATGGCGATACCACATGAGTGACACTTTTTTGCAGCCAAGATGCGCAAAGGGGCCCAAATTCCAGTGAGAACCATTTAGGAGGGCATTTTTACGCATTTTTCTTCTCACGCTTTAGGGCCCCTAAAATGCCAGGACAGTATAAATACCCCACATGTGACCCCATTTTAGAAAGAAGACACCCCAAGGTATTCGCTGAGGGCAAAAATTTGCATATAAAAGTTTGCATAAAATTTTGCATAAATTGGTATTTAAAAAAAAAAAGGAATATTCGCGATTGCGAATATATTTTGCGATATTCTAAATATTCGCGAATTCTCGAAGTGCCGATTTTCGCGATAAAAATTCACAATTTGAAAATTCGTGATCAACACTAAGGCCAATCAGTGGCTAACTCTGCTCAATTTGACAGTTGACAAAGTGTAACGGGTACCTCCCTTGGTGGATGCTCCTAGTGCTTCCCAAGGGTTCCAAGCACTCCACTTGATACCATAAGCACTGCAGACCCCACGAACTGCGGCAGCTCGGTTGGGGTCTCACCGTCTCCTACCCACCCTGGACCTAAAACAAGGCTCCAGGCTCCAGTGGGTGAACCTCTCTTCCTTCAGAGAGCGATGCAGGAACAAGCTCCTAAAGAGCTAGTGATTATACTCTGAGGAGTATAAGCGATTATTGCAATCCCCAGTGTAGTTCTCCAATCCCACAAACATGAGCCCAAACTTCATGAAGAGTAGAACAGGACCTCTTTAATGGGGCTACATGTCAGCCTTTCTGCAGGTCTTCCAGCAAGGGACACTCCCATGGGGACGTTGTGGAAGACTGAGACAGATTTTATATAAACCAATCACTTGCAGCTACAGGCAGAAAACACAAACATGTGATACAATTAATCAACACGCTGGGATAACGTAATTACTCACAGGCAGAAACTTTCACACTTTTCCCTTTGCAGAATAATGAGCCAAGGGGAAAGTGGGGGTAGTCGAGGGTTGTTAGACCACCGAACTAATAAAACATAACATGGCCTCATATTACACCCCCATAGTTCCATGGGTCGGCATACTCGTCTAGACCCTGTTGGGTTGGCTTGGGGATGTCCGGGCACAATAGTTACAACTCCAGTTCCGTTTGGCATGAGAGGCCATTACCATTTTGTTTGCCTGGGCGATATTGTAGTGTGAAATGATAGGGTTCTAAGGCCAGACTTCAGTGGAGCAAGCGAGGATTGTCTCCAGAGACTCAGTTGAGCCAAATGAGGGGGCTGTGGTCAGTTAGTAAGGTGAAAGAATGACCATACAGATATGTTTGGAGCTTCTTTAAGGCCCATACTAGTGCCAGGCATTTTTTCTCCATCGGGTGCTCCATTTCGTCAACCCCCACTTTGCTTAGCACGATTCCAAGGCCAAAAATGGAGGCATCTGTATGGACGAGAAACTCTGGGACCGCCAATACTGGTGCCTTGCTCAAGGCTGCTTTAAGTATCTGGAAGCGGTTGCATACTCCGGGGACCATGCTACTTGTTTGGGCAATGCCTTCCTTGTTAGGTCAATAAGGGGTTTGGCCAGGGCGCTATACTCAGTGACAAATTTTCTGTAATACCCTGCAGTGCCAAAAAATGCTAATACCTGGATTTTGGTGCGGTGTTGCGGCCAATTTGCTATAGCATCCAGTTTCCTGACCCTACCTTATGCCCAAGGTATTTTACCTCTGCCAAACCTTCGTGGCACTTCTCCCGTATCTTCCCAAATACCGTAGCCAAGTGCGTCAAGTGAGCTTCCCAGGTGCCACGATAGATTGCAATATCATCCAAGTAGCCACATGCGAAGTCCTGCATCCCTTCCAGAAGCCGGTCTACCATCCGTTGAAACTTGGCAGGGGCATTCTTCATCCCAAAGGGCATAACCGAAATTGGCATAGCCCAAAGGGAGTGATGAATAAGGGTACTTTCACACTTTTCTGTGTTACCTCTGACCAATTTTGGGTATATTGGTAGTATGATATAACTTATAAATTCTTCTAACTTGGTATGGCTATGGAATATAAAATTACAGTCAGAGATTCTTTCTCTGATAGCAATATCATATGTGTCATTTAGTGATGTGCTCTTTCACTAAACAATAGTAATATTGCTGTGTCTGTTGAGTCTTTTTTTCTTAGTAGTTTTTTTCTTTTGATCGGACCTCCTGCCTTCCATCTGCATGATTAATTATTCCCAACTTTATCAAAAGAATACATCCTCTTTGATAACAGTCTCCCAATCCATATCGGAGGGTATGTAATAGTAATAACCTATGAGGTCATATATTACCAAAAATGCTTTGCTGTGGCCGGTGTAAGGATGCCCACTTACGGCTAGAGTGGCACTATTGCACAAGCTATTAGCACCATCCTATAAATAGTTAATTTGTATAAGTCTGATATAATTTTGCGTTATATACATTTGACCTCTGCAACTTAAATCAGAGAGGAGAGATACATTCTGACATTTGAACCAATTAAAAATCTAGATTTCCGGAAGCTATATGACAGTTTTGAAGTCATAAATCTACTATATAGATTACAAATGTATGGGTTTTGTGTTTCACGGGTGCTTATCTCTGCGAATAACACGGCCTCCCTGATTGAGATATCAGTAGTAAAGTTTGGCTATATCTTAGGAATATACATATTCTCCTAGTGAAACATACACAAGATAATATATGCATCAATGCCTTGTTATAATATGTGGCAATATAAAACAATATACTGTATGTGTAACTTATTGATTAGCTCATGCTAAAAACTAAATAAGATCCATTATATGAATGAACAGAAATTATACTTCTGCCTCATTGATGGACATAGAATACCATATACCAGATATATTTCAAGGAAAAACTCTTATCTCTTCCATACTTTAGCAATGAGGCAAAAGTTATTCCTCTAAAATATGCACACATCTGCAAGGTCAAACACTAATGACTGGCAACCTTTCTATGAATTCACTTTGGCTTACATAAGACTTACAAAATAGAGAATATGGAGCATGACTCTTAAAAGCAAGGAATGTTAAGAATGAGCAGACATCAATGTATACTTATGACAAGGCGCAACATTTTGTAACAGCCCTTCCCTCCTATGTTTGTGATACAGGGGACCTTCTGAAACAATTGGAAAGTATCCATCTTGATACTGACTATTTTGGGAGTATTGATTTTGAGGCATTGTACTCATCCATCCCACACAAATTGGGTCTATGTGCCGTTGAATATTTGTTATCCTCCCATGGACACCAATATTCACAACACAACCAATTAATCCTTCCAGCTTCTTGAATTCTCTTTAACAAGGATTTTTTTCTTTTTATAACAAATTTTACCACCAGCTCAGGGCACTGCGATGGGGAGTTCTTGCTCCCCATTGTATGCAAATTTGTTCCTGGGCTGGTGGGAAGATACTTGTATCTTTGGAGATGATGCATCAGTTGACACACACTGCATAAATATGTGGGCATGTTTTATAGACGACGTCTTTGTAATTTGGAGTGGCACTTTGGAAACATTTACTACATGGGCCAATACACTGAACACCAATGAAGTCAGCCTTAGATTTACATCTGAATGCCACCAGACAAAACTGCCATTATTAGATATTTACATAATAAAAATGCAAGTGTTGAACTGGACACCTCCATCTTTAGAAAACCTACTTCCACCAATTCCCTTTACGATGGGAAAGCAGTCACCCGTATCCCCTCAAAAAGGGAATTCCTTGTGGTCAGTACCTGCGCATCAGAAGAAATTGCTCACAAAAAGTGATTTTTAATACAAGCAGCAGATTTAAAAGAGATTTCTTGACCTGCATTCCAGTCTGCACTCCAAAAGATTGAACATCTCTTCTAACTCCAAAATCAAAAACAGTGATGTAAGTAATAACAAGAGTGAAAAAGGGAGATCTGTCTCATCAGCACATACAATGAGGCGTGCTCTAATGTCAGAGAAATTATCTCTAAACATTGGAACATCTTATTGATGGATCCAGACATTTGTAAAGTGATAAGAGAATGCTAAATCATAACTTAAAGAAAAAAACGGTGAAAAAGAAATAGGTAAAATCGCACATCCACAAGCTCAGCTTCTGATTTGTAACTGCTTCTCAGCAAAATTAATATCGCCTCTCGGCGCAATATTTACTGTACTGCCCCCTATACTATGAAAGAGGCATTAGTGTACATTTTGATCAAAAGGCATAAGCCCACTCACCGCGCCAAGGTTGCCTCTCAGAGTGGGTCCTACTCTAAATTTGGCGCAGCACCGCCGGGCGACCGCCGTCGCCGCAGCACCGCACCAGCGGGCGTCGGAATCCAGCCGCCAAACAACACCCCTGCTGTCCGGCAATGACACCATGGCATCGGGTCCCGCCAACCCCCCAGCGCCGCAGAAAACAATGGCCGCCACGCAGTACTGCACCATGTGTACAGTTAGTAAAGCTCACCTATCACATGCTCTCAGGAGCTAAGTCTGAGAGCTGGTAAAACCCTTTCACTCATATATACTTGCTCAGGCTAAACTATAACTTATATAAAATATAACTTATAGAAAAGGGAGGAGTGTGAGAGACGGATTGCTAAGCAGTCACTATGTAACACCTCCAGCGGCCAGAGCCTGGCATGATAAGCCGGTTTCAGGCTGCTACAGGTGCAGTGGTTGCGTTGCAGAAACTCCCTGCATGCATTGCGTTGCAGAAACTCCCTACATCCGTCCAGCTGGCTAATTAATTTTCCACATATGCACAAGATGAAAGACATGTTCATATAAAATTGATTCTCATTCACCATTCCCAACACTTGTGGTGAGATTAGGCCGGGTGGGGACACTTCCCCATTAAGGGTACAGAACAATGTGTCCCATATGCCCTTCTCTGAGATAGGGCATATCTCAGAGCCCTGGGATTTACAGAACACATACCAAATACTCCATTTTACAAGCTTTTTACCAGTGGCTCTCCACATTTGAAAGCAAGAAAGACCATGTGATAGTCCATTTATTTATTTATTCATTTTTTGTCCTCATTACCTTGCAAATTTTTGTTTCCGCTTACTTTGAAATCCCCTGATGAGTCTTCTTCAAGATGAAACATGTCATGTTGGGACAGTAGTGAGGTATAGGGATTAGGCCCCATCAAGGGACAGGTTCCAGACGGGGTGCTCCGTATATGACAGGCAGGGATTTATAGCCCCTATTTCCTATCCATCTAGGGCAGAGATCAGCAATGTGAGTTCTATGTGAGTTCTTAGAAGAGCAAGTATGCATGCTGGGAGTTGTAGTTTCACAACATCTGGAGTGCCGGAGGTTGCCTACCCCTGATCTAGGGCTTATTCTCTGAGGGCGATTTAGCTTTCTCCCATAATGACCTGCATATACTGTACAAAGGAGCTCCTGTTCTATCACTGAATGATGTTACCTGGAAGGATGAATATTGCAAGAGATTTGGTAGGTACACGCCATTCTCTACACGTCTGATTTGGAAAGAACATTCTAATTTGCCAATCAAACGATTATATCCTCCTGGTAATTATAATATTTTTTGTTTCTTTGTTTTGTTTCTAACCCTTTATTTTTTAGCACATTTGACCACTAATGTACTTATTTTAGCTTAAGGCTATTAAAATTAATGTTTTAATTAAATAATAGACGTGCATTGTATTAACTTTCTCTACATAATAAAGGCAATTTGCTGAAGTGAGACAACCCCTTTAAGCCCTAAAGATTAAAAATGTATTAGTTGTTTGTAATAGGTACGGTAAGTAACATTGTTATACTGCTATACATTTTATGCAATGTCAGGCCATGTGTTTACATGTCACGTATATGAACTAAAAGTGCTCTGGTGCCCAAAGTTGATATGACTAGAGATGTCGCGAACATAAAATTTTCCGTTCGCGAATGGCGAACGCGAATTTCCACAGATGATAGACTTCAATAGGCAGGCGAATTTTAAAACCCACAGGGACTCTTTCTAGCCACAGTAGTGATGGAAAAGTTGTTTCAAGGGGACTAACACCTGGACTGTGGCATGCCGGAGTCAGGTTTTATTCCATAAAGGGCATAAATCACCTAACAATCCTAAATTTTTTTGAACAACGTGGTTTAAAACATCCAGTGTGTGTATACGATCAGGTATGATGTTGTATCGATCAGGTAGTGTAAGGGTTACGCCCGCTTCACAGACATTGACAGACCAAACTCCCCTTTTAATGCACCACAAACAATTGCAAACAGTCCATTTGCACAACCGCAAACTCCCCATTTGCACAAGGTTGGATACCAAGATAGCCATGTCCAGTGATGTCATTGAAGGTTTCTTCCTCCACCCAGCCACGTACAACACCAAGGGTCCCCAAAAGGTGAATTGAATTCATTTTTCAAACGGGGAGATGGTTAAAAAAACGCTGGCTTCCTCCCTTTAGTTTCAATCAACGGTCACTGCGTCTGCGCCGTGCAATTTACTCTCACACCCGATATGAGTGTTATTTTCTGTAGTTTTATTCTCATCAGTTTAATCCCTGTTATGTCCCCGATCTGGGGTCCATTTATTGAATTGATTTTTCGAACGGGAGATGGTTAAAAAACGCTGGCTCCCTCCCCTTTGTTTTAACCAGCTATGGTTAGTAGCTGTCTTCTGTCTGTTCTTTTTGCCTTATTATAGGCCCTATGTAGTACTTTGGGAGGATAGCCTCTATCTGTGAATCTCTTATAAAGTGTCTTACTTTCTTCTTCAAAGGCCTCATCAGTAGAACAATTCCTTCTTGCACGAATATATTGGCCCACTGGAATTCCCATTTTAAGAGATTTGGGATGGTGACTCTGCCAAGTCAATAAGTTATTTGTGGATGTGGGTTTTCTGAAAATCTCTGTTTGTACCTTGCCTCCTGGTCCCAAATTAATTAGTAAATCCAAAAAATGGCTTTCTTATTGTCAATCTCGGCTGTAAATTTGAGGCCTATTCTATTATTATTTAGTGCAGTTACAAACTCATGAAAGTGGTCCTTAGTGCCCTCCCAGAAAATGTATATATCATCAACCCTTTATAAAACTTGGTATAAAATAATTAAATATAAATCAAAAATCTAAACACATTATTTTAAGCCTGGTGGAAAGAATAGAGTTTAGATATACTAAATAGAAACCAGTAAAATATAGTGAATAAGCTCAAATAAACAACAAATGGGAAGAGTCAAAAACAAATAATGATCTGGCAGCAGTCCTACAAAATACCTATATGGTAAATACAGAATAGGTAATAGTCTGGAGAGATATAAGTATCAACACTCAGATATAATGTGACTATAAATGCCACTAGAATGGCATATATACCTGAGAAACTAAGTAAGGAGAAAATAATACTCATCACAAAATCACTCCAAAGCTAAAGAAATGTAGGATAATCGATCCCATATCAGATCCCATCCCATTAGCTAATATTAAAAATAACCAAAAACTTTGAAGTCCGTAGACATGCGCAAACAGAAGATAAACTGGACTAAAAGCATCCACCAATATCATTAAAAATATTCTAAGTCCAAAGACATGCGCAAAGGAAGAAAAATCGAGGTCTCTCTGAACCTATCATCTAGGTCATGCGCATAGGAATGAATCTTATAAATTACCGAGTTGCAATGCTTGCGAAGAGAGCATGCAATGAGAGAATATGTCAAAGTCCAAAAACATGCGCACTAGAGAGAAAAGATAAAGTGCTTCCAAAGTCTATCAAAAGAATCGTGCGCAGAAATATCTCTAAGTCCAGAGATATGCGCACTAGAAAGGATCATGCGCAGTAAGAACGGCCAAAAACGTCATTGATGACGATGAAGGCGGCCGAAGAAAGATCCAATCACATTACTCGACACATAAGGCAAAAGGTCTATGGGACATACAAAGTGAGAGTTAACTGGGTGATGCCCAGTGACGGAATAGTAGGCGTAACCAGAGGCTTTAAGAGATCCACCAGAGCCGCAAACCAACACAGACTGCCCGAACCCCTGATGACGCTAGTTTAGCTAGCGAAACATGTCGGGGGCAGTGCTGGAATGCTATTTTAAACTGCCATTTAAAGCGCCGGAAAATAGCAACACTAGTTAATACCTTGTAGGGTAGGAGCGCGCACTACCCTAAGGTCACAATATAGCGATATAGAGTCAGTCTTATAGGCGCAATAAAGGCTACTTTTAAACGTAATGAGTTCAGATGCACAAGAAAATCGAGCACAATAAAAGTTAAGTTTTAGGTATAAAGAAGCAGCGGTCAAGAATAGGTTAAGAAAGAGGGAAGTTTGAGAGAATTAATGAACCCTACCGTCTGCTAGGGTCAGTATAAGAGAAAAGCAATAGTGCAATTTACTCTCACACCCGATATGAGTGGTATTTTCTGTAGTACTATTCTCATCAGTTTAATCCCTGTTACGTCCCCTATCAGGACGTGTATTGAATGGATTTTAGACAACCGCAAACAGTAGTCAAAAGTTGACAAACTCCTTGCAGAAATGTGATTTATCTGTGTGCATCCTTCATGTTACTTCCAATTTGGGGCACTGCGCGTGTGTCGTGCAATGTACTCTGCCACACGGTATGAGTGGTGTGTTAACTAGTACTATTCTTATCAGTTTAATCGCTGTTATGTCCCCAATCTCGGGTCCATTTATTGAATTGATTTTTCGAACGGGAGATAGTTAAAAACGCTGGCTCCCTCCCCTTTGTTTAAATCCACGGTCACTGCGTCTGCGCCGTGCAATTTACTGTCACACCCCATATGAGTGGTATTTTCTGTAGTACTATTCTCATCAGTTTAATCACTGTTACATCCCATATCAGGGATTGCCTTTTGTGAAAAAAATTTAGGCCGGGTACCTTCGACTGCCTTCACAGTGACAGACCAAACTCTCATACACCAAACTGAATTGATTTCATGAACCGGGAGATGGAAAAAGCAGCTTGGTCAGTCCTCTTACTCCCAAATTGGGGCACTGCGCGTGCACAGAGCAATATGCTGTGACACCCTATATGAGTGGTGTCTTAACTAGTACTATTCCTATCAGTTTAATCGCTATTACGCACCTCTCTGGGGACATGTGTCGAATTGATTAACCATTAGTCGAATTAACGAACCATTATGACATCATGAAATAATTTAGTTCTGAGCTCTGTACTCGCTTTGTATTGGAATTGATGGGGATTTTTTTAATTGTCTGCATTATTTCTAATAAACTGTTAATAGACTTTATTATGATTTTTTATTTTATGTATTAAAAACCGATACAACTTAAAAAAAGAAAAAAAGGTAAATTAATGTTTTTCTATGAAATATTATCCAGCTATCCGATCGCTTTTGGTCTGACCATAATGAAGCAACGGCCTTATCATCTGGGGTGTGGCAACATTGCCAACACACACTCATAGAGGTGATGATTGCTTCATTGTGATACGCAAGCTGCTTCACCACAACAAGGTAACGATCACGAAGGGAATTGACACTTGTGTGTGCCTTTTTTGTTTTGTTTTTGCAGCCACAGTGCTGCACCATAGGACAGAAAAATTAGGCATGTACACATGCCTGAAAAATAATGGCATTGTTGCAGCCGCTATTGTAGCAGCGGCCGGAAAAATTGATGTTTTCCAGGCAGAAAAGTAACTAAAACATTGCGGCTTGAACCCTAGTTGGTGGTGGAGAATTCACGAAAGTCATCCGGTATGCAGACATTAAATACAGCAGCGTGGGGACCATTTTGAGGCCAAGGCATGTAATCAGGCCTTTTGTTAGTCAAACGTATCCCCACTGTCAGTCCCTTCGGGATCCATGCCTCATTCATCTTTGTGAAGGTGAGGTAATCAACACTGTTTTGACCGAGGCGACTTCTCTTGTCAGTGACAATGCCTCCTGCTGCACTGAAGGTCCTTTCTGACAGGACACTTGAAGCAGGGCAGGCCAGAAGTTCTATCGCGAACTGGGATAGCTCAGGCCACAGGTCAAGCCTGCACACCCAGTAGTGAAGGGGTTCATCGCTCCTCAGAGTGTCGATATCTGCTGTTAAGGCGAGGTAGTCTGCTACCAGTCGGTCGAGTCGTTCTCTAAGGCTGGATCCCGAAGGGCTGTGGCGATGTGTGGGACTGAAAAAGCTCCACATGTCCTACATCAACAACACATATGTAAATCGTCCAGTCCTTGCCGCCGTGGTAGGAGGAGGATTACACTCACCTCTTCCCCTAGTTAGATTCCCATTGTGCTGTGACATCCCCCTTATAAGCTGTGTAAAGCATATTTTTTAGTTTGGTTTTGAACTGCTGCATCCTTTCCGACTTTCGGTAATTTGGTAACATTTCTGCCACTTTCTGCTTATACCAGGGGTCTAGTAGTGTGGCCACCCAGTACAGGTCGTTCTCCTTCATCCTTTTATATGAGGGTTGCACAAGGTTGGATGCAGAGCTACTCATTTCCAGTTCCTCGTCCTCACTGATGTCATTGACGGTCTGTTCTCCCCCAGCCACGTACAACACCACGGGTCCCAGATAGGTGACAACAATGAGCACCCTGGGGTGCCTGCTGTGGTTTGTCTTCCTCCTTCTCAAAGCCACATTCCTCCTCTGACTCCTCTTCCTCATACTCCTCTTCCAGCGGTGCCGCAGGTCCGGCAAGCGATGATGACAAGGCTGTTTCTGGTGGTGATGGTGACAAAACTCTTCCTCTTCCTCTTCACGCTTATCTACAGCCTGATCCAGCACTCTTCGCAGGGCACGCTCCAGGAAGAAAACAAATGGGATGAGGTCGCTGATGGTGCCTTCGGTTTGTCACCTCCTCAAAAGGGCGCATGAGCCTACAGGCATTGCGAATGAGCGTCCAGTAACCTGGCAAAAAACTCCCAGCTCCGCAGAGGCTGTCCTAGCACCCCGGTCATACAAATACTCATTGATGGCTTTTTCTTGTTGGAGCAGGCGGTCGAACATTAGGAGTGTTGAATTCCAACGTGTCGGGCTGTCGCAAATCAAGCGCTTCACTGGCATGTTGTTTTGCCGCTGAATACCGGAAAAAGTGCGCCATGGCCGTGTAGGAAAGCCTGAAATGGCCACACACCTTCCTGGCCTGCTTGAGGACGTCCTGTAACCCTGGGTACTGCCGACAACAAATTTGTTCCATTGTCACACACCACTTTGCTGATCTCCAGTTGGTGCGGGGTCAGCCACTGATCCACCTGTGCGTTCAGGGCAGACAGGAGTGCTGGTCTTGTGTGGCTCTCTGCTTTCAGGCAGAGTCAACCCCAAGACAGCGTGACACTGTCTTATCTGGGATGTGGAATAGCCCCTGGGGAGCTGGGGGATTTAGTTGATGTGCAGCCAGATGCCGCAGCAGAAGAGGACTCAGCCGAGGAGGATATCGAAGAGGATGTAGTAGGAATAGTAGAGGAGGTGGCAGTAGGTCTGCCTGCAAGTCGTGGAGGTGTCACTAACTCCGCTGCGGAGCCACGCATTCCATGCTTGTCAGCAGTCAGCAGGTTGACCCAATGCGCAGTGTACGTGATATACCTGACCTGACCGTGCTTTGCAGACCAGGTATCAGTGGTCAGATGTACCCTTGCCCCAACACTGTATGCCAGAGATGCCATGACTTCCTTTTCAATAACATAGTAGAGGTTTGGGATTGCCTTTTTGAATTTTTTTGAAGGCCTCAGACTCCACCAGCTGGTATGGCAAAAGCTGGTGGGCTAAGAGTTCCGTCAAGCCAGCTGTCAGACGCCGGGCAAGGGGGTGACTCTGTGACATTGGCTTCTACGCTCAAACATTTCCTTGACAGACACCTCACTGTGGGCAGATGAGATGGAACTGCTGAAGGTGAGAGGCGGAGTGGCGGGTGGTTGAGAGGGGGCAGGGAGGACAGCAGTGGTTGACGTGGCTGAAGATGCTGGACCAGGAGGAGGATGGTGGTTTTGAGTTTGTGTGCTTCTTGTACGCATGTGTTGATTCCATTGGCGTTTGTGATGTGAGATCATGTGCCTTCGCAAAGCAGTTGTACCGAGGTTGGTGTTGGACTTCCCTACGACTCAGTTTATTTTGGCACAGGTTGCAAATCGCATTGCAGTTATCAGAGGCAGACACACAAAAAAATGCCACACTGCTGAGCTTTGCAATGACGGCATTCTGGTGGTGGCAACAGCATGTGCTGACTGGCGTGCTGTCTGGCTGACCCCGGGTGCCGATACATGCTATCTGACTGTGCCACTAACTCCTTGCGACGACCTTCCCCTGCTTCCAACTCGTCTCCTCCTTCTCTCTGTCTCCCCTTCTGAACTTTCCCCTTCTTCTTCTCTTCGAGCAGGCACCCACGTGGCATCCGTGGACACATCGTCATCATCAACCGCTTCACTTGTATCTGACACCTCAGCAAAGGAAGCAGCAGCGGGTACAACATCATCATCATCATCATTACACTGTACATCCATGTGTGTAATCCTGCCTGACAGAGACATATCCCTGTAATCTACATCATCTGGCAATAATGGTTGCGCATCACTAATTGCATCCAACTGATGTGTAAATAACTGCTCTGACGGATCAAGTGAAGCGGCTGTGGGGCTGTGGTGGTAGTGGTGGTGGTGGTGGCGGACGGGAGCGTGGTAAATTCAGAGCAGGTGACCGAAGCTGAGCTAGAGGAGGATGGTGCGTCAAGGTTCTTAGCGGAAGCTGTTGAAGATTGGGTGTCCTGTCTAAGCCAATCAACTATGTCCTCAGAATTTTTCGGGTTCAGGGTATGTGGCCTCTGAACACTGGGCATTATTCCAGGGCCAGTGGAAATCACAGCACCACGACCACGATGGACCCCTGCGGGGTGGCCTGCCTCTGCCTGTAATTTTTTTTAGATAAGTGGTACTACGCGTGCTAGGTACTGTGCCAACCGGAGTGTTGGGCACTAGCAGAGGGCACTCTACAGTCTGTGGGCCTGACACACACACACTGGCTGGCAGGCAACAGAAATTAGATTAAAGTGTACAGATAAAGTGCCTTATTTTAAGGCAAAGTCTAGTGCCACACGGTATGATTGATGGGCAGCACTGGCAGAGGGCACACTACAGTCTGTGGGCCTGACACACACACACTGGCCGGCAGGCAACTGAAATTAGATTAAAGTGTACAGATAAAGTGCCTTATTTTAAGGCAAAGTCCAGTGCCACACGGTATGATTGATGGGTAGCACTGGCAGAGGGCACACTACAGTCTGTGGGCTTGACACACACATACTGGCCGGCAGGCAACTGAAATTAGATTAAAGTGTACAGATAAAGTGCCTTATTTTAAGGCAAAGTCCAGTGCCACACGGTATGTTTGATGGGCAGCACTGGCAGAGGGCACGCTACAGTCTGTGGGCCTGAAGCTCTTCACACACGGGCAGGCCAGTCAACTGCAATATATATATGGAGAAAAATAAATAAAAGCAGACTGGATGTACTCGCCCTAAAAAGAGCTTTTGAGGGGCTATCTGGACGGTGTCCTTACAGCAGAGATCAGATGAGTCTTTCAGGACTGGAGTGGACACTGAATACACTAGCCTAGCTATCGATTTCCCTATTAAATCAGCAGCAGCTACACTGTCCCTCCTCTCACTAAGACTGCAGCTTCCGAATGAATCTAAAATGGATGCTGTCCAGGAGATGGGAGGGTCTGGGAGGCAGGGTATGCTGCTGATTGGCTGGAATGTGTCTGCTGACTGTGAGGTACAGGGTCAAAGTTTGCTCAATGATGATGTATAGGGGCGGACCGAACATCGCATAAGTTCGCCGCCGCGCGAACGCGAACAAGCTGTACTGTACATCGGCATAACCATATTTATTGTTGGGTGAGCAAGTAGCAGAGTTGCTGTCCAAAATGTTCTGTAAAAAAGGTGGCCAGTTTCGTGTCTGTGAAAAAATATTTTTTTAGAGATGAACAAAGTTATCAAAAATTTGATTTGGCTGCTTCGCTAAATTTAACAAATAAATGTGATTCATTACAAATTATTTTGTCACAAATCGCATTCCATTGTATGTAGCAATGAGGGGGAACAATGATATACGCCGCCCTGTCATTGAACCCTTCAGATGCCACGCTCATTGCTGATCACGGCATCTGACATTAAAATTGAGGCTTTTCAGGGGTTATTCAGGGTTCAAAAATATATATACTCATCTTATCCATTTGCTCGTGCAGAGGCCACCACAGCTATCTTGATTAAAGAAATCACGGCAGACATCATCACACGAGTCGGGGACTGATTTTGTGCAGTTTCTTCAATCAAGAAGGCTGTGATGCACTCTTCACAAGCAAATGGGTGAGGTGAGTATGTATTTTTTGTTTTTACTGCCAATTAAGGAAAAATAGATTAATTACCATGAAGCGAGAGGAAATTCAGCTTCATGGTGAATCTAATTTTTCCTGACATTCGGATCAAAGTCAATTTGTTTGACAACACTAGAAATTATTATCATTTTAGTTTTTTACAGCTTACAGTAAATGATAGTAATGAGTTCTTATCAATATATCGAGCTATAGACATGCATTACATATGATCTTTATCATTCACTATGGTTTTCCAATTTGTCTGTAAAAATGTTGGCTGTCTGTGATTTTGGGATAGGTTGTCCAGAAAAAGAAAAATTCTGGTTGGTAACTATGCCGATTAGAATGTTCAATATGTAGCACTAGCTATAATGATTATCACTTCCCATATGGTCATTAATTTTTTCTTCTGCTAATAAAATCTACCTTTTGTCCTGTGCAACTGTCCTGTAGGTATCAGCAACAGACTACAGACAATAAGGATTCCATTAATAAGGATTGAATATGTTTTGCCCTTTATTGGAGTCTCTAATTTTGATACCATTATAATTGGGATATTATTTGAAATACCTAATATATTTTGCAAAAGTGGTTACAGAAACTGTTGTAAACTGGAGAATTGCTATATTGTAAATTTGCTTTAGGATTTTGGCTTAATGAAAAAAAGTTCACTGATCCAATGTGAGCTGGCAACATGTTTTACTATCTTTAATTGCACATTGCATTACACTTTCGGGGAATTTATTAAATACTCTATGCTAATATTATGACAGAGAAAAGTGGCAGATTATGCTCCATGGCATACTTGTGTGATAATTTGTGACATTTCAAAACTTTCACCACTTTTCAAAAGTAAATAGACAGGGATTAAGCCTTCCAGAGACAGACAGATTTCCTATTCCATATACTGAAAATTGACACACATTACAGCACAAATCAGTTTCTGGCACAAGTACAGCCAAAGATGCAGCACATTTATTAACCCCTTAAGTACCGGGCCCATTTTCATTTTTGAATTTTAATTTTTTTCCTCACCACATTCTGTAACTTTTTAATTTTCCATTTATGTAGCCATATGAGGGCTTATTTTTGGAGGGATACATAAGTTGTACTTTTTGATGGTACTATTTAATTTACCATATTTTTTCTTGGAAAACAGGAAAAATTCTTTGTGGGGTTAAATTGAAAAAAAAAACACAATTCCAAAAAGGTTTTTAGGTTTTGATAATACGGTGTTCACTGTGCTCGAAAAATATCATGACATTCTTATTCTGTGGCTCTATACAATTACAGCGCTATCAAACTTGTATGGTTTTCGTTTGTTTGTTTTACTACTTTAAAAAATAAAAACCTTTGAAAAATAAAAATTTTCTTTGCATCGACAATTTTCACCATAAGTTTTTATATTTCTGTCCACATAGCTGTATGAGCGCTATTTTTTGGAAGATGAATTGTAGCTTTTGCTGGTACTATTTTTGAGGTACATACAAATTTTAATATTTTTTATGTTTTATTTTTTTAACAATAACTTTTAGGCCCCTTTTGATCCCTTGTCCCATTCACCTTAATAGAGATCTATTAGGGTGAATCGCATTCTGTCATTCTGATGTCCTCCCTTCTGAGCTTTGCCTCATGCAGAAATCTTCTTCAGCAACCAGGCTGTCATAGTAACCAATCTGAGCCCCGCAATTTCACTGTGGGGACTCTGATCGGAAGCCAGAGGGGGCGAATCCTTCTGCCTAACCTCAGAGATGCCATAATCGCTGTTGAACGCGGCATCTGAGGGGTTAAATGACTGGTTTTAGCATCATCGCCAATGCCAGTCATTGCGGCCTGGTGCCTGCTGTATTACACTGCTGACCCCTGCTGCATATGGAGCGGTCTCACTGCAGCAGCTCGCTCCATATAAGTCCTCCGACACTGTGACGTACGGATATGTCATAGTGGCTAAATGGGTAGAACAGGCATCCTCAAACTGCGGCCCTCCAGCTGTTGTAAAACTACAAGTCCCACAATGCCCTGCTGTAGGCTGATACCTGGAGGCTGTTCGGGCATGCTGGGAGTTGTAGTTTTGCAACAGCTGGAGGGCCGCAGTTTGAGGATGCCTGGGTTAAAAGATAAGTGACTATAAGTAAATTTAGCACATTGTACTCCAAAAAGGTATGGATTATGTGTAGGAATTTATCATGCACTACACTCCAGAATTGTGGCATCAGAAATTCACAAAAATATAGGAATTATATTTTGCAACATTTTGCAACAATTTTACTCAATCCAATTTGGAAAATAGGTCGGAAAATGGGAGCAGCTAGCTTGTCAAGCTCATTTAAATCTGATTTATCAACTGCAACTTTTCAAAAGCCATGCAAATTGTTTTAATTGTACTCCAGCAAAGGGCTGATGTCAAAAGTGGAGTAACCTCTCAAGACAGAAGTATTGCACTTAAAGATGCACCAAATTTATCAAATATTCTGCAATATCTGATAAATTAGATGCAAATTACAGCAAAGACTCCTGCAACACTGATTTCCTCGTGATAAATCTCCTACTAAGGCCTCTTGCACATGAACGTGTGCGCCCGTGCCTGTATTGCGGACCGCATTTGCGGATCCGCAATACACGGGCACCGTTCCGTGGCCATTCCGCATCACGGATGCTGACCAATGGGTCCACAAATCTGGAGATGCGGAATGGTGCGGAACAGAATGATGGAACGGAACAATACAGAGTGCTTCCGTGGTGTTCTGTTCCGTACTTCCGTCCCGCAAAATGATAGAACATGTCCTATCTTTTTGCGGAACAGGCAGATCGTGGACCCATTCAAGTGAATGGGTCCGCAATCCGCTGCGGCTGCCTCACGGTCGGTGCCCGTGCATTGCGGCAGGGGCACGGGCCAACTACGGCCATGTGCAAGAGGCCTAAGGCTACATGTCCAAAACCATGCCGTGTTTTGCTGTCAGCAAATTACGGATCCACAAAACGCAGATGCCACCCGTTTGCGCAATTTGTGGAACAGAACGGGCCCATTATAGAAATACCTATTCTTGTTCGCAAAGCGGACAAAAATAGGACAGGTTCAATTTTTGTGGGGCTACGGAACGGATTGAAGTGAATGGGTCCGCATCCGAGCCGCAAAAATGAGGCTCGCATGCGGACCCAAACAACGTTCGTATGCATGAGGCCTAAGACTGGAATAGAAAATGTCACTCTTAATAAATTCCTTTCGCTGTGCATATTAACTGGAATGTGCTTGAATTTGCAGTTTGAGAGCAACTATTTTATAAGGAACACATGCCACCTAGTGGAAGAAATATAAATCTGTACATTCCAGTTGCCTGAATTCGAAAAACTGAGGATCAGATAACCTAAATAGAACAACAGTAATTTGCATATGGTATACAGTACATCTTATTGTAAAAAAGTAATATTTTTATTAGTACATAAAATTTGATTAGTAAAGTACGCTTGAATGTGCAGAAAAATGTTAAACTTTTTTCTTTAAAAATGTAAATGATCCGACACCAGAAACAAATGTTGCAATTATAATAAATCATCAATGTTATGCAATTATTGATGTGTTGTATGCATGCCAATACTGAGCAAGAGACCTAAACAATGCATTCTACTTTGGTTCTTAATGACATAGGACTTTTTTTCCCTTTAATTTTCCTCTAATATGTAGCATTTAAAAAAAAATGAGGCGACGGAATGATAAAACATTTTTGTGAGTTTTGTTTATATGCCTTAAAGAACCTGCATAACAAATACTGTGGTTTGTGTCTCCAGGAAAGATGTGGGACATAATTTGTGAGGCACTAAAATTTTCACTCTGAACCATCAATTATGCATTAGATTCCAGTGGATTGGTAGATTAAAAAACTCATTTCACCCCTAGATTAATTCCATTACTGGTTTTATTGGAGGGAATCCCTCGTTCTAGTAATTCTAAGGACTTTGTAAATGTGACATGGCTAAAACCTTGTGAAAAAAAATAAAAATAAAAAATCTAAACTGAATATTAGTGGAAACTTGTTCACATTCCAATAAATTCGATGAAATACCATTGGTCAAAATGGTCATAACACTCCTAGATAAATTCCTGGAGGGATGTAGTTTCAAAAATGCAGTCTTTAAGGAGTGATTTCTATGGTTTAACACCAGTGCTGTGAGGAGGATGGGAGTGTTAACAGTATTGATAGGAGTAGTAGTGGTGCCACGTGGCTGTCTTTACTCTAGCACTTCCTGGGGTTGGGCAACAGTGAATGGAGGGTGCACATTTCTTCCCTCGGGGCACTCCCTGAGTATCTGGGGCTCTGCCCTGGTGGTATTTGGGTTGCATTTAATGTTTGGCATGGTGCAAGGCAGGAGGTCAGGTAGAGTAGTGTTTTTCAACCTTTTTTGTGACAAGGCACACTTTTTTTATGAAAAAAATCACGAGGCACACCACCATTAGAAAATGTTAAAAAAATTTAACTCTGTAGCCTATAAGCCCTATATTGACTATATAAAGTAATTCTCGTCAAAGTGTCTTAAATAGGAATGAAATAAACACAAAGAAATTATTTCTTTGATCTTCGCTGATACAGTGCAGCAGGTGCATCCTGAGCTGAAGACTTTTTTCCCGCCAGCTTATCTATCATTGTCAAGTTCCCAGCCCCCCCTCCCCTCTCCTCTCCTCATATCTCAGGACCGGGTGGTGCTGTGCTTGGCTTGAAGTTAAATTGGCGTGCCTGTGAATGAACTTACTTACCTGCTCCTGTGGCTCCTGTCCTGGCTCTGGATGATGAGTCCCGTCCTCCTTCCCTCTCAGTCTCTTCTCCGGCTCTGCTCCACCTCTGAGTGCTGCTGTACAAGTCGCGCGGGGCGCATGTTCCCAAATCCCGCAAGACCTGCCGTGACCTCGCGAATAGTGTTGAGCTCGAATTATTCGCGAATATTCGTGGTAAAAAAAAATCACATGCGATTTTTTTTACCACGAATATTCGCGAATAATTCGAGCTCACGGACACTGCACACCGGACAATATCTCAGGGCACACTAGTGTGCCGCGGCACAGTGGTTGAAAAACACTGAGGTAGAGGGTTGACGAAAGTGCTATGTGAGCTCATGCCTGCACCTTCTCACTCCGCCCTGATGAAGCCTTCCATAGCACAAGGCTTTAGCAGCGCGGAGCAAGAAGAGGCAGGCACAAGCTCAAGTAGCACATTGATACTCCTGCCAGTGGCTGCTCTGTTAAAGCCTGGCATAGATGCAATGCACAAGGTTTTAGCAAAGCAGCACTCTTACAGGCTAGAGCAGCAATACTGCATTCCCTGCAGTGCTCAGTGCAGCTGAAGAGGAATCCATACTACTGTCATGTGCTGTATGGGAGTACGGATTCTAAAGCATGATAGGTAGCTGAACTTCAGGTGCCTATTTTACAAGAAAATAATATGTTACAATTCATTTTAGGGCAGTTAGATTGGTTGTTAATAAAATATATTCCAAGGTTTAGGTACACTTTAAGCCAAAAAAGTACACAAATATTCTCAGAATCTGCTAACACCAGAAATAAATAATCCACAAGAGGCCACTTACCACCTTCTCGCTCGAACATATCCACTAAAAGGGTGCTCATCACCATTTTACTGCACATGTTGTGGGGGGATAAAGAAGTAGGAAGAAGAAGAAGGGTGCTCACATGACCCTGAGAGGAAGTTGGGGGTCTTTCCCTGATTGGCTAATATGCTGACAGACAGCCTACATGCACAGTTGTAGCAGTCTCTGGCAAAAAAGGATCTTTGGGATAATGTACAGTCACAGTCAAGCTTCTATTCTAATGTCAGAGTCTATGAAGGTAAAGACTAGAAAAAGAATAACTGTGTAGAATAGTAAATTTGAGCAGGGAAAGCTTTTACGGAGTGAGGAGTTGAGTCTGGGTGTGGCTGGCACAAGCAGTGTCTACTGGCTGCAGTTACTGCCTTATAATACAGCTGCAGCTGCTTCAGAACCTGAAAAGCAGCCACCTGCAAGAACATATCTTTTTTTTTTTCTCATTTGAACAGAAAGATAGTTGTGTGTTTTGTTTTTTCCAAAACTTAAAGGGGTATTCCCATTTTGCGAATCAGGTGTAATTAAATTCCAAATAGCATAAATGATAACTTAATATATAAAATTGTCAGTGTTCGATCCTTTTTCAAATATTTAGACTCTGATCTTTGTTGTGTTTATACTTGGTAGCCTATAGTTACGGCCACCAGAGCGATACACATAGGCGTGCACACGGGTGTGCCTGGTGTGCCTGGGCACACCCTAATAGGTTCGCATCACCGCCGTGCTCACTGCAGTGCCTGCCCCGCTGATTCCCCTGTGGCCCTGTCCGTTATGCTGGCGGCTAGTACTTACATAGGGCGCGAAGTTCTAGACCGGGCGGAGGCAGAAAGAGAGCCGTGCGTTGCATGCAGCGCGGCGCAGGCTGAGATGACGTCATGTCACACTGCTTTCCCGCACGCCTGCTGGCTGGTAAGGTGAGGGCGGCAGCATGACTTGAACGGTGGTAAATCATGATATGTCTGTGGATGGCATGATTCAAATTCAACTGGTGCCCACTGCCCAGCTGCTCCAGTGAAGGGACCATACAGTGTATGTTTAAATATGTATGTACCCCCTGTCCCACAGTGCTACTCCTCCTCTGTTGTTCCGTGTATTACCCTGATATACCCCTCAGTTATATAATATATCTGTGGGGTATCAGGGTAAATTACAGGAGTATATAACTAGGGAGGGTGGGGTACATGAGGGGCAATATAACAGGAGGGCTCCTGGGCTAGGCAGGCTACTATCAGACATTATACAGGGTCAGGGGTAATATAACTTATATATTACGCCTCACCCCTGTATTATGTCCCTGATAGCCCTCCTGAGTTGTTTTACCCTTGTATAATGTACCCTAATACCCCTCAATTATATTATATAACTGAAGGATATCAGGGTAACTTTTACAGGGCGGGTAATATAACTAGGGGACCAGGGGGTACATTATTAAATTTGGGTAGGGTAATATAACTAAGGGGTATCAGGGTACATTATACAGGGGTAATATAACTGAGGAGGGCTATCAGGGGACATTATACAGGGTAATATAACTTATATTACCCATGTATAATGTCCTTGATAGCACTCCTCAGTTATATTACCCTGTTTAATGTCTATTAGCCCTCCTGAGTTATATTACCCCTGTATAATTTACCCTGATACCCCTCAGTTATATTACCCTGTATAATGTACCCTGATAGCCCTCCTCAGACATATGTCATCTACAGATTCCCCATAACAGTGTCATCCACAGATACCCATAACAGTGTCACCCACAGATGCCCCCATAACAGTGTGTCATCCACAGATCCCCCATAACAGTGTGTCCTCCAAAGATCCCAGATAACAGTGTGACCTCCACAGATCCTCGATAACAGTGTATCCTCCACAGATCCCCCATTACAGTGTGTCCTCCACAGATCCCTGATAACAGTGTGTCATCCACAGATGCCCCCATAACAGTGTGTCATCCACAGATCCCCATAACAGTGTGTCCTCCACAGATCCCCGATAACAGTGTGACCTCCACAGATCTCCGATAACAGTGTGTCCTCCACAGATCCCGTATTACAGTGTGTCCTCCACAGATCCCCCATTACAGTGTGTCCTCCACAGATCCCCGATAACAGTGTGTCATCCACAGTTGCCCCCATAACAGTGTGTCATCCACAGATCCCCCATAACAGTGTCCTCCACAGATCCCCTATAGCAATGTCCTCCACAGATTCCCCATAACAGTGTGTCATCCACAGATGCCCCCATATCAGTGTGTCATCCACAGATCCCCCATAACAGTGTGTCATCCACAGATCCCCCATAACAGTGTGTCATCCACAGATCCCCTATAACAGTGTGTCATCCACAGATCCCCCGTAACAGTGTCCTCCACAGATCCCCCATAACAGTGTCCTCCACAGATCCCCATAACAGTGTGTCATCCACTAGATCCCCCATAACAGTGTGTCATCCACAGATCCCCCATAACAGTGTATCATCCATAGATCCCCCATAACAGTGTCATCCACAGATCCCCATAACAGTGTCATCCACAGATGCCCCCATAACAGTGTGTCATCCACAGATCCCCCATAACATTGCATCATCCACAGATCCCCATAACTGTGTGTCATACACAGATCCCCGTAACAGTGTCCTCCACAGATCCCCATAACAGTGTGTCATCCACAGATCCCCCATAACAGTGTATCATCCACAGATCCCCCATAAGTGTCATCCACAGATCCCCATAACAGTGTTATCCACAGATCCCCATAACATTGTCATCCACAGATGCCCCCATAGCAGTGTGTCATCCACAGATGCCCACATTTAAACTCTAAAGAAAAGTTTTTGAGAGTATTTCTATCTTTCTCAGGTCTGAAGCAATACCGAGGAGCAAAGGAAAACTCTTGAAAGCTTGTCTTTTAAGTATTAGGTTAGTACAATACAAAGGTATCCCTGCATACCGCAATACTCTCCTATTTTGTAATCTTATTTATATATACTTAGTTTTTTTCAGTAGTATGATTAAGTGGTGAAAATTATTAGTGCCCCCCATTTTTGACTGTGCTATCTTATGTGACCCCCTATATATTGTTCCTAGAGTCGCCACTGACAGTATATTTGTGTGTATATATATATATATATATATATATATATATATAGATCCCCCATATATATGTGTGTGTGTGTAAATATTATATATATACATACATACATGCGCGCGTGGCGTGTGTGTTTGTGCTTTAGGGTGCACATCCTAATGCAACAGGCTGCGCACGCCTATGGCGATACAGCAGTGGTGGTCGCGATTGCGCAGTTTCCAGCAGCTGTGCTGTTTTCCATGGGTGGCCTGCACCATTGAAGCGCGCACGTCAGAGCTTTCTGCCCGGTCACCTCTGCTCAGCTGCATAGATGTCTATTAAAGGCTTCCGAGCATGCGCTGAAGCCCTGAAGCTGTTCCATAGCGACAGTTCTAGATCTGCCTGCCGCATCATCCTCCACTGATCAAAGAGCACTAGCTGTAGATAAGATGGTGGCAGTGAGTCTGTCTCTAAATTACTGTTATCTCTATATGTAAATATAGAGATATCAGCGTTTAGTTTAGAGACTGCTCACACTCAGTCTCGGCAGCAGCTCTGCAAGAATGGAACAATATAACTGAGGATCGTTACAGCCACACTTTTCAACGCTGATTGTTACGATCCAAAGCCTGTTACACTATACTTGTTTTTCCACATGCTGCTACACTACCAGCAGCGGGAGTGTACACGATCTGCTAGCCAAACTGTCAATCAAAAGCAAGCATCCCCCAGGGCCGGCGCTACCATAGAGGCAAGGGGAAATTGCCCCGGGTCTCGAGTCCTTAGGGGCCCCGCGCCGGCCCGCCTGCAGCAAACAACTAACCCTACTACTTACTATTTTCTTGCAATCAGCTGCCGCCGCCGACTAACAGCGCAGACTCAGTGAAAGCGCGGCCTGAAAGAGTGAGGAGGGGCGGGGGCCGCGGCCGCTCTGAGCTCCGCTGCCTGGCCTGCCTGCAGTGGCTGGAGCGTGCGCAGTCTCGCAGCTGCCGCACAGGCACGTCTTCACCTGACGCTGCCACTGAGCTGAGGGAGCTCCGCCCCAGAGATTCAGAGAAGAAGGAGAGACGAGCGAAGGCCCAGGAGTCACCGATGCCTGCTTGTCCCTCCCTCAGTCACAGTCTCACAGAACTTAAAGTAACCTTACAGGTATTTATATTTGGTATAATACCTATAATGGCTAACAAATGGATGGATGGATCCCGTGTCTGTCTTCCACTGGTCCATGAGATGGAGTAGGAGAAACCCGGCGGGGGGTGTTATGGATCGATTTGCAGCAGCCCACTGGCCCATGGATTGGAGAAATGTGCCATTGGGGTGGGGGTGCAGCATACGGGTGTTAATACCCGACACTGCAAAAGGTTTATTATATGTATGTACCTTTAATTTATTTCCTTGTACAGGCCTGCAGGGGTAGTGTCTACTACAGCCACTAGAGGGAGATAGTACGCCCACTATATATAGGTAGGCCCAAGCAGATAGTTAGCTAGTTCAGTGCAGACAGTTGAGTCTGTGAAGTGTGTGCAGACCGAGTAGTCTGTGTGGGACTCCTGTAATGTCCTCAGCAGGTAGCAAGGAAATCCTCCAAGTGTAAAGAACCAAGGATAGAAGCCGTCTAAGAGGTTGGATTATAAAGTAACCCAGGAGTAGACAGGTCAGAAGAATTGAAGTCACCTGTATCTATAGAGAACCTGAGGAAATAGTGGAGAGTCAAATCCCTGTGCAGATTTAGGCCTGCTTGATCTAAGAGGAGTTGCAATCTATATTCATCTGTGATCTATTCATCTGAAACTACTCTGCAACTGCTATGTAGTAAGGAACTGCGCTTCCATCCATGTATGTGTATGATTACCACCAAAGCTTCAGTAAAGTTCAAGTTCTATTTTATTGCAACGTGGTTCCTCAATTATTCCTACTATCAACAAACGGTGTGCCACCGTTAATTGGCACTAGGCGTCACGAACTCTACCTATAATTACCTGTCCTAGAAGAAGAACCGAGAGTCGGCCTGTCCCAGGTTAGTGGTCATAACTGCACTACAACACCCAGGAACACTATTGAACCCTAACTTGAGTACGCTGCAGGGGGCCACAGAAGGAGAGATGGGGAGGGAGAAATGTGCCATGGGGGGGAAGGTGGGGGGAGATGTGTTGCTGCCATGTGGCACTGGCCCAAGGATTAGAGTGGGAGAAATGTGCCATGGGTGGGGGGAGAGAGATGTGCTGCTGCCACTGACCCATACAGGGGGAGAAATGTGCCATTCGAGGGGGAAGGGGTGGGAAGAAATAATGTGACGCGAAGGGGGTGATGTTAAAAGGAGAAGGTGATGACGTGACATGGATGGAGCTGGGGGTAACATTGAGGTTGTTAAATGTGACATTGAGGGGTTAAATGTGACATTGAGGGGTTAAATGTGACATGGAGGGGAGATATGTGACATTGATGCTGGGGGCATCATTGGGAGCAGTACTTTTACTGGTACATTATTGGGGTCATTTCTTACTGGCACATGATTGAGGGGCATCATATGGAGGCACTTCTTACTGGCACATTATTGGGGCACTTTTTACTGGCACATTATTGGGGGACACTATGGGGGCTTCTACTGAGGCAACAAAGAAGGGGTATTTTATATGGGGGCTCTGTTTGGTACTAGTATTATCAGGGGTATTATCTGTTTCTGCAGTATAGTATTGGGGAAAATGGCGACAAAATGATGGTCTGGTCTGAAGGTCTGAAAGGAGAAGACGAAGTCAGAGAACATCTACATCAAAGGAGACGTCACTGGATGTAAGAGGTATGGGGTGCTTTATTTCTGTATGCTGGGAGGGGGAGAAATAATGTGACACGAAGGGGTGATTGATGACGTGACATGGAGGGGGCCCCTTATTGTTTTTCGCCCCGGGCCCATTTCACCTAGAACCGGCCCTGATCCTCCCACAGCACAAATGCAGGCAAGAGGAGAGAACTGGATGGAAGAGCAGGTAAAACCAGCAGATGGGAATACCCCTTTAGTTTCTTCATAGGCTTATTGCCAGTGCAGCATCCTCCCAATAACATTCTTCCGCAGAGCAATTTTACATTTTTTCAGTGCATCAAATCCGTCCATATTAAACATGCTGCATTATAGCAAAGCATCTTACAGCAATACCACCATGTGCTGTTGCTGAGCAATAGTTTTTTTCAGTGCATCACATCTGTGTTGTTTCTATCATATCTGTGTTTTTGCTGCATTGTAGCAAAAGAGAAAATGCTATTTTTTACTAGCGAATTTATACGCAAATTATAATGCACATAGAAATCAGTGCCCTCCCTCAACAGTTAAAGGGGTTGTACGGGTTCAGAGCTGACCCTGAACATATCCCTATCTTCACCCCTCCGGCTCCCTGACATGAGCATTGTCTCTTTGTGTACAATAGCACACTGCAAGGCGGAGGCTCTAATGGGCGGGATTTAGCACTGTCCTAGCCATTTTACAGACTAGGGCAGCGCTAAAGCCCACCCATTAGTGTCTGTGACATCACCAGGATCACTGCTGGGTGGAAGCACCCACCTAGCTTTCCTATGGAGAGCCATGTATGTCACAAGTGTTATTGATGGTGGTGGTGGTGGGGACTCTCATAATAGGTTGACAACTTGTGCGTTACACTAGAGAAAGTTTTTTTCTGATCATGAGTATGTGAACGCACATAAAACATTAGGCCCAAATCTCTTAGTAGTGCCTATACTGCATTATTTCAAAAGTAAATTGTTAGTAGCAGTGACTTCAGTGTGTTTGTAGAAAGGGAAGGACATTTATTTGCGCCTCTTTGTCTTTAGGTTTCAGTGTCACGAACACTTCTGTGACAGGTGCCAGGAGATCAGAGAGACTGGCAAGACGTGGGTTAATCTGACTGGTTCCTTGTGAATGATTTGTGTCTGTGTTCTTTTGGTAATGACCACACCCCTTGCAGGTGTTGTTTAGAGTTGAGCGAACACCTGGAAGTTCAGGTTCAACAGGTTCGGCCGAACTTCACAAAAAGTTCGGGTTCGGGATCTGAACTTAACCCAAACTTGACCCCGAAGTCAATGGGGACCCGAACTTTTGGCCACTAAAATGGCCCTAAAAATGTAATGGAAAGGGCTAGAGGGCTACAAAAGGAAGCAAAATGTGCTTCAGAGCATGGCAAGTGTTCTGCAAACAAATGTGGATAGGGAAATAACTTAAAATAAAATAAATAAAAATTTTAAATTATTAACCTGCAACTCAGAGGAGGAGGTAGATGTGGAGTGGGAGGTTGAGGAGGCGGTGAATGTGGTGTTGTAGGTGGAAGCGGCGATGGAGGAGGAGGTAGCCAGCTAACAATGTTTTTTTTTTATTCTTTTTTTTTTTATTGGGGTAGCCCCCAAAATAATGGGACAAATAAAAAAAAAGAAGTTAAAGAATAAGTGCACTTTAATACAAGTATGTATGTTTGAGGCAGGTATAAATGTCTATTCTGCACAAGGTATAGACAAGTCTTGTGGGATCCAAGCCTGGTTCATTTTAATGAATGTGAGCTTGTCCCCGTTGGCTGTGGACAGGTGGCTGCGTTTGTCTGTAATGACGCCCCCTGCAGAGCTAAATACACGTTCAGACAATACACTGGCTGCAGGGCAGGCCAGCACCTCCAAGGCATAAAGGGCAAGCTCAGGACCATGTGGACAATTTGGAGACCCAGAAGTTGAATGGGGCAGAACCATCAGTCAGTGAGGGTAGGCGTGTGCACAAGTACTGTTCCACCATGTTGTTCAATTGCTGCCTCCTGCTAAGGCGTTCCATATCAGCTGGTGGTGTCGGTTGCTGTGTCGCGGTGACAAAGCTTTTCCACATGTCGGCCATGCTAACCCTGCCTTGTGAAGTGCTGGCCGTGACACAGCTGCGTTGGCGACCTCTTCCTCCTCCGCCTCTGCCTTCGCCTTGGTCTTCCACTTGTCCCCCGGTGTCAGTTGGGAATGCCCTCAGGAGCACATCTACCAGCGTGCGAGTGTAGTCACGCATCCTACTATCACGCTCCAGTGAGGGAATTAAGGACGGCACATTGTCTTTGTAACAGGGATCCAGCAGGGTGGCAACCCAGTAGTTAGCACAAGTTAAAATGTGGGCAACTCTGCGGTCGTTGCGCAGGCACTGCAGCATGTAGTCGCTCATGTGTGCCAGGCTGCCCAGCGGTAAGGATAAGTTGTCCTCTGTAGGTGGTGTATGGTCTGTGTTCTCAGTATCCCCCAGCCACGCTCCAGTGATGGCCATGAGCTGCGTTGGGTGCCACCCTGCTGTGAACCAGGTTCCTCCTACTCTACCTCATCCTCCTCGTCCTCCAGAACTGTGCCCTGGTTGGCCACATGTGTACCTGACCTCTGCTGGCGCAGGAGCCCACCCTCTGAGCCACTTCTGAATGACTGGCCTGAAACCCTGTGAAATTCCCCATTTCCACCTGTGCCACAACCTCTTCCATCATCGCCCTAAGTGTTTTTTAAGCAGACATAGAAGTGGTGTTGTAACAGTAAAAACTGCGTCATCGGCACTGGCCATGTTGGTTGAGTACTCCAAACACTGCAACAAGGCACACAGGTCTCGCATGGAGGACCACTCATTGGTGGTGAAGTGGTGCTGTTCCACAGAGCAACTGACCCGTGCGTGCTGCAGCTGGAACTTCAGTGTCGCCTGCTGATGCTCGCACATTCTCTCCAGCATATGCAAGGTGGAGTTCCACCTGGTGGGCATGTCGCATATGAGGCAGTGAGCGGGAATACCGAAGTTACACGGCAGCGCAGACAGGCGAGCAGAAGCAGGGTGAGAACGCCGAAAGTGCTTTCTGCAGCAGTTCTGACATGTCTGGGTAGTTTTTAAGGAATTTCTGCACCACCAAATTCATCACATGCGCCAGGCAAGGGATGTGCATCAAAGTGGCTAGTTCCAGAGCTGCTACGAGATTTTGCCCATTATCGCACACTTCCAGGCCGGGCTTGAGGCTCACTGGCAGCAACCACTCATCGGTCTGTTCTTCTATGCCCTTCCAGAGCTCCTGTGCGATGTGGGGTTTGTCCCCAAACACATGAGTTTTAAAACCGCCTGCTGATGTTTACCCATGGCTGTGCTGAATTTGGTGGTGAAGGTCTTTTGCTGACCAGATGAGGAGGTGGTAGAAGTGGAGTAGGAGGAGGAGGCAACAGAATTCAAAGAATAATGCGCTTCCCTGCCCCTGCTTACTGGTCCATGTATCTGTGGTTATGTGTACCTTGCCACAGATGGCGTTGCGCAGTGCACACTTGATTTCAGCGTGCACCTATCTCTGGTTCTGTGTTTGTTCTGCACACTTGATTTTACCCTCCATTTGGTTGTGCAGGGAAGGGACGGCATGCCTGGAAAAGTAGTGATGGCTGGGAACGACGTACTGTGGGACAACCACCGCCATTAGCTGTTTGAAACAGTCCGTCTCCACCAGATGGAATGACAGCATTTCAAAGGCCAGTAATTTTGAAATGCTGGCATTCAGGACCAAGGATCGAGGGTGAGTAGGTGGGTATTTTCTCTTTCTCTCCAATGTTTGGGAGATAGAGAGCTGGACGGTTGCGTGTGACACGATGAAGATGCTTGGTGATGATGACAGAGGTGGTAGTGTTGGTGGCAGATCCTCTGTTTGCTGGGTGGCAGGTGCCACTGTGACTCCAGAGGTGGAGGTAGAGGCAGAGAAAGCAGCAGAAGAGGAAGCAGGAGGAGCCTGAGACTTTTCTTGGTTTTGAAGGTGTTTAATCCACTGCAGTTCGTGCTTTGCATGTAGATGCCTGGTCATTCAGGTTGTGCTCAGGTTTAGACCATTTATGCCTCGCTTCAGGCTCTGATGGCACAACGTGCAAACCACTCGTGTTTTGTCGTCAGGACATTGTCTGAAGAACTAGCACGCCGATGAACTCCTTGGAGCTGGCTTTGGTGTGCTAAGTCTCTGTGAAGGAATTGGCGCCACTGTCAGCTACCCAATCTACTATCGCCTGTACTTGTTCTGGCCTCACCATCCGTAGAGTGGCATTCTGGCCTACCAAATAACGCTGCAGCTTCTGTCGCCTACTTGCACCTGAGGAAGGTGTTTCACTTGGACCTGTAGCTGGCGCAGAATGGCCACATCCTCTCCCAGCAACAGGAGCTCCACCAACAACACCACGGCCATGTCCACTTCCCTTATTTGATGTTCTCCTCATTATTTGCGTTCACCCACCAAACTAACAGATGGTTTATCTCAGGTGTCAATTTAACTGCCAAAAGTCAACAATTAAGTTCACTAACAGAAAAGCAGTGCCCGTGTCATAAACAGAATAAATTTCTTTAGGTCACACAACAGGGTAACAGAGAAATGTAATACAATTACTTCACTATCAACAAAAATTAGATTTTTAAACCAAAATGTAACAGCAGAGGTTAAAGGTTTAATTTGACTGTCAGAAATGCAGCGTACACCGCAAATGTGCTATCTACCACAAAACTGGTGTTTTTGCAACCAACTATGTAAATGCAGAGTTCCACAGGTTACTTAAAATGACTGAAATACAGGGTAGGCCTCAGATCTGCTATGTAGCACAAAAGCGAAAAAGAAAAATGGAGCTCACACTGTACCTTTATAAAAACATGTGTAAATCTTTATTTGTATCATATTAAAAGCATATTTATGCCATTCAAAGAGGGGAAGGGAATAACAGAAAACGCCAGCCTGGCGTCACACACCAAACAAAAATAGTAAAGTATGGATAGTACGCAGTTACATGTATAAATAGTCATGGGAAATAGGAAAAGTCTAAATAACCCAACCACACTATGGTAAGTAATGGTACACATGCACAAGGCTTAGATATACATATGCAGTGATACAAAGGTATGAAAAACCTAAGCAGCCAAGGCAGGGGAAAGACTTACCTAAGTACAGTGGTGTGGACAAACAACCAGGATGGCATTACCCCGACCCCCAGACGAAGGTACGCCGAACCGTGCATGTTTATTAACCCAACTACATGTTTATTAACCCAACTACAGAAATGCAGTTTTTCACCGCAAAATTTTAAAACATTTTTTTCAGCGTTCTATGCAAACGTGCTCTGTGGCACAACAGTACGATATAATTAACCCAACTACAGAAATGCACTATGTCACCCCAAAATTATAAAATAGGTAATGTAAGGGGACCAGTTCAACAGATTTCTTCCCTAATTTCTCCCTGAGAGCACCAGCAGCAGCCTGTCCCTACACTAAGAGTAGCAGAGTGACGTGCAGCGCTACGTGACTCCAACTTAAATATAGGCTGGGTCACATGCACGTCTCTGATGGAGAGTCTGCTGCATGACTTGGTGCTCAGACTGCATGGCTAATTTGCAAGGGGGTGAGGTGCTAGATAGCTGCCCATGGCCTGCAGGTGCCAACTCTGAGCTTTTAGCAGTGGACCGGGTGGGAGACAATGTGAAGGTACTGGAGGCATCATCAGCCACCCAATCTACTAGCGCCTGTACGTGCTCTGGCCTCACCATTCGTAGAGTGGCATTCGGGCCTACTAAATAATGTGATAGGCCCTTTCGTCTCACGCGAACCTGAGGAAGGTGTTTCATTTGGGCGTGTAGCTGGCACAGATCCACCACTTCCTCTCCCTGCAACAGGAGCCCCACCAGCAGCACCATGACCATGGCCACATCCCTTATTTGACGCTCTCCTCATTCTTTTCGGTAACCCAGCGAAGTAACAGACAGATTTAATAAAACTTGTTCCCTGTCAGGAAGGCCATGCCCGTGTCATAAAAAAGAAAAGATTGGTTTGGGTCACATCTCTATGTGACAGATGAATTTATTACCTTTGTGCCCTGTCTAATATGCCCCGGCAGTGTGATAAAGATAAAAGATATTTCTAGGTCACACCACAATGTGAGAAACAAATTTATTACACTGTGTGGCCTGCCCAATAGGCCCTGGCAGCGTGTTAAAGATAAAAGATTGGTTAAGGTCACAAGTTACTTTGAAAGATATGAGGGGCACAAATCCCCAACAATCGGTAGTACGCCACCTAATTTACTAAAAAAATTTGGGCAAGTCAGGTATGCAGTGCAGCAGGAACACCAACACAGGCCGCAGGGGTACTTTATGGGCCCAAATTATGTTTTTTTTTACCACAATGTCCTAGTGTAATTCACTGATTTTATTTGATTTGCAGTACAAGGCAAACAATTACTTTATAGGAAAAAAGAGGATTTTTTAAACCCTAGTGAAACAGATGAATTAACAGATTATTTTTCACTATCAGATTGCCTGTGCAGGCAGAGGATGGAATTTTTTCAACCAAATATATGATTTCTTCAACACCAGTGAAACTGATGGATGCAAGTGAAATTCTTTCACTAGCAGTAGTATAGAGCAGGCCACAAATTTACTTTGTGCCAAAAATTACGTGCTTTTTCCACTCACAATGTCCCAGTGGAAATTACTGATTTTATTTGATTTGCAGTACAAGGCAATAAGGTACTTTATAGGAAAAATACATAATTACTCTTACCGGTAATTGGTTTTTCCAATAGCCTCCACAGCGGCACTTACAGGAGGGTGTCCCCGCCCCAGGACAGGAAACAACGACGTAGAAGCAGAAGATTTAAGGCCTCCTCCCCTTACCTATTCAGTCAATAAGAGAGGACACGGAAGTGATGCAATAAACACAAAATGTATTAGTAGATAGCAAAACCTCGCTATCTCAAGAAACAAAATAACACGGAGGAATTACAAAATATATAATAGGGAGGGATCCCAGTGCCGCTGTGGAGGCTATTGGAAAACCAATTACCGGTAAGAGTAATTATGTATTTTCCCTTGCGCCTCCACAGCGGCACTTACAGGAGGAATAACAGAGTAATAATTCCCTAGGGTGGGACGGCAGCAGAGAGCACTCTGCGTCCGAAGGACAGGTCCTGATGTTTAAGGACGTCCAGCTTATAATGATTGAAAAAGTCATGGGATTTGCCCACGTTGCGGCTCTACATATCTGTTCTAGTGACACAGATGTCGCTTCAGCCCAAGATGAGGATACCGCCCTGGTGGAGTGAGTTCTTAGTCCCTGCGGGGCTGGAGATCTTTCTGTAAGTAGGCAGTTCTTATCACATCTCTTATCCATCTGGATATTGTGGGCCTGCTAGCCCCACGACCTTTGTTAGGCCCCTGGAATTGCAGGAATAGTTGATCCGTCTGTCTGAAGGAAGAAGTCCTGTTGAGGTAGCAGATCATTACTCTTCTAACGTCTAAGTTATGATACTTCTCTTCTTTATCTGAAGCGGGAGAAGGACAGAATGAAGGCAACGATACTTCTTGGTCGCAGTGAAATCTTGTTACCACTTTTGGTAGGAAGGCTGGGCAATGCCTTAAGACAATGCGGTCATCGTGGATCGTCAGATAAGGAGGTTTCTGCGAGAAAGCTTGTATCTCTCCGACTCGTCTAGCCGAAGTGATGGCTGTAAGAAACACAGTTTTGAATGTTAGTAGTTTCAGAGATATGTCTTCAATAGGTTCAAATGGGGAACCCATTAAAACTGACAATACTAGGTTAAGATCCCATGGAGCCACAACAGAACGAGCTATCGGTGCTTTTCTCATAGCTCCTTTAAGGAATCTCTTTACTAGAGAGCATTCTGATAACTTAATGTCCAGGAACGCACTCAAAGCCGAGACTTGTACCTTAAGAGTAGCCGGTCTGAGGCCCTTATCAAGTCCTGCCTGGAGGAAGTGTAGAATGTGAGGAATGTCTGGGGAGGCTACCTCACCTGAGAACTTTTGGAAGGCCTTCCAGGCACGTAAATAGATTTTTGATGTTACGGGCTTCCGACTAAGCATAAGTGTAGATATGACGGAATCCGAAAGACCCCTTTTCTTTAAGGTGTTGCGCTCAGTCTCCAGGCCGTCAAACTTAGATGTTTGAGGTTGGGATGATTTACTGGGCCCTGATGGAGGAGATTCGGAGAGAAGGGAAGGGTCCAGGACCTCCCTGCAGATAGATGGAGTAACAGGGGAACCAGGATCTTCTCGGCCAGTGAGGAGCTATAAAGATCACCTCGGCTCTTTGCTCCTGAACCTTTATCAGGGTCTTGGGAATTAAGGAGAAGGGAGGGAAGGCGTATAGGAGACAGTCTGGCCATGGTCGAGATAGTGCGTCTATCCACAGAGGATGACCCTCTTGGGAGAGAGAACAGAATTGTTGGGTCTGTTTGTTGTGTTTTGTTGCAAACAGGTCTAGATCCGGCTGTCCCCATTTGAGGCACAACTGATGAAAAATCTGAGGGTTTAATGACCATTCTCCTTCCTTCAGGGTCTGACGGCTGAGGAAATCGGCCACACAATTCTCTGTTCCCCTGACATGTAATGCCGTGAGAGAGACAAGGTTTTTTTCTGCCCAGGAAAAGATCTTCTCGCTTACTGCTGCAAGACTGCGACTTCTGGTTCCACCCTGTTTGTTTAGATAGGCGACTGTGGTCGTGTTGTCTGAAAAAATTCTTATACTTTTTAGAGATGCGGGCGTAAAGAGGGCGACCATGACCCTGTATACGGCTAATAGTTCTTTTAAGTTTGAAGAGGCTTGTAGCAGATCTTTCCCCCAGGTTCCTTGGACAACTCTCCCGTCCGAATGACCTCCCCAGCCTGTACTGCTGGCGTCTGTGGTTATAATCATCTGATTTGTTTGTCTCCAAAAGACCCCAGTCTGAAGGTGCCTCCGGATTCTCCACCACTGAAGAGATCCTTTACTGACTTTGGAATCAAAACACGCTTCCCGAGGGCTGAGGGGGAACCGTTCCAAGAAGCCAGGAGAAACGACTGAAGTGTTCTTGTGTGGTGTTGGGCCCACCTTACTGACTGGATTGTAGAAGTAAGAAGCCCCAAGATGGTCATGAGGTCTCGTACCGTAGTAGCTGACTTGCCGCAAAAAACCGAGACCCTTTGTTGAAGCTCGGCCTGCTTGTTCTCTGGAAGAAAGGCCATTAAACAATGGGAATCTAGCAGGACTCCTAAAAAACCTTCCTTTGTTCTGGACGGAGGTCTGACTTTTTGAAATTTATGAACCACCCTAGAGAGGAAAGGTCTTCTAAAACGACTGTGAGATGGGACATAAGGATGTCTGCGGAAGAGGCGGCTACAAGGAAATCGTCCAGGTACGGAATGATCTGGATGCCTTTTATGTGAAGGGCTTTTATGACCTCGGCCATAATTTTTGAGAAAACCCTTGGTGCCGAGGACAGGCCGAAGGGGAGAGCCGTGAATTGGAAGTGATAAAGTTGGTTTTTATATAGACTGCGACCCTTAAGTACTTTTGATGAGCCGGAAGGATCGGGACATGGTAGTAGGCGTCCTGAAGATCTATAGTTGCCATGAAGCAATCCTGGGGCAGAACATTTATGGCTGACTTTACTGATTCCATCTTGAAACGCTTGTATATGATGAATTTGTTTAGGTATTTTAGATTTAGAATTAATCGATAACTTCCGTTTGGCTTATGGACTAGAAAGACAGGGGAGTAAAATCCTCTTTTTCCTCTTCTACTGGCACATGGCGGATTACTCCCTTCTGAATTAAAGTCAAGATCTCTGATTCTAGACAACTCTGTTTTTCTCTCTGAGGCAGAATATTGTTGACCATGAACCGATCTGATGGTATGGAAAGAAATTCCAGTCTTAGGCCCTGGCTTAAGGTATCCATCACCCAAGGGGAGGCTCCCATTTTTCTCCAGATCTGGGCAAAGTGGATTAATCTGCCTCCCACCTGATCTCTGGCGTCATTGTTTGGAAGATGATGTATTCTCGGGATTGAAGAGAAACCCTTGCCTCTTCCCCTGGAGGGCTGCCATCTCCTAGTATTTTCCCTTTTCTTGTTATCTCCCTGGGCTTCCTTTGATTACGAAAGGACCGTCTCTGGTGAAAATACCGGTTCTCCATGGGAAAACCTTTTTCCTGTCTGCCGCCTTGTCTAGAATATCGTCTAGGGTGGACCCGAATAATCTATCACCTTCACACGGGATGGAACAGAGACGGTTCTTTGAACTTGCATCTCCAGACCAGGTACGGAGCCATACGGCTCTCCTCGTGGCGTTAGATAAGGCCACCAATCTGGCCGATAGAGACACTAGGTCTGCAGAAGCATCCGCTAAAAAATTAGATGCTTTTTGAGTGTTGGTAGGGAAGCAAGAATTTCCTCTCGCGGAGTACCAGACGCCAGATGATCCTCTAGCTTGCCTAACCAAACAGAAAGGCTTCTGGCAGTACATGTGGAGGCTATACTCGGGCGTAGCATAGCCGTATTGGTCTCCCAAGACTTTTTCAAGAGGCCTTCACATCTTTTGTCCATGGGATCCCTGAGGAGTCCCGTATCTTCAAATGGAAGAGAGGTCCTTTTAGAGATCCGGGCAACAGGTGCATCCACCTTCGGAGTCTTTTCCCATAGGCGAGAGTCAGACTCATCAAACTGGTATTTGCGTTTAAAGGAATTAGATACAGAGACCCTTTTTCTGGATCCTTCCACTCTTTCATAATAAGGGATTTTACGTTATTATGAATGGGAAAGGTTCTCTTTTTCTTTCACCTAATCCCTGGAACATTTGATCCTGCGTAGAATGAGTCTCCTTCACCTCTTCAATATTCATAGTTGCCCTGATAGTTTTTAGTAGTCCATCCGTCTCTTCTGGTAAAAAGAGAGGTTTTCCAGAGTCGTCTTCAGAAAAAGACGAGTCGGATTCAGAGAGAACTTCGCCCTCATCTAATTCAAAGGCAGAATCGGAGATAAAGGATCTTTGAGAAGTGGAAGGCCTCGGAGAGGATGGCCTTTTAAATCCACTGCTGCATTGACCTCTTCTTTAATGATAGACCTCATGGACTCAAGAAGTGTAGGAGATTCCTCGGAAACAATTTTTTCTGTACATTTGACACATAATGGCTTTTTGGCTTTTGAGGAGAGGATCTTGCGACAAATAGCGCATTTCTTTCGTGCTACTTCTCCACCAGACGGCTTCGGGTTCTGGTTCTCTCTTGTCTAACAAAGAACAAGAAAAGAGGGGGAAAAACCCCGTAAGTGTCAATTTTATATTTTTTTTTAAAGTCAGACCCTCACCGGTGGTGGAATAATAGTAGACACCTCAAGCGTGTAGCACATAATGCAATACCATCAAAGGTACATAACAAACACTCTCCTCAGGGAGGAGGCTTACTGGGCTCGGGGCTGGCGCAGAGGGATCCACGGGCTTCTTGGCAGATTCCATGACTAGCAATCCTAGGCAGCTTCCAGGAAGACACAACCGCACAGCTAATGCTCCACTGCACTAGGACGCCAAGTAGGGCCGATTTTTAAATCTCCCGCCGGAACTCCGATATCTCGCGAGATTCCCTTGCCCAAGGGGAATCTCGCCCGTACTGACGTCATACGCCGGATCCCGCGATATCCCCGCCGGGATAATCGCGCGCGCCCGGGATGCCTGCCAGCAGGTCTTACTCCTAGGAGACCGGAAGGGAGAACATGCGTCCCCGAGCCCCGACTCCCTGCTCCAGCCCTCCCACGTAAGTGTGGGGAAGGGTCCTCCGACTGAGGCAAGGCTGGGCGAGATCTATCTCTGGTGCCTGTCAGCAAGTTGCTGCAGGAGCGGCTTCCACGCACATCCGAGGACAGGAAACAACGACTGAATAGGTAAGGGGGAGGAGGCCTTAAATCTTCTGCTTCTACGTCGTTGTTTCCTGTCCTGGGGGCGGGACACCCTCCTGTAAGTGCCGCTGTGGAGGCGCAAGGGAAAAAGGGGATTTTTTCAACCCCAGTGAAACAGATGAATGAACAGATTATTTTTCACTATCAGATCGCCTGTGCAGGCAGAGGACGGAATTTATTTCAAAAAAATATATGCTTTCTTCAACCCCAGGAAACTGATGGATGCCAATGAAATTCTTTCACTAGCACTAGTACCGAGCAGGCCACAAATTTACTTTGTGACAAAAATTACGTGTTTTTTCCACCCACAATGTCTCAGTGGAATTTACTTAATTTATTTGATTTGCAGTACAAGGGAATAAGGTACTTTATAGGGAAACAAAGAGGATTTTTTCAACCCCAGTGAAGCAGATGGATTTACTGATTATTTTTCAGTATCAGATTTGCTGAGCAGGCAGAAAAGGCAATGATAAAAATATATATTTTTCACCCACAGTGAAACTGATGGATTTACAGATTATTTTTTTTCACTATCACAAATGGTAGTGCACAGAGGAAATGTACTTTTTAGCACAAAAAAATAAAATGGCCAGAATCTGATGGATTTAAAGAATTAATGACAAGGATATATGCAGCACAGGGGTACTTTACAGAACAAAATTGTCACCCCCTAGGTCCCTAAAATCCCAAACAGAGTAACATTATTATTTTTGCCTTCCCCAGCCAGATATGCAGTGCAGGTGCACTTAAAAATGGGTAAATTTTGCCAAATTAAGTAAAAAGACTGGATTTAACTACTGTCCCTGACACATATGCAGCTGTAAGTGCACATCACTTGCACAAAATGGCCGCCGACACCAACCACTCACAGAAAAAAAACAGTCTTTGTCACTGGCCTCATAAAAAAACAATGCCATTGCACCCACAAGAATAAAAAATGTTGTAGATCGCTGAGTGAACAATCCTGATATCAGATATTATCAGCTAAGCTTATTCAAATAACAAAAGTAAACAGGCACTCAATATCTGGGTTTACATAAAAGTTAGCTTTATTTGGTTATTTATATTACATATATTTTGATGTATTAGTATATATTTTTTAAATGTATATACGTATTTATTAAAATAATTTTTTAAAAGAATTTTTTATTATAAAAGGTTATTTTTTATTATTATAAAAATTATAAATATGGGTATTATTTTAAAAAAAAGGTTTGGAGTATTAAGTTTTATATTTATTTATGGGTAAACGGAGAATAGGAAAAAGAAAATGAAAAAATAGGGGGTATGGAAAAAGTGGTAATAGCTAATGATAAAATACGGTAGGTTTTGACTGAATGAGGATTGTAAAGAAGTTAGCTTTTTTTGCTGGTAAAAATTAGTTCCATTGAAATATGGTTATATGTCCATCTAGAATCCAGGGTATTTAGTTCAAGAAGAAGGTATACTAGGTGGGAGGAGAGGATGTGGTCTCAGTCCTCTTTAGTGTGTGTTAGTCACTTTCCACGCTGTGGGTATATTCCCGATATGTTTAACACTTTCCACGCTCTGGGTATATTATCGATGCTTGTACTCACTTTTTTCAGGTGGTTCGGTTTGGTGTGTCTCTGCTGGTGGCGTCCCACACTGCAGTAGATGGTACTCACTCTGCTTGTCCAGATCTTGCTGTCCCGTAGTGAGCGGTGTTAGTTTCGCGCTGTTTCCTCAAGCTGGCGTCCCACGTGTCCGGATCACGTGGCGCTGCGTATGTTTGAGCGGCTGGTGATGTCGCGATGTTCCGTCTCCCGGTCTGCTTGTCTTTCTCTTTCTCAGCGCAGAGATTTCTCCTTGGTTATATGGGTATTGGTGGGTAGTCTCCTTGAAGTAGATGCCTTGTCACGCCAGACGCAGCGTTCGAGGTCCTCCAACCTCTTCCTCAGTGGCCATGTTTGAACCTTCAGGACTGCCCTCTTATATACCCATTTTGTTTGGAGATCCACCAAAAACCCGGACTGGAGTCTGTTAATTTTGGGATTCAGAAAAGATTTTTTCTTTTCTTTAAAGGTGTACAATTTCTTGTGTATCCCTGTATGGGAAAAGATATATTTCCCTGTTTGCTGTTGGACATTAGTTTTAAATATTTTATTAAAAATCATAGTTTATCTGTTCTTAAGTACCCTTATAAGTAAAAATTAATAAATAAATAGAGGTTAATTGGTAAAACATTATTAAAAAAGGTCTGTTTATGAGCAATAGAATATTCATTTTTATTAGGTAGTGGGATATTATTGATATTAAAATGACTATTGGAAGTGTTAGTGATGGTTATTTTGTGCACATCTGTTGTTAGATATTCAGATAGTGTAGTTTCATTGGTTTCTCATAAAAAACGCATGTGTGTCTTCTATGCGTTTTTTTCTTTTTTGTATGTTTTTATATTATTGGTATCAAAATTACTATTGAAAGTGTTAGTGATGGTTATTTTGTGCACATCTGTTGTTAGATATTCAGATAGTGTAGTTTCATTAGTTTCTCATAAAAAACGCATGTGCGTTTTCTATGCGTTTTTTTCTTTTTTGTATGTTTTTTTCTTTTTTTATCTATATTTTTGCTATTGATCTTGTTTTTTGTGTATGTTGTTGCTTTTTCTTGTTGTTATCTTCTTGATCTTGTGTTGTTGGTGTGGTTTGGGACACGGGCCTGCCACCGGACACGTGGGACGCCAGCTTGAGGAAACAGCGCGCGAAACTAACACCGCTCACTACGGGACAGCAAGATCTGGACAAGCAGAGTGAGTACCGTCTACTGCAGTGTGGGACGCCACCAGCAGAGACACACCAAACCGAACCACCTGAAAAAAGTGAGTACAAGCATCGATAATATACCCAGAGCGTGGAAAGTGTTAAACATATCGGGAATATACCCACAGCGTGGAAAGTGACTAACACACACTAAAGAGGACTGAGACCACATCCTCTCCTCCCACCTAGTATACCTTCTTCTTGAACTAAATACCCTGGATTCTAGATGGACATATAACCATATTTCAATGGAACTAATTTTTACCAGCAAAAAAGCTAACTTCTTTACAATCCTCATTCAGTCAAAACCTACCGTATTTTATCATTAGCTATTACCACTTTTTCCATACCCCCTATTTTTCATTTTCTTTTCCTATTCTCCGTTTACCCATAAATAAATATAAAACTTAATACTCCAAACCTTTTTTTAAAATAATACCCATATTTATAATTTTTATAATAATAAAAATAACCTTTATAATAAAAATTCTTTAAAAAATTCTTTTAATAAATACGTATATACATTTAAAAATATATACTAATACATCAAAATATATGTAATATAAATAACCAAATAAAGCTAACTTTTATGTAAACCCAGATATTAAGTGCCTGTCTACTTTTGTTATTTGAATATCAATAATCCCATAGTGGCTGGGTGAGCCACACCAGATAAGAGCACCACCCCTAAGTGATAAATTGGGAGAAGCCGCTATCACAACATATCCAATATATTCTCTATCTTCACCCAAGCATAGCAGAGCTCCCCAACTTTACCACTATGGATATCTGGAACTACATAGAAAGTCAAAAACAAAGAATAGAAACATTCACATTTGAGGAGCAAACCCACACCAGGAGAGACCAACATATAAATAAAACAATGACGGAAGTCTTCAGAGAACTAGAGACACTATTAATCAAACAGCTTAGACAACGTTGGGAAATTAAATCCCTCAACCAATATTTAGAACACGGAATAATTCCAAAAGGTCTCCAATTATTGAAATCCCCAGCACAAGACTTATGTAATGATGAATTCAACAAAGAATGGGAGGAATCCCTTCAAAACCAATCCAAAAACCTTATACAATTAATCATTAAAAGGAGATCACAAATGTTAGAAGAAATCACGACCAAAATAAACCATATAAAAGAAACTGTAGACCAATTCTCACAAAACGAGGAATCCACTAATTGGCAACAGAGAATCTGCAAAAACTTAGGAGCAATAGAACAGGATATCATGAACAAAAAAGCAAAAAATTAGAAAACCAATAAGAAATGAGACACAACCGACACAATCAACATCACTATTAAACAATCACCACAACACACAAAATTACACACCTAACAAACAACCGGAACAAACAAATTATAATATTCCTATCAACAACAGATATGAAACCCTCACTAATCCCCATTTTTTAGACAGGACACCCCCACATCACAGAATTCGCACCAGGCAAACCCGCCAATCACCACCAAATCACAGACATCACCAACACACACCACCAAGTCACAAATACAACCTAAGACACAGGGAAACCAACCAAGAACATCACCAAGATCACCACACTCAGAGATCACAACATACGAGGAATACACACCAGGATCACCAAAAATGGGACCCATACACACAGAACCACCAACAACAACCCCACTCACAGAAACCAAGAAGAAGAGAATACGAAGAGGACAGGGAAAAGAAAGAAAGAAGAAACTACAGAACCTAACTAATGAAAAAGAAAATACTATAGTTAACTTGAGTTCAGTTACACTTACACCAGCACAAAGCAGTTTACTTAATAAGGGATTGAAATTTGCACCAACAACCCAATTAAACAAATTCGACACTTTCATTGGAATCGAAAAATTCATACGCAAACTTTGCCTAAAAAAATATTTTCTCAAAACCCAATATCACACAATGAAATCAAGACAGATACATACCAACATACCAACTTAAAACAAAAACCAAAATGTACCCAAGACACGAAATAGGACAAGAAATCTCGACCTTCAGAAAAAGTGTAGAAATGGAACTGAGGACATTAAAAGAAAAACCGAAGAATAGAAACAACCTCAACAGACAGGAAATCCAGGCTATCAAACAACTCCAGAAAAAGGAAAACATAATCATAAGACCAGCCGATAAAGGAGGAGCCACAGTAATTCTGGACGCTACACAATACGACAATGAATGCAAACAACAATTATCAGACAAAACCACATACACCAAATTAATAAAAGATCCAATTAAAGAATTTAGCGATACACTTAAAGATTACGCACAAAGGGGTCTAGAGGAGGGCCTTCTACATGAACAAGAGTACAAATACATAATTGGAACTCAACAACGCCTACCAATCTTTTATTGTATTCCGAAAATACATAAAAATCCACTAAATCCACCAGGACGACTCAATCATTTCCGGCATAGGTTCATTTACATCTAACCTATCACAATACATAGATCAAATACTTCAACCAATAGTCAAACAAATCCCCTCATATATCAAAGATACCACTCAAATAATTGAAATAGTTGAAAATCTGAAATACGAATCCCACTGGACCCTTGGAACACTTGACGTAAATTCGCTGTATACGGTTATAGATCATAATCAGGGAACACATGCATTAGAGGAACAATTAAAGAAAAATGGACAACTCCAAAACACACAAATCCAATACATAGTGGAAGGAGTAAGATACATTTTAACACATAACTACTTCGCATACGAATCCGATTTTTACCTACAAACTAGGGGCACAGCCATGGGTACTAGGTTCGCCCCAGCTATGCCAACTTGTTCATGGCACAATGGGAAAGTGAATACATCGCACCCAGACTGGGGAGGACCTAGTACTCTGGCGTAGATATATAGATGATATCATATTTATATGGAAAAAAACAGAAGAAGACCTCCACTCATTTTTGGATGAAATCAATCACAACCCAAAAAATTTAAAATTCACTGCGAATATAAGCAAAGAACAAATCAATTTTCTAGATCTCACAATAAAAATTCAAACAAATCAACTAATATGTAATACATATCAAAAAGAAGTTAACAAAAATAACTTCATACTCTATTCGAGTTGCCACCTACCAAGGTGGCTACTAAATATTCCAGCCGGCCAATTCCGACGGGTAAAAAGAAATTGCACGACTGAAGAAGACTTTGAAAATGAAGCTCGACAATTAAAAGAACAATTTCTGACCAAAAATTATCCATCCCACATATTGGAGTCATCACTAACCAAAGTGAGGGACATGACAAGAGAAGATTTTTTCAAACCACAGAAAGAACATAAAGGGAAAAACAAAGAAACAAACGAGCTAATAAGAATAATTCTCCCATATAACGCCCAATACACGAAAGTAGAAACAATTATTAAAAAGCATTGGCATCATATACTAAAAGATAAACTAATAGGCCCCTCTTAACAAATACACCACAGATTGTTTACACCAAAGCACCTAATCTAGCATTAAAAGTAGCCCCAACAGTTAAAAACAAGAAATCGATACGAAACAAAGAAACCCCACACAACTGGTTTAACCTAAAAGGTTTCTACCGATGTGGAAAATGCTGCAACTGCAAAAACACAAATTTCCAAAGAAAAACCACCAAGATCTCATCAAAAACCAACACATTCACTTACCAAATCAACGAATTTTTAACATGCGATTCAACTAACGTACTGTACATGATAGAATGTCCCTGTAAAAAACAATACATAGGCAGAACCAAGAGATCACTAAGAAAAAGAATATCAGAACACAGGAACAATATAAAAAACGGATACGAAAAACATTCCCTATCAAACCATTTCAAGATATACCACAATAAAGATTCAAGTCAACTCGTATACACAGCTTTTGAAAAAATTGAACCAAACTGGAGAGGGGGTAACCACATTTCACGGATGTCAAGACAGGAATCAAGGAGAATCTACGACTTTGGAACACTAATACCAGATGGACTAAACGCTGAATTCGAGCTATTTGGATTTCTATGAATCAAGAAAACACAACTCCATACATGAACCCAACCACAACAGTCAAACAAGCAGACTGATACTCACTTCCCAAGGAGCATGTGCCTCTCACTGACGGACAGACTCGGTCCAGCTGTCTACCAGCACCAAGTCCGCCTCTCGGTGGCAGGCCCGTGTCCCAAACCACACCAACAACACAAGATCAAGAAGATAACAACAAGAAAAAGCAACAACATACACAAAAAACAAGATCAATAGCAAAAATATAGATAAAAAAAGAAAAAAAACATACAAAAAAGAAAAAACGCATAGAAAACGCACATGCGTTTTTTATGAGAAACTAATGAAACTACACTATCTGAATATCTAACAACCGATGTGCACAAAATAACCATCACTAACACTTTCAATAGTAATTTTGATACCAATAATATAAAAACATACAAAAAGAAAAAACGCATAGAAGACACACATGCGTTTTTTATGAGAAACCAATGAAACTACACTATCTGAATATCTAACAACAGATGTGCACAAAATAACCATCACTAACACTTCCAATAGTCATTTTAATATCAATAATATCCCACTACCTAATAAAAATGAATATTCTATTGCTCATAAACAGACCTTTTTTAATAATGTTTTACCAATTAACCTCTATTTATTTATTAATTTTTACTTATAAGGGTACTTAAGAACAGATAAACTATGATTTTTAATAAAATATTTAAAACTAATGTCCAACAGCAAACAGGGAAATATATCTTTGCCCATACAGGGATACACAAGAAATTGTACACCTTTAAAGAAAAGAAAAAATGTTTTCTGAATCCCAAAATTAACAGACTCCAGTCCGGGTTTTTGGTGGATCTCCAAACAAAATGGGTATATAAGAGGGCAGTCCTGAAGGTTCAAACATGGCCACTGAGGAAGAGGTTGGAGGACCTCGAAACGCGTCTGGCGTGACAAGGCATCTACTTCAAGGAGACTACCCACCAATACCCATATAACCAAGGAGAAATCTCTGCGCTGAGAAAGAGAAAGACAAGCAGACCGGGAGACGGAACATCGCGACATCACCAGCCGCTCAAACATACGCAGCGTCACGTGATCCGGACACGTGGGACGCCAGCTTGAGGAAACAGCGCGCGAAACTAACACCGCTCACTACGGGACAGCAAGATCTGGACAAGCAGAGTGAGTACCGTCTACTGCAGTGTGGGACGCCACCAGCAGAGACACACCAAACCGAACCACCTGAAAAAAGTGAGTACAAGCATCGATAATATACCCAGAGCGTGGAAAGTGTTAAACATACCGGGAATATACCCACAGCGTGGAAAGTGACTAACACACACTAAAGAGGACTGAGACCACATCCTCTCCTCCCACCTAGTATACCTTCTTCTTGAACTAAATACCCTGGATTCTAGATGGACATATAACCATATTTCAATGGAACTAATTTTTACCAGCAAAAACAGCTAACTTCTTTACAATCCTCATTCAGTCAAAACCTACCGTATTTTATCATTAGCTATTACCACTTTTCCATACCCCCTATTTTTTCATTTTCTTTTTCCTATTCTCCGTTTACCCATAAATAAATATAAAACTTAATACTCCAAACCTTTTTTTAAAAATAATACCCATATTTATAATTTTTATAATAATAAAAAATAACCTTTTATAATAAAAAATTCTTTTAAAAAATTCTTTTAATAAATACGTATATACATTTAAAAAATATATACTAATACATCAAAATATATGTAATATAAATTACCAAATAAAGCTAACTTTTATGTAAACCCAGATATTGAGTGCCTGTCTACTTTTGTTATTTGAATATCAATAATCCCATAGTGGCTGGGTGAGCCACACCAGATAAGAGCACCACCCCTAAGTGATAAATTGGGAGAAGCCGCTATCACAACATATCCAATATATCAGCTAAGCTTGTTTCCTATTCTATCCCTGAGAGCACCAGCAGCAACCTATCCCTACATTAAGAGCAGCAGAGTGACGTGCGGCGCTACGTGATTCCAGCTTATATAGAGGCTGGGTCACTTGCTGCACTTAGCCAATCACAGCCATGCTGTTAGTGGGCATGGCTGTGATAGTTTCTAAGGACAAAGTAGTTAGACGCTTGTTGATTGACTGCCCAGCAGCTTTTCAACAAGCGCCATAAAATCAGCCAAACAACGAACCTGAACAATTACAAAAATGTCTGGGTTCGGGTCCGGGTGCCAAAAATCCCAAATTGGTTACAGCCCAAATCACAATAAAGGAAGGGTCTTCTTAACTGTCAAGTTCCTTATCTCAGGCTTACGAACAAATAATCTATTGGCCTATGTGCTCTACACGTTAAAATCTCTCCCAATTGAAATTCCAATTATTAACTTTGCAAATCTTATAAGGACTTTTGCTAAAGTTTTGTGGAAAAGAAAGCACCCATTTTAGCCCATTTGTTAATATCTCAAAAAGTAAACATGGGGTATTTCGTACCTGATCCTGCCTAATATAATAAAGCAATGCACATTATTATATGGTGGCACTTGATGAACACCTCTTATAATTAGAGATGAGCGAATTTTTTGAAAAATTAGATTTCCCAGTTCGCCAATTTATTTATTTTTTATTTGGTTCAATCCGAATTTATTTGCAGCAAATCATGTTAAAAATGGCTATTTCCTGGTTTCAGAGTGCCTTTATAGTGGTGTAGAACACTGTGCCTTTCAATAACACGCATAGGGAGTCTGCTGTGGTAGTGAAAAAATACTGTGAGTCAGTATGACATGCAGATGACAGGCGTCGCTATTAGAATCACTGTGCACTTCACTTATTTGGGCAGTCACGGGGCCAAAACAGACCAAATAATTCAAGTGTGAACTCAGCCTTACAGGTCAATGTTAGCGCCAATAAGAAGCGCACTCCATCATCAGCTGATTCCACATAGATGTCTACAGAACCTGTTCTATTAAACACTTATACAAGTAGAGCCCCCCGACAGAGTGGAGAGGATGTCAGCAGTAAGTTTGCGTTGACGTCCCTAATTATTTTGCCCTTCCTCTGATCTGTCAAACAAATTTCCCCCCAAAAATGGATCCTGTCTGTTATGCATCTGCCTTCACTCAGTCAGCATTTGGTCAGTAATCCATCAGTATTGCTAAGACAAAAAAAAAAAAAAAAAACAGTAGTGGATCCAAAACAAAGAGGACACATGAACGAGGAGACCACAGAGTGGTCCAATGGCAGAGTCTGGAGGTGGTGGCAGCATCAGGAGGAGGCCACAGAGTGGCACAATGACATGGTGGAGGTGGCAGCGGCATCAGGAGGCCACAGAGTGGCACAATGACAGAGTGTTGAGGTTGTGGCAGCAGAAGCATCAGAAGGAGGTCACAGAGTGGAACAATGACAGTGTGGAGGTGGCAGCAGCATCAGGAGACCGCAGAGTGGCACAATGACAGAGTGTGGAGTTGGCGGCAGCAACAGCATCAGGAGGATGCCACAGGGTGGCACAATGACAGTGTGGAGGTGGCAGTAGCAGCAGCATCAGGAGACCACAGAGTGGCAAGGTGACATAATGTGGAGGTGAAAGCAGCATCAGGAGACCACAGAGTGGCAATGTGACATAGTGTGGAGGTGGCAGTAGCATCAGGAGACCACAGAGTGACCCTGTGACCGAGTGGGGAGGTGGGTGGTAATACCTGTACCAGCTGAAGATGGTGGGTGAAAGAAGGAGCACTTGGCATCACATTTGTGGCATCAGGCAGGTGGCAGCATCAGAATAGTAGCTGAGGCCGGTAGCTAGAAGAAACCGGTCTCTTTTGTCAAAGTGTTGGCGCGGCACCATGGATGATCTAGTCTTATGCATCAGGCATTGGTGGGTGGAAATCCTGGCTGATCCACGCTTGATTCATCTTGACAAAGGTCAGTCTCTCTACATTTTGGCTGAACAGCGAGTTCTTCTTGGGGTCACTATGGCCCCAGCTGCACTAAACACCTGCTCTGATGCCACATTACTGGCCAGGCAGGGCAAACTCTGCTAGTTGCTAATACACTAATACACACCAAAAAGGGCAGTAATTTTCTCACTTCAACACACAATGGCTAATAGGCCCTTTTTCTTTTTTCCACTTATACAAGACACAAAAGGCTGTAGAACATATAACTGTACTGCTGATCGGCAAATATATTTTTCTTTTTTCCACTTATACACGACACAAAAGGCTTCAGAATATATACTGTGGGGAGTCGCTCTGGTAGATAGCGGTGCGGGTGCAGTACCGAGGCAAAACAAGGAGTCCAGCATGTGCAGTAAACAGTGTTTTATTCACACTTGCACAACATAAATGAAAAACAGTCTCTTGGTGATAGTTCACACATAACAGAAATAACGTGGCCAAACAAAAACAGGCCAACACAGGGTTCAGTCACCTGGGAGGTTTAGGTGAGGGTTCACACCTAGCAGTCGGCCCAGCCGCAGGAGATTCCACCTTCAAGTTGCAGGGAAAAACACCACCTTGCTGAGCTCTTTCCTCCAGATCAGAGAATTCCACAACAGTGTTAGCAGCTCCAGGACAATCACACACCTGCTGAAGCTGGCTGAGTTTTTAAACCCAGCCCAAAACCAGGACTGGGTCGTGGGGAGCAGCCACCCACCCTACACCCTAGCTGCTCCCGGTAAGAGCCGGCCCGGATCGGCTTTGCAGCCATGCTATTTAAAACTATGTCAGTAGCACTAGCTGCTGCTGACATTAACAAAAACGGCTCTCACCTCACCGAGGCTATGAACCTCGGTGACACATACCTGCCATCCACGACGGCACCCTGCACCTTACCACAATACCTACACCGCTGATCGGCAAATAATTATTTTTTTCCACTTATACACTACACAAAAGGCTTTAGAATTAAGGATGTCCCGATACCGATACCAGTATCGGTATCGGGACCGATACCGGCATTTTCACGAGTACTTGTACTCGTGAAAATGCCTCCGATACCGCTGCCGATACCGGAAGTTCCGGTCCGGCAGCTTCTATACACTGTTGAAGTAAACCTAATCTCTATTAATGTGGCCAGAATTACTAACTATTGATGAGCAGTCTCCCTCAGGTCAGGCGCTCAGTCCCTCCATTCTCCTCCTGCCCCGCCTGCCTTCTTCATTCATAAAAGTGGGCGGAGCGGGCAGGCGGGACATGAGGCGCATGGAGGAACTGAGAGCTCAAGCTGCCCGATTCCTCCAAGCACCTCACGTCCCTCCTGCGCGCTCCGCCCACTTTATGAATGCAGAAGGCGCGCGGGGCAGGAGGAGCATGGAGGGACTGAGCACCTAACCTGAGGGAGACTGCGCATTAATAGTTAATAATTCCGGCCACATTAATAGAGATTTAGTTTACCTCAATAGTGTATAGGAGCTGCGGGGCCGGTGTATGAAAGAGTCAAGCTACACCGGCCCCTGCGAGTGTAAACTGCCCCCACACACACACTATGATGGCACTTATGGGGGTCTGTGGATGACACTAATGGGGGATCTGTGGATGACACGTATATAGCATAATATGCTATATATGTGTCATCCACATAGCCCCCTGACAGTGTCATCCAGAGATCCCCCATAGTGTCATTCAGAGATCCCCCATAGTGTCATCCAGAGATTCCCCATAGTGTCATCCAGAGATCCCCCATAGTGTCATCCAGAGATCCCCCATAGTGTCATCCAGAGATCCCCCATAGTGTCATCCAGAGATCCCCCATAGTGTCATCCAGAGATCCCCATAGTGTCATCCAGAGATCCCCCATAGTGTCATCCAGAGATCCCCCATAGTGTCATCCAGAGATCCCCCATAGTGTCATCCAGAGATCCCCCATAGTGTCATCCAGAGATCCCCCATAGTGTCATCCAGAGATCCCCCATAGTGTCATCCAGAGATCCCCCATTAGTGTCATCCAGAGAGCCCCCCCCCCATTAGTGTCATCCAGAGATCCCCCCCATTAGTGTCATTCACAGATCCCCCATAACATTGTCATCCACAGATCCCCCCATAACAATGTCATCCACAGATCCCTCCCATAACAGTGTCATCCACAGACCCCCATAACAGTGTCATCCACAGATCCCCCATAACAGTGCGTCCTTCTCAGATCCCCCCATAACAGTGTCATCCACAGATCCCCCATAACATTGTCATCCACAGATCCCCCATAACAGCGTCATCCACAGATCCCCCATTACAGTGTCATCCACAGATCCCCCCATAACAGTGCGTCCTCCTCAGATCCCCCCTCAACAGTGTCATCCACAGACCCCCATAACAGTGTGTCATCCACAGATCCCCATAACAGTGTGTCATCCACAGATCCCCCATAACAGTGTCATCCACAGATCCACCCATAACAATGTCATCCACAGATCCCCCCCATAACAGTGTCATCCACAGACCCCCATAACAGTGTCATCCACAAATCCCCCATAACAGTGCGTCCTCCTCAGATCCCCCCATAACAGTGTCATCCACAGATCCCCCATAACAGATCCCCCTGGATGCACATTGGTTGGAAAACACTATTATATTCCCATTTTTTAATTTATTAACACTTGTACAAAGGAAAAGAAAATCCGTTGTCCATAGCAACCAAATTCCAGCTTTAATTTTTTTCATTGCTATCAGCAACTGCGCCGCTGTTTATACGAGGTATCGGTAATTGGTATCGGCGAGTACTTAAATAAAAGTATCGGTACTCGTACTCGGTCTTAAAAAAATGGTATCGGGACATCCCTATTTAGAATATATAACTGGAAATATATTTTTCTTTTTTCTACTTATACACGAAACAAATGGCTTTAGAAAATATATCTGCACCGCTGAACGGCAAATATGTTTTTCTTTTTTCCACATATACACGACACAAAAGGCTGTAATGTGCACACTTCACTACACAACGGCTAATAAGCCCTTTTTCCCACTAATACAAGCCAAAAAATGCTTTAGAACATATAACTGCACCACACAAGGGCAAATAAGACATATAAATATTTCCTTGTAATAAACCCTGTTAATGTCTGTATCAAATAGCACTTGCACCCCAATAACAAGAACGGTTTGCTGGAATTACAGAGCTGCATAATGGCAATTTGGGTCCCCAGTCAGTGCAGCAAGGTGTAATAGGATTGTTCCTATTACCCAGGCTGTCACCTCTCCGACTGAACCCTGTTCAAAGTAAGTGCTATGGAATGATTCCTCCCTATCCTTTCCCTACATCTTGAATAATCTTTCCCTGCACTTGTAAATCGTTTTTTTAGCACAATGAAGCTTTTTCTAACACTGTTCCTAGTGCCTGCTGACGTCTCTCCCTGCACTAAGTGCACTGGTAAATGGCAGATCTAACATGGCTGAGTCTATTTATAGGGCTGTGACATCACAGGGCTGGCTGCTGATTGGCTGATTAGCATTATAGGTGATCCCGCCTTCCCAGACTAGTTCCTTGCTCCATGTCCTCACACTTGCAACAGCCATTTTAGGAAAATTTGGGATTCCTTACCACGAATCGCGAGGAAATTCGGATTTGGTGCAAATCAAATTGTTCCTGAAATTCGGATTTCCTGAAATTCCACTTCGTCAGCTTCGATTCGCTCATCTCTACTCATAATGCACCTCATGTGTGTAGCACAACAGGTGAAGACCCACTGTGCAACTGAATGGATTTAAGGTGGGGCTACTTCTGAGGGCATTGTCAAGGTGGTCCCCTGGTATTCAAAGTTTCAGTCCTATACAGACATCTGGACTTCACTGCAATGGACACCAGGCTGCCAACTCAAAGTATTTTCAGTTCAGAGGCTGCTGATCCAGGCGGACCAAGAGACACCAAGGGAACAGACAGAAGCATGGTCATAGGGAAAGGTGAGGTTCGGACAGGCCCTTTGCTCAGGAACCTTCCTATAGGGAAAAGTACCATACATACCCCAGGGAATGTAGCAATAAGCTGAAAAGGACAGCATAACCGTATCCCCACCCTTACCACACCCCTTCTCAGAAAGTGGCAAGGGTGGCGTATAAACCCCACCTGCACCTAGATTTAGGAGCAATGGCATTAAAAAAGTCGCAAACAATGGGTTTGCGACTTTTTTAAGCCAGAAAACTGATGTAGGGGAATTATACATTTCCCCCAGATGCTCATTCTATTGCATTCTTGAGAGATGTTCTAATACCAGAAAATTATACACAACAATCACAACATAGTACCTTTATAACATTTTTCTACATATAGTGCCATTTGCCCCAGAATAACCCCTTAAGGACACGGCCCTATTTCACCTTAAGGACCAGGCCATTTTTTCAAAATCTGATCAGTGTCACTTTATGTGGTGATAACTTTAAAACGCTTTTTCTTATCCAGGCCATTCTGAGATTGATTTTTCGTCACATATTGTACTTCATGACACTGGTAAAATGAAGTCGAAAAATTTCATTTTTATTTATAAAAAAATACCAAATTTACCAAAAATTTTGAAAAATTTGCAAATTTCCAAATTTCAATTTCTCTACTTCTATAATACATAGTAATACCGCCAAAAAGAGTTATTGATTTACATTCCCCATATGTCTACTTTATGTATCGATCATTTTGGGAAAGCCATTTTATTTTTTGGGGACGTTACAAGGCTTAGAAGTTTAGAAGCAAATCTTGAAATTTTTCAGAAATTTTTAAAAACCCACTTTTTAGGGACCAGTTCAGGTCTGAAGTCACTTTGTGAGGCTTACATAATAAAACCACCCAAAAATGACCCCATTCTAGAAACTACACCCCTCAAGGTATTCAAAACTGATTTTACAAATGTCATTAACCCTTTAGGTTTTCCACAAGAGTTAATGGCAAATGGAGATAAAATTTCTGAATTTAAATTTTTTGTAAAATTTTCCATTTTAATCCATTTTTTCCATTAACAAAGCAAGGGTTAATAGCCAAACAAAACTTAATATTTATTCCCCCCGATTCTGCAGTTTGCACGGACACCCAATATGTGGTCGTAAACTGCTGTATGGCCAAACTGCAGGGCGCAGAAGAAAGGAACGCCATATGGTTTTTAGAAGGCAGATTATGCTGGACTGGATTTTTGACACCATGTCCCATTTGAAGCCCCCCGATGCACCCCTAGAGTAGAAACTCCATAAAAGTGACTCCATCTAAGAAACTACACCCCTCAAGGTATTCAAAACCAGTTTTACAAACTTTGTTAACCCTTTAGGTGTTCCACAAGAGTTATTGGCAAATGGAGATGAAATTTCAGAATTTCTATTTTTTGTTACCTTGTCTCAAAAAATATAGTATTTATAATATAGAGCAACCAAAAATCATATTTACCCTAGAATAGTACCAACAAAACTGACAACTTATCCCGTAGTTTCCAAAATGGGGTCACTTTTTTGGAGTTTCTACTGTAGGGGTGCATCAGGGGGGCTTCAAATGGAACATAGTGTCAAAAAACCAGTACAGCAAAATCTGCCTTCCAAAAACCATATGGCGTTCCCTTCCTTCTGTGCCCTGCCGTTTGGCCATACAGCAGTTCAAGACCAGATATGGGTCAGGGCAATAAATATTGAGTTTTGTTTGGCTGTGAACCCTTGCTTTGTTACTGGAAGAATGGATTAAAATGGAAAATTTGCAAAAAAATAGCTGTTTTGGGACCGTTTTTATTTTTTGTTATTTACATCGTTGAACTGACAGGTTAGATTGTGTGCTATTTCTATAGAGCAGGTTGTTACAGATGCGACAATACCAAATATGACTACTTTTTGGGGTTTTTTGTTTCAGTTTTACATAATAAAGCATTTTTGAAAAAAATTATTTTTTAGGGTCTCCACAATCTGAAAGCCATAGTTTTTTTTTTTTTTTTTTTGGGCGACTGTCTTATGTAGGGGCTCATTTTTTGCGTGATGAGATGGCGGTTTGATTGGCACTATCTTGGGGTGCATATGACATTTTGTTAGCTTGCTATTACACTTTTTGTGATGTAAGGTGACAAAAATGGCTTTTGACACCGTATTTTTTTTTTTTGCTGTGTTCAGCTGAGGGGTTAGGTCATGTGTTATTTTTATAGATCAGGTTGTGACGGACGCGGCGATACATAATATGTATACTTTTTATTTATTTATATAATTTTTACACAATAATATCATTTTTTAAAACAATAAGAAATCATGTTTTAGTGTCTCCATAGTTTGAGAGCCATATTTTTTTTTATTTTGGGCGCTTGTCCTATGTAGGGGCTCATTTTTTGCGGGATGAGATGGTGGTTCGAATGGTATTATCTTGGGGTGCATATGACTTTTTGATCGCCTACTATTACACTTTTTGGGATGTAAGGTGACAAAAAAATGGCTTGTTTGACAACGTTTTTATTTTTTATGTTTACGGCGTTCATCTGAGGGGTTAGGTCATGTTATATTTTTATAGAGCAGGTCCTTACGGACGCGGCGATACCTAATATGTATACCTTTTTATATTTATTTTGGTTTTACACAATAATATCCTTTTAGAATAAAAAAAAACATGTTTTAGTATCTCCATAGTCTGAGAGCCATATATTTTTCAGTTTTTAGGCAATTGTCTCAGGTTAGTAACATAGTAACTAGAGATGAGCGAACACCTGGATGTTCGGGTTCGAGAGGTTCGGCCGAACTTCCGGAAAATGTCCGGGTTCGTGATCCGAACTCAACCCGAACTTCATCCCGAACCCGAACCCCATAGAAGTCAATGGGGACCCGAACTTTTGGGCACTAAAAAGGCTGTAAAAGACACCCAGAGGGATAATATACCGCAATAAACGCATTGCGATTACAACTTTGAGCTAATGATCACCATGGGAATGCCTCCTCCAGTAGAATGTACTGTCGGATCTGAGAATTATGTTGAAATCGCAATGCGATTCTTATATATTTGCTTAATCGCATTGCGATTTCAACTTAGCATTGCTAAATAATTCCATCCATATCGTTAACTTACTGAGTCAGTAAGTTAACGAATATGGATGGAATTATTTAGCAATGCTAAGTTGAAACGGCAATGCGATTAAGCAGATATAGTCAACTTTACACTGTTAGTTTTATTATCGCGATAATACAACTATTCAAGAATCGTGTACGTGCGTCTGTACGTGTGTGCGTTACCTCGGACACTATTCTATTTTGCCAGCCACAGCTGAAACCACTGATTTATGGTATTGCTATTTGGGCAATTGAATTTAACCCCAGAAAATAATCTATCCTTTGCCAGACAGCAGACAGTATTATACTTGTCTAACCAAAGCTGGAACACCAGATTTAGGGGATTGGTATTTGGGCAATTGTATTTAACCCCTTAATAAAATATAGAAATTTCTTTCCTGAGTTTCTAGGGGTGACAATTAGCACAGCCAAGCCCCTGATGTAGGATATAGCAAAAAAAAAAACTAGTATTGATGGATTGATGGACTTGGTGGCAGCTTCTTCTGGCGCACCACAAGTCACAAAATGGCCGCTGATCAACCCAGAAAATAAGTGACAGAAAACGCTCTGTGCAGCCTAAAAACCAGCGAGCAAGTAACTAGCAGAAGTTCAATGATTCTCAGCTGTAAATTGATCCGTTCATTAGGTGCTGTTGCTGACTTTAACCTGCCTAATCTCACCCTGACAGAAGCTGCGTCCTCTCCCTACACTAATCAGAGCAGTGTGACGTGCGGCGCTACGTGACTCCAGCTTAAATAGAGGCTGGGTCACATGCTGCACTTGGCCAATCACAGCCATGCCATTAGTAGGCATGGCTGTGATGGGCTCTTAGGGCAAGAAGTAAAACGCTAGCTGATTGGCTGCTGTGCAGCCCTTCAGAAAGCGGGAAGTAATCGACGAACACCGAACCCGAACCCGAACTTTTTTGAAAATGACCGGGTTCGGGTCCGGGTCGGACACCCCAAAATTCGGTACGAACCCGAACTATTCTCGAACTGTTCGCTCAACACTAATAGTAACATAGTATATAAGGCCGAAAAAAGACTTTTGTCCATCCAGTTCGACCTGTTTCCTGCAAGTTGGGTATAATTTTTGCAGGATGAGGTGACAGTTAGATTGGCACTATTTGGGGGGTCATATGACTTTTTGATCGCTTGCTATTGTGATGTAGGTTGGCAAGTTTTTATTAAATTTTTTTCACAGTGTTTACTTGAGGGGTTAGGTCATGTGATATTTTTATAGAGCAGATTCTTACGAACGTGGAGATACCCAATATGTCTACTTTATAGTTGTTTTTTTACATTTAACACTAAAAAGCATTTTTGAAACAAAAAAAATCATGTTTTAGTCTGAGAGGCATAGTTTTTTTTATTTTTTGGCCAATTGTTTTAGGTAGGGGCTCATTTTTTTCGGGATGAGATGGCGGTTTGATCGGTACTATTTTGGGAGGCAAACGCCTTTTTGATCGCTTTGTATTACACTTTTAGTGATGTAAGGTGCCAAAAAATGGCTTATTTACACCATTTTTTGTTTTTTTTTTAATGGCGTTTACCTGAGGAGTTCAGTCATGTGATATTTTTATAAAGCAGGTTTTTACGGACGCGGTGATACCTAATATATGTAGTGTATTTTATATTTTTTAATTTTTATTCAGTGATATGTGTTTTTTTCATTTTTACTTTTTTTTCACTTTTTAAAAAAAAATTGACCCAGACCCACTTGGTTCTGAAACATCCAGTGGATCTGGTGTCTGTATAATACAGTACAATACACTATATAGTGCACTGTGCTGTATTTTGTACTTTACAAAGTCTGAATAGACCTTTAGCAGGTCTATTCAGACTTTCAGCACCATGGAGAGCAGGACGCTTCTGAAAGCGTCCTGTCTCCATGGCAACCATCACACGCTGCCATAAGATAGCAGCGGGTAATGGATGGGGAGGGAGTGGAGCCCCCTCCCTCTGTGATCCCATCCTGTTGGGGGGCTGCAAAGGCACAGCAGCCCCCCGATGGGAGAGGGCGGGAGCTCCCTCCCTGTTAACCCTTCCATACCGCGGTCCGTACGGACCGCGGTATAGAAGGGGTTAAACGGCTGGCATCTGATCAAGCACAGATGCCAGCCGTTTCTATCAGAGTGTCAGCAATGTGCTGACACTCTGATAGATCCACTAGACACCAGGGAAACATTACAGAGTAGGCGGGCGGGGGATCGCAATCGCACCGCCCACCTCCCGCACCGCCTCCCGCAACCACCCCCCCTGCACCCCCACCGCCATAATATGATTGGGGGCTACAGGGAGGATTAAAAATGAAGACTTTGGGGGCATTAACTCTCTGAATTGACCTGCGGTTTGCAGTGATCGCCCATACGGGGGGGTCACAGGACCCGCCTGGGCATTGTAACAAGGTACCTGCTGAATGATTTCAGCAGGTACCTTGTTCCGATCACTGCCAGCTGAGCAGCAGTGATCGGAACTACTCATAACGTACCGGTACGTCATGTGTCCTTAAGGACTCGGGAAACATGCCGTATCGGTACGTCATGTGTCCTAAAGGGGTTAAGTAATTTTGGGGTGAAATACAAAATACAATATATAAAACTAATCTAAACTACATAAAACTCATCTAAAATACAGCATATATGCCACTTATAAGAAGTAATGGGTGGCCATGGAAGCTTATGGCATCCCACACCATGTCACCTAGTGTTAAACCTGTCTGCCTCCACACTATACATAATGACACCTACCACCATCATGCATAGTGCAGAGACACACAGGAACAACACCAGGTGTCATGACATAGGGCACCATTAGCTACAATGTCCATTCTTATTTGGTATTCTTGGAGGGAACATTGACCACCAGCCTTCAGTATATCCAGGACATCATGGAACCAGTCCTACTGCCTGTTGGTAACTGAGTTTGGAGATGTGGTGTTCCAACAAGATAATGCCCACCCACACTGTGCCCTTGCTACACAGCATGATCTTCGGGGTATCCAGCAGCTCCCCTAGCCAACTCGATTACCACCTTTCTCCCTCATTGAGAATGTATGGGACTGGATTGGGCAATAGATTTGGCTGCAACTGCTGCTACCCATAAACAGCCATTGGGGTGAAGTAAGCACTGTGATATACCTCAGGACTGTACCAATTGCTGCTTTATGTACTACTGCACTCATCCTCAATTCAGTTAGATAGACGTTATTTATTGCAACCTACAGGCCTGGTTATTGCCTCCACCATCCACCAGCCCCTACATTTTCCCACTAGTGTTGAGCACGAATATTCGAATAGTGATTTTTTTTTTGTGAATATCGGCACTTCGCTAATTCGCGAATATTGCGAAAATAGCGCTATATATTCGCTATTTCGAATATTTTTTATTTTTTTTTAAGTTGTTAATCCTTGTTGGTCTTTGGTTGTCTTCCCACTTCCCAAAAGCTGTTCTTACCTGTCCTGAGGATTCTTGGCTCCCTGTCCGCTCCAGTCAATGACCGTTGCCGCTTCTGCCGACTTCCTGTGTGCATGGGAACGCCCCCATGCTAAAATGTACTGTCGGATGTGAGAATCACGAATTCACAAATTTGACTAAGTTGTAATTGAAATGCTATTAATATAACATGAATTACTCGCATTGTGAATTAAACTTAGAGCTGGGTTCCTAATGGTTGTATTGCTAGAATATAACGAAGATGACGAATATCACCAATTCACGAATATAGCACTATATTCTCAATCTTCGTTATATTCTAGCAACAACCATTAGGAACTCAGCTCTAAGTTTAATTTGTGAAGCGAACATATACTCGCATTGCGCATTCAACTTAGAGCTGAGTTCCTAATGGTTGTTGCTAGAATATAACGAAGATGACGAATATCACAAATTTAAGAATATAGCACTATATTCTCAAGCTTCGTTATATTCTAGCAATACAACAACCATTAGGAACTCAGCTCTAAGTTTAATTTGCAAAGCGAACATATACTCGCATTGCGCATTCAACTTAGATCTGAGTTCCTAATGGTTGTATTGCTAGAATATAACGAAGATTGAGAATATAGTGCTATCTTCATGAATTCGTGATATTCGTCATCTTCGTTTTCTTCGTTATGTTGTAGCAATACAACCATTAGGAACTCAGCTCTAAGTTTAATTTGCAATGCGAATATAAATTCGCGTAACATTCGCAATATATAGAATGATGAATATTCGATTTCGACGAATATATTGACGAATATTCAATTGAAATATCGCAAAATCGAATATGGCACCTCCCGCTCATCACTATTACCCACCTGCCTTGCACCCTGCCACCTGTTCACCATGGCTTTGAGGATAGGTAATGACAGTGAAGTTTGGCCAAGATCATGAAATCAGTAGTTGCACAGTCAAAGTATCCAGCAGCTGTTAGTAGTAGTTAAATCATGAAAGATTTATTTCTGCAATTGTTAAAATCCAGATGTGCACATCGTTTAACCCCTACACATTTCAGACTATAGCAAAGTCTTTAGTCGTATCATATAAGTTGGGGCAATGTCCCTGAATATATACACATATGATAATTGGTAAACCACATTACATGTGTGACTTCTCCCCTGTAACAGCATCTAGGACATACGGTACTGAATAATGATAATTGCAACAGATGTCATGGCAGGGAAGGCGTTAAAGAACCAATAGGATGTTAAATGAAAAACAGAGGCAAATCCACATATGTAACACAGTAAGGGGCCAATTGCGGAACAGGTGCGAACCCATTCATTTTCAATGGGGCTGGAACAGATGCAGACAGCACACTATGGGCTGTCGGCATCCGCATTTCCGGATCCGCAATTCCGTTCCCCCAAGAAATAGAACATGTCCTATTCTTGTCAGAAACTGCGGAAAAGAAAAGGCATTTTCTATTATAGCGATGTTCGGTCCACGAAATGCGGACGCACATTGCCGGTGTCCATGTTTTATGGATCCGCAATTTGCAGACCGCAAAACACCTCCGGATGTGTGAATGGACGCTTAGCTGTGAAATCATAGAACTTCTCCCCTGTAACAGCACTCAGGAAATGCGCAATAATGATAATTACTGTGTGTCAGATGCCATGGCATGGAAGGAGTTAAAAAAAAAACCTGCATGATATAAGGTGAAACACATTTGAAGCAAAACCACATATATCATACAGCAAACCGTGAAGTCATGTAACTCCTTCCTTGTAACAGAACTGTAGTTATATCAGATGCCGTGAGAAAGATGTTAGGTAATACACAGAAGCAAAGCCACATATATCAGACAGCAAACTGCAAGATCATTAGTAACAGTACAGCAAATCTAAATGATAATTCATGCCGTGGGGCTTCAACTGTGACAAGTTTACAAATCCAGTATGCTTCACCTGCAATAAACCCCACTGGGGTTTATTGACCCTCTGAATTCTTCAAACTACTGATGTTTCCTTGATGTCTGTCTTTAAACCTTTCCTGACATTCTCTGTTTTTTTATTTTCTTTTTTCACTTCCTGCCTTCCCGGAGCCATAACGTTTTAATTTTCCCATTTACATAGCCACATGAGGACTTGTTTTTCACAGGACAAGTTGTACATTCCAATGTCACCATTTAATATTGCATACAAAGTAGTGGGAAACGAGAAAAAAAATTCCAAATGGGGGGAATTTGAAAAAAAACAAAAAACGCAATTCCAGCACCGTTTTACGGGTTTTGTTTTTACAGCGTTCACTATGCGGTAAAACTGACTTTTGCTCTTCACTCTCCATATATATATATAGTTTTTCTTTCGATTTAATACGGAAAAAAATAAAACTTTTCAAAAAAATTAATTTTTTCTTGTCAACACCATATTCTGACTCCCATAACTTTTTTTACAGTTATGTCTATGGAGATGTGAGAGGGTAAATTTTTTGCAGAAAATGGTTTTTGCTAATACTATTTTGGGGTGTCTGACTTTTTGATCACTTTTTATTCAATTATTTTTTTAAAGTTAAGTAATGAAATCGGGCATTTTTTTTTTCATTATGCCATTTACTGTATGGAATACGTTTTTTTAATATTTTAATAGTACGGATGTTTTTGCACAAGACAGTGCCCATGATGTTATTTTCCTTAATTTTTTATTTATTATAATTTTGAGGAAAGGGGGGGGGGATTCGAATTTTTAATTTTTAATTTTTTTATAAACTTTTTTTTACTTTTTGTGAGGTCCCCAATTTGACCCCAACTTGTAATTATCAGACTGCAATTTGTATAGAATAATTGAATTTGCTCCATTGTTCTATACAGAAATCACCATAATACAGTTTAGTGCTGCCACCTGCTGGCCTGAACTGTATTATACAAGTAAGGAGCCCGGACCACCCACACCAGCGCGCCGACCAATGAGCAAACGACGCTACACGCGCCCCCCCGCACCGCCCACACCAGCGCACTGGCAAGCAAGTCGGAGCGCAGCCATTTCAGTAATTCACAGCAGTATCACCCACAGCACGCCGGCAAGCACGTCGGAGCGCCACCATTTCAATCAGTCACATCACTATCAGCCATAGGGCTCATGCACATGACCGTATTTTGTTTCCTTGTCCGTTCCGTTTTTTTGCTGATAGGATGCAGACCCATTCATTTCAATGGGTCCGCAAAAAATGCGGACAGCAAACCATGTGCTGTATCAGTATGTCCGTTGCGTAGCTCCCAAAAAAAATAGAGCATGTCCTATTTTTTTCTAGTTTGTGGACAAGGATTGGCATTATTACAATGGATCCGCAAAAATAACGGATGCCATACCGACATCATCTGTTTTTTTTTGTGGATCCGCAATTTGCGGACCGCTAAACACATACGGTCGTGTGCATGAGGCCATATAGAGAGGAAGAGCGTAGCCATCCCAGTCAGTCACAGCACTATCAGCCATATAGAAAGGAATTGCGCCACCATTTCAGTCAGTCACAGCACTATCAGCCATATAGAGAGGAAGAGCGCTGACATTTCAGTCAGTCACAGCACTATCAGCCATATAGAGAGTAGCCCCTGTCAGCAGTCTGACTTACCAGCCGCCATTTCTGTTCGTCAGTCCCGGCCGCCATTTCTTTTCGTCAGTCAAAGCACTATCAGCCATATAGAGAGGAGCCCCTGTCAGCAGTCTGACCTACCAGCCGCCATTTCTGATCGTCAGTCCCAGCCACCATTTCTGTTTATATGGCTGACAGTGCTGTGACTGACAAACAGAAATGGTGGCTGGGACTGACGATCAGAAATGGCGGCTGGTAGGTCAGACTGCTGACAGGGGCTCCTCTCTATATGGCTGATAGTGCTCTGACCGACGAACAGAAATGGCGGCCAGGACTGACGAACAGAAATGGCGGCTGGTAAGTCAGACTGCTGACAGGGGCTACTCTCTATATGGCTGATAGTGCTCTGACTGACGAACAGAAATGGCGGCCGGGACTGACGAACAAAAATGGCGGCTGGTAAGTCAGACTGCTGACAGGGACAGGGGCTCCTCTCTATATGACTGACAGTGCTGTGACTGACATAGAGGAGCCCCTGTCAGCAGTCTGACCTACCAGCCGCCATTTCTGTTCGTCAGTCCCAGCCGCCATTTCTGTTTGTCAGTCACAGCACTGTCATATAGAGAGGAGCCCCTGTCCCTGTCAGCAGTCTGACCTACCAGCCGCCATTTTTGTTCGGCAGTCCCAGCCGCCATTTCTGTTCGTCAGTCACAGCACTATCAGCCATATAGAGAGGAGCCCCTGTCAGCAGTCTGACCTACCAGCCGCCATATCTGATCGTCAGTCCCAGCCGCCATTTCTGTTTGTCAGTCATAGCACTGTCAGCCATATAGAGAGGAGCCCCTGTCAGCAGTCTGACCTACCATCCGCCATTTATGTTCGTCAGTCCCAGCCGCCATTTCTGTTTGTCAGTTACAGCACTGTCAGTGATATAGAGAGGAGCCCCTGTCAGCAGTCTGACTTACCAGCCGCCATTTCTGTTCGTCAGTCCCAGCCGCCCTTTCTGTTCGTCAGTCACAGCACTATCAGCCATATAGAGAGGAGCCCCTTTCAGCAGTCTGACCTATCAGCCGCCATTTCTGATCATCAGTCCCAGCCGCCATTTCTGTTTGTCAGTCACAGCACTGTCAGCCATATAGAGAGGAGCCCCTGTCAGCAGTCTGACCTACCAGTCGCCATTTCTGTTCGTCAGTCCCAGCCGCCATTTCTGTTTGTCAGTCACAGCACTGTCAGTCATATAGAGAGGAGCCCCTGTCCCTGTCAGCAGTCTGACTTACCAGCCGCCATTTCTGTTCGTCAGTCGCAGCCGCCATTTCTGTTTGTCAGTCACAGCAACATCAGCCATACTGTATAGAGAGGAGCCCCTGTCAGCAGTCTGACCTACCAGCCGCCATTTATGTTCGTCAGTCCCAGCCGCCATTTCTGTTTGTCAGTCACAGCACCGTCAGTCATATAGAGAGGAGCCTCTGTCAGCAGTCTGACCTACCAGCCGCCATTTTTGTTCGGCAGTCCCAGCCGCCATTTCTGTTTGTCAGTCACAGAACTACCCATAATAATAAAAGCCCTGCGCGCTGACGAATCATCACATGGCTCTCCACACGACGTCTGCACCGCCCACACCTGCGCGCCGGCCAATCACCACCGCCGCTCGCAGGTTATGGTGTGCTCACCACGTCAGACCGCTGCCATTACTGTCCCTGCATCACGCAGCCGCACAGTCCCAGCATTCTCAGCAAACAGACAGCAGCCGCTGCTAGCAGTCTCAGCCACCAGTCGCTGCCAGCAGTCTCAGCACCACCAGTCAGTGCCAGCAGTCAGTAACAGTCATCTCAGCCAGTGCTATCAGTCAGTGCCACCAGCCACCAGTCACAGTGCCAGCAGTCTCATCCAGCCAACATACAGTGCCAGCCATCTCAGCCACCAGTCAGTGCCAGCAGTCTCAGCCACCAGTCACAGTGCCAGCAGTCTCAGCCACCAGTCAGTGCCAGCCATCTCAGCCATCAGTCAGTGCCAGCAGTCTCAGCCACCAGTCAATGCCAGCAGTCTCAGCCACCAGCCGGTGTCAGCAGTCTCAACCAGAGCCAGCACTCAGTGTCAGCAGTCTCAGCCACAAGCCACAGCCACCAGTCGCAGCCACCAATCAGTGCCACCAGTCCCAGCCATCAGTCACATTGCCAGCAGTCTTAGCCAGCAGTCAGTGCCAGCCGTCTTAGCTATCAGTCAGTGCCACCAGCCACAGCCTCCAGTCACGGTGCCAGCAGTCTCAGCCATACAATGTGGTCAGGTTCCCTTGCCATTTAATATAATCTGTTCCGCTTCACCTTTATGCCTTGGAAGTTCTGGCCTGCCCTGCAGCCAGTTTTTTGTCTGAATGTGTGTTTAGAATGGCTGCAGGCATTATCAAAGACAAGTGCAAGCGCCTGTCCACAGCCAACTTGGATAATCTCACGTTCATTAAAAAGAACCAGGCATGGATCCCACAGGACTTGTCCGTACCTTATGCAGAATAGACATGTATACCAGCTTCACCCAACCATTGTTATACTACAGCTCACTTACTCTTTGTTTTCTTTTGTATATTTCCCAATGTTTTGGGGTCTAGCCCAATTTATAAAAAAAAGAAAACAAAACACATTGTTGTTGGCAGCCAAAAAAAAGGCTTTATGTCAGGCAACAATGTAGCGCCAATTGTAATGAACTAAGTTCCCTGTCTGTTATGCAGTGCAGGGGTACTTTGAAAGAAAGATAGTATTTATATAGATCATACAAAGTGACTGCCTCACCTTTGCTTAGGACAGATTAGGCAGAACTAAAAGCATTAGGATATTTTGCCATGGCTGCGTGCAGCATGTTCTATATTCTGCGTTTTTCACATGAAAAATGCATTGCATCCGCAAGCAAGTGCGGGTGCGTTGCGTTTTTCACTGATGGTTTCTAGGAGATGTTGTTTCTAAAGCTTCAGTTTTTTATCATGCGCGCGGCGCGTGAAAAACGCACCAAAACGCATTGCACCCGCGCGGAAAAAACTGAACAACTGAACGCAATCGCAGGCAAAACTGAATGGCTTTGCCTGTGAAATCGCACAGTTTTCACTGAACGCATCCGCAACGCATCCGGATCTAATCCGGACACGCTCGTGTGAAAGGGGCCTTAATAAGCACAGTGGATCCTAGCATGCATGCTGGGCCCGCACTCGCTGGATTTTATGTGGCTGTCATGGCCCATAACAGGTAGGATTTAGCGTTAGGACCACTCATAGAGGCGGCCTTGGCGCGGCGAGTGGCTTATTACTTTTTGATCAAAATGTACACTCCTCTGATAACTTCTAGCCTAGACGCAGGGCAGAGTGCTGGTTGCAGAGTGCTGTTGCATTTCTGTGTTTATATATACTTCTATGTATGTTTGTGGATATAAAAGTATACATGTATGTAGATCTATCTATAGAAAGATATGCATATGTGTTAAAGGCTGATTAATTGGCCTGTATTTGTGGGCGTGGCGCTGCCGTTAGCATAAAGCACGACAGCGCCACTCCCCCTGTGTACGTCGCTCAGCGTTTAGAGCGATAGACGTACCTGCAGTGCGGAAAGAAACGATCGCGTCATCATCCCGGGTCAGCTTCTCAGAGGTCTGTTGCTGCCACCTTCTGCAGCCCACCTCCGTTGCCGGCCGGCGGGGGCCGGTCCCCTTGGTGAGGGGGGACACCCCCGCACCGGTCCGGTCTGCCAGGGGGTGTCGCAGTCTCCCCCGGCGCACGGAGCATCAGCCGGCGAGGCTCGGCTTCCCCACAGCGACGGGGGAGCAGCCCGCACTGAGCTCTGTGCCGGGAGCTGCGCACGCTCCCCACGTGGCGACACAACAGAGGCACAGGGGAGAGCGTATCCCCGCCACATCGGCCTCACGAGCTATTAATGTCTGGCACTGGCCGCAGTGCCGTTACTTAGGCAGGGATCCGAGTGCAGAGCCTCCCTTAGGCTCATTCATTTGGCAGCTCAGAGTAGCAGTGCCGGCAGTCTGGGAGAGTAGGGAGCAGCTTAGTTGTCACAGGGTACTATTAAGGGAAGCTAACTGTTGAAAGGAATGTAAGAGGTAGGAATGTGAGGGTCAATAAATAAAGCTGTGATGTGAATAGGTGGATGTGGGGGTAATGGTTAAGTGGCATAGATATTGTAGTCATTTTAAGGAGGACGTATAAAAAAAAAAAAAGAAAATCCACAAATGAAAAAAATATATAATTTTTTTATATTGCTGTGAATATTGTCATGAAATAAGGGACATGTCACATAGGTGCAGGTGCGCACCGCTGCATTTACATGTCCGTCAAAGTTCGCTAACCTTATGCCGGGGTAGGAGTCTGTACATACTCCTCACCCTCTTAGCTTAAACACCCTTAATGACCGTGGTGTTTAACCGTAGTCACAGCAGAAAGCTGAGGTTTTGGGCCCTTGCATCTAGACAGGGAAGGGGGGAAAAGAGTGAAATTTCCGTTCATGTCGGTTCTCACGAGCGCATGTTGAACGTTCAATATTCTGCTTCCGTTTTGCTGACCAGTGCCGTTGTTTTGCTTCTAGGTACAAGCTTTACTTGAGTTCCGTCCAGCATTGGCTCTCAGCCAGGTAGAAGGGTACTTGTCACGTAAGGGTGAGGGGAGTGATGTTGACGTAACTATACCTCGTCCACTATTTACGTTCAGGTCTCGCTACTCCAGCTGCAGTCCAGCTCCTCAAATATTGGCTTGTTCGTTGACGTTCAGGTTTGGTAAGCTGTCAGCCTGACTCCACGGGTGTACCCCAAAGCCGAGATGTCATTGGCTTTTGAATCTTTGGGGTATGATTGAGTTCTGTGATAAAACTATCCTTACCTAACCAGCGTGGTTTTTGCCCTCTTTCAGGCGTCCCTACTACATGCGCGGTTACGGCACAACTCCAACCGCTGGGAGCAGGGTACTTCAGGGGTCTCGTCACCTGCTTTAGTAGCCACGACCACAAGTGTTAAAGGCTGAATAATTGGCCTGTATTTGTGGGCGTGGCGCTGCCGTTAGCATAAAGCACGACAGCGCCACTCCCCCTGTGTACGTCGCTCAGCGTTTCTCCCACCCACCCTCCCCTTTTCAAACACCTTACATGAAGGGGATGCCCTCTTTCAGGCGTCCCTACTACATGCGCGGTTACGGCACAACTCCAACCGCTGGGAGCAGGGTACTTCAAGGGTCTCGTCACCTGCTTTAGTAGCCACGACCACAAATATATGTATCTATGTATGTATGTGGGCTATATAACTGTATTCTATTTCTGAATTTGTTTAGTCATAATTATTATATATTCTGTAAATACACTACTCTCAAAAAGTTAAAAATTTGAGTGAAATTTATGGAAAATATAAAAAGTTCCAGCTCCAGAGATATTATATCATAAAAGTAGGGCATTTAAGTAGAAGCATGCAATGGTGATTTCCTCATCTCAAACAACTTATTGAAACAGAAGCAAACAACAGTGGTGGGTATATCCTCACAAAAATGTCAGTGTCTTAATAACTTGTCATGTGGCCTAGAGCATCAATTACAGCTTGACAACGACGTCTCATGCTGTTCACAAGTCAACTTGTCTACTAGACTCATAGCATCCCACTCTTCTTGAAGGGCAGCCCTCAGGTCATTGAGGTTCTGGGGTACAGAGTTACAAGCCTCTACTCAGCTGATCCCATAGGTTTTCAATGGGATTCAGGTCTGGAGAAAGTGCAGGACACTCCATTTGAGATACCCTAGTCTCCACAGCCTTTCTCTAATGATGCGACCCTGATGAGCTTGCGCATTGTCGTCCATGAAGATGAAATTAGGCTTGTGTTGCTCATGCAGAGGAACAAATCACTGGACTGATTCCTTATTGATGCCTTCGACCCAGGGCCGCCGTTAGGGGGGGTACAGCCCGGCCGGTCCCTACCCTTTTTTTTCTGTTGTGGCCGCCGGCCCTGGGGCCCAGTGCTCCTCCCCCTCTTAATTCCGCGGCCCATCCCTTACCTCCCCAGCCCGCCCATGGCCCACCCCTTACCTCCCCGGCCCGTCCCTTACCTCCCCAGCCGGCTCTTCACTGTCCTGAGCGAGTACAGCGTCAGGACGTAGTGCACGCACTATGACCTGACGCTGCACGCTGTGCAGGGTCGGTTGGGAAGACAGAGAGGAAGGAGCGCGGAGGAGGCGGCGATCTGTGATAAGTATGTTGGGGCTGGCCTGGCTGGGCCCTCCCCTGCCTGCCACAGCTGATCTGATGGGGGTGGGCTGACTGGGTCTGGGGTATTTGGGCTGATCTGAGGTCTTAGAGGCTGATTAGGGGTCTCGTGGGGTCCTTGGGCTTATCTGAGGTCTGATGGGGGCTTACTGGGCGTCTGATGGGGGTCTTTGGACTGATCTGAGGTCTGATCGAGGCTGACTGGGGTTCTGATGGGGGTCTTTGGACTGATATAAAGTCTGATGGGGGCTGACTGGGGGTCTTTGGGCTGATTTAAGGTCTGATGGTGCTGACTGGGGATCTGATGGGGGGCTTTGGGCTGATCTGAGGTCTCATGGGGCTGACTGGGGGTCTTTGAGCTGATCTGAGGTCTGATGGGGCTGACTGGGGGTCTGTGGGCTGATCTGAGGTCCCATGGTCTTTGGGCTGATCTGAGGTCTGGTGGTAGCTGACTGGGGGTCTTTGGGCTGATCTGTGGTCTGATGGTGGCTGACTGGGGGTCTTTGGGCTGATCTGAGGTCTGATGGGGCTGACTGGGGGGCTGATGGGGTTCTTTGGGCTGATCTGAGGTCTCATGGGGGCTGACTGGGGATATTTGGGCTGATCTGAGGTCTCATGGGGGCTGACTGGGGGCCTCATGGGAGTAGGAAACTAACATATCTATTGGTCAAACTCTGCAGAGATGAGAGATGGCTTAAAGAAGTCACCATTGCGTTCTGGTCTGAATGGAGAAGATGATGACAGAGAACACCTACATCAAAGGAGACGTCCCTGAATGTATGGGCGCGATATATGGTTGGGGCTGTGTGTGGGTGTGGCTTGAGGGTGGACGGGGACACAGGGGCCCCATGATCTCCTATTTCTGGGGGAAGTGCCCCTCCAAAGACCAGGCTCTGGATCCGCCACTAGGGCAGTGTCGGGAGGGGGCGGCGGCGGGGGGCCCAGGCCTTGAGCTGTGTAAGGGGCCCCAACATTTCTGTTGGCAGCCCTGCATCGACCCCTCCTTGTAGGTTGTGGGGTTGACTCAGCTACCTCTTGTGGCTGTAGTCATGGAACTCTGTGGTCATGCCAGGGCTTGTTTCGTCTTCTGGCTCAAGTAGAGAAGATCTTTCTCAGGGCACACTGGGCACAGGACTGGCAATAGCCTTCCATATCTGCTAGTAGAGTATGTCACAACAAGACCAGCTGTCTTCTCAGCCCCAAGATGCCTGTATTCATCATGCAAAGCCTTGGTGACCATCTCCCTGAAAAGAGTAGAAAGCACCAGATGTCTGTGGATCTTTCCATTGTGCCTTTTGGTCTCTTGTTACAGCAGTCCATATCTCACTACTAGTGACTCAAGCTAGCAAGCAAGCAAGATGGACTCTTCTGTCTATAGAGCATTGCTCTGGGGTCTCAGGCCTCGTTTTACTGACCATCACACCACTCCCACAGAAGGATCCTGCTTGGCTTTCTCTTTTAGGATTCTGGTTGATCGAGGCAGTAGCAACACAAAAACAGATTATTTTGTAAAAACAACTGTGTTTATTATGCATATTTAAGTATAGTAAAAAATTATGCATTATTAAGTATAGTAAAAAAAAAAAAATAAATTTGCCATCTTTATACCCATACTGACCCACAGAATAGTTATCATATTATTTATAAGACACAATGAACCTGTAAAAACAAATCCCACGAAATAATGTTATAATTGTTGATTTTTTCATCTTCCATCCTAAAAATAAAATAATAAAAGTTATTTAATACATTATATGTATCCGAAAAGGATTCCTAAGAAAAACTACAACGTGGCCAGAAAAATGCAAGGTCTCATATAGCCAAATTGAAGAAAAAATAAAGTTAAGGTCACTGGAACACACAGAGAGAAAAATGTTACTGGTCCTTAAAGGGGTTGTCTAATTTTAGACATTGGTGGTATTGTCAGAGAGTTTTGGGTGCCACATATGGGACTGACACCTATCTTCAGAACGGGAAGTGAGCGGCATGCAGACACGCATGTGTTCCTCCATTCATTTCTGTGGCTCAGCTATCTCCGGCAGTCCCATAGAAGGGAATGGAGCAGTGGCCACTCTTGCACAGTGCACTCCTCATTCACTTCTAAATTCCTAACATGCCACCAGTTATAATACAGATTCCTGCCTGCTCTCTGACTTTCATCTTTTTTTTGTGCCATTAGTTACATGGCACACACATTTGTACATAATGTACAATCAAACAATAGGAAATCCTCTGGCACAAATACAGCAAAAGGAAATAGAGCACATAGAAAGTACAATGCCATAAGGGTGGAACAGACATACAATGCAGCACACAGTACAGGAACAATACAACACAAAATGTAATATAGACACGCACATGGATACACATACTGAGAACTAGAAAGTTTCCTTAGGCCTCTTTCACACTAGCGTCGTGAGGATCCGGCGTGCACTTCCGTCGCCGGAAATGCCCGCCGGATCTGTCACAACGCAACACACCTGAAAGCATTTGAAGACTGATCAGTCATCAAAATGCTTTCAGTGTTACCATGGCAGCCAGGACGCTACTAAAGTCCCGGCTGCCATTGAAAAGTAGTGGGGAGCCAGGGGAAAAGCTTCTTACCGTCCGTGCGGCTCCCGGGGCTGCTCCACAATGACGTCACAGCGCCCTTACGTCGCATGGATCAAGGAGCCGCACGGACGGTAAGTAGCTTCTCTATTGCTCCCCACAACTTTTCCATGGCAGCCGGGACTTTAGTAGCGTCCTGGCTGCCATGGCTACCATTCAGAAAGCTAAACTTTGTATCCGGCGATGCGCCGAAACGACGTTTAGCTTAAAGTCGGATCCGGATTAATGCTTTTCAATGGGCATTAATTCTGGATTCGTCCTTGCGGCATGCCTTCAGTTTTTTTTTTCAACGGCAAAAAAAGTTTGAATATTGAACTGAAGACATCCTGATGCATCCTGAACGGATTTATTTCCATTCAGAATGCGATGGGATAATCCTGATCAGTATCTTTCCGTCTTAGAGCCCCGAGGACGGAACTCTAGGACGGAAAGGAACAACGCAAGTAACAACGCAACTGCATCAGAGGCCTCTGCTAGTTTTCCTCAGTAAAACCTGACAAACCCCATCATAAGTCAATAGGGTTTTTCAGATGCCATTTGTATGTGTCAACTGATCAATCCAGCACAGCTTTGTGGTTTCCCTTATAAACGGAAGGCAAAACACAAATGTGAAAATAGCCTGGCAGTCTAGTTTTGAAAAATACCAACCAGTACCAAAACCCTCTTCAAACTCCTATTTTAAATGTTTTTAAATACATAGATAGTAATACTGTAGTCATTCACCAAAGTCTCTCACAACTTCGGCTGAGACCAAGTTTGGCTACACAGAGCCTATACATTGTATTGCTGTATGGAAACAGCATTAACAACAAAGCTTTTTACAGAATTGACTTAAGAACTATGATCTGAAGCTCGATTCGCTCAAGCTTAGTGGTGATGTCTTAATGTTTTTCCCTTTAACTTGCAGTATAGTCTGTATAGCTTGATTGCTTGATCGCTCTGCTGACAAAAATATGCCATGGTCTATAAATATTCTGCATCCTGGGACCTTGTAGGCTATCTGGGGTAGTGGTCCTCCTAGATGAGCTGACTCTGGGGTCTTCATGTCCTGGAGGAGCGGGAGTTGGATCGCAGGCTCCCTCCTTCCTCACTCTCCTCTTTCTAACTGTCTAACTAGCTTTGCCTCTCCCTTGGAAGGAAATCGGACTAGCCCACTCCAACCAAGAGTAAGAATAACTAAGAGTAAGGCCTCTTTCACACGGGCGTCATGTTTGACGCCCGGATAAGAGGCGGGTGCGTTGCGTGAATATGCTCAATTTTTCCGCGCGGGTGCAAACGTTTGTAATGCGTTTTGCACGCGCGTGTGAAAAATCGCCATGTTTGGTACCCAGACCCGAAGCCGGACTTCATCACTGAAGTCCGGTTTCGGGTAGAGTATTCTGGGGAATTTTTTATTTTCCCTTATAACATGGTTATAAGGGGAAATAATAGCAATCTTAATAAAGAATGCTTAGTAAAATGAATATGAAGGGGTTAAAAATTATAAAAGTTAACTTACCTTAGCCACTTGATCGCGTAGTTGCGATCTGTCTTCTCTTTTCCAGCATCAACTAACAACTAAGGCTGCATTCACACGAGCGTGATTTCCGTGCGGGTGCAATGCGTGATGTGAACGCATTGCACCCGCACTGAATCCTGACCCATTCATTTCTATAGGGCTGTGTACATGAGCGTTTTTTTTCACGCATCACTTCTGCAACGCGTGTAAATCGCAGCATGCTCTATCTTAGGTCCCTTTCACACGGGCGAGTTTTCCGCGCGGGTGCAATGCGTGAAGTGAACGCATTGCACCCGCACTGAATCCGGACCCATTCACTTCTATGGTGCTGTGCACATGAGCGGTGATTTTCACGCAATACTTTTGCGTTGCGTGAAAATCGCAGCATGCTCTATATTCTGCGATTTTCACGCAACGCAGGCCCCATAGAAGTGAATGGGGATGCGGGAAAATCGCAATCATCCGCAATCATGTGCGGATGCGTTGCGATTTTCCCGCATGGTTGCTAGGATACGATCGGGATGGGGACCCGATCGTTATTATTTTCCTTTATAACATAGTTATAAGGGAAAATAATCGCATTCTAATTACAGAATGCAATGTTCCCCGGGCTATAGAGGGTTAAAAATAATAAAGAGTTAACTTACCTTCTCCCATTGTACGCGCAGAGCCCCAGAATGTCTTCTCTCTTTATAATTGCTTGCTTGAGGACCTGTGGTGACGTCACAGGGTCACATGGTCCAATCATAGAAGCATTTGAGTGGACCATGTGACCCATGTGATCCTGTGACGTCACCAAAGGTCCTTCATCCAACAGATGTTGGATGAAGGACCTGCCATCCGCGCGGAAAAAACTGAACAACTGAACGCAATCGCAGGCAAAACTGAATGGCTTTGCCTGTGAAATCGCACAGTTTTCACTGAACGCATCCGGACCTAATCCGGACACGCTCGTGTGAACCCAGCCTAAAGGACCTGTGATGACGTCACATCACATGGTCCAATCACATGGTCCATCTTACCATGGTGATGGACCATGTGATTGGACCATGTGATGTGACGTCATCACAGGTCCTTCAGTTCTTAGCTGATGCTGGGAAAGAGAGGATAGATCGCAACTACGCGATCAAGTGGCTAAGGTAAGTTAACTTTCATTATTTTTAACCCCTTCATATTCATTTTACCAAGCATTCTTTATTAAGAATGCTATTATTTTCCCTTATAACCATGTTATAAGGAAAAATAATAAAAATCTGGTCCCGTTGCTAAGCAACCATGCGGGAAAATCGCACTGCATCTGCACTTGCTTGCGGATGCTTGCGATTTTCCTGCAGCCCCAATCACTTCTATTGGGCCTGCGTTGTGTGAAAAACGCACAATATAGAGCATGCTGCGATTTTCAAGCAACGCAGAAGTGATGTGTGAAAATCACCGCTCATGTGCACAGCCCCATAGAAATGAATGGGTCCGGATTCAGTGCGGGTGCAATGCGTCCATCTCACGCATTGCACTAGCGCGGAAAACTAGCCCGTGTGAAAGGGGCCTAAGTCCCATATCTGATACCAAACACTGCCAACTGTACCCCATCTGCTGATGAACAAAGTGTATAGCACGACACTACATTATGTTACATTATACTACAGACCATTTAGAAAACTAGTATCCGCAGGTCTGGGGTACTACATATGAGTCTCAGAGTATAAGTTGTGTTCAACTTCCTACTACACTACACTTCCAATAATCCTTGGTTTTCACGTTGTTGATCCTTTTTCAAATCGTAAGCCAAAAACAAGAGTGAATAAAAAAAAAAAAAGAGGAGAAGTTATATCTGTCTCTTGTATTTTCTCTCCTTCTATGATCCACTCCTGATTTTGGCTTCCAAAACTGCATGCAGAAATCTGAGTGTGTGGCCGTACCCTGAGGCTCTGATTTATCTGACATATTTCATTTAGTATATGACATCAAATCATGTTTCAAACTCTACATGCATAGATTAAATCAATGTTATATTATTGAATGTGTGTAACTTCCAAGAATACTTAAAGGAGCTTCCTAGCATTCCCTTTTGATTAGCCCCCTAACATGTTTCATGCTCTATGGCTGCATCCAGCAACCTTCTGGTCCCAGAATTGCTTACTTCCTCAAGGATATAGATGGGGTGAACCATTGCAGCCAATAACTGGCCTATGTGACCCACAGTGATGTGCCATTCTGGGACATGTCACTGCTGGGGCCAGTCATTGGCTGCAGCAGTGCACATGATCCTTTGCATAGCCCAGCTGAAAGTAAACTATCCTGGTACCGTAAGAACACAGAATGCAGCCAGAGGTGGGGAGTCTGGGGACCGAGTAAGCACACATTTGGGGTGGAATAAAACTAAAAACTGAGAAAATCTTTATATTGATTGAGGTTAAATCTGTGTGTGAATCTGCAGCATGAAAATCCTGAAAATCCATGGCAGGCTACTTCCGCAGTTACAGCAGTGGATCTTTTTAGATTGAGAAATCCACCATGGGACCACACCCTTACCCTGGGTTCACACCTGAGCGTTTTACAGCGCGTTCAAACGCGCTGTAAAACGCTCAACACATGAAAACCAATGCATCCCTATGGGAGTGGTTCACACTTGAGCGTTTTACAGCGCGTAAAAACGCGCTGTAAAACGCCCGATGCATAAGCTCGTTCAGGAGCGTTTTTTTGGGCATTTGTCGCGCTTTTCCTCCCATAGACTTCAATGGGAGCAGCGTTAAGCAGCTGCTTAGCGCGTTAAGTGTAGAAATGCCCTTTTTAATTGGTCTCCAGACCAATTAAAAAAATCTCCAGAGTCACGAACGCGCGTAAAGCGCGCGTTTCCTATTGCAAAAACGCGCATAAAAGCGGCGACTAAACGCGCGCGTAAACGCGTCTTAGAAACGCTCAGGTCTGAACCCAGTGTAACCCTGGGTTCACACCTGAGCGCTTTACAGCGCGTTCAAACGCGCTGTAAAACGCTCAACAGATTAAAACCAATGCATCCCTATGGGAGTGGTTCACACTTGAGCGTTTTACAGCGCGTTTGAACGCGCTGTAAAACGCTCAACGCATAAACAAGTACTTGAGCTTCTTTTGGGGGCGTTTGACGCGTTTGTGATTGACACCACAGTAGTCAATCACAAGAACGCGCGTACGAACGCGCGTTTCCTATTTGCAAAAACGCGCGTCAAAAACGCGCGTCAAAAACGCGCGTGAAACGCGCGTTTTTGGGACGCTCAGGTCTGAACCCAGGGTTAGGCCTCATGCATACAGCCATAGATCGGCCGTTCCATGCAATGGGGACCACAATTTGTGGTCCCCAATGCACAGGCAATATCCGTGCGTCAACTTGAATGGGACGTGATCCGTCTGCACTGAAAAAAATAGAACATGTTCTATTTTTTTGCGGTGAGGAGGCATGGAGACAAACCCCACGGCAGCACTCTGTAGTGCTTCCGTGGGGTTCTGTGCCTCCAATCAACACTGCACCTTCCGAATTGCGGACCCATTCAAGTGAATGGGTCTGCATCTCTGATGCGGTGAGCACACGGCCTGTGCGGCATATTACAGACCCTCTGTTTTCAGTCCCGAATGCTCAGAACGGCCGATCAACAGCCCTTAGGCAGTCCTAGTGATAGAGAAAGCAGCCACATGTGAGATAAATGACCGTTACTGTACTTTCTGTCCTAGAAACACAGACAAATTTTTAGCTAGTACAAAGTGGGAGAAAGTTCATAAAGTGGTCCAACATCATTATAACGATAAAACAACATACAATAAAATCCGATTGTATTGCTGCCTTCACATTTTGAGCAATTATTGTCCATTTGTATTAAAGCAACCATGTTATTCACCATCAAATGTTCACAATAAGGCCCCTTTCACACGGGCGAGTTTTCCGCGCGGGTGCAATGCGTGAGGAGGGCGCATTGCACCCGCACTGAATCCTGACCCATTCAGTTCTATGGGGCTGTGCACATGAGCGGTGATTTTCACGCATCACTTTGCGTTGCGTGAAAATCGCAGCATGTTCTATATTCTGCGATTTTCACGCAGCGCAGGCCCCATAGAAGTGAATGGGGATGCGGGAAAATCGCAAGCATCCGCAATCATGTGCGGATGCGTTGCGATTTTCCCGCATGGTTGCTAGGATACGATCGGGATGGGGACCCGATCGTTATTATTTTCCTTTATAACATAGTTATAAGGAAAATAATCGCATTCTAATTACAGAATGCAATGTTCCCGGGCTATAAAGGGTTAAAAATAATAAAGAGTTAACTTACCTTCTCCCATTGTGCGCGCAGAGCCCCAGAGCGTCGTCTCTCTTGATAGTTTGGCTGCTTGAGGACCTGTGGTGACGTCACAGGGTCACATGGTCCAATCATAGAAGCATTTGAGTGGACCATGTGACCCATGTGATCCTGTGACATCACGGCAGGTCCTTCATCGAACATCTGTTGTTCGATGAAGGACCTGCCGTGATGTCATGAGATCACATGGGTACATGGTCACTCAAATCTGCTATGTTGGACCATGTGACCCTGTGACGTCTCAGGTCTCAAGCAGCAAGCTATCAAGAGAGACGTTCTGAGCTCTGCGCAATGGGAGAAGGCAGATAACTCTTATGTTACAACCTTTCAGCCGGGGAACGTTACATTCTGTAATTAGAATGCGTTATTTTCCCTTATAACTATGTTATAAAGGAAAATAATCACATACAGAATACTCATCCCGAAACCAGACTTCAGTGATGAAGTCTGACTTCGGGTCTGGGTACCAAGCATGCGGATTTTTTCACGCGCGTGCTCAACGCACTACAAACGTTAGCACACGCGCGGAAAAATCGCGGCGATTCCCGCAACGCACCCGCATCTTATCCGGGCGTCAAACATGACGCCCGTGTGCAAGAGGCCTAAAAGTATTATGTAGTGTTACAACCCCTGGTACCCCCCTTTTTAATTTTTTAGGCATTCTTTCTCTGATTGCCAGTCCCTTCTCCATTTCTGTAGATATGTACACTGTGTTTTCATAGTCTGAGAGACTCCCCCTGGTCTTGGATGGACCAGCTGCACTGGCACTGCCAAGAACACACTTTAAAATGCAATTAGAAATAGAAGGAATGGATTTATTTTGTGTAGTCTCTTTATAACCTGCTGTGACTGGTGGGCTAATTCATCATTATCACATTATAGTGAGTGATAAAACATCATAAATTCTATTTCACATTGTTGAAAATAGGCTAAAAGTAACTGCCTTGTCTGTGCTACGTAGAAATATAACCAGAAGGGAAAAACATTCCTTGCAGTAAACATGTACCGCATGTAAGGTGTCATAAAGTGAAAGTCTTAATGACTGAAAGATGAGGGTGAGTAAACACCGTACCAAGCAGGGGTTGTTTGCGCTGAAATGACAGGCGCCCTTTTGGTGCAAATTAATGGGTCTGAGGCTGAGCTTGTAAACTACTGCTGTGAGATAATGAGAGTCCGCAAGAGCAGCAGCGCCAGGAGTGTGTTTGTTGCTCACACAAACATGACACTTGCAAACCTGGCAACAACATCCCTGTATAAATCAGGGCTACACATCAGATATAACACCATTTGCAAAGTTAAGGCATATTAATGTTCATAAAAGGGACATGTAATAATAATGATAATAATAATAATAATAAAAATAATCATTATACATATTGAGTAACCACTGTTTTGGGTTTTTTGTCTCATTAGTGGGCCAGATGTAGCAATAATGTTAAAGGGGTAGGTTATGACAATATATATAAAACACAGTGCCACCAATAATTTGAGTGATGTCTACTGTACTGCAGCAACTAAATGGTTGTGCATCCTACTGTAAGTATCTAACACTATAGACTCTGAAACAGATGAATGCTCAATGTCAGGTCTGGCGGAATATTTGGAATATGCAAGCCATACCTCTTCAGGATATAATATTGAATGATGAAATCAAGGGATATATTTGTGAGCTGCAGAATTGTTGCAAAAGTTTGAGCAGCTGGTATCTGAATGAAGCTTGCAGAAACTGATGTATATACTGCAGAAATACAGTAATCTCATTTAGGTGCATGGATGAAGTCATCAGCCACAGTATCAGAAATTTGGGGAATTTGTCCTACATGAATCAGACCAAATGGCTGCCACTTATCACTCTAACCCTGGGTTCAGACCTGAGCGTTCTTGAAACGCGCGTTTTACGCGCATTTTTGTCGCGTGTATTACAGCCCGTTTTTGAAAATAGGAAACGCGCGTCGTACGCGCGTTCTTGTGATTGACTACTGTGGTGTCAATCACAATACACGCGACAAACGCCCCAAAAAAAGCTCAAGTACTTGTTTAATGCGTAGGGCATTTTACAGCGCATTCGAACGCGCTGTAAAACGCGAAAATGTGAACCAGTCCAATAGGGAAGCATTGGTTTGCATGTGTTGAGCGTTTTACAGCACGTTCGAACGTGCTGTAAAACGCTCAGGTGTGAACTTAGGGTAAGTCTGAGACAAAACCATCTTCTACCAAAGAGGGATCATTTCTGGACATTTTGTTTAATTAATAAGGCAATAGGGCACTTATGTTTCAGACCAAATTTATTTGGATAGAACCAAATTTAACGGCTAATTCAACCTAAATGCACCTAAAACTAACTTTATGAAATTTACTTATCTTTTGCGAAATTGGCTAAGGGAAATTTTCAAATCAGGTTTGCAGGAGTTTATGCTTTCATAATTTGTACCAATTTATTAAATGTTGCACAATTTTTTATATATTTTGTCTTGAGATTTTGCTCCACTTTCTATGTCACCCCCTTTCTGGAGTAAGATTGAGACAATTTTTGCAACTTTTTTAAAGTCGCAGTTCATAAGTGAGTGGTATTTTGGCTGTGCTTCTTTGTACAATCAGAACTGTGAAGGAATGAGTCTAATATCTTTATCAAGGTCACAGACAATAATGCACTATAATAGTAGATGCAAGCATAACATATGGACTAAGCCCTCACTCTATTATAAAATCTGAGACACTTGGTCAATACATTTTGATCAAAATACATCTAAGCCCACCTACCAAGCGACAAGGTGGCCTCAGTTCAGGCGGGTTCCTATGCTAACCTATGCGCTGTTGCGCATTTATATTCAGTAGCATGGTCCCCGCACATATGGTGTGCTGCCCCTTGTTACCTCCATGTGCATCAGCAACGGGTGGGAGAAGAGACACACACACCTATATGTACCACCTTAATCAAGGTCACCTATTAGATAGGTGGGGCAAAAGTGCACATGAATATCACTCCCAGTGCAGGAGCACATTCACATATGAAGGTGCCACTCCTTCAAGACAAGTCAAACCATCGTGCAGGATGGTTTATATATATAAAGCTTTTCCTGTGAATTGTTTGACTTGTCTTAAAGGAGTGGCACCTTCATGTGTGAATACGCTCCTACACTGGGAATGATTTTCATGTGCACTTTTGCCCCTTAGGCCCCTTTCACACGAGCGAGTTTTGTGTGCGGGTGCAATGCGTGACGTGAACGCATAGCACCCGCACTAAATCCTGATCCATTCATTTCAATGGGTATCTGTATATGAGCGTTTTCTTTTACGCATCAGTTCTGCGTTGCATGAGAATCGCAACATGTTCTATATTCTGCATTTTTCACGCAGTCCTGGCCCCATAGAAGTGAACGGGACTTTAGTGAAAAACGCATTGCATCTGGAAGCAATTGCCGATGCAATGTGTTTTTCACTAATGGTTTCCAAGAGATGTTGTTTGTAAACCTTCACACTGGGTTCAGACCTGAGCGTTTTGAAGCCAAGCGTTTTTGGTGCGTTCAAGACTGGCGTTTAGGCGCGTTTTTTTCAAGCGTTTTGGTAAATAGTGTAGGCGCGTTTGACGCTCGTTTATGTGATTGACTGCATAGTTGGCCAATGACCAATGATATAGTTTGGCCAATCTGAGTGCTTTAGAGGTGTGACATTCCATGGTGGCTGATTCAGCATGTTGCAAACTTTGTAAAACGCGCATCCATAGGCGCGTTTTACGCTGCACAAACGCCCGAACAACACGCCTATCGCGTTTCCCATTGAAGTCTATTGCCACCAAACGCTCGAACGCCCGAGTAGCGCGAACGTACTTGCTTATGCTTCGGACGTTTTTAGGCGCCTTCGAACGCGCATAAAAACGCGCAAGTGTGAACCACCCCCATAGGAATGCATGGTTCCTGTACTGTTGTGCGTTTTTTTGCGCGTTCGAACGCGGCGTTTTACGCGAAAGTGTGAACTGAGTGTCAGTTTTTTATCACGCTCGTGAGAAACGCATCAAAACGCATTGCACTCGCGTGGAAAAAACTGAACGCAATCGCAGACAAAACTGACTGAGCTTGCTTGCAAAATGGTGTGAGCTACACTGAACGCATCTGGAGCCAATCCATAGTGTTGTTATGAAAGAGGCCTTACTCTTATTGTTATGTTAGAATTGTGATGCAATTTTGGCACAAAATGGTGCATATTAGGCAAAGCCCCTTTTACCCAATTTCCTCTAAGCCCTCCTCCTCGTCAAGGGAGTCAGAAAAAAATTTAAAAACCCTAGGGGGTAGATTTATCAAAACTGGTGTACAGGAAAACTGCCTTAGTTGCCCATAGCAACCAATCAGATTCCACATTTTATTGTTCAAAGCTCCTTTGGAAGATGAAAGGTGGGATCTACTATGGACAGTTTTTATTTACACCAGTCGGAGAAATCTCCCCCTAGATGTGCCACTTTACAGCACTTATTTAGACAGATTCTTGGACAGACACATTAGTAAATCTTTTCTAGACCAGTGTCTTAACAGTTTTAAAAATATATCTCAAGACCTTAGACAGCTCTTGCAACTCTGTTACCCAATTTTTCCGCTGAGTAATTGTGATCATGCTTATTTTATCATGTAGTTGTGCTTTATAACCATCCCAGTGACTATATAAATAATGAAACATTACTCTTGCTATTAATAATGCTATTATGAGAAGAAAACCACATGTTGCTGAGTGTCCACTGTGCAGGCTAATTGCTTAGCAGATGAGGACTGGCGAGAGTAAACAGAAGGGAATGAAAATCGACAGTGTTTGCCATTATAAGCCAAGCACTACCCTCATCCGATAATCTAGGATTTTCTTTCTGACCAAGCAATAGAAAGTTTTGGTGATAAAAATACATTAAGGACAAAACTAATGAAACTTTCATGGCCCTAAGCTATTGTCCATGCAGATATATGTTTCTAGCAGTGGTTTATTCCTATGTTCATGTTATAATGAACATGGGTGCTCAGCTGAGCTAGAATGCCTGTTGTGAAGTAGTGGGAAATTGTTATTCCGCTGAACTTGCAGTCTGGTGGATGTCCAGCTGTACTTCATATCTAAGGCCTCATTCACACATACGTGGATTTTCACGTACCATGGTCCATGAAAACCTGTCCTGCTGAGTGCATGGCGTCATTAGTTGCTATGACACCGTGCGCTTCGTGCCACCTCTCTTCAGTAATACACTCGTATGATCTATATAAGTGCAATACTGTACAGCAGCAGCACGAAGCACATGGCATCATAGCAACCAATGATGCCGTGCACTCGTGCACTCAGCAGGATGGCAGGACGGGTTTTCACAGACCATGGTCCGTGAAAATCCACATATGTGTGAATGAGGCTTAACACTTCAGATATTATCCTGTGATATCAGTCTTTACCCTCCTAATGATTGTCCTGCGCTGTGCTCATGCAGAAGGAAAAGTACAAATCTGTTTTTCCAGAAAACTGTGTGAATTCTCCTACCATTGGTTAGTAAAAACCAAGTACAGAACACTTATGCTAGTGGTTCTGCAGATGTCCAGAAATCCAATGGTGGTGGAAAGCAGAATCCCAGTCTAAGGGCCTCCATGTGAGCTGAAAATCCTGGGGTCTGGAGCTGGATTGTCAACCCCCCTGGTTGGCATGTATGTGTTGTAAGTGCAGTTTGGAGACCATTGGAAAGAACAAGACACTGATCTTAACCACAGTTGAGCTGTTCTGCCAGTGGAAGAAGCCTCTGAGGGCTGAAATCTAGGTTGTGGCTTTAGGCCTTGAGTAGACTGCAACTCATAGAAAGCTTCAGGCATAACAAAAACCTCTCCACCAGTACAGCTGAGGACGGGGGGAAGGTTTGAGAAGCCTTTTTAACTCTGTGGAGGATATTATGGACAGGATGGTTTGGGATTAGGTCTGTGAGATGCAGAGCTCCAAGTCGCAACATCTACCTAGTTGTGATAACCCCCGATATACTGTAGCAAAAGAAATGAGAAAAATGGAATACTGCATACATTTTCCCTGAAAATACTTCCTAAAAAAATTGTCAGTTTATCCCGCAGAAAAGTAATAACTAACACGTTCCTTTGATGCTTCTCTTTATGAGTCAGATTAGGAAAACATGATGAAAAATGTCACATTATATAGTTCGCAATCTAGCTTTGTAGGCTGGACAGTCCTTTACCAAAGCACATTCCTCTCACTTTTTGTGTGGAATTTAACTAATGCTAAACCTTTTCTCACTGGTGCTGTATTATTTTGCATTGTATAATAATTATGATATCCTTGCTAATAGCTCTCAAATATAAAGACAATAAAATGTCCATAACTCTATGACACTGAATAAATACTTATCGGCAACTGCAAAATCACCGCGTGATGTAGGTAAGTTCATAACGCTGTGTTTATTGTCAATCTTGTAAATACAATAAATACCATTTTGGAATTTCTCTCTGGTGGAACTTCACTATTGAGTACCAACTGTTTTCCAGGGATAGGGTACATGGAAGGTTTCTCATGCCTGGATTCTGATTGTATGGCTACATTGTAAGGAAACCTCTAATCCCAACATTGGATTCCTGATTGGACTACATAGCTGCTGGCAGCACAATCACCTTTATCCTTGCTAATAGAAATCAGATCTCTATGCACTAATTCCGGTTGAAATTTGAATGATGTGTGCTTATAGACAGCAGTTAAAGAGGCTTTGAGCAGTCCCCTCTGATTGGATCACAATCATAGCCGAGGAAAATGAGGCTCATTCAGCAGATGATGGCGTCTCCGCCCCGTTGCGAGTTTATAGCTCGCTCACCGAAACAACGGGGCTCTGAACCGGCCGGACGGCGAAGGTATGAGAAAAAAATACATCCCGGGCATCATTGGGGGCAGCTCTACAAGGTTTTGACATAGTAAGCCTATGTCAAAACCGATGAAAGGTCCTCTTTAAACTGCAGCACAGATACTAAAAGGTAAGAGAAAGCAGCAGCCTGAACAAATGATAAGACAGGAAGTGTCTCTCAGAATACCTCAGATACAGAGGGGAAGTAAAAATTAGCTGCAGTGGCAGGGAGACCTGGGCCATAAAGGATGTCTGTCATACATTACAGCCCGGGCCTGATTCCCCAGCTGTGCTCTCTCCAGCCAGGTGCAATGCAGTGACATCATGCCTGCTTGGCTGAGTAGAAGAGCACACATAATGAGGATCATCCCCGGTTTTCCTCAGCCTGTGCACTCTGTCAGCCTAGCAGGCATGATGATGTCACTGCATCGCACCTGCTGGGAAAAGCTGGGTATTTCCCATTCATTGAGTAAATGGGGCTAGGTGATTATTGCTATTTTTTATTTAATTTACACCACAGGGGCAGCACTAATGTAAGGGGGCACTAAGTCAGAGCATTACTGTGTGGGGGCACTTGGGGAACATTACTGTGTGTGAACTAAGGGGTCAAAGCTAGTGTTGATTGAACACCAAAGTGCTCATGTGCTCGAGTAGAACACTTTGTGATGCTTGGGTGCTCTACAGAGCACTCAAGCACAATGGAAGTCAATGGGAGAACCCGAGCATTAAACCAGTCACCCCCTGCTCTGAAGAGGAGAGGGTATCGGGACTCTAGTGCAGCTTAGGAGTCCCTGCTCTGACTCCATATATAGCTATGTCCATATATGGAGTCAATGCCTGGGGACACCCAAAGTATTTAAATCTAATTTAGCCAGTTACTAAAATAATAATAATATTAATAATAATAATAATAATAATAATTTGAGACTTCTGTTGTATAGGAATACTTACTAGTAGTAAGTAATCCTATACAGCAGAAGTCTCATATTTTTTATTTTTATTTTTTGTAATTGGCCATGCAGCTCGATAGTGTAGTGGTTAAGGTTCTTGGATGTAATGTAGAAGCTTGTGAGTTCAAATCCCTTCAGAAATCTTTTGATTGTGTTTTAATGCCTCTTTCTCTTTTTTTGTAAAATTATATATCCTAGGTTTTTCTTCCATCTTTTCTATTTCATTTAATACCTCCCTCTTGAAAGCCTCTATACATTCATTTTCTCTGTTCTTTGCACTAAATTGTGATTTTTTTTTTCTCACAAGTTTGTATGTATCACAGCTTCTATTTGGGCCACATTTTTGATGAAAGGTGTTTGGTTATGTATAAAATATTTGGCCAAATTGATTTTCCTTATATATTTGTGCACATCTAGAAAAGCTGAAATTGTATTAAGTCCCTTAGATGGTGCAAATTTCAGGCTCCTCCCTAATATGGGCAGTCTTGATGCATGAGAGGGGTTGAAAGGAAGTTGCTCGGGGGAGGGGGGCAGGAGCTGTACTCCACTGCGCAGATACTATTACCCATTAATAAAGTGGTAGCGTGTAAGCCTTAGGTGCAGTAATACTTTATTTTTTATTATTTGTTTATTTATGTTACAAATTTTGGTCAGTATTTTTCACCAGTACTTGTAAGTCAAAACCAATAGGGGAACAATAAGTGGGGAAAACTGTAAAGAAAAATTAGCATTTTCTCTGTTTTGGGTCCATTCCAGCTTAAAAAATACAGACCAAAATACTGCTGTGGGAAAATTGCCTTACATTGTGACCAAGCATGCATGTAACATGCATCTTGTAAATTATAGGAACATGAGAGGAAGTCCATAAAAAAGTGTTGAAAATGAAATCTAAAGTCAGCTGTATATAGCACATTGAGTAATCATCAGCCTTATAAGAAACATGTAAGCATCACCAAAAATAGCATCTATTCTTTTTATTCTAATTTCTTCTCATAGTTCCTTTGAAATAGAAATTGAGAGTAACATAACATACTAACATAGTTTGTAAGGCTGAAAAAAAGACATCTGTCCATCCAGTTCAGCCTGTTATCTTAGAAGTTGATCCAGAGAAAGGCAAAAAAAAAAAAAAACTCTGTGAGCTAGAAACCAATTTACCTCATTTTAGGGGAAAAACTACTTCCTGACTCCAGTCAGGAAATCAGAATAATTCTCTGGATCAAGAAACTCTGTAGAAATCTAATTACTAGAACCTGTAATATTATTACACTCCAGTAAATACATCCAGGCCCCTCTTGAAATCTTTTAGTGAATTCACCATCATCAGCTCCTCAGGCAGAGAGCCCCATAGTCTCACTGCTCTTACCATTAAGAATCCTCTTCTATGTTTGTGTAGAAACCTTCTTTCCTCCAGACGCAGAGAATATCTCTTCATCACAGTCACAGTCCTGCATATAAATAGATGATGGGAGAGATCTCTGTACTGACCCCTGATATACTTATACATAGTTATTATATCTCCTCTCAGTCATCTTTTTTCTAAGCTGAACAACCCTTATTTTAATTATTATACATACTGTATTATTGGTATGAGTCTTCTTTAGTAGTGATGAGCGAGCACCAAAGTGTTAGGGTGTTCGGGTACTCGGTCCGAACACATAGCGATATTCGTGCGCTCGGCCGAGCACCCGAGTATAGGGGAAGTCAATGGGAGACAACCAGGCACCCCCTACTCGGATGAGGGGCGGGTGCCTAGTCCATTGGAAAAGGTCAGAAAGTGACAGAAACACCACCGAAATGGATCTGAAACAGCATGGGGACCATGTATGGGTTGCATCTTGGACTCCAATGTCGCAGCTGGGAACCATATTGTCCCAGTTGTCCGCCACTTTTACATAGCGAGAAAATCACGCCCAAAATCACGCCCCCTTTAAAAAAAAAGACATTTTAGAGGTAAAATTGTTAGGTGACATTCTTTCCTGGATATTCAGTTGTATATACAGTGCAAATGCTACCAAAAATTACAAGGAAGAAGCACTCCAATACAGCCTGTATATCACATAAAGGAGGGCCTCATTCACATGGTGCTACAATTGTTCAGGTACACTGCTGCACTCATAAAGCCAATGCACTAAGTGAAAGGGCTGCCAAAAATTACAAGGAACCGGCACTCCAATACACCCTTGAAAAATTATAATTGATGGCCTACTGGTGACCCTCAAAAACATTTGGAGCAAGGGCGTGCTGGTTACCATCTAAAATATTATAGTTGAGGGCCTGAAGGTGAGCGGACCCAATAAAAAATTGTAGTGAGGGCCTGAAGGTGAACGAACCCCATAAAACATTGTAGTGATGGCCTACAGGAGAACAGACTGTAGAAAACATTGGAGGTGAGGCTCTGAAGCCTAGCGAACCCCATAAATCATTGCAGTGATGGCCTACAGGTGAGCAGACGAAATAAAGCATTGGAGGTGAGGGCCTGAAGCCTAGAGAACCCCATAAAACATTTCAGTAATGGGCTACAGATGAGCAGATGGTATAAAGCCATTGGAGGTGAGGGCCTGAAGCCTAGTGAACCCCATAAAATATTGCAGTGATAGGCTACAGGTGAGAAGACCTTATAAAGCATTGCAGGTGAGGGCCTGAAGCCTAGCAAACCCCATAAAACATTGCAGTGATGGCCTACAGGTGAGCGCCTGAAGCCTAGCGAACCCCATAAATCATTGCAGTGATGGCCTACAGGTGAGCAGATGGTATAAAGCATTGGAGGTGAGGGCCTGAAGCCTAGAAGCCTAGCGAACCCCATAAAACATTGCAGTGATGCCCTACAGTTGAGTAGATGGTATAAAGCATTGGAGGTGAGGGCCTGAAGCCTAGTGAACCCCAAAAAATATTGCAGTGATGGGTTACAGGTGAGCAGACCTTATAAAGCATTTCAGGTGAGGGCCTGAAGCCTATCGAACCCCATAAAACATTGCAGTGATGGCCTACAGGTGAGCAGATGGTATAAAGCATTGGAGGTGAGGGCCTGAAGCCTAGAAGCCTAGCGAACCCCATAAAACATTGCAGTGATGCCCTACAGTTGAGTAGATGGTATAAAGCATTGGAGGTGAGGGCCTGAAGCCTAGCGAACCTCATAAATCATTGCAGTGATAGCCTACAGGTGAGCAGACGGTAAAAAGCATTGGAGGTGAGGGCCTGAAGCCTAGTGAACCCCAAAAAATATTGCAGTGATAGGCTACAGGTGAGCAGACCTTATAAAGCATTTCAGGTGAGGGCCTGAAGCCTAACAAACCCCATAAAACATTGCAGTGATGCCCTACAGTTGAGTAGATGTTATAAAGCATTGGAGGTGAGGGCCTGAAGCCTAGTGAACCCCAAAAAATATTGCAGTGATGGGTTACAGGTGAGCAGACCTTATAAAGCATTTCAGGTGAGGGCCTGAAGCCTATCGAACCCCATAAAACATTGCAGTGATGGCCTACCGGTGAGCAGATGGTATAAAGCATTGGAGGTGAGGGCCTGAAGCCTAGAAGCCTAGCGAACCCCATAAAACATTGCAGTGATGGCCTACAGTTGAGTAGATGGTATAAAGCATTGGAGGTGAGGGCCTGAAGCCTAGCGAACCCTATAAATCATTGCAGTGATAGCCTACAGGTGAGCAGATGGTAAAAAGCATTGGAGGTGAGGGCCTGAAGCCTAGTGAACCCCATAAAATATTGCAGTGATGGGCTACAGGTGAGCAGACCTTATAAAGCATTGGAGGTGAGGGCCTAAAGCCTTGCGAACCCCATAAAACATTGCAGTGATGTCCTACAGGTGAGCAGATGGTATAAAGCATTGGAGGTGAGGGCCTGAAACCTAGCGAACCCCATAAAACATTGCAGTGATGGCCTACAGGTGAGCAGACGGTATAAAGCATTTGAGGTGAGGGCCTGAAGCCGAGCGAACCCTACAAAATATTGTAGTGAGGGCATATATATTCTGTATGGAAAAGGAGTCAGAGGAGAAAATAAGATTCAAACATATACCCTATTTTGTGGTGAAATGGGTAAAAAAATCTGAATCTTTTGGATTGAGTACATTATAAAGCATACATTTAAATTGCGTTTTTGTTCCTCATTAGCTCAGCTGTCCTCTGGTGGAGTGGAGAAGTCAGGGGCAATCCAGACCTTGTTCATTTTTATCTGAGTCAACCTGTCAGCATTGTCAGTGGACAAGCGGATACGCTTATCTGTTATAATGCCACCAGCAGCACTAAATACATGCTCAGACAATACGCTGGCGGTAGGGCAGGCCAGCACCTCCAATGCGTAGAGCGCAAGCTCGACACGGTCTGCAATGTATTCCTTCACCATCTTCCAAAACTTTTCCCTCCTTGTAGCACTAGGCCGTGATTCAGCGTGAGGTTGCTGGTGGGGTGTCATGAAAGTGTCCCATGCCTTGGAAAATGTTGCCCTGCCTCTGTTAGAACTATGGAATGTGTGTCAGGTTGCTGAGCTCCAAAGCCGCCACCAAGTTACGGCCATTGTCGGACACAACCATGCCTGCATGCCTGTTTCTAGGTTGAGTGGCGAGAGCCACAGCTCGGTCTGGTCCCTTATACCCTGGCACAGCTCTTTGGCGGTGTGCTGTTTGTCCCCTGTGGGGAGTCGCTCTGGTAGACAGCGGTGCGGGTGCAGTATAGAGGCACAAGGGAGTCCAGAAGGTGCGGAAAACAGTGTTTTATTCACACTTGCATCAAATTAACAGCAGACAGTCACTTGGTGTTAAGTCACACACACATCAGAAAACGAGTGGAAAACAAAAAGTCCAAACACAGGTTCCAATCACCTGGGAGGTTTGAGGTGCGGGGTCGCACCTGGCTGTCAGCCCAGCCGCAGGACAATCCACCATCAGGCTTCCAGGAATAACCCCACTTGGCTGAGCTCCTTCCTCCAGGTCAGAGAGCTCCACAGCACTGTGATCAGCTCCAGGACAAACACTCTCACAGCTGCTGGTGCTGGCTGAGTTTTTAAACCCAGCCCAAAACCAGGACTGGGTCGTGGGGAGCAGCCACCCACCCTACACTTTAGCTGCTCCCGGTAAGAGCCGGCCCGGATCGGCTTTGCAGCCATGCTATTTAGCAAATGTGTCAGTAGCACTACCTGCTACTGACATCAACAAACGGCTCTTACCTCACCGAGGCTATGAACCTCGGTGACACGTACCTGCCATCTAGGACGGCACCCTGCACCTTACCACATACCCCCCTTTGTTCAACCCTGAGGGGTGGACACACGACAAACAGTGTACCCGGGAGAGTGCGTCTGCATTTTTAACAACCGGCCCGCTCTGTGCTCCACCGTGAATTTAAAATTCTGTAGGGACAGAAACCACCTGGTGACCCGGGCATTCCTCTCTTTGGCTTGGCACATCCACTTGAGTGGGGAGTGGTCGGTCACCAGGCGGAAGCTTCTGCCCAACAGGTAATAACGGAGGGCCTCGAGTGCCCACTTGATGGCCAGGCACTCTCTCTCGACTATGCTGTACCTGGTCTCGGCTGGGGTGAGCTTGCGGCTGAGGAAGACAACGGGATGCTCCTCCCCGTTGACTTCCTGCGATAGTACCGCACCAAGGCCAACCTCAGAGGCGTCGGTCTGGACAACGAACTCTTTCCTGAAATCGGGTGTCACCAAAACCGGGGACCCACACAGGGCCGATTTCAGGGCGGAGAAAGCCTTTTCCGCCTGCTCATTCCAGCGGACCATCCCTGTCTTACGCCCCTTTAATAACTCTGTCAATGGCGAAGCGATAGTGGCAAAGTGGGGCACAAACCTCATGTAATACCCCACAATCCCCAGGAACGACTTTATCTGCCTGGTGGTGACCGGTCGGGGCCAACTCCGTATTGCCTCTACCTTATTTACCTGAGGCTTGATGACTCCCGCCCAATGACATACCCCAGGTATTTGGTCTCTTCCAACCCAATCGCACACTTCTTTGGATTGGCGGTTAGACCAGCTTTCCTCAGGGCATCCACTACCGCCTGCACTTTGGGCAAATGGCTTTCCCAGTCGGTGCTGTGGATGATTACATCATCTAAGTAGGCCGAGGCGTACCGACGATGTGGTCGCAGCACTATGTCCATTAACCTTTGGAAGGTGGCGGGGCGCCATGCAGGCCAAAGGGTAACACCTTGTAGTGATACAGGCCCTGCGGGGTAACAAAGCGGTTTTTCCTTGGCCGACTCCGTTAAGGGTACCTGCCAGTACCCTTTAGTGAGGTCCAGCACAGAAAAATAACGGGCTTGTCCTAAATTCTCAACAAGCTCGTCTACCCGGGGCATGGGATACGCGTCAAACTTGGACACTTCATTTAACTTGCGAAAGTCGTTGCAGAACCGCAACGTCCCATCCGGCTTGGGTATTAGGACTATGGGACTGGCCCACTCACTTTTTGACTCCTCAATGACATCGAGCTTCAACATTAATTGCACTTCCTCCGCGATGGCCCGTCGCCGAGCCTCGGGTACCCGGTATGGTTTTAACCGGATCTTGGCCTGAGGCTCAGTGACGATGTCATGTCGGATGAGAGACGTGCGGCCAGGGAGGTCCGAGAACACATCCGTGTTCCGACTGATGAACTCCCTGACTTCCTGAACTTGTTTGGAAGACAGGCTGTCTGCAATTTTACCGTGGTTACGGCTTCACAGGCCTCGAACTGTGGGGCTGGACCCTTTTCACCTAGAAGCCCTGGCCGGGGGCTGTGGTCGTCGGCCGTGTCCCTATCTTTCCACGGCTTTAGTAAATTCACGTGGTACACCTGCTCCGGCTTGCGCCGCCTGGCTGGTGTACTTTGTAATTTACTTCCCTACCTTCTCGATCACCTCATAGGGGCCCTGCCACCTAGCTAAGAATTTGCTGTCAAGGGTGGGTACCAGAACCAAAACCCGATCTCCCGGATTGAAGCCCGTGCACCGAGCCTGACGATTGTACACCCTACTCTGGGCTTGTTGCGCTGCCTCCATATGCTCCCGGACCAGCGGCAACACCCTTTCCATCCGGTCCTGCATCTGGGTGACATACTCAATGACACTTTTGTGGGGGACAGGCTGTTGTTCCCATGCTTCCTTGGCGATATCCAACAGGCCCCGAGGGTGTCTGCCATAAAGCAGTTCGAAGGGCGAGAACCCAGTAGAGGCCTGGGGTACCTCTCGCACTGCGAACATGAGATAGGGCAGAAGCAGGTCCCAGTCCTTCCCATCTCTAGACACCACCCTTTTTAACATATTTTTGAAAGTTTGGTTAAACCTTTCGACAAGACCGTCCGTTTGCGGATGGTAAACGGACGTCCGTAATTGCTTTATACGCAATAATTTACACAGTTCCCTCATAACTTTGGACATAAAAGGGGTCCCTTGGTCTGTCAGAACCTCTTTTGGCAGGCCCACACGGGAAAACATTTCCATTAACTCTTTGGCAATGAGCTTAGCTGAGGTATGTCGCAGAGGCACCGCCTCCGGATACCGAGTGGCATAGTCGAGAACTACCAAAATGTGTTGGTGGCCCGGGCAGACTTTGGTACAGGCCCAATTAGATCCATAGCGATTCGCTCAAACGGGACCTCAATAATTGGAAGAGGTACCAGAGGACTACGGAAATGTGGCTGGGGGCTATTTATCTGACAGGTGGGACAGGACTTACAATAATTCTCTACCTCCTTGAACACACTGGGCCAATAAAACCGCTGCAGTATGCGGTCCTGGGTTTTCTGCCACCCCAAGTGTCCCCCAAGAACATGTTGGTGGGCAAGCTCCATGACAAGCTTGCGGTACGCTGTGGGCACCACCAACTGTTCAACAGGTTCACCTCGGATTTGGTTCACCCGATATAACATTTCTTGGTGAACAACAAAGCGGGAAATATTACCTCAGCCCCTGGTCTCTGGGGTTTACCATCAATTTCCAGCACATTCTCCCAGGCCCTGGTTAGGGTTTGGTCCCGGTGTTGGGCAGTCCCAAAATTATCTCCGGAGACGTGGAGGTCTGCCAACTCAGGTCCTGGTGGCAAGTCCTCCATGTCTCCCACCATTACACTCAGTGGGGGTGCCTCCCCTCTATCACAGAAGTGGTGGTCACCCCTACCGCAGGCCCTTCGGACTCGGGCTCCCAGGGCTCTGGCCTCCCACTGGAACCAGGCCACTCAGCTAGGGTTACCCCTGTCTCAGGGCTATTAGTCACTTTCACCTCAGGCCATAGTGACGGAAAACCAGGGAAGTCTCTCCCAATTATTAGTTCATAGGGTAGCTTTGAGGAGATCGCCACTTCACAAGTCCATGTGCCGCCGCCGTGGACAGAGACATTACAGCAGTGGGATAGTCCTTTAAGTCTCCGTGTATGCACACCACACCAACTTTCCGGCCCGTATACTGGGTGGGCTGTACCAGGGCAGCACTTACCAGGGTTACTAGGCTCCCTGAGTCCAACAGCGCCACTGCCAGGTTATCCCGACTTGCACCTGGCACAGATGACGATTGTCTATTGTCTCGGGGTGCCGGTCGCACACAGTCTCCGGGCATACATGGAAGCCCGGTACCCATAATTAACCTCCATGGGTTCTCCCCACTGTGGACAGTCGGCCCTTACGTGGCCAGGCTCATGACACCGCCAGCAGACTATCGGGCCGGGTCTACAGGGGTACACGCCCGAACCGGTTTCTCGGGTACCAGTCGCCGGGACTGGATGGGAGTCCTCCGGGGTTTGACCGGCCCCTCCCAACAACACCCCTTTCAAGTTTTGGGTGGCCTCATAGCGCTCCACCAGGTCGACCATTTCTAGGGCATTGGTGGGTGATACCTGGCCGATCCAGTGCTGAAGGGGGTAAGGCAAGGCCCTCCAGAACATGTCAGCCAGCAGACGGTCCAGCATAGCAGTCGGACTTAGAATGTCAGGTTGCAGCCATTTTTGCAACCTGTGCAGCAACTCATAGTACTGCGGCCTGGCGGGTTCAGCCGCTTTAAAGTCCCACTGGTGGACCCGCTGAGCCCGACCAACACATTTACCCCCAGTCTGGCCAGGATCTCCCCTTCACCGTGGGATAATCAGCAGCCTGGTCATCTGCTAAATCAAAAAAACTTGCTGGGGTCCGGATGCCAGGAACGGAGCAACCACCTCGGCCCACTGGTCACGGGGTAACTTTTCCCTCACGGCGACCTTCTCAAAGACCGCCAGGTATGTCTCAACGTCGTCTGAGGGGTCATTTTTGGGACCGCCGCACGGACCGCTTTCCGGGCATCATGGACGTGGTGGGACGCTCCTGCGGCTTGTAACGCCATCACATGCTGTAGCAGTAGCTGGTTGGTCTCCCGCTGCTGCACGTTAGCCTCTATGAGAGCTTTCACCGCCGCCTCCATTTTGTCAGGGAACACAGGCTGCAACTTTGCCGGCCGAATATAGGACATCCAGTCGTTCCCAGAAAAAACAAACTTCGGCGTTCACGCCAGCCTCACTGCGCATGCCCGCATCCTCCACCAAATGTGGGAGTCGCTCTGGTAGACAGCGGTGCGGGTGCAGTATAGAGGCACAAGGGAGTCCAGAAGGTGCGGAAAACAGTGTTTTATTCACACTTGCATCAAATTAACAGCAGACAGTCACTTGGTGTTAAGTCACACACACATCAGAAAACGAGTGGAAAACAAAAAGTCCAAACACAGGTTCCAATCACCTGGGAGGTTTGAGGTGCGGGGTAGCACCTGGCTGTCAGCCCAGCCGCAGGACAATCCACCGTCAGGCTTCCAGGAATAACCCCACTTGGCTGAGCTCCTTCCTCCAGGTCAGAGAGCTCCACAGCACTGTGATCAGCTCCAGGACAAAACACTCCCCCAGCTGCTGGTGCTGGCTGAGTTTTTAAACCCAGCCCAAAAGCAGGACTGGGTCGTGGGGAGCAGCCACCCACCCTACACTTTAGCTGCTCCCGGTAAGAGCCGGCCCGGATCTGCTTTGCAGCCATGCTATTTAGCAAATGTGTCAGTAGCACTACCTGCTACTGACATCAACAAACGGCTCTTACCTCACCGAGGCTATGAACCTCGGTGACACGTACCTGCCATCTAGGACGGCACCCTGCACCTTACCACACCCCTAAGCAGATCAGATTCAGCATGGCCTGTTGACGCTTACCCACAGCAGTGCTACACTGCTTCCAGCTAGCGACCGATGGCTGTTGGCGGTGGAAGAGGAGGAGGAGGCGGCGGAGGAGGAGAAGTGGGGGTTGGAGCCAGTAACATAGCTGCTGGCGGAGACCCTGATGGACGGACGTAGGACCCGCAATCCTGGGCGTGGGTAGCACCTGTGCCATCCCAGGATACGACTCACTCCGGCCTCCACAACATTCACCCAGTGTGCGGTCAGGGAAATGTAGCGTCCCTGGCCACCAGCACTTGTCCATGTGTCAGTGGTGAGGTGGACCTTCCCAGTAAGTGCGTTAGTCAGAGCACGAGTGATGTTCTAGGACACATGCTGGTGTAAGGAGGGCACGGCACACCGTGAAAAATAGTGGCAGCTGGGGACTGCGTACCGAGGGACGGCCTCCGACATCAGGCTGCGGAAGGCCTCAGTGTCCACAAACCTAAATGGCAACATTTCAAGGGCCATTAATTTCGAAAGTTGCGTATTTAGTGATATGGCCTGTGGGTGGCTGTATATTTGCGCTGGCGTTCAAATGCCTGTGTTATCGACATTTGGACGCTGCGCTGGGACAGGGAAGTGGATGTTGTTGCTGACGGTTCATTCGAAGGTCCAGGTGCAGGGCGAGGGGCATCTGGGCCCGCGCCTTCGACAGGGATTGGCCAGCAGTGCGTAACACAGGGGAAGTGGAGGCAGTGGTGGGACCCTCAGACGCAGAGTGTGGACCCAGGCGTTCGGCCCACTTATTAGGGTGCTTGGATGCCATGTTGCGGATCATAGTGGCGGATCATGGTGGTGGTGAGGTTGCTAGTGTTAATGCCCCGGCTCATTTTGGTACGGCACAGGTTGCAAACTACCACTCTTTTGTCGTCTGCGCTTTTCTCAAAAAAGCGCCATACTGCGGAACACCTACCCATTGGCAAGGTAGATTTACGCATGGGGGTGCTCGGTTTAATGGTTGCGGGCCTGTTTGGTGTCAGCCGACGTCTCCCTGGGGCCACGTCCTCTGCTTGCACCATCAGCATCACGCCCAGGGCCACGGCCTCTGCTTGCACCATCAGCATCACGCCCAGGGCCACGGCCTCTGCTTGCAACATCAGCATCACGCCCACTTCCCCCTCCCATTTGTGCTCGCCTTCTTCATATTAATGGTTTTTTCTGTAGATGTGGTGCAAATGTTTTACTGTCCGCTAGATACACCGTTTTCTGATGCAGGACAGTACTAGATACAGAAAAATACAGATTTTCGGCACTACACTAGCCCAGAGATAATGGTATTTTTACAGTACACACTGTATTGACTTGCTGTAATGTACTGAACACAGAAAAAAAAAGATTTTAAGGAGTACACTAGGCCACAGATAATGAATTGTTTACTGTACATACTGTATTTGCTGGCTGTAATGAACAGGAGACAGAGAAATACAATTTTTCGGCACCACACTAGGCCACAGATAATGTGATAATGTAATTTTTACAGTACACACTGTATTTGCTTTCTGTAATGTACAGGAGACAGAGAAATACAATTTTTCACCACCACACTAGGCCACGGATATTGTAATTTTTACAGTAAACACTGTATTTACTTTCTGTAATGTACAGGAGACAGAGAATTTCAATTTTTCAGCACTTCACTATGCCAGAGATAATGTAATTTTTACTGTACACACTGTATTTGCTGGCTGTAATGAACAGGAGACAGAGAAATACAATTTTTCGCCACTAGACTAGGGCAGAGATAATTTAATTTTGACAATCCACACTTTATTCGGATGTAGTTCTATATTGGATACAAATTTGTCCCAAATAAAATGTTTTCTCTGCTGGAATACTGTATATACGGTTGCGGGCTAAACGCACACACAGATGTGCCCAAAACTTGCTAACTATGGCCAAAATATAAATCACTGTCTGCTGGAGTAATTAATATAACGGTTGTGGATTGAACACGCACACAGATGATGCACAAGTTAGGTTAATTTCCCCGAAACAAAAAATTTCTCTAATGGTACAGTGTATATCTCGGTAGCAGGAACACTGTAGTGAATAAGCCCTTTATAATAATGTCTGCCAAAACACTGCTTTATGATGGTACAGTGTATATCTCGGTAGCAGGAACACTGTAGTGAATAAGCCCTTTATAATAATGTCTGCCAACACACTGCTGTATGATGGTGCAGTTGATATCTTAATACCAACAAACACTGTAGTGAATAAGCCCCTTTTGATTATATCTGCCCAACACACTGCTTAATGATGGTGTTTTGTAGATGTCACTAATCGGAAATCTTTCTGTGTTATCAAAGTTATCAAAGCGATTTTCAAGCCCTGCACTTATCTGTCCCTTCCTGGTGACGCCTCTTCCTTATAGTGCTGAATTAACCCCCTTCTTAAAAAAAAAAAAAAAAAAAGGTGCTGCACTGCTGTCAAACATACACTCTAGTCCTTAAAAGGACTGTTAGGTCTTTCTATTCTCTTTTTGGAGTGAAATCAGTAAGTTTAGAGCAAAACGCTATCTGTCCCTGCCTACTGTCTGCTCTCCCTGATGCTAAATGAGCCGAGCGCCGGACATCAGCTCCTATATGAAATGGTATCATGTGTTCTGGCCAGCCAATCAGTTTAAGGCTTACAGCTAAGACCTCTTACACACTAGCGTTTTAGCTTTCCGTCCTAGAGATCCGTCCTCGGGTCTCTAGGACGGAAAGCTACTGATCAGGATTATCCCCATGCATCCTGAATGGAGAGAAATCCATTCAGGATGCATCAGGATGTCTTCCGTTCAGTATGTGAACGTTTTTTGGACGTTGACAAAAGCGCAGCATGCTGCGGATTTGTCTACATCCAAAAATCCGGAAGACATGCCGTAACGCCGGATCCGGAATTAATGCCCATTGAAGTGCATTAATCCGAGATCCGGCCTTAAGCTAACGTCGTTTGGCGCATCGCGGATCCGACGTTTAGCTTTTTAGTCAATGGTTACTATGGCAGCCAGGACGCTAAAGTCCTGGTTGCCATAGTAAAGAGTAGAGGGAGTGGCATACTTACATTCCGTGCGGCTCCGGGACGCTCAGGATGACGTCAGGGCGCCACAGTGGATAGATCACGTGATCGCAGGATCACGTGATCCATGTGCGTGGGGCGCTCTGACGTCATTCAGGAGCACCCCGGGAGCCGCACGGAATGTAAGTATGCCGCTCCCCGCTCCCCACTGCTAGTAGCGTCCTGGCTGCCATAGTAACACTGAAAGCATTTTGAAGACTGATCAGTCTTCAAATGCTTTCAGTTCGCTTGCGTTGTGCCGGATCCGGCGTGCACTTCCGGCGACAGAAGTGCACGCCGGATCTTCACAACACAAGTGTGAAAGAGGCCTAACATTGCTATGGCCTTACACTGAGGGGAATTACTTACCTGGACCTTGATTGGCTTCTTAGAAAGCGCCAAACGTGAGGGGAGGAGACTCGAGCAATGCGGCGAATACACGCGGTGCTCGGCCGAGCATGCTCGCTCATCACTAATCTCTCTCTCTCTTATTTCTCCAGATTGAAGGGAAATGCTGTTTCTACTGTACTTTACAATCCTATACTTCTGTATTCTCTTCTAAGAGTACTATATTCTGACAAATGGCATTTTTGTCTTTGATAATGGTGGGCAGCTTGTAGCTTGAGATCTCTCCACCTAATGCAAAGGAGTCTGGAGTCTGATAAACGACAGTTACTTTCCTTTGTCAATATTCTCATTCCCTCTCTGAGTTGTCTGGAGATACTGTCATCTTTTCCCCTTAATGGGCTGATACATGGTATTAACTATGGATGTTTTGTAACTCTCCAAGATGGAGGCTGATTTGCAACTTGTCCTCAGACATCACACACTGACCTTTTTCTTCATGCAGCACTGTGTAGGGTGGCTTGTTAGAACCTCCCCCTCCCTATGCAACTTTATAAGCACTCATATAAAAGCACAATTTACATGAAACACAATCACAACATTAAGTAGTATGTTTAAGGACCCTGCACCCCCCCCCTACTTTAATCTAAGTCATCTTCAACCCACTCTTGCCACGATGATGTATAACCTGAAAAATACAAAAAGAGCATGCATGCATACATATACACAGTACAGTACGGTTACCCTATTCTTGTCTCTTCTTTGGCTGCAAGAGAATTGGGTTAGGCATATATATCAGGAGCATCATACTATATCATGGGTGACAAGGGCCGTAGTTTCTGTCGTGTCTAGGATCTGGTGGCGTGGACCTGGTACAGCAGACAATAAAGACCAGGATAATCCATAACTTAAACAAAAAGGGAACCTCTCAGGAGGCTCACAGGGCATGAGTCCGTTCCCTGGGCATGAAGCATGATGGTTGCAGAGCTTTAGTGCGTCAAAGTCCATCTCCGGGCACATGACTTGAACTTTGCAAGACAAGGGCAAAGAAGTCTTTAGAGAGTCCTTAGAGCAATGCAAATAATTAAGTCAATGAGTCTCTTCCCCTGTCTCTGTAGCTCCAAATGATGCAAGAATGTAATCACAGTTGAACTGGAAGGGTTGAAAGTCTCTTTCTCGGATGCTGTTGCAGAAATTCCCTATAACGGGCAGGCGGCTGACCTTTGGTGGCCTGGTCGGATCTTCGAAGTGGCTGTGGCTCTATAGTCCTTGGTTCAAGGTAACTTGGTACATCTTGAGCTTCTGAGAATCCTTCACGAGGTAGTTTTTCTGGCTGAAGTGGGGCTGTATTAGTGGTGGCTGGAACAAGAAAGTTAAGCCATTGTGTAAAGAACCAGTGTATAGGATCTGAGTCTAATAATAATTTTCCAATAGACTGTGTTGGTTTCTCTGGATCAGGTGACTTTTCAGACACTTTCTCTATAGATGGAGTTTCTTCTTGCACCACTTCCTTCAAACACAACTTGAGACGGTTGTGATGCACTATTTGTGGTGCTCTGTTCTCTTTGGTGATTTTGTAGATATCAGTCTCAGAATTCGGAATAGCTGTGATGACATAGGGTTCTCTTTCCCATTTACTATCCAGCTTGCTAGTGTGATGATTATTTTTCAGCCACACATGGTTACCAATTTTTAAAGGTTCCACTTTTGCAGACTGATCATAGTCTTTCTGTTGCTTTTGGCGTGCGGATCTGGACAATCTCTTGGGCATCAACTAGGCGTTTTTAATGTTCACTCACCCAGTTTGTGGTAAAGGATTGATGGAATCTGGAACTTGCACATCCAAGGTGAGATCTGCAGGTAATCTTCCTTGACGGCCAAACATAAGGTAATATGGAGTGTATCCAGTAGAACAATGGTTGGTATTGTAAATATACATCAATTGTGGTAGTAGTGTTGGCCAATCAGTTCTTTTAGCAGATGTTTCAGCTCTCAACATTTCAATCAAGGTTTGGTTCATTTTCTCGCAAAGTCTGTCACCTTGAGGATGGTAAGCTGTTGTTCTCATCTTCTGACAATTATGAAGTGAACATAGTTCATGGAAGAGCTGGGATTTAAAGGCAGATCCTTGATCTGTGAGAATCTTTTCAGGGCATCCATAGGGCAACAGGAAATTCTTCCAGAAGACGTTTGCAGCAGTTTGGGCTGTCAAGTCTTTAACAGGTGCAGCTACTACAAATTTGGTGTAGTGATCAATTATTGTCATGGCATATGTATATCCTGAACGACTTGGTTCTAGTTTCACATGATCAATGGCCATTATTTCTAGAGGTGTTTTGCTCACAGTGGGATGCAATGGTGCACTTTGGTCATGTCTTGTACTTCTTCCCATGGCACAAGTAGAACATTCTCGACATCAATTTTCAATATCTTCTCTCATTCCAACCCAATAAAATCTTCAGCGGATGGTAGCTTCTGTTTTTTGTACACCAAAGTGTACTGACCTATCGTGGTACATCTCGAGAACAATTCTGGCATCTTGACATGGTACTATAATTTGATACAGCCAATCATTGGTGATGGGATCTAAGGTTTTTCTTAACATTAGTCCTTTCTGCATAAACAGTTGCTTTCTGTGTCTCCATAGCTTGAGCAACTCTGGATCTTCATTCCTTCTGCGGATTATTTCTGGTGTTCTTCCACCAGTGAAGAAATCTTGTATCTCACCTAATATTCTGCTGTCAGTTTGCAACTTGATCCACCTTTCTTTTTCAACTTGTGGTTTTGGGTTTCTCTGCTGTTGGAAATTAAGGACTTCTTTACCTTTGTCTTTGATGGTGATAACATCTTATTGGGCAAAATGCTTGTAGAAAGCCGGCATCTCTACTTCTTCCCAAATGTCTTCCTGTTCAGTAGGCTCTTCTCTGGTAGGCAGATGGAATAAGGCATCTGCATTTTTATTTGACTTGCCTGTTCTGTACTTGACCACGAAGTTGTAGTTGGCAATACATGAGGCCCATCTTTGTTCCAAGGCTCAGTCCTAACTTGGCTGTGTTGAGATGCGCCAGTGGGTTGTTATCAGTGTAGGCCACAAATGGTGTTGCTGCGAGGTAGTCTTTAAATTTTTCAGTGACAGCCCACACAAGTGCGAGGAATTCCAGCTTGAAGGAAATGTAGTTCTGGTCATTTCTCTTGGCACCTCTAAGAGATCTGCTAGCATAAGCAATTACTCTCTCTTTACCTTCTTGCAATTGTGACAGGACAGCTCCCAGGCCTTTCTTACTGGAATCAGTGTAAAGATGAAATGGCTGTTGGTAATCTGGATAGCCTAAGACAGGTGGTTTGGTCAACTTTTTCTTCAAGAGTTGGAAAGCGATATCTCTGTCTTCATTCCATTCGATTGGTATCTGGACTTTCTGGTACTTCTTGGGATGTCCTCTCAGAAGTACTTGTATCGGTTCAGCAACCTGGGCGAAGTGACGGATGAAACGTCTGTAGTATGCTGCAAAACTAAGAAAACTTCTCACCTCTTTTACTATGGTAGGAGGAGGCCAATTCCGGACTCTGGCTATCTTCTCTGGATCTGGCTTGACATCTTCAGAACTGACAATATGTCCCAGGTACTTGACTTCTGGTTTTTGTAGCTTGCACTTAGAGAGTTTGATCTTGAGTCCGTGCTTGATGAGGACTTGGAAAACTTCTGCAAGATGTTTTAAGTGGTCTTCATAGGATTTAGAGTAAATGATGACATCATCTAGGTATAGCAAGACAGTTTCAAAGTTCTTGTGGCCTAAACAGCATTCCATTAGTCTTTGGAAAGTTCCAGGTGCATCGCAAAGTCCAAACGGCATATAGTTAAATTAAAAAAGGGCTCATAGGGGTAGTAACTGCAGTTTTTTCACGATCTTCAGGAGCCATGGGTACCTGCCAGTACCCACTGGTAAATCTAGAGTAGAAAAGTAAGCTGAGGATCCTAATGCTGTCAAGGATTCCTCGATTCTTGGTAAAGAATAGTGTTGAGCGCGAATATTCGAATAGCGAATTTTTTTAGCGAATATCGGCACTTGGCTAATTCGCGAATATTTTGAATATAGCGCTATAAATTCGCTAATTCGAATATTCGTTTTTTTTTGTTTTTTTTTAGTTATATTTTTTTATTTCCCACTTCCCAAAAGTAGTTCTTACCTGTCCAGAGGATTCCTGGCTTCCTGGCTGCTCTAGTCAGTGCCCGTTGCTGCTTCTGCCGACTTCCGTGCTCATGGAGCGTCCCCATCACCATGGGAACGTCTCCATATACTAAAATGTACTGTCGGATTTGAGGAATTACGTTGAAATCGCAATGCGATTAATTCAAGTTATATTAATCGCATTGCGATTACAACTTAGCACTGCTATCTTACATAGGCTAGAATTAACGAATATGGAATATAGCACTAGCAGCAGTGCTAAGTTGAAATCGCAATGCGATTACTTCAAGTTAAATTAATCGCATTGCGATTTCAACTTAGCACTGCTGCTATATTCCATATTCGTTAACTTCGTTATAATTCTAGCAAGCTGACCCATTATAAACCCAGCTCTAAGTTGAAATCGCAATGCGATTAATATAACTTGAATTAATCGCATTGCGATTTCTACTTAGACCTGGTTTACTATGGTTGGCTTGGTAGTATTAGCGAATATGACGAATGTATTCGTCATATTCCTCAAAACGAAGATAACGAAGTATTCTACATCTTCGCTTTAGCAACCTATTCGTCAACTTCGCTAATTCTAGCAATCAAATAGGAAGGTTGACTATAGAGACAGCTGTGTTAAATTCGCTATGATTATTTTTTTTTAATAGAATAATTATATTACTTGATAATTATTATAATTATTCTATTTATTAAAAAAAAAATTATATAATCGCATAGCGAATTAAACACAGTTGTCTCTATAGTCAACCTTCCTATTTGATTGCTAGAATTAGCGAAGTTGCCGAGGTTGCTAAAACGAAGATGTAGAATACTTCGTTATCTTCGTTTTGAGGACTATGACGAATACATTCGTCATATTCGTCATCTTCGCTATAATTCTAGATATGAAACCAATAGGAAAGTAGCCTAAGTTAAAATCGCAATACGCAATTATTTAAATCGCATATTAATCGCGATAACTAGAATAATGACGAATATTCGATTTCGACGAATATAAAACGAATATTCTTTCGAATATTCGCGAATTTCGTTGAAATCGAATATGGCACCTGCCGCTCATCACTAGTAAAGAATAGGCATCCTTGTGGGTAATTTGGGTAATCTTCCTGTAGTCCACACAAAATCGAATGTTACCATCTTCCTTTCAGACAAGAACTAGAGGTGCAGCCCATGGACTATGGCTGTCTTTGATGATTTTTGAATCCTTCATCTCCTGGATCATCTTTTTCACAGATTGGTACATAGTTGGTGGTATAGGCCAGTACGTCTCTTTAACCACATCAGCCCCCCTAGCTTAAACACCCTTAATGACCAGGCCACTTTTTACAATTCTGCACTACACTAATTTCACCGTTTATTGCACAGTCATACAACTTACCACCCAAATGAATTTTGCCTCCTTTTCTTCTCACTAATAGAGCTTTCATTTGGTGGTATTTCATTGCTGCTGACATTTTTACTTTTTTTGCTATTAATCAAAAATGACCGAAATTTTGGAAAAAAATTACATTTTTCACTTTCTGTTATAAAATGTTTAAAAAAAACTACATTTCTAAATAAATTTTTCTCTAAATTTATTGTTCTACATGTCTTTGATAAAAAAAAAATCCAATAAGTGTATATTTATTGGTTGGGTAAAAGTTATAGCATTCACAAACTATGGTGCAAAAAAGTGAATTTCTGCATTTTGAAGCAGTTCTGACTTTCTGAGCAACTGTCATGTTTCTTCAGGTGCTAGAATGCCAGGATAGTAAAAAATATCCCCCGAATGACACCATTTTAGAAAGAAGACACCCCAAAGTATTCGCGGAGGGGCATGGAGAGTTCATGTATGATTTCATTTTTTTCACAAGTTAGTGGAAAATGACACTTTCTGAGGAAAAAAAAATAATATTAAAGTTTCCATTTCTGCTAACTTCTGGCAAAAAAAAATAAAAAATCTCCCACGGACTCACTATGCCCCTCAGTGAATACCTTGGGGTGTCTACTTTCTGAAATGGGGTCATTTGTGAGGTGTGTTTACTGTTCTGGCATTTTGGGCAGGGCTAAATTGTGAGCAGCCCTGTAAAACCTAAAGGTACTCATTGGAATTTGGGCCCCTTTGTGCACCCAGGCTGCAAAAAACTGTCACTCATTTGGTATCACTGTACTCAGGAGAAGTAGGGCAATGTGTTTTGGGGTGTATTTTTACATATACCCATGCTGGGTGAGAGAAATATCTCTGTAAATTGACAACTTTGTATAATTTTTTTTAAAAGTTGTCATTTACAGAGAATTTTTTTTCACACAAAGTATGGGTATATATTAAAATACACCCCAAAACACATTGCCCTACTTCTCCTATACGCGATACCACATGTGTGATAATTTTTTGCAGCCTGGGTGCGCAAAGGGGCCCAAATTCCTATGAGTACCTTTAGGATTTCACAGGGCATTATTACTCATTTGGATTCCAGACTTCTTCTCATGCTTTAGAGACCCCTAAAATGCCAGGGCAGTATAAATACCCCACAAGTGACCCCAAATTAGAAAGAAGACACCCCAAGGTATTTCGTGAGTTCATGTAAAATTTTATTTTTTGTCAAAAGTTAGTGGAATATGAGACTTTGTAAAAAAAAAAAAAAAAAATCAATTTCCGCTAACTTGTGCCAAAAAAAAAAAAAATTATGTGAATTGTGAACTCGCCATGCCCCTCACGGAATACCTTGGGGTGTCTTCTTTCCAAAATGGGGTCACTTGTGAGGTATTTATACTGCCCTGGCATTTTAAGGGCCCTAAAGCGTGAGAATCCAAATGCGTAAAAATGCACTATGAAATCCTAAAGGTACTCATTGGAATTAGGGCGCCTTTAAGCATCTTGGCTGCAAAAAAGTGTCACACATGTGGGATCGCCGTACTCAGGAGAAGTAGGGCAATGTGTTTTGGGGTGTATTTTTATATAGACCTATACTTTGTGTGAGAAATATCTCTGTAAACGACAACTTTTAAAAAAAATTTATGCAAAGTTGTCAATTTACAGAGATATTTCTCTCACCCAGCATGGGTATATGTAAAAATACACCCCAAAACACATTGCCCTACTTCTCCTGAGTACGGCGATACCACATGTGTGACACTTTTTTGCAGCCAAGATGCGCCAAGGGGCCCTAATTCCAATGAGTACCTTTTAGGAGGGCATTTTTACGCATTTGGATTCCAGACTTCTTCTCACGCTTTAGGACCCCTAAAATGCCAGGGCAGTATAAATAACCCACATGGGACCCAATTTTTTAAAGAAGACACCCCAAGGTATTCCGTGAGGGGCATGGTAAGTTCATAGAACATTTTTATTTGGCACAAGTTAGCGGAAATTGATTTTTTATTGTTTTTTCTCACAAAGTCTCCCTTTCAGCTAACTTGTGACAAAAAGTTCAATTTTTCATGGACTGAATATGCCCCTCATTGAATACCTTGGGGTGTCTTCTTTCCAAAATGGGGTCATTTGTGGGGTGTTTGTCTTGTTCTGGCATTTTGGGCAAGGCTAAATTGTGAGCAGCCCTGTAAAGCCTAAAGGTACTTGTTGGACTTTACGCCCCTTTACGCACCTAGGCTGCAAAAAAGTGTCACACATGTGGTATCGCCGTACTCAGGAGAAGTAGGGCAATGTGTTTTGGGGTGTATTTTTACATATACCCATGTTGGGTGAGAGAAATATCTCTGTAAATTGACAACTTTGTATAAAAAATTTTAAAAGTTGTCGTTTACAGAGATATTTCTCACACAAAGTATAGGTATATATAAAAATACATCCCAAACACATTGCCCTACTTCTCCTGAGTACGGCGATACCACATGTGTGACACTTTTTTGCAGCCAAGATGCGCAATGGGGCCCTAATTCCAATGAGTACCTTTAGGATTTCACAGGGCATTTTTGCGCATTTGGATTCTCATGCTTTAGGGCCCCTAAAATGCCAGAGCAGTATAAATACCCCACATGTGACCCCATTTTGGAAAGAAGACACCCCAAGGTATTCCGTGAGGGGCATGGCGAGTACACGGAATTATTTTTTTTTTTAGCAGAAATTTATTTTTTTATTTTTTATTTTGTTTAAAAGTCTGATATGCCACTAACTTGTGACAAAAAATAAAATTTTACATGAACTCACCATACCCCTCACGGAATACCTTGGGGTGTCTTCTTTCTAAAATGGGGTCACTTGTGGGGTGTTTGTACTGCCCTGGCATTTGAGGGTCTCAGCAATCATTACCTGTATGGCCAGCATTAGGAGTTTCTGCGATTCTCCTTATATTGAGCATACGGGTAATGAGATTTTTTTTTTCGTTCATCCTCTGGGCTGAAAAATAAAAAATGAACGGCACAGATTTCTTCATTCGCATCGATCAATGTGGATGAAACAATCTCTGCCAAAATCAGTGACTGCGGTGCGGTGGGCTGGGCGCTAACTACCTAACAAGTAGCTAACTAACTGGCGGTGATAAGGGACTCTTATGCCCCATTCACACGTCCGCAATTCTGTTTGCGGAACGGAATTGCGGACCCATTCATTTCTTTTGGGACAGACTTTGTCCCGCTCGGATCCGGAATTGCGGATCCGCACTTCCGGCTCTGCACTTCCGTTCCGCAAAAATATAGAACATGTCCTATTCTTGTCCGCAATTGCGGACAAGAAAAGGCATTTTCTATATAGTTCTGGCAATGTGAGGATCTGCAAAATGCAGAAAGCACATTGCCGGTGTCCGTGTTTTGCGGATCATATGCAAACACATATGGACGTCTGAATGGAGCCATACAGGGGGGTGATCAATGACAGGGGGGTGATCAGGGAGTCTATATGGGGTGATCAGGGGTTAATAAGGGGTTAATAAGTGACAGGGGGGGGTGTTGTGTGGTGCTTGGTGCTACTTTACATAGCTACCTGGTCCTCTGGTGGTCGATCCCAGCAAATGGGACCACCAGAGGACCAGGTAGCAGGTATATCAGATGCTGTTAACAAAACAGCGTCTGATATACCTCTTTGATGCCATTTATTTAACATCTACAGCCTGCCAGCGATTGATCATCGCTGGCAGGCTGCAGTATAACTGCTGAGCTGCGAGCTGCTGTGAACACGCGCGCGCGTTCACAGCAAATCTCGCCTCTCGCGAGATGACGCGCCGACGCGTCAAGGAGGAACATCCCGGCCGCCCGTAGGACGCAGCCCTGCGTTCGGCGGTTGGGATGAGGTTAATTGGCAGGTGTGAACCGGTAGGGATGGTGTGCTTGATTACACTGACCTCTCCATAATCTGAAGGACGTTTACTGAAGGCTTGATGATTTTCCTTTACGGCTTTCAAGACTTCTTCAATTTGTTCCTCAGGTGTAGAAGTATCTCCCACATTGAGTTCTTTCCACCATAATGTATTTGGAGTATTCAGCTTCTGAGTAGACTGTTCAGTCGTAGCTGCAGGTACACTGATAACATCTTGAAAAGTGACTTGTAACAACTTAGCAACAGGGCAGTGCTTAATCAAGGTTATACCGCTATTACTTAAGTTCAGGAGACGAATTGTCACTTTACCTTGAGAAACGGTCACTAGGCTTCTTGCAGCTTGGACTAGAGGATGGTCCTCTAGGTTGATGGGTTCTACCAGGGCATTTTAGTCTTGACCTCGGATTCCAAGAGCAGCTCGGCACCAAAAGAGTGTTTCAGTATTGGGTTTCAGGATTACTGGTTGGTTATCTTTGATGCGAGCACAGCAAATCTCTCCTTTTTCATTAGCACATTTATGTTGCGCACTTAATACAAGGATAGTCTGTTGTATCACCTTCTTGGTGGCAGAGGAAGCGATAGGCATAGACTTGTGAAAAGCTTCAAGCATTTCAGTATAACAGTTCCTAAGAACGTTCATTCCTAGGACTACTGGAGGGTTGTTATCTTCCCTGACTTGCATAAAAATGATACCATGTTGTGGTACTGTGGCTCCTCCCACTTGGAGAGTTGGCTCCCAGTACCCATGCACTGGCACAATTTTGCCGTTGCTGGTTATAAGGCTCAGCCAGGATTCTGGTGGTTGGGTCAGCTGGTTGTGGTCCCAGTATTCTTCAAATGCAGTCTGTTGGATAATTTTGATTTGAGACCCGGTATCCAATATGGCAACAAAGGTAACTCCATTAATTCAGAGAACTACTTCTGGACGGGATCCTACATATCTAGGCATCCAGCTTGGATCGTCTGGACCTACTGCTCTACCTCCCGAGGGGCGGTCCTTGGCCTTGGGTCTCGACCTTTTAACTGCCAGCACATCATTTCTGTATGGCCTGGCTTGTGACAGTATGTACAAATAGTTATTATAAGGAAAGACCGGCACTCACTTTATCTTTTTTAAATTGATGCTTTTATTGGTCCCATATAATGCAGGGTTCTGTGATGCATTTCGGCTCCCAGTATGAGCCTTCCTCAAACAGATAAATCAAATGTACATACAAAGTAGCGAACGAGATTTAAATAGACCGCCAAAGCGGAAGTGACATCAGGTAGCCTTGGTAACAGACTAAACAAAAACTAGACAAAAAGGAAATAGAGAAGCGTGAAGGAGCAACCCCATCGCAGCAGCATGAACAAGAACAGAAGTAATACGGCATATAAGGAATTCTCCAAGGATAAAGCCGAATTCAAAATCAGTTGATGTCGTTGGGGGTTCATCACGTCTTCTAAAATGAAGAAAAGAAAAGAAAAACAAATAAATTAAATAATAATTACGCAGATATATAAAAACACTGGAGCTTGGAAATTACAGGAAACTGTTAAGATCATACTCCGGGTTCAAACCCCTGGGTTCAAGCGTGTGCAGTTATTGAATCCAATAGGCTTCACGTCTTTTGAGCATTTTAATCCTGTCCCCACCTCTGCGTGGTTGCGGTATATGTTCGATGATCTGAAATCGCAACTGTGAAACGTTGTGATTGCAGCGATCTAAGTGGTAGGGGATCGGTAAGAGTAGATTTTTTTTACATATGGTGGACTTGTGCTTGGAGAAGCGATCCTTCATCCGCATGGAAGTCTCTCCTATGTATAGGAGACCACACGGGCATTTTAGTAGATACACCACGTAATTGCTATTGCATGTAAAGAATCCCTTAACAGGAAATTGCTATCCCGTATGATTACGCTAGAACAATGTATACACCCCAAGCAGGGGAATGTACCCCTTCTTGGTGTGGCTAAGGTGCGTTGTCGCTTCTCAATCTGACCACTACCAACATCAGCCCTTACTACCATGTCGCGTATGTTTTTATTACGTTTGTAACAGATTAAAGGCGGACTGAAATTCCTCCACAGAGGGGTATGCCCTGGATAAAATGCTCCAGTGTCGATTGAAGATGTATCTGCATTTGTTCACCCAGGGGTGATATTTTGCAACAAAAGGTATACGCGACTTTTTTTCTTTTTTTCCTACCAAAGGAAGCGTCAATTTTGACGTAAATTTGTTTTCCCTTAGTTCTAACAGCAGCACAAGTAGGGTATTTGCCCCTGTGAAGCTGGTCAGGACAGGCGGAATTTTTATGAAATAAAATTCTGCGTAATTAATTAATCAATTAAATCCTCCTTATAAAGCCCAGCCCCACACAGGACAGGTTGCTTTTTTTAACAAGTAACTAATTATAACAATATAGAGGGAGGGAAATTTTGTGTGCTGCTGTTAGGACTAAGGGAAAACAAATTTACGTCAAAATTGACGCTTCCCTTTCATCCTAACCAGCAGCACAAGTGGGGAAGTAGCAAGAACCTCACTCAAAATCGGGAGGGTAATACACACAAAATAACACAACTCTCAAACTAGAAACTTAGTTCTGGAGAGCAGCATTAAGACCAGAAAGTCCGAAGGCAGTTCCCTCTGAGCGCCTACTGTCTAGGCGGTAATGGGAAATAAAGGTATTCTGCGTGCTCCATGAGGTGGCAGCGCAGATCTGTTCCAAAGGGATTAAGTTCTTTTCCGCATATGATGTGGAAACTGCCCTAGTAGAGTGGCCAGATAAAAAAGATGGTGGTCCTAAGTCCTGAGACGTAAAATCCATACTAATAGCCTCTTTAATCCACCTACTCAAGGTAGGCTTGGAAACCTTGAGACCTTTGTTCTTCCCCGCATAAGCAATCAGGAGATTTTCTGATCTTCTGAACTCCTCCGTTCTGTTCAGGTATAACCTGAGGACTCTAGGGATGTCCAAGGACCGTAATTTTTCCTCCTCAGGAGAAAACACAGGTAGTGAAATCGTCTGGTTGGTGTTAGAAAATGAAGGAACCTTTGGTAAGAAGGTAGGCAGAAATCTTAGCAGGACCTTGTCCTGTAGAAATATTAAATACGGTTCCCTTGCCCCAAGGGCCTGAAGTTCCCCAACCCTCTTGGCTGAAGTTATAGCCAAAAGAAAGGTAACCTTGAGGGAAAGGTACCTCAGGTCTGCCTGTTCCAAGGGCTCAAAGGGGGGAGAGCACAACCCCCTTAGGACTACTGGCAGCTCCCACTCCGGAATTGGCCTTAGGATGCTGGGTCTTAGTCTCTGAGCACCTTTGAGGAACCTCTTGATTAGGGGGTCCCGAGAAATCGGTTTACCAAGGCATGCCGACAGGGCAGCAACATGAGCTCTCAGCGTGGAAGGGCTTAGACCCTTGTCTAGACCATCCTGCAGGAACTGAAGAATATCAGAGAGAGGAGTATCTGAGGCTACTACCTCTCTGTCCGTGCACCACTGCGTAAATATCCTGAACAGGCGGGAATATTTCTGATTTGTAGAAACCGCTCTGGAGTGAGAGATTGTTCTCAGGACCTCCACCGAGAACCCTCTAGCTTCTAGAAGGGACCGGTCAGTCTCCAGGCTGTCAGACTGAGCCTCCTCAGATCTAGACAGGGACCTGTGTCCTGATACACTAGGTCCTGTATTAGGGGAAGTCTCCAATAATTGACCTGGCTCATCTGCATGAGCTGGGTAAACCAAGACCTCTTTGGCCAGAATGGAATGATGGCAATCACTGAGGCCTGGTCCTGCTTGATCTTCATCAATACCCTTGGTATCATGGAAATCGGAGGGAATATGTAGGCCAGCCTGAACCTTCAGGTTATGGACAGAGCGTCTATCGCTACTGGATTGTCCTCCTTGTACAGGGAGCAGAACGTGCTTACTTTGGCGTTCAAGCGAGTTGCCATCGAATCGATCTTGGGAGTTCCCCAACGTTGGACTATCCTGTCGAAGATGTCGTCGTTCAGAGACCATTCTCCCGGAACCGGAAGACCATGACTTAGACGATCTGCTACTACATTGAGATCCCCCCTGATGTGGACTGCCACTAAATGGGATAGATTGTTCTCTGCCCAAGACAAAATTAGTCCCACCTCCCTCAGGAGGGTCCGGGATTTCGTTCCTCCCTGTCTGTTTAGATAGGCAACCACAGTTGTGTTGTCTGTTCGTACTCTCACAGCCTGATTGTGGATGAGAGGGGAGAAATGATAGAGGGCTAGCCTGACCACCCTCAGTTCTCTCAGATTGGACGAGAGAAGTCTCTCCTGAGGCTTCCAGGTATCCTGGACTGTACTGTCTCCCAGATGGGCTTCCCAGCCTAGAAGGGAGGCGTCCGTTGTCAAAGTCACCCAACGAGGTTGGGACAAAGGCCTTCCATCCTCTAGGTTCTTCCACCATCTGAGGGAAGAACGGACTTGTGTAGAGAGGGAATGAGTCCGATCTAGGTCTTTCGGTTTGCGACTCCACACCGCTAAGACCTCTTCCTGAAGTGGGCGAAGATGCCACAAGGCCCAAGGAACTGCCTCTGCAGACGCTGACATATGGCCTAACATCCTCATGAGAACCCGAATAGACACCCGCTTGGGTGATAGTAGGGATTGTGCAGCTTTTATTACTCTGTCCTTCCTCTGCGGGGAGAGAAATAGGGTCATTCGTTGTGAGTCTATCACAAACCCTAGAAACCTCCTTGAGGTAGAAGGGACTAGCTCTGACTTGTCCCAGTTTATTAGCCAACCTAGGCTCTGCAGAGCCTGGAGAGCTAGTTGAAGTTGGACCCGTAAGACGTCCACGGATGCGGCTTTTAAAAGCCAATCGTCTAAATAAGGGACGACCTATAACCCTAGAAGTCTTAAATAGGCAACCACAGGAGCTGCAACTTTTGTGAAGGTGTGTGGCGCAGAAGAGATGCCGAAGGGCAACACAGCAAACTGGTAGTGCTTCACTACCCCTTCTATAGAGACAGCAACTCTCAGAAATTTTCTGTGCGACAGATGGATAGGAACATGGAGGTAGGCATCCTTCAGATCTATCGTTACCATCACGTCTGCAGGGTTCAGGATGTTTAACACTGAACGAATGGTTTCCATCCGGAAACGCTTCTTTCTGATAAATCGATTTAGGTAACGGAGATCGATGATCATGCGCCAGTCTCCTGACGGCTTTGGGACGAGAAATATGGGAGAATATACTCCCAGACCGTGCTCGCGAGGGGGAACCTCCTCTAAAGCCCCCTTCATTGTGTACTGACGTACAGAGTCTTCGAGTACTAGCTGCCTGTTGGGCGCTAGACGCCTTGTAAGAACGAACCTCATCCGAGGCTGAGAAATGAAATCAACCGTGTAACCGGATGTGATGACCTCCAACACCCAAGGATCTGCGCTCTTTTGCTTCCAGAAATCTGCGAACATAGTCAAACGACCTCCGACTGGAGGATTCAAACAGGGGGTTCGTGCGGAGGTAGGGGGGACAGGGAGGTGGTGGGCTGCCGAAAGTCATTGATCAGCCCTGCGGTTACCCCGACCGCGGCCTCTGCCCCTCTTATATCCCTCGGAGTGTCTCTGGGTCCTCTCTCTTCCCTGGAACCTTCCTTCTCTGCCTCTTTCGCGTCCTCGAAAGGATTGTTGAGGTAGCGATTTCCCCTTCTTGTCGGCTAGATTTTCCATAAGCCGATTGAGTTTGGAACCGAACAGCCTGCCAGGCTCATAGGGAAAAGCACACAGATTGAATTTTGACATATTATCAGCGGCCCAAGGCTTGAGCCACAGAGGGCGCCTGCTGGCTGCAGACAAAGCCATGCTCTTAGCAGCAAGCTTTAGTTGCTGTTGGGCTGCATCAGCCATGAAGTCTATGCCTAAGAGTAAGGTCTTAAATTGATCCAAGATATCGTCTCTAGCAACTCCCGAATCTAGATCGGCTTGGATTCTGAGATGCGGGCTCGAACAAAATCCGATACCTCAGAGCAGGCTATGGCCACAGAGGCGGAGGCAGATGCCGCAGAGTAGTTCCGCCTAAGCGAACACTCAGCACGCCTATCCAGGGGATCCTTTAAGTTGCTCCCATCATCAGAAGGGACTAGTGTTCTTTTGGAGAGTTTGGATATCGCCATATCCACCTTGGGAGGCGGGATCCAATCTAGAGAGTCTGCATCCTGAAGGGGGAACATCAGTTTGAACCTCTTGGTTAAAACCGGACCTTTCTCCGGATGTTTCCATTCAGTCGCCATTAGCTTCTTAAGTGACTCGTCCACTTTGAAGGCCCTTGGCCCCCTAGAGGTGGAGTGTGGAGCTTCCCCATGCTCAACATCCTGGTCCCTTGACCTGATGGAGCGTAACAACCTCTGAGTTTTTTCGGCTGGAAAAAGGAAAGCCGTACCCTCTTCCTCAGAGGAAGAATTATTTTCAAGGGAGATAACCTCCTCAGACATAGGGACAGGGCCAGGGAGGCCTGTCTAGGTCTCTTATTAGAGACCGCCCCTTAATCTCTGCAATGGAGGTGTCCATGAACTCCTTCATCCAGGAGAACATCGCTACCACAGACGGCTCAGGATTATCTGGCCTAGGGCGGCAGCCGGGACACCGGTGAAATTCATAGGAGTCCGGCAAAGGAGTGCCGCAACTTGAACAAGCAAGGTGCCTGTGCTTGTGAGATGACTTTCCTATGAAATGATAAAAAAATGCGACATTAGAATAGAACAACCACAAAACAGTCGCTAAAGGGCGTCTCTCTTACCGTGCGACGGAGACATCATAGTAAAGTTGAAGGACAAGGCTCAAGCACACTGATCCGAGAAGAAAAACTAGCTAGGATCAGCAGATACAAGCAATGTCAGCTGCACACAAAACTGAGTGCAACTCTGAGCTGGTGCAGAGACTGCCCTTATATAGCAGGAAGGGGAGGGAGGTGAGACAAACACACCCCTGGACCTCCCCTAATTATAGCCCGCCTCCTCCAACTAATTACCATCCCCCTCCTTCACCTGCCATTTATAAAATGACTAAAAGGTTCTCTATATATAAGAGAACCCCCCCCCCCTGCCCATAAGGCAGGCATACCAGCCTGCATGTTAATATTGCAAGTCCTGGCAATGCCAGGATCTAAGAGGACTGCCGCGGACCGTAAGTGCTCTCATGACGCACTTCCGGTCGCGCGGATAAGACTGCCGGCGAAGCCTCCGTCCCTGCATCGCAAGCGGGGCGGAGGAGCGATGGAAGGAGACAGCGGGAGGTGAGGGGGGAAGGTGAGGGGGGAGCGGGCGGCCGAGCAAGAAGTGGAAGGAGCGCGGCACGCAGGTCACGTGCGCGTCTCCCTCAGCAGCAGCCCAGCCAGTGCAGAAGTCGGGGAGTCTGAACCTCCCTCAGCAGCGCTTCCTCGCAGGCTCCGCTCCTGGGACCTGCAAGGAAAGAGAAAAAATACACTGATATTAATACTTAGAATAATAATGAAATAAAATATCAGCCATTTAACAAGAAAAGGGGACTCTGAACACAGAGTCCACGCCTGTCTGACCAAACCCACAGGACAGAAAAAAAGCAACCTGTCCTGTGTGGGGCTGAGCTTTATAAGGAGGATTTAATTGATTAATTAATTACGTAGAATTTTATTTATTAAAAATTCCGCCTGTCCTGACCAGCTTCACAGGGGCAAATACCCCACTTGTGCTGCTGGTTAGGACGAAAGGGAATAACCTTATTCCTCTCTTTATTAAGCAGTGAGGTGGGGTAACCACGATTCATAAATCTATCTGACATTTCATTCAAGCGGGTTTCCTTGACCCCGGCATTAGAAACAATTCTAAGCACCCTCTAGAACTGGGAATGGGGCAGTGCTTTTTTAATGGATGGTGGATGGTTGCTAGAAAAATGAAGGAGAGAATTCCTATCAGTATTTTTAATATGTAAATCAGTATGTACAAATGGGTCTCTTCTGTTCGTTAAATCGGTCGGTGGGGCATCTACCAGAGTTTCTGAGGTAAGCCTCTTTATAATCAGGAGGGAAGTGCTTCCTTGGCAATGGTGTCTCATCCTCCAGCAATAAGGGTTCCTCCCACTGTTCCAGTTTTTGCTATACTTTTTCCAGACTTTTGGTTAGGAAGTTGACTTGCTCTGTCAAGGCAGCAACTGTATCAGGAACTGGAGCTTGGGCTTTCTGACTGACTATAGGGTGAAACTTTGAAGATATAATTGGCTTATTCACAGACATTTCAACAGGCCTAGCAGACCTAGTTGAGGGTCTTTCCCCAGAATACTGATAGCTAGTTCTTTGAAGTCTATGAAGGTAGAACTTGGGTGTTATGCAGCTAACATCTTTTACTGGCTCTAAGGTTTCTGTACTACTAACACCCTCAATAAATTGTTCTTTCAGTGTTTTATCTTGTTCCTCTGCTTCATGGAGGTCTACCTGTATAACCCCTCGCAGGTTCAAGAGTGGTGTAGAGACATTCAAATATCTGCTCCAGTGTTTTTCTCTCTGAGCTTGGCCAGGATTTCACTTCTCTGAGGGCAGCTCCTTTCAATTGTGTAACGAGGATTTCAATTTTCTGTTCTGCTGACACAGAGTACAATCTAAACAGAGCCAACATTTTTTCTTTAAAGTGCCTTAAGGTATGGGCTTCCCCAGCATATCGTGGAAACCATGGTGCTCCAAAATAAGGCATTGTTAAGGGCATCATGCTTGCTGCTGCAGCTGCTGGTGATGTACTAGGACCAGCCGTGGCTGCTGCAGGGGACCTGTTGAGGTCAGGCTGCATACTATCTCCTTGCTCAGACATGGCAGTGACACGCTTTTAATAAAATGCAGGGCAAAAATTTGCATATAAAAGTTTGCATAAAATTTTGCATAAATTGGTATTTAAAAAAAAAAGGAATATTCGCGATTGCGAATATATTTTGCGATATTCTAAATATTCGCGAATTCTCGAAGTGCCGATTTTCGCGATAAAAATTCACAATTTGAAAATTCGTGATCAACACTAAGGCCAATCAGTGGCTAACTCTGCTCAATTTGACAGTTGACAAAGTGTAACGGGTACCTCCCTTGGTGGATGCTCCTAGTGCTTCCCAAGGGTTCCAAGCACTCCACTTGATACCATAAGCACTGCAGACCCCACGAACTGCGGCAGCTCGGTTGGGGTCTCACCGTCTCCTACCCACCCTGGACCTAAAACAAGGCTCCAGGCTCCAGTGGGTGAACCTCTCTTCCTTCAGAGAGCGATGCAGGAACAAGCTCCTAAAGAGCTAGTGATTATACTCTGAGGAGTATAGCGATTATTGCAATCCCCAGTGTAGTTCTCCAATCCCACAAACATGAGCCCAAACTTCATGAAGAGTAGAACAGGACCTCTTTAATGGGGCTACATGTCAGCCTTTTCTGCAGGTCTTCCAGCAAGGGACACTCCCATGGGGACGTTGTGGAAGACTGAGACAGTTTTTATATAAACCAATCACTTGCAGCTACAGGCAGAAAACACAAACATGTGATACAATTAATCAACACGCTGGGATAACGTAATTACTCACAGGCAAAAACTTTCACACTTTTCCCTTTGCAGAATAATGAGCCAAGGGGAAAGTGGGGGTAGTCGGGGGTTGTTAGACCACCGAACTAATAAAACATAACATGGCCTCATATTACACCCCCATAGTTCCATGGGTCGGCATACTCGTCTAGACCCTGTTGGGTTGGCTTGGGGATGTCCGGGCACAATAGTTACAACTCCAGTTCCGTTTGGCATGAGAGGCCATTACCATTTTGTTTGCCTGGGCGATATTGTAGTGTGAAATGATAGGGTTCTAAGGCCAGACTTCAGTGGAGCAAGCGAGGATTGTCTCCAGAGACTCAGTTGAGCCAAATGAGGGGGCTGTGGTCAGTTAGTAAGGTGAAAGAATGACCATACAGATATGTTTGGAGCTTCTTTAAGGCCCATACTAGTGCCAGGCATTTTTTCTCCATCGGGTGCTCCATTTCGTCAACCCCCACTTTGCTTAGCACGATTCCAAGGCCAAAAATGGAGGCATCTGTATGGACGAGAAACTCTGGGACCGCCAATACTGGTGCCTTGCTCAAGGCTGCTTTAAGTATCTGGAAGCGGTTGCATACTCCGGGGACCATGCTACTTGTTTGGGCAATGCCTTCCTTGTTAGGTCAATAAGGGGTTTGGCCAGGGCGCTATACTCAGTGACAAATTTTCTGTAATACCCTGCAGTGCCAAAAAATGCTAATACCTGGATTTTGGTGCGGTGTTGCGGCCAATTTGCTATAGCATCCAGTTTCCTGACCCTACCTTATGCCCAAGGTATTTTACCTCTGCCAAACCTTCGTGGCACTTCTCCCGTATCTTCCCAAATACCGTAGCCAAGTGCGTCAAGTGAGCTTCCCAGGTGCCACGATAGATTGCAATATCATCCAAGTAGCCACATGCGAAGTCCTGCATCCCTTCCAGAAGCCGGTCTACCATCCGTTGAAACTTGGCAGGGGCATTCTTCATCCCAAAGGGCATAACCCGAAATTGGCATAGCCCAAAGGGAGTGATGAATAAGGGTACTTTCACACTTTTCTGTGTTACCTCTGACCAATTTTGGGTATATTGGTAGTATGATATAACTTATAAATTCTTCTAACTTGGTATGGCTATGGAATATAAAATTACAGTCAGAGATTCTTTCTCTGATAGCAATATCATATGTGTCATTTAGTGATGTGCTCTTTCACTAAACAATAGTAATATTGCTGTGTCTGTTGAGTCTTTTTTTTCTTAGTAGTTTTTTTCTTTTGATCGGACCTCCTGCCTTCCATCTGCATGATTAATTATTCCCAACTTTATCAAAAGAATACATCCTCTTTGATAACAGTCTCCCAATCATATCGGAGGGTATGTAATAGTAATAACCTATGAGGTCATATATTACCAAAAATGCTTTGCTGTGGCCGGTGTAAGGATGCCCACTTACGGCTAGGTGGCACTATTGCACAAGCTATTAGCACCATCCTATAAATAGTTAATTTGTATAAGTCTGATATAATTTTGCGTTATATACATTTGACCTCTGCAACTTAAATCAGAGAGGAGAGATACATTCTGACATTTGAACCAATTAAAAATCTAGATTTCCGGAAGCTAGTATGACAGTTTTGAAGTCATAAATCTACTATATAGATTACAAATGTATGGGTTTTGTGTTTCACGGGTGCTTATCTCTGCGAATAACACGGCCTCCCTGATTGAGATATCAGTAGTAAAGTTTGGCTATATCTTAGGAATATACATATTCTCCTAGTGAAACATACACAAGATAATATATGCATCAATGCCTTGTTATAATATGTGGCAATATAAAACAATATACTGTATGTGTAACTTATTGATTAGCTCATGCTAAAAACTAAATAAGATCCATTATATGAATGAACAGAAATTATACTTCTGCCTCATTGATGGACATAGAATACCATATACCAGATATATTTCAAGGAAAAACTCTTATCTCTTCCATACTTTAGCAATGAGGCAAAAGTTATTCCTCTAAAATATGCACACATCTGCAAGGTCAAACACTAATGACTGGCAACCTTTCTATGAATTCACTTTGGCTTACATAAGACTTACAAAATAGAGAATATGGAGCATGACTCTTAAAAGCAAGGAATGTTAAGAATGAGCAGACATCAATGTATACTTATGACAAGGCGCAACATTTTGTAACAGCCCTTCCCTCCTATGTTTGTGATACAGGGGACCTTCTGAAACAATTGGAAAGTATCCATCTTGATACTGACTATTTTGGGAGTATTGATTTTGAGGCATTGTACTCATCCATCCCACACAAATTGGGTCTATGTGCCGTTGAATATTTGTTATCCTCCCATGGACACCAATATTCACAACACAACCAATTAATCCTTCCAGCTTCTTGAATTCTCTTTAACAAGGATTTTTTTCTTTTTATAACAAATTTTACCACCAGCTCAGGGCACTGCGATGGGGAGTTCTTGCTCCCCATTGTATGCAAATTTGTTCCTGGGCTGGTGGGAAGATACTTGTATCTTTGGAGATGATGCATCAGTTGACACACACTGCATAAATATGTGGGCATGTTTTATAGACGACGTCTTTGTAATTTGGAGTGGCACTTTGGAAACATTTACTACATGGGCCAATACACTGAACACCAATGAAGTCAGCCTTAGATTTACATCTGAATGCCACCAGACAAAACTGCCATTATTAGATATTTACATAATAAAAATGCAAGTGTTGAACTGGACACCTCCATCTTTAGAAAACCTACTTCCACCAATTCCCTTTACGATGGGAAAGCAGTCACCCGTATCCCCTCAAAAAGGGAATTCCTTGTGGTCAGTACCTGCGCATCAGAAGAAATTGCTCACAAAAAGTGATTTTTAATACAAGCAGCAGATTTAAAAGAGATTTCTTGACCTGCATTCCAGTCTGCACTCCAAAAGATTGAACATCTCTTCTAACTCCAAAATCAAAAACAGTGATGTAAGTAATAACAAGAGTGAAAAAGGGAGATCTGTCTCATCAGCACATACAATGAGGCGTGCTCTAATGTCAGAGAAATTATCTCTAAACATTGGAACATCTTATTGATGGATCCAGACATTTGTAAAGTGATAAGAGAATGCCAAATCATAACTTAAAGAAAAAAAACGGTGAAAAAGAAATAGGTAAAATCGCACATCCACAAGCTCAGCTTCTGATTTGTAACTGCTTCTCAGCAAAATTAATATCGCCTCTCGGCGCAATATTTACTGTACTGCCCCTATACTATGAAAGAGGCATTAGTGTACATTTTGATCAAAGGCATAAGCCCACTCACCGCGCCAAGGTTGCCTCTCAGAGTGGGTCCTACTCTAAATTTGGCGCAGCACCGCGGGCGACCGCCGTCGCCGCAGCACCGCACCAGCGGGCGTCGGAATCCAACCGCCAAACAACACCCTGCTGTCCGGCAATGACACCATGGCATCGGGTCCCGCCAACCCCCAGCGCCGCATGAAAACAATGGCCGCCACGCAGTACTGCACCATGTGTACAGTTAGTAAAGCTCACCTATCACATGCTCTCAGGAGCTAAGTCTGAGAGCTGGTAAAACCCTTTCACTCATATATACTTGCTCAGGCTAAACTATAACTTATATAAAATATAACTTATAGAAAAGGGAGGAGTGTGAGAGACGGATTGCTAAGCAGTCACTATGTAACACCTCCAGCGGCCAGAGCCTGGCATGATAAGCCGGTTTCAGGCTGCTACAGGTGCAGTGGTTGCGTTGCAGAAACTCCCTGCATGCATTGCGTTGCAGAAACTCCCTACATCCGTCCAGCTGGCTAATTAATTTTCCACATATGCACAAGATGAAAGACATGTTCATATAAAATTGATTCTCATTCACCATTCCCAACACTTGTGGTGAGCTTAGGCCAGGTGGGGACACTTCCCCATTGAGGGTACAGACCACTGTCTCCCATATGCCCTTCTCTAAGATAGGAGTCTGGGATTTAGAGGACAGATACCCATTACTCCATTTTACAAGGTTTTTACCAGTAGCTCTCTATATTTCAAAACAAGAGGGACCCTATGATAGACCATTTATTTATTTATTTTATTTATTAATTTTTTGTCCTCATTACTTTGCATATTTTTGATTCTGCTTACTTTGAAATCCCCTGATGAGTCTTCTTCAAGATGAAACATGTCATGTTGGGACAGTAGTAGGTGTAGGGGTTAGGCCCCATCAAAGGACAGGTTCCAGATGGGGTCGCCCCTATTGGAGCTGGTGTTCCGTATATGACAAACATCTATTCCCTATCCATCTAGGGCTTATTCTCTGAGGGCGATTTAGATTTTGTCCCATAATGACCTCCTTATACAAAGGAGCTTCTGTTCTATCGCTTTGAATGACGTTACCTGGAAGGATTAATATTGCAAGAGATTCGGTAGATACACACAATTCTCTACACATCTGATTTGGTAAGAAGGTTCTAATTTGCCAATCAAACAAATATATCCTCCTGGTAATTACACATTTTTTAGTTTCTTTGTTTTGTTTCTCACCTTTTTTTTTTTTGCACATTTGGCTACTAATGTACTTATTTTGGCTTAAGGCTATTAAAATTAATGTTTTAATTAAATAATAGACGTGCATTGTATTAACTTTCTCTACATAATAAAGGCAATTTGCTGAAGTGAGACAACCCCTTTAAGCCCTAAAGATTAAAAATGTATTAGTTGTTTGTAATAGGTACGGTAAGTAACATTGTTATACTGCTATACATTTTATGCAATGTCAGGCCATGTGTTTACATGTCACGTATATGAACTAAAAGTGCTCTGGTGCCCAAAGTTGATATGACTAGAGATGTCGCGAACATAAAATTTTCCGTTCGCGAATGGCGAACGCGAATTTCCACAGATGATAGACTTCAATAGGCAGGCGAATTTTAAAACCCACAGGGACTCTTTCTAGCCACAGTAGTGATGGAAAAGTTGTTTCAGGGGACTAACACCTGGACTGTGGCATGCCGAGTCAGGTTTTATTCCATAAAGGGCATAAATCACCTAACAATCCTAAATTTTTTGAACAACGTGGTTTAAAACATCCAGTGTGTGTATACGATCAGGTATGATGTTGTATCGATCAGGTAGTGTAAGGGTTACGCCCGCTTCACAGACATTGACAGACCAAACTCCCTTTTAATGCACCACAAACAATTGCAAACAGTCCATTTGCACAACCGCAAACTCCCCATTTGCACAAGGTTGGATACCAAGATAGCCATGTCCAGTGATGTCATTGAAGGTTTCTTCCTCCACCCAGCCACGTACAACACCAAGGGTCCCCAAAAGGTGAATTGAATTCATTTTTCAAACGGGGAGATGGTTAAAAACGCTGGCTTCCTCCCTTTAGTTTCAATCAACGGTCACTGCGTCTGCGCCGTGCAATTTACTCTCACACCCGATATGAGTGTTATTTTCTGTAGTTTTATTCTCATCAGTTTAATCCCTGTTATGTCCCCGATCTGGGGTCCATTTATTGAATTGATTTTTCGAACGGGAGATGGTTAAAAAACGCTGGCTCCCTCCCCTTTGTTTTAACCAGCTATGGTTAGTAGCTGTCTTCTGTCTGTTCTTTTTGCCTTATTATAGGCCCTATGTAGTACTTTGGGAGGATAGCCTCTATCTGTGAATCTCTTATAAAGTGTCTTACTTTCTTCTTCAAAGGCCTCATCAGTAGAACAATTCCTTCTTGCACGAATATATTGGCCCACTGGAATTCCCATTTTAAGAGATTTGGGATGGTGACTCTGCCAAGTCAATAAGTTATTTGTGGATGTGGGTTTTCTGAAAATCTCTGTTTGTACCTTGCCTCCTGGTCCCAAATTAATTAGTAAATCCAAAAAATGGCTTTCTTATTGTCAATCTCGGCTGTAAATTTGAGGCCTATTCTATTATTATTTAGTGCAGTTACAAACTCATGAAAGTGGTCCTTAGTGCCCTCCCAGAAAATGTATATATCATCAACCCTTTATAAAACTTGGTATAAAATAATTAAATATAAATCAAAAATCTAAACACATTATTTTAAGCCTGGTGGAAAGAATAGAGTTTAGATATACTAAATAGAAACCAGTAAAATATAGTGAATAAGCTCAAATAAACAACAAATGGGAAGAGTCAAAAACAAATAATGATCTGGCAGCAGTCCTACAAAATACCTATATGGTAAATACAGAATAGGTAATAGTCTGGAGAGATATAAGTATCAACACTCAGATATAATGTGACTATAAATGCCACTAGAATGGCATATATACCTGAGAAACTAAGTAAGGAGAAAATAATACTCATCACAAAATCACTCCAAAGCTAAAGAAATGTAGGATAATCGATCCCATATCAGATCCCATCCCATTAGCTAATATTAAAAATAACCAAAAACTTTGAAGTCCGTAGACATGCGCAAACAGAAGATAAACTGGACTAAAAGCATCCACCAATATCATTAAAAATATTCTAAGTCCAAAGACATGCGCAAAGGAAGAAAAATCGAGGTCTCTCTGAACCTATCATCTAGGTCATGCGCATAGGAATGAATCTTATAAATTACCGAGTTGCAATGCTTGCGAAGAGAGCATGCAATGAGAGAATATGTCAAAGTCCAAAAACATGCGCACTAGAGAGAAAAGATAAAGTGCTTCCAAAGTCTATCAAAAGAATCGTGCGCAGAAATATCTCTAAGTCCAGAGATATGCGCACTAGAAAGGATCATGCGCAGTAAGAACGGCCAAAAACGTCATTGATGACGATGAAGGCGGCCGAAGAAAGATCCAATCACATTACTCGACACATAAGGCAAAAGGTCTATGGGACATACAAAGTGAGAGTTAACTGGGTGATGCCCAGTGACGGAATAGTAGGCGTAACCAGAGGCTTTAAGAGATCCACCAGAGCCGCAAACCAACACAGACTGCCCGAACCCCTGATGACGCTAGTTTAGCTAGCGAAACATGTCGGGGGCAGTGCTGGAATGCTATTTTAAACTGCCATTTAAAGCGCCGGAAAATAGCAACACTAGTTAATACCTTGTAGGGTAGGAGCGCGCACTACCCTAAGGTCACAATATAGCGATATAGAGTCAGTCTTATAGGCGCAATAAAGGCTACTTTTAAACGTAATGAGTTCAGATGCACAAGAAAATCGAGCACAATAAAAGTTAAGTTTTAGGTATAAAGAAGCAGCGGTCAAGAATAGGTTAAGAAAGAGGGAAGTTTGAGAGAATTAATGAACCCTACCGTCTGCTAGGGTCAGTATAAGAGAAAAGCAATAGTGCAATTTACTCTCACACCCGATATGAGTGGTATTTTCTGTAGTACTATTCTCATCAGTTTAATCCCTGTTACGTCCCCTATCAGGACGTGTATTGAATGGATTTTAGACAACCGCAAACAGTAGTCAAAAGTTGACAAACTCCTTGCAGAAATGTGATTTATCTGTGTGCATCCTTCATGTTACTTCCAATTTGGGGCACTGCGCGTGTGTCGTGCAATGTACTCTGCCACACGGTATGAGTGGTGTGTTAACTAGTACTATTCTTATCAGTTTAATCGCTGTTATGTCCCCAATCTCGGGTCCATTTATTGAATTGATTTTTCGAACGGGAGATAGTTAAAAACGCTGGCTCCCTCCCCTTTGTTTAAATCCACGGTCACTGCGTCTGCGCCGTGCAATTTACTGTCACACCCCATATGAGTGGTATTTTCTGTAGTACTATTCTCATCAGTTTAATCACTGTTACATCCCATATCAGGGATTGCCTTTTGTGAAAAAAAATTTAGGCCGGGTACCTTCGACTGCCTTCACAGTGACAGACCAAACTCTCATACACCAAACTGAATTGATTTCATGAACCGGGAGATGGAAAAAGCAGCTTGGTCAGTCCTCTTACTCCCAAATTGGGGCACTGCGCGTGCACAGAGCAATATGCTGTGACACCCTATATGAGTGGTGTCTTAACTAGTACTATTCCTATCAGTTTAATCGCTATTACGTACCCTCTCTGGGGACATGTGTCGAATTGATTAACCATTGTCGAATTAACGAACCATTATGACATCATGAAATAATTTAGTTCTGAGCTCTGTACTCGCTTTGTATTGGAATTGATGGGGATTTTTTTTAATTGTCTGCATTATTTCTAATAAACTGTTAATAGACTTTATTATGATTTTTTATTTTATGTATTAAAAACCGATACAACTTAAAAAAAGAAAAAAAAGGTAAATTAATGTTTTTTCTATGAAATATTATCCAGCTATCCGATCGCTTTTGGTCTGACCATAATGAAGCAACGGCCTTATCATCTGGGGTGTGGCAACATTGCCAACACACACTCATAGAGGTGATGATTGCTTCATTGTGATACGCAAGCTGCTTCACCACAACAAGGTAACGATCACGAAAGGGAATTGACACTTGTGTGTGCCTTTTTTTTTTGTTTTGTTTTTGCAGCCACAGTGCTGCACCATAGGACAGAAAAATTAGGCATGTACACATGCCTGAAAAATAATGGCATTGTTGCAGCCGCTATTGTAGCAGCGGCCGGAAAAATTGATGTTTTCCAGGCAGAAAAGTAACTAAAACATTGCGGCTTGAACCCTAGTTGGTGGTGGAGAATTCACGAAAGTCATCCGGTATGCAGACATTAAATACAGCAGCGTGGGGACCATTTTGAGGCCAAGGCATGTAATCAGGCCTTTTGTTAGTCAAACGTATCCCCACTGTCAGTCCCTTCGGGATCCATGCCTCATTCATCTTTGTGAAGGTGAGGTAATCAACACTGTTTTGACCGAGGCGACTTCTCTTGTCAGTGACAATGCCTCCTGCTGCACTGAAGGTCCTTTCTGACAGGACACTTGAAGCAGGGCAGGCCAGAAGTTCTATCGCGAACTGGGATAGCTCAGGCCACAGGTCAAGCCTGCACACCCAGTAGTGAAGGGGTTCATCGCTCCTCAGAGTGTCGATATCTGCTGTTAAGGCGAGGTAGTCTGCTACCAGTCGGTCGAGTCGTTCTCTAAGGCTGGATCCCGAAGGGCTGTGGCGATGTGTGGGACTGAAAAAGCTCCACATGTCCTACATCAACAACACATATGTAAATCGTCCAGTCCTTGCCGCCGTGGTAGGAGGAGGATTACACTCACCTCTTCCCCTAGTTAGATTCCCATTGTGCTGTGACATCCCCCTTATAAGCTGTGTAAAGCATATTTTTTAGTTTGGTTTTGAACTGCTGCATCCTTTCCGACTTTCGGTAATTTGGTAACATTTCTGCCACTTTCTGCTTATACCAGGGGTCTAGTAGTGTGGCCACCCAGTACAGGTCGTTCTCCTTCATCCTTTTATATGAGGGTTGCACAAGGTTGGATGCAGAGCTACTCATTTCCAGTTCCTCGTCCTCACTGATGTCATTGACGGTCTGTTCTCCCCCAGCCACGTACAACACCACGGGTCCCAGATAGGTGACAACAATGAGCACCCTGGGGTGCCTGCTGTGGTTTGTCTTCCTCCTTCTCAAAGCCACATTCCTCCTCTGACTCCTCTTCCTCATACTCCTCTTCCAGCGGTGCCGCAGGTCCGGCAAGCGATGATGACAAGGCTGTTTCTGGTGGTGATGGTGACAAAACTCTTCCTCTTCCTCTTCACGCTTATCTACAGCCTGATCCAGCACTCTTCGCAGGGCACGCTCCAGGAAGAAAACAAATGGGATGAGGTCGCTGATGGTGCCTTCGGTTTGTCACCTCCTCAAAAGGGCGCATGAGCCTACAGGCATTGCGAATGAGCGTCCAGTAACCTGGCAAAAAACTCCCAGCTCCGCAGAGGCTGTCCTAGCACCCCGGTCATACAAATACTCATTGATGGCTTTTTCTTGTTGGAGCAGGCGGTCGAACATTAGGAGTGTTGAATTCCAACGTGTCGGGCTGTCGCAAATCAAGCGCTTCACTGGCATGTTGTTTTGCCGCTGAATACCGGAAAAAGTGCGCCATGGCCGTGTAGGAAAGCCTGAAATGGCCACACACCTTCCTGGCCTGCTTGAGGACGTCCTGTAACCCTGGGTACTGCCGACAACAAATTTGTTCCATTGTCACACACCACTTTGCTGATCTCCAGTTGGTGCGGGGTCAGCCACTGATCCACCTGTGCGTTCAGGGCAGACAGGAGTGCTGGTCTTGTGTGGCTCTCTGCTTTCAGGCAGAGTCAACCCCAAGACAGCGTGACACTGTCTTATCTGGGATGTGGAATAGCCCCTGGGGAGCTGGGGGATTTAGTTGATGTGCAGCCAGATGCCGCAGCAGAAGAGGACTCAGCCGAGGAGGATATCGAAGAGGATGTAGTAGGAATAGTAGAGGAGGTGGCAGTAGGTCTGCCTGCAAGTCGTGGAGGTGTCACTAACTCCGCTGCGGAGCCACGCATTCCATGCTTGTCAGCAGTCAGCAGGTTGACCCAATGCGCAGTGTACGTGATATACCTGACCTGACCGTGCTTTGCAGACCAGGTATCAGTGGTCAGATGTACCCTTGCCCCAACACTGTATGCCAGAGATGCCATGACTTCCTTTTCAATAACATAGTAGAGGTTTGGGATTGCCTTTTTGAATTTTTTTGAAGGCCTCAGACTCCACCAGCTGGTATGGCAAAAGCTGGTGGGCTAAGAGTTCCGTCAAGCCAGCTGTCAGACGCCGGGCAAGGGGGTGACTCTGTGACATTGGCTTCTACGCTCAAACATTTCCTTGACAGACACCTCACTGTGGGCAGATGAGATGGAACTGCTGAAGGTGAGAGGCGGAGTGGCGGGTGGTTGAGAGGGGGCAGGGAGGACAGCAGTGGTTGACGTGGCTGAAGATGCTGGACCAGGAGGAGGATGGTGGTTTTGAGTTTGTGTGCTTCTTGTACGCATGTGTTGATTCCATTGGCGTTTGTGATGTGAGATCATGTGCCTTCGCAAAGCAGTTGTACCGAGGTTGGTGTTGGACTTCCTACGACTCAGTTTATTTTGGCACAGGTTGCAAATCGCATTGCAGTTATCAGAGGCAGACACACAAAAAAATGCCACACTGCTGAGCTTTGCAATGACGGCATTCTGGTGGTGGCAACAGCATGTGCTGACTGGCGTGCTGTCTGGCTGACCCCGGGTGCCGATACATGCTATCTGACTGTGCCACTAACTCCTTGCGACGACCTTCCCCTGCTTCCAACTCGTCTCCTCCTTCTCTCTGTCTCCCCTTCTGAACTTTCCCCCTCTTCTTCTCTTCGAGCAGGCACCCACGTGGCATCCGTGGACACATCGTCATCATCAACCGCTTCACTTGTATCTGACACCTCAGCAAAGGAAGCAGCAGCGGGTACAACATCATCATCATCATCATTACACTGTACATCCATGTGTGTAATCCTGCCTGACAGAGACATATCCCTGTAATCTACATCATCTGGCAATAATGGTTGCGCATCACTAATTGCATCCAACTGATGTGTAAATAACTGCTCTGACGGATCAAGTGAAGCGGCTGTGGGGGCTGTGGTGGTAGTGGTGGTGGTGGTGGCGGACGGGAGCGTGGTAAATTCAGAGCAGGTGACCGAAGCTGAGCTAGAGGAGGATGGTGCGTCAAGGTTCTTAGCGGAAGCTGTTGAAGATTGGGTGTCCTGTCTAAGCCAATCAACTATGTCCTCAGAATTTTTCGGGTTCAGGGTATGCGGCCTCTGAACACTGGGCATTATTCCAGGGCCAGTGGAAATCACAGCACCACGACCACGATGGCCCCTGCGGGGTGGCCTGCCTCTGCCTGTAATTTTTTTTAGATAAGTGGTACTACGCGTGCTAGGTACTGTGCCAACCGGAGTGTTGGGCACTAGCAGAGGGCACTCTACAGTCTGTGGGCCTGACACACACACACTGGCTGGCAGGCAACAGAAATTAGATTAAAGTGTACAGATAAAGTGCCTTATTTTAAGGCAAAGTCTAGTGCCACACGGTATGATTGATGGGCAGCACTGGCAGAGGGCACACTACAGTCTGTGGGCCTGACACACACACACTGGCCGGCAGGCAACTGAAATTAGATTAAAGTGTACAGATAAAGTGCCTTATTTTAAGGCAAAGTCCAGTGCCACACGGTATGATTGATGGGTAGCACTGGCAGAGGGCACACTACAGTCTGTGGGCTTGACACACACATACTGGCCGGCAGGCAACTGAAATTAGATTAAAGTGTACAGATAAAGTGCCTTATTTTAAGGCAAAGTCCAGTGCCACACGGTATGTTTGATGGGCAGCACTGGCAGAGGGCACGCTACAGTCTGTGGGCCTGAAGCTCTTCACACACGGGCAGGCCAGTCAACTGCAATATATATATGGAGAAAAATAAATAAAAGCAGACTGGATGTACTCGCCCTAAAAAGAGCTTTTGAGGGGCTATCTGGACGGTGTCCTTACAGCAGAGATCAGATGAGTCTTTCAGGACTGGAGTGGACACTGAATACACTAGCCTAGCTATCGATTTCCCTATTAAATCAGCAGCAGCTACACTGTCCCTCCTCTCACTAAGACTGCAGCTTCCGAATGAATCTAAAATGGATGCTGTCCAGGAGATGGGAGGGTCTGGGAGGCAGGGTATGCTGCTGATTGGCTGGAATGTGTCTGCTGACTGTGAGGTACAGGGTCAAAGTTTGCTCAATGATGATGTATAGGGGCGGACCGAACATCGCATAAGTTCGCCGCCGCGCGAACGCGAACAAGCTGTACTGTACATCGGCATAACCATATTTATTGTTGGGTGAGCAAGTAGCAGAGTTGCTGTCCAAAATGTTCTGTAAAAAAGGTGGCCAGTTTCGTGTCTGTGAAAAAATATTTTTTTAGAGATGAACAAAGTTATCAAAAATTTGATTTGGCTGCTTCGCTAAATTTAACAAATAAATGTGATTCATTACAAATTATTTTGTCACAAATCGCATTCCATTGTATGTAGCAATGAGGGGGAACAATGATATACGCCGCCCTGTCATTGAACCCTTCAGATGCCACGCTCATTGCTGATCACGGCATCTGACATTAAAATTGAGGCTTTTCAGGGGTTATTCAGGGTTCAAAAATATATATACTCATCTTATCCATTTGCTCGTGCAGAGGCCACCACAGCTATCTTGATTAAAGAAATCACGGCAGACATCATCACACGAGTCGGGGACTGATTTTGTGCAGTTTCTTCAATCAAGAAGGCTGTGATGCACTCTTCACAAGCAAATGGGTGAGGTGAGTATGTATTTTTTGTTTTTACTGCCAATTAAGGAAAAATAGATTAATTACCATGAAGCGAGAGGAAATTCAGCTTCATGGTGAATCTAATTTTTCCTGACATTCGGATCAAAGTCAATTTGTTTGACAACACTAGAAATTATTATCATTTTAGTTTTTTACAGCTTACAGTAAATGATAGTAATGAGTTCTTATCAATATATCGAGCTATAGACATGCATTACATATGATCTTTATCATTCACTATGGTTTTCCAATTTGTCTGTAAAAATGTTGGCTGTCTGTGATTTTGGGATAGGTTGTCCAGAAAAAGAAAAATTCTGGTTGGTAACTATGCCGATTAGAATGTTCAATATGTAGCACTAGCTATAATGATTATCACTTCCCATATGGTCATTAATTTTTTCTTCTGCTAATAAAATCTACCTTTTGTCCTGTGCAACTGTCCTGTAGGTATCAGCAACAGACTACAGACAATAAGGATTCCATTAATAAGGATTGAATATGTTTTGCCCTTTATTGGAGTCTCTAATTTTGATACCATTATAATTGGGATATTATTTGAAATACCTAATATATTTTGCAAAAGTGGTTACAGAAACTGTTGTAAACTGGAGAATTGCTATATTGTAAATTTGCTTTAGGATTTTGGCTTAATGAAAAAAAGTTCACTGATCCAATGTGAGCTGGCAACATGTTTTACTATCTTTAATTGCACATTGCATTACACTTTCGGGGAATTTATTAAATACTCTATGCTAATATTATGACAGAGAAAAGTGGCAGATTATGCTCCATGGCATACTTGTGTGATAATTTGTGACATTTCAAAACTTTCACCACTTTTCAAAAGTAAATAGACAGGGATTAAGCCTTCCAGAGACAGACAGATTTCCTATTCCATATACTGAAAATTGACACACATTACAGCACAAATCAGTTTCTGGCACAAGTACAGCCAAAGATGCAGCACATTTATTAACCCCTTAAGTACCGGGCCCATTTTCATTTTTGAATTTTAATTTTTTTCCTCACCACATTCTGTAACTTTTTAATTTTCCATTTATGTAGCCATATGAGGGCTTATTTTTGGAGGGATACATAAGTTGTACTTTTTGATGGTACTATTTAATTTACCATATTTTTTCTTGGAAAACAGGAAAAATTCTTTGTGGGGTTAAATTGAAAAAAAAAAAAAACACAATTCCAAAAAGGTTTTTTAGGTTTTGATAATACGGTGTTCACTGTGCTCGAAAAATATCATGACATTCTTATTCTGTGGCTCTATACAATTACAGCGCTATCAAACTTGTATGGTTTTCGTTTGTTTGTTTTACTACTTTAAAAAAATAAAAACCTTTGAAAAAATAAAAATTTTCTTTGCATCGACAATTTTCACCATAAGTTTTTTATATTTCTGTCCACATAGCTGTATGAGCGCTTATTTTTTGGAAGATGAATTGTAGCTTTTGCTGGTACTATTTTTGAGGTACATACAAATTTTAATATTTTTTATGTTTTATTTTTTTAACAATAACTTTTAGGCCCCTTTTGATCCCTTGTCCCATTCACCTTAATAGAGATCTATTAGGGTGAATCGCATTCTGTCATTCTGATGTCCTCCCTTCTGAGCTTTGCCTCATGCAGAAATCTTCTTCAGCAACCAGGCTGTCATAGTAACCAATCTGAGCCCCGCAATTTCACTGTGGGGACTCTGATCGGAAGCCAGAGGGGGCGAATCCTTCTGCCTAACCTCAGAGATGCCATAATCGCTGTTGAACGCGGCATCTGAGGGGTTAAATGACTGGTTTTAGCATCATCGCCAATGCCAGTCATTGCGGCCTGGTGCCTGCTGTATTACACTGCTGACCCCTGCTGCATATGGAGCGGTCTCACTGCAGCAGCTCGCTCCATATAAGTCCTCCGACACTGTGACGTACGGATATGTCATAGTGGCTAAATGGGTTAAAACAGGCATCCTCAAACTGCGGCCCTCCAGCTGTTGTAAAACTACAAGTCCCACAATGCCCTGCTGTAGGCTGATACCTGGAGGCTGTTCGGGCATGCTGGGAGTTGTAGTTTTGCAACAGCTGGAGGGCCGCAGTTTGAGGATGCCTGGGTTAAAAGATAAGTGACTATAAGTAAATTTAGCACATTGTACTCCAAAAAGGTATGGATTATGTGTAGGAATTTATCATGCACTACACTCCAGAATTGTGGCATCAGAAATTCACAAAAAATATAGGAATTATATTTTGCAACATTTTGCAACAATTTTACTCAATCCAATTTGGAAAATAGGTCGGAAAATGGGAGCAGCTAGCTTGTCAAGCTCATTTAAATCTGATTTATCAACTGCAACTTTTCAAAAAGCCATGCAAATTGTTTTAATTGTACTCCAGCAAAGGGCTGATGTCAAAAGTGGAGTAACCTCTCAAGACAGAAGTATTGCACTTAAAGATGCACCAAATTTATCAAATATTCTGCAATATCTGATAAATTAGATGCAAATTACAGCAAAGACTCCTGCAACACTGATTTCCCTCGTGATAAATCTCCTACTAAGGCCTCTTGCACATGAACGTGTGCGCCCCGTGCCTGTATTGCGGACCGCATTTGCGGATCCGCAATACACGGGCACCGTTCCGTGGCCATTCCGCATCACGGATGCTGACCAATGGGTCCACAAATCTGGAGATGCGGAATGGTGCGGAACAGAATGATGGAACGGAACAATACAGAGTGCTTCCGTGGTGTTCTGTTCCGTACTTCCGTCCCGCAAAATGATAGAACATGTCCTATCTTTTTGCGGAACAGGCAGATCGTGGACCCATTCAAGTGAATGGGTCCGCAATCCGCTGCGGCTGCCTCACGGTCGGTGCCCGTGCATTGCGGCAGGGGCACGGGCCAACTACGGCCATGTGCAAGAGGCCTAAGGCTACATGTCCAAAACCATGCCGTGTTTTGCTGTCAGCAAATTACGGATCCACAAAACGCAGATGCCACCCGTTTGCGCAATTTGTGGAACAGAACGGGCCCATTATAGAAATACCTATTCTTGTTCGCAAAACGGACAAAAATAGGACAGGTTCAATTTTTTGTGGGGCTACGGAACGGATTGAAGTGAATGGGTCCGCATCCGAGCCGCAAAAAATGAGGCTCGCATGCGGACCCAAACAACGTTCGTATGCATGAGGCCTAAGACTGGAATAGAAAATGTCACTCTTAATAAATTCCTTTCGCTGTGCATATTAACTGGAATGTGCTTGAATTTGCAGTTTGAGAGCAACTATTTTATAAGGAACACATGCCACCTAGTGGAAGAAATATAAATCTGTACATTCCAGTTGCCTGAATTCGAAAAACTGAGGATCAGATAACCTAAATAGAACAACAGTAATTTGCATATGGTATACAGTACATCTTATTGTAAAAAAGTAATATTTTTATTAGTACATAAAATTTGATTAGTAAAGTACGCTTGAATGTGCAGAAAAATGTTAAACTTTTTTCTTTAAAAATGTAAATGATCCGACACCAGAAACAAATGTTGCAATTATAATAAATCATCAATGTTATGCAATTATTGATGTGTTGTATGCATGCCAATACTGAGCAAGAGACCTAAACAATGCATTCTACTTTGGTTCTTAATGACATAGGACTTTTTTTCCCTTTAATTTTCCTCTAATATGTAGCATTTAAAAAAAAATGAGGCGACGGAATGATAAAACATTTTTGTGAGTTTTGTTTATATGCCTTAAAGAACCTGCATAACAAATACTGTGGTTTGTGTCTCCAGGAAAGATGTGGGACATAATTTGTGAGGCACTAAAATTTTCACTCTGAACCATCAATTATGCATTAGATTCCAGTGGATTGGTAGATTAAAAAACTCATTTCACCCCTAGATTAATTCCATTACTGGTTTTATTGGAGGGAATCCCTCGTTCTAGTAATTCTAAGGACTTTGTAAATGTGACATGGCTAAAACCTTGTGAAAAAAATAAAAATAAAAAATCTAAACTGAATATTAGTGGAAATTTGTTCACATTCCAATAAATTCAAAGAAATACCAATGGTCAAAATGGTCATAACACTCCCTAGATAAATTCCTGGAGGGATGTAGTTTCAAAAATGCAGTCTTTAAGGAGTGATTTCTATGAATTAACACAAGTGCTGTGAGGAGGATGGGAGTGTTAGCAGTATTGATAGGAGTAGTAGTGGTGCAAGGTGGCTGTCTTTACTCTGGCACTTCCTGGGGTTGGGCAGCAGTGAATGGAGGGTGCACATTTCTTCCCTCTGGGCACTCCCTGAGTATCTGGGGCTCTACCCTGGTGGTATTTGGGTTGCATTTATTGTTTGGCATGGTGCAAGGCAGGAGGTCAGGTAGAGCAGTGTTTTTCAACCTTTTTAGTGCCAAGGCACACTTTTTTTATGAAAAAAATCACGAGGCACACCACCATTAGAAAATGTTAAAAAAATTAAACTCTGTAGCCTATAAGCCCTATATTGACTATATATTCTATTATTTCTTTGATCTTCGCTGATACAGTGCAGCAGGTGCATCCTGAGCTGAGGGCATTTTTCCCGCCAGCTCATCTATCATTGTCAAGTTCCCAGCCCCCCCTCCCCTCTCCTCTCCTCATATCTCAGGACCGGGTGGTGCTGTGCTTGGCTTGAAGTTAAATTGGCGTGCCTGTGAATGAACTTACTTACCTGCTCCTGTGGCTCCTGTCCTGGCTCTGGATGATGAGTCCCGTCCTCCTTCCCTCTCAGTCTCTTCTCCGGCTCTGCTCCACCTCCGAGTGCTGCTGTGCAAGTCGCGCGGGCGCATGTTCCCAAATCCCGCAAGACCTGCCGTGACCTCGAGAATAGTGTTGAGCTCGAGTATTCGCGAATATTTGTGGTAAAAAAATCACATGCGATTTTTTACCACGAATATTCGCGAATAGTCGAGCTCACGGACACTGCACACCAGACAATATCTCAGGGCACACTAGTGTGCCGCGGCACAGTGGTTGAAAAACACTGAGGTAGAGGGTTGACGAAAGTGTTATGTGAGCTCATGCCTGCACCTTCTCACTCCGCCCTGATGAAGCCTTCCATAGCACAAGGCTTTAGCAGCGCGAGCAAGAAGGTGCAGGCACAAGCTCAAGTAGCACATCGCTACTCCTGCCAGTGGCTGCTCTGTTAAAGCCTGGCATAGATGCAATGCACAAGGTTTTAGCAAAGCAGCACTCTTACAGGCTAGAGCAGCAATACTGCATTCCCTGCAGTGCTCAGTGCAGCTGAAGAGGAATCCATACTACTGTCATGTGCTGTATGGGAGTACGGATTCTAAAGCATGATAGGTAGCTGAACTTCAGGTGCCTATTTTACAAGAAAATAATATGTTACAATTCATTTTAGGGCAGTTAGATTGGTTGTTAATAAAATATATTCCAAGGTTTAGGTACACTTTAAGCCAAAAAAGTACACAAATATTCTCAGAATCTGCTAACACCAGAAATAAATAATCCACAAGAGGCCACTTACCACCTTCTCGCTCGAACATATCCACTAAAAGGGTGCTCATCACCATTTTACTGCACATGTTGTGGGGGGATAAAGAAGTAGGAAGAAGAAGAAGGGTGCTCACATGACCCTGAGAGGAAGTTGGGGGTCTTTCCCTGATTGGCTAATATGCTGACAGACAGCCTACATGCACAGTTGTAGCAGTCTCTGGCAAAAAAGGATCTTTGGGATAATGTACAGTCACAGTCAAGCTTCTATTCTAATGTCAGAGTCTATGAAGGTAAAGACTAGAAAAAGAATAACTGTGTAGAATAGTAAATTTGAGCAGGGAAAGCTTTTACGGAGTGAGGAGTTGAGTCTGGGTGTGGCTGGCACAAGCAGTGTCTACTGGCTGCAGTTACTGCCTTATAATACAGCTGCAGCTGCTTCAGAACCTGAAAAGCAGCCACCTGCAAGAACATATCTTTTTTTTTTTCTCATTTGAACAGAAAGATAGTTGTGTGTTTTGTTTTTTCCAAAACTTAAAGGGGTATTCCCATTTTGCGAATCAGGTGTAATTAAATTCCAAATAGCATAAATGATAACTTAATATATAAAATTGTCAGTGTTCGATCCTTTTTCAAATATTTAGACTCTGATCTTTGTTGTGTTTATACTTGGTAGCCTATAGTTACGGCCACCAGAGCGATACACATAGGCGTGCACACGGGTGTGCCTGGTGTGCCTGGGCACACCCTAATAGGTTCGCATCACCGCCGTGCTCACTGCAGTGCCTGCCCCGCTGATTCCCCTGTGGCCCTGTCCGTTATGCTGGCGGCTAGTACTTACATAGGGCGCGAAGTTCTAGACCGGGCGGAGGCAGAAAGAGAGCCGTGCGTTGCATGCAGCGCGGCGCAGGCTGAGATGACGTCATGTCACACTGCTTTCCCGCACGCCTGCTGGCTGGTAAGGTGAGGGCGGCAGCATGACTTGAACGGTGGTAAATCATGATATGTCTGTGGATGGCATGATTCAAATTCAACTGGTGCCCACTGCCCAGCTGCTCCAGTGAAGGGACCATACAGTGTATGTTTAAATATGTATGTACCCCCTGTCCCACAGTGCTACTCCTCCTCTGTTGTTCCGTGTATTACCCTGATATACCCCTCAGTTATATAATATATCTGTGGGGTATCAGGGTAAATTACAGGAGTATATAACTAGGGAGGGTGGGGTACATGAGGGGCAATATAACAGGAGGGCTCCTGGGCTAGGCAGGCTACTATCAGACATTATACAGGGTCAGGGGTAATATAACTTATATATTACGCCTCACCCCTGTATTATGTCCCTGATAGCCCTCCTGAGTTGTTTTACCCTTGTATAATGTACCCTAATACCCCTCAATTATATTATATAACTGAAGGATATCAGGGTAACTTTTACAGGGCGGGTAATATAACTAGGGGACCAGGGGGTACATTATTAAATTTGGGTAGGGTAATATAACTAAGGGGTATCAGGGTACATTATACAGGGGTAATATAACTGAGGAGGGCTATCAGGGGACATTATACAGGGTAATATAACTTATATTACCCATGTATAATGTCCTTGATAGCACTCCTCAGTTATATTACCCTGTTTAATGTCTATTAGCCCTCCTGAGTTATATTACCCCTGTATAATTTACCCTGATACCCCTCAGTTATATTACCCTGTATAATGTACCCTGATAGCCCTCCTCAGACATATGTCATCTACAGATTCCCCATAACAGTGTCATCCACAGATACCCATAACAGTGTCACCCACAGATGCCCCCATAACAGTGTGTCATCCACAGATCCCCCATAACAGTGTGTCCTCCAAAGATCCCAGATAACAGTGTGACCTCCACAGATCCTCGATAACAGTGTATCCTCCACAGATCCCCCATTACAGTGTGTCCTCCACAGATCCCTGATAACAGTGTGTCATCCACAGATGCCCCCATAACAGTGTGTCATCCACAGATCCCCATAACAGTGTGTCCTCCACAGATCCCCGATAACAGTGTGACCTCCACAGATCTCCGATAACAGTGTGTCCTCCACAGATCCCGTATTACAGTGTGTCCTCCACAGATCCCCCATTACAGTGTGTCCTCCACAGATCCCCGATAACAGTGTGTCATCCACAGTTGCCCCCATAACAGTGTGTCATCCACAGATCCCCCATAACAGTGTCCTCCACAGATCCCCTATAGCAATGTCCTCCACAGATTCCCCATAACAGTGTGTCATCCACAGATGCCCCCATATCAGTGTGTCATCCACAGATCCCCCATAACAGTGTGTCATCCACAGATCCCCCATAACAGTGTGTCATCCACAGATCCCCTATAACAGTGTGTCATCCACAGATCCCCCGTAACAGTGTCCTCCACAGATCCCCCATAACAGTGTCCTCCACAGATCCCCATAACAGTGTGTCATCCACTAGATCCCCCATAACAGTGTGTCATCCACAGATCCCCCATAACAGTGTATCATCCATAGATCCCCCATAACAGTGTCATCCACAGATCCCCATAACAGTGTCATCCACAGATGCCCCCATAACAGTGTGTCATCCACAGATCCCCCATAACATTGCATCATCCACAGATCCCCATAACTGTGTGTCATACACAGATCCCCGTAACAGTGTCCTCCACAGATCCCCATAACAGTGTGTCATCCACAGATCCCCCATAACAGTGTATCATCCACAGATCCCCCATAAGTGTCATCCACAGATCCCCATAACAGTGTTATCCACAGATCCCCATAACATTGTCATCCACAGATGCCCCCATAGCAGTGTGTCATCCACAGATGCCCACATTTAAACTCTAAAGAAAAGTTTTTGAGAGTATTTCTATCTTTCTCAGGTCTGAAGCAATACCGAGGAGCAAAGGAAAACTCTTGAAAGCTTGTCTTTTAAGTATTAGGTTAGTACAATACAAAGGTATCCCTGCATACCGCAATACTCTCCTATTTTGTAATCTTATTTATATATACTTAGTTTTTTTCAGTAGTATGATTAAGTGGTGAAAATTATTAGTGCCCCCCATTTTTGACTGTGCTATCTTATGTGACCCCCTATATATTGTTCCTAGAGTCGCCACTGACAGTATATTTGTGTGTATATATATATATATATATATATATATATATATAGATCCCCCATATATATGTGTGTGTGTGTAAATATTATATATATACATACATACATGCGCGCGTGGCGTGTGTGTTTGTGCTTTAGGGTGCACATCCTAATGCAACAGGCTGCGCACGCCTATGGCGATACAGCAGTGGTGGTCGCGATTGCGCAGTTTCCAGCAGCTGTGCTGTTTTCCATGGGTGGCCTGCACCATTGAAGCGCGCACGTCAGAGCTTTCTGCCCGGTCACCTCTGCTCAGCTGCATAGATGTCTATTAAAGGCTTCCGAGCATGCGCTGAAGCCCTGAAGCTGTTCCATAGCGACAGTTCTAGATCTGCCTGCCGCATCATCCTCCACTGATCAAAGAGCACTAGCTGTAGATAAGATGGTGGCAGTGAGTCTGTCTCTAAATTACTGTTATCTCTATATGTAAATATAGAGATATCAGCGTTTAGTTTAGAGACTGCTCACACTCAGTCTCGGCAGCAGCTCTGCAAGAATGGAACAATATAACTGAGGATCGTTACAGCCACACTTTTCAACGCTGATTGTTACGATCCAAAGCCTGTTACACTATACTTGTTTTTCCACATGCTGCTACACTACCAGCAGCGGGAGTGTACACGATCTGCTAGCCAAACTGTCAATCAAAAGCAAGCATCCCCCAGGGCCGGCGCTACCATAGAGGCAAGGGGAAATTGCCCCGGGTCTCGAGTCCTTAGGGGCCCCGCGCCGGCCCGCCTGCAGCAAACAACTAACCCTACTACTTACTATTTTCTTGCAATCAGCTGCCGCCGCCGACTAACAGCGCAGACTCAGTGAAAGCGCGGCCTGAAAGAGTGAGGAGGGGCGGGGGCCGCGGCCGCTCTGAGCTCCGCTGCCTGGCCTGCCTGCAGTGGCTGGAGCGTGCGCAGTCTCGCAGCTGCCGCACAGGCACGTCTTCACCTGACGCTGCCACTGAGCTGAGGGAGCTCCGCCCCAGAGATTCAGAGAAGAAGGAGAGACGAGCGAAGGCCCAGGAGTCACCGATGCCTGCTTGTCCCTCCCTCAGTCACAGTCTCACAGAACTTAAAGTAACCTTACAGGTATTTATATTTGGTATAATACCTATAATGGCTAACAAATGGATGGATGGATCCCGTGTCTGTCTTCCACTGGTCCATGAGATGGAGTAGGAGAAACCCGGCGGGGGGTGTTATGGATCGATTTGCAGCAGCCCACTGGCCCATGGATTGGAGAAATGTGCCATTGGGGTGGGGGTGCAGCATACGGGTGTTAATACCCGACACTGCAAAAGGTTTATTATATGTATGTACCTTTAATTTATTTCCTTGTACAGGCCTGCAGGGGTAGTGTCTACTACAGCCACTAGAGGGAGATAGTACGCCCACTATATATAGGTAGGCCCAAGCAGATAGTTAGCTAGTTCAGTGCAGACAGTTGAGTCTGTGAAGTGTGTGCAGACCGAGTAGTCTGTGTGGGACTCCTGTAATGTCCTCAGCAGGTAGCAAGGAAATCCTCCAAGTGTAAAGAACCAAGGATAGAAGCCGTCTAAGAGGTTGGATTATAAAGTAACCCAGGAGTAGACAGGTCAGAAGAATTGAAGTCACCTGTATCTATAGAGAACCTGAGGAAATAGTGGAGAGTCAAATCCCTGTGCAGATTTAGGCCTGCTTGATCTAAGAGGAGTTGCAATCTATATTCATCTGTGATCTATTCATCTGAAACTACTCTGCAACTGCTATGTAGTAAGGAACTGCGCTTCCATCCATGTATGTGTATGATTACCACCAAAGCTTCAGTAAAGTTCAAGTTCTATTTTATTGCAACGTGGTTCCTCAATTATTCCTACTATCAACAAACGGTGTGCCACCGTTAATTGGCACTAGGCGTCACGAACTCTACCTATAATTACCTGTCCTAGAAGAAGAACCGAGAGTCGGCCTGTCCCAGGTTAGTGGTCATAACTGCACTACAACACCCAGGAACACTATTGAACCCTAACTTGAGTACGCTGCAGGGGGCCACAGAAGGAGAGATGGGGAGGGAGAAATGTGCCATGGGGGGGAAGGTGGGGGGAGATGTGTTGCTGCCATGTGGCACTGGCCCAAGGATTAGAGTGGGAGAAATGTGCCATGGGTGGGGGGAGAGAGATGTGCTGCTGCCACTGACCCATACAGGGGGAGAAATGTGCCATTCGAGGGGGAAGGGGTGGGAAGAAATAATGTGACGCGAAGGGGGTGATGTTAAAAGGAGAAGGTGATGACGTGACATGGATGGAGCTGGGGGTAACATTGAGGTTGTTAAATGTGACATTGAGGGGTTAAATGTGACATTGAGGGGTTAAATGTGACATGGAGGGGAGATATGTGACATTGATGCTGGGGGCATCATTGGGAGCAGTACTTTTACTGGTACATTATTGGGGTCATTTCTTACTGGCACATGATTGAGGGGCATCATATGGAGGCACTTCTTACTGGCACATTATTGGGGCACTTTTTACTGGCACATTATTGGGGGACACTATGGGGGCTTCTACTGAGGCAACAAAGAAGGGGTATTTTATATGGGGGCTCTGTTTGGTACTAGTATTATCAGGGGTATTATCTGTTTCTGCAGTATAGTATTGGGGAAAATGGCGACAAAATGATGGTCTGGTCTGAAGGTCTGAAAGGAGAAGACGAAGTCAGAGAACATCTACATCAAAGGAGACGTCACTGGATGTAAGAGGTATGGGGTGCTTTATTTCTGTATGCTGGGAGGGGGAGAAATAATGTGACACGAAGGGGTGATTGATGACGTGACATGGAGGGGGCCCCTTATTGTTTTTCGCCCCGGGCCCATTTCACCTAGAACCGGCCCTGATCCTCCCACAGCACAAATGCAGGCAAGAGGAGAGAACTGGATGGAAGAGCAGGTAAAACCAGCAGATGGGAATACCCCTTTAGTTTCTTCATAGGCTTATTGCCAGTGCAGCATCCTCCCAATAACATTCTTCCGCAGAGCAATTTTACATTTTTTCAGTGCATCAAATCCGTCCATATTAAACATGCTGCATTATAGCAAAGCATCTTACAGCAATACCACCATGTGCTGTTGCTGAGCAATAGTTTTTTTCAGTGCATCACATCTGTGTTGTTTCTATCATATCTGTGTTTTTGCTGCATTGTAGCAAAAGAGAAAATGCTATTTTTTACTAGCGAATTTATACGCAAATTATAATGCACATAGAAATCAGTGCCCTCCCTCAACAGTTAAAGGGGTTGTACGGGTTCAGAGCTGACCCTGAACATATCCCTATCTTCACCCCTCCGGCTCCCTGACATGAGCATTGTCTCTTTGTGTACAATAGCACACTGCAAGGCGGAGGCTCTAATGGGCGGGATTTAGCACTGTCCTAGCCATTTTACAGACTAGGGCAGCGCTAAAGCCCACCCATTAGTGTCTGTGACATCACCAGGATCACTGCTGGGTGGAAGCACCCACCTAGCTTTCCTATGGAGAGCCATGTATGTCACAAGTGTTATTGATGGTGGTGGTGGTGGGGACTCTCATAATAGGTTGACAACTTGTGCGTTACACTAGAGAAAGTTTTTTTCTGATCATGAGTATGTGAACGCACATAAAACATTAGGCCCAAATCTCTTAGTAGTGCCTATACTGCATTATTTCAAAAGTAAATTGTTAGTAGCAGTGACTTCAGTGTGTTTGTAGAAAGGGAAGGACATTTATTTGCGCCTCTTTGTCTTTAGGTTTCAGTGTCACGAACACTTCTGTGACAGGTGCCAGGAGATCAGAGAGACTGGCAAGACGTGGGTTAATCTGACTGGTTCCTTGTGAATGATTTGTGTCTGTGTTCTTTTGGTAATGACCACACCCCTTGCAGGTGTTGTTTAGAGTTGAGCGAACACCTGGAAGTTCAGGTTCAACAGGTTCGGCCGAACTTCACAAAAAGTTCGGGTTCGGGATCTGAACTTAACCCAAACTTGACCCCGAAGTCAATGGGGACCCGAACTTTTGGCCACTAAAATGGCCCTAAAAATGTAATGGAAAGGGCTAGAGGGCTACAAAAGGAAGCAAAATGTGCTTCAGAGCATGGCAAGTGTTCTGCAAACAAATGTGGATAGGGAAATAACTTAAAATAAAATAAATAAAAATTTTAAATTATTAACCTGCAACTCAGAGGAGGAGGTAGATGTGGAGTGGGAGGTTGAGGAGGCGGTGAATGTGGTGTTGTAGGTGGAAGCGGCGATGGAGGAGGAGGTAGCCAGCTAACAATGTTTTTTTTATTCTTTTTTTTTATTGGGGTAGCCCCCAAAATAATGGGACAAATAAAAAAAGAAGTTAAAGAATAAGTGCACTTTAATACAAGTATGTATGTTTGAGGCAGGTATAAATGTCTATTCTGCACAAGGTATAGACAAGTCTTGTGGGATCCAAGCCTGGTTCATTTTAATGAATGTGAGCTTGTCCCCGTTGGCTGTGGACAGGTGGCTGCGTTTGTCTGTAATGACGCCCCTGCAGAGCTAAATACACGTTCAGACAATACACTGGCTGCAGGGCAGGCCAGCACCTCCAAGGCATAAAGGGCAAGCTCAGGACCATGTGGACAATTTGGAGACCCAGAAGTTGAATGGGGCAGAACCATCAGTCAGTGAGGGTAGGCGTGTGCACAAGTACTGTTCCACCATGTTGTTCAATTGCTGCCTCCTGCTAAGGCGTTCCATATCAGCTGGTGGTGTCGGTTGCTGTGTCGCGGTGACAAAGCTTTTCCACATGTCGGCCATGCTAACCCTGCCTTGTGAAGTGCTGGCCGTGACACAGCTGCGTTGGCGACCTCTTCCTCCTCCGCCTCTGCCTTCGCCTTGGTCTTCCACTTGTCCCCCGGTGTCAGTTGGGAATGCCCTCAGGAGCACATCTACCAGCGTGCGAGTGTAGTCACGCATCCTACTATCACGCTCCAGTGAGGGAATTAAGGACGGCACATTGTCTTTGTAACAGGGATCCAGCAGGGTGGCAACCCAGTAGTTAGCACAAGTTAAAATGTGGGCAACTCTGCGGTCGTTGCGCAGGCACTGCAGCATGTAGTCGCTCATGTGTGCCAGGCTGCCCAGCGGTAAGGATAAGTTGTCCTCTGTAGGTGGTGTATGGTCTGTGTTCTCAGTATCCCCCAGCCACGCTCCAGTGATGGCCATGAGCTGCGTTGGGTGCCACCCTGCTGTGAACCAGGTTCCTCCTACTCTACCTCATCCTCCTCGTCCTCCAGAACTGTGCCCTGGTTGGCCACATGTGTACCTGACCTCTGCTGGCGCAGGAGCCCACCCTCTGAGCCACTTCTGAATGACTGGCCTGAAACCCTGTGAAATTCCCCATTTCCACCTGTGCCACAACCTCTTCCATCATCGCCCTAAGTGTTTTTTAAGCAGACATAGAAGTGGTGTTGTAACAGTAAAAACTGCGTCATCGGCACTGGCCATGTTGGTTGAGTACTCCAAACACTGCAACAAGGCACACAGGTCTCGCATGGAGGACCACTCATTGGTGGTGAAGTGGTGCTGTTCCACAGAGCAACTGACCCGTGCGTGCTGCAGCTGGAACTTCAGTGTCGCCTGCTGATGCTCGCACATTCTCTCCAGCATATGCAAGGTGGAGTTCCACCTGGTGGGCATGTCGCATATGAGGCAGTGAGCGGGAATACCGAAGTTACACGGCAGCGCAGACAGGCGAGCAGAAGCAGGGTGAGAACGCCGAAAGTGCTTTCTGCAGCAGTTCTGACATGTCTGGGTAGTTTTTAAGGAATTTCTGCACCACCAAATTCATCACATGCGCCAGGCAAGGGATGTGCATCAAAGTGGCTAGTTCCAGAGCTGCTACGAGATTTTGCCCATTATCGCACACTTCCAGGCCGGGCTTGAGGCTCACTGGCAGCAACCACTCATCGGTCTGTTCTTCTATGCCCTTCCAGAGCTCCTGTGCGATGTGGGGTTTGTCCCCAAACACATGAGTTTTAAAACCGCCTGCTGATGTTTACCCATGGCTGTGCTGAATTTGGTGGTGAAGGTCTTTTGCTGACCAGATGAGGAGGTGGTAGAAGTGGAGTAGGAGGAGGAGGCAACAGAATTCAAAGAATAATGCGCTTCCCTGCCCCTGCTTACTGGTCCATGTATCTGTGGTTATGTGTACCTTGCCACAGATGGCGTTGCGCAGTGCACACTTGATTTCAGCGTGCACCTATCTCTGGTTCTGTGTTTGTTCTGCACACTTGATTTTACCCTCCATTTGGTTGTGCAGGGAAGGGACGGCATGCCTGGAAAAGTAGTGATGGCTGGGAACGACGTACTGTGGGACAACCACCGCCATTAGCTGTTTGAAACAGTCCGTCTCCACCAGATGGAATGACAGCATTTCAAAGGCCAGTAATTTTGAAATGCTGGCATTCAGGACCAAGGATCGAGGGTGAGTAGGTGGGTATTTTCTCTTTCTCTCAATGTTTGGGAGATAGAGAGCTGGACGGTTGCGTGTGACACGATGAAGATGCTTGGTGATGATGACAGAGGTGGTAGTGTTGGTGGCAGATCCTCTGTTTGCTGGGTGGCAGGTGCCACTGTGACTCCAGAGGTGGAGGTAGAGGCAGAGAAAGCAGCAGAAGAGGAAGCAGGAGGAGCCTGAGACTTTTCTTGGTTTTGAAGGTGTTTAATCCACTGCAGTTCGTGCTTTGCATGTAGATGCCTGGTCATTCAGGTTGTGCTCAGGTTTAGACCATTTATGCCTCGCTTCAGGCTCTGATGGCACAACGTGCAAACCACTCGTGTTTTGTCGTCAGGACATTGTCTGAAGAACTAGCACGCCGATGAACTCCTTGGAGCTGGCTTTGGTGTGCTAAGTCTCTGTGAAGGAATTGGCGCCACTGTCAGCTACCCAATCTACTATCGCCTGTACTTGTTCTGGCCTCACCATCCGTAGAGTGGCATTCTGGCCTACCAAATAACGCTGCAGCTTCTGTCGCCTACTTGCACCTGAGGAAGGTGTTTCACTTGGACCTGTAGCTGGCGCAGAATGGCCACATCCTCTCCCAGCAACAGGAGCTCCACCAACAACACCACGGCCATGTCCACTTCCCTTATTTGATGTTCTCCTCATTATTTGCGTTCACCCACCAAACTAACAGATGGTTTATCTCAGGTGTCAATTTAACTGCCAAAAGTCAACAATTAAGTTCACTAACAGAAAAGCAGTGCCCGTGTCATAAACAGAATAAATTTCTTTAGGTCACACAACAGGGTAACAGAGAAATGTAATACAATTACTTCACTATCAACAAAAATTAGATTTTTAAACCAAAATGTAACAGCAGAGGTTAAAGGTTTAATTTGACTGTCAGAAATGCAGCGTACACCGCAAATGTGCTATCTACCACAAAACTGGTGTTTTTGCAACCAACTATGTAAATGCAGAGTTCCACAGGTTACTTAAAATGACTGAAATACAGGGTAGGCCTCAGATCTGCTATGTAGCACAAAAGCGAAAAAGAAAAATGGAGCTCACACTGTACCTTTATAAAAACATGTGTAAATCTTTATTTGTATCATATTAAAAGCATATTTATGCCATTCAAAGAGGGGAAGGGAATAACAGAAAACGCCAGCCTGGCGTCACACACCAAACAAAAATAGTAAAGTATGGATAGTACGCAGTTACATGTATAAATAGTCATGGGAAATAGGAAAAGTCTAAATAACCCAACCACACTATGGTAAGTAATGGTACACATGCACAAGGCTTAGATATACATATGCAGTGATACAAAGGTATGAAAAACCTAAGCAGCCAAGGCAGGGGAAAGACTTACCTAAGTACAGTGGTGTGGACAAACAACCAGGATGGCATTACCCCGACCCCCAGACGAAGGTACGCCGAACCGTGCATGTTTATTAACCCAACTACATGTTTATTAACCCAACTACAGAAATGCAGTTTTTCACCGCAAAATTTTAAAACATTTTTTTCAGCGTTCTATGCAAACGTGCTCTGTGGCACAACAGTACGATATAATTAACCCAACTACAGAAATGCACTATGTCACCCCAAAATTATAAAATAGGTAATGTAAGGGGACCAGTTCAACAGATTTCTTCCCTAATTTCTCCCTGAGAGCACCAGCAGCAGCCTGTCCCTACACTAAGAGTAGCAGAGTGACGTGCAGCGCTACGTGACTCCAACTTAAATATAGGCTGGGTCACATGCACGTCTCTGATGGAGAGTCTGCTGCATGACTTGGTGCTCAGACTGCATGGCTAATTTGCAAGGGGGTGAGGTGCTAGATAGCTGCCCATGGCCTGCAGGTGCCAACTCTGAGCTTTTAGCAGTGGACCGGGTGGGAGACAATGTGAAGGTACTGGAGGCATCATCAGCCACCCAATCTACTAGCGCCTGTACGTGCTCTGGCCTCACCATTCGTAGAGTGGCATTCGGGCCTACTAAATAATGTGATAGGCCCTTTCGTCTCACGCGAACCTGAGGAAGGTGTTTCATTTGGGCGTGTAGCTGGCACAGATCCACCACTTCCTCTCCCTGCAACAGGAGCCCCACCAGCAGCACCATGACCATGGCCACATCCCTTATTTGACGCTCTCCTCATTCTTTTCGGTAACCCAGCGAAGTAACAGACAGATTTAATAAAACTTGTTCCCTGTCAGGAAGGCCATGCCCGTGTCATAAAAAAGAAAAGATTGGTTTGGGTCACATCTCTATGTGACAGATGAATTTATTACCTTTGTGCCCTGTCTAATATGCCCCGGCAGTGTGATAAAGATAAAAGATATTTCTAGGTCACACCACAATGTGAGAAACAAATTTATTACACTGTGTGGCCTGCCCAATAGGCCCTGGCAGCGTGTTAAAGATAAAAGATTGGTTAAGGTCACAAGTTACTTTGAAAGATATGAGGGGCACAAATCCCCAACAATCGGTAGTACGCCACCTAATTTACTAAAAAAATTTGGGCAAGTCAGGTATGCAGTGCAGCAGGAACACCAACACAGGCCGCAGGGGTACTTTATGGGCCCAAATTATGTTTTTTTTTACCACAATGTCCTAGTGTAATTCACTGATTTTATTTGATTTGCAGTACAAGGCAAACAATTACTTTATAGGAAAAAAGAGGATTTTTTAAACCCTAGTGAAACAGATGAATTAACAGATTATTTTTCACTATCAGATTGCCTGTGCAGGCAGAGGATGGAATTTTTTCAACCAAATATATGATTTCTTCAACACCAGTGAAACTGATGGATGCAAGTGAAATTCTTTCACTAGCAGTAGTATAGAGCAGGCCACAAATTTACTTTGTGCCAAAAATTACGTGCTTTTTCCACTCACAATGTCCCAGTGGAAATTACTGATTTTATTTGATTTGCAGTACAAGGCAATAAGGTACTTTATAGGAAAAATACATAATTACTCTTACCGGTAATTGGTTTTTCCAATAGCCTCCACAGCGGCACTTACAGGAGGGTGTCCCCGCCCCAGGACAGGAAACAACGACGTAGAAGCAGAAGATTTAAGGCCTCCTCCCCTTACCTATTCAGTCAATAAGAGAGGACACGGAAGTGATGCAATAAACACAAAATGTATTAGTAGATAGCAAAACCTCGCTATCTCAAGAAACAAAATAACACGGAGGAATTACAAAATATATAATAGGGAGGGATCCCAGTGCCGCTGTGGAGGCTATTGGAAAACCAATTACCGGTAAGAGTAATTATGTATTTTCCCTTGCGCCTCCACAGCGGCACTTACAGGAGGAATAACAGAGTAATAATTCCCTAGGGTGGGACGGCAGCAGAGAGCACTCTGCGTCCGAAGGACAGGTCCTGATGTTTAAGGACGTCCAGCTTATAATGATTGAAAAAGTCATGGGATTTGCCCACGTTGCGGCTCTACATATCTGTTCTAGTGACACAGATGTCGCTTCAGCCCAAGATGAGGATACCGCCCTGGTGGAGTGAGTTCTTAGTCCCTGCGGGGCTGGAGATCTTTCTGTAAGTAGGCAGTTCTTATCACATCTCTTATCCATCTGGATATTGTGGGCCTGCTAGCCCCACGACCTTTGTTAGGCCCCTGGAATTGCAGGAATAGTTGATCCGTCTGTCTGAAGGAAGAAGTCCTGTTGAGGTAGCAGATCATTACTCTTCTAACGTCTAAGTTATGATACTTCTCTTCTTTATCTGAAGCGGGAGAAGGACAGAATGAAGGCAACGATACTTCTTGGTCGCAGTGAAATCTTGTTACCACTTTTGGTAGGAAGGCTGGGCAATGCCTTAAGACAATGCGGTCATCGTGGATCGTCAGATAAGGAGGTTTCTGCGAGAAAGCTTGTATCTCTCCGACTCGTCTAGCCGAAGTGATGGCTGTAAGAAACACAGTTTTGAATGTTAGTAGTTTCAGAGATATGTCTTCAATAGGTTCAAATGGGGAACCCATTAAAACTGACAATACTAGGTTAAGATCCCATGGAGCCACAACAGAACGAGCTATCGGTGCTTTTCTCATAGCTCCTTTAAGGAATCTCTTTACTAGAGAGCATTCTGATAACTTAATGTCCAGGAACGCACTCAAAGCCGAGACTTGTACCTTAAGAGTAGCCGGTCTGAGGCCCTTATCAAGTCCTGCCTGGAGGAAGTGTAGAATGTGAGGAATGTCTGGGGAGGCTACCTCACCTGAGAACTTTTGGAAGGCCTTCCAGGCACGTAAATAGATTTTTGATGTTACGGGCTTCCGACTAAGCATAAGTGTAGATATGACGGAATCCGAAAGACCCCTTTTCTTTAAGGTGTTGCGCTCAGTCTCCAGGCCGTCCAACTTAGATGTTTGAGGTTGGGATGATTTACTGGGCCCTGATGGAGGAGATTCGGAGAGAAGGGAAGGGTCCAGGACCTCCCTGCAGATAGATGGAGTAACAGGGGGAACCAGGATCTTCTTGGCCAGTGAGGAGCTATAAAGATCACCTCGGCTCTTTGCTCCTGAACCTTTATCAGGGTCTTGGGAATTAAGGAGAAGGGAGGGAAGGCGTATAGGAGACAGTCTGGCCATGGTCGAGATAGTGCGTCTATCCACAGAGGATGACCCTCTTGGGAGAGAGAACAGAATTGTTGGGTCTGTTTGTTGTGTTTTGTTGCAAACAGGTCTAGATCCGGCTGTCCCCATTTGAGGCACAACTGATGAAAAATCTGAGGGTTTAATGACCATTCTCCTTCCTTCAGGGTCTGACGGCTGAGGAAATCGGCCACACAATTCTCTGTTCCCCTGACATGTAATGCCGTGAGAGAGACAAGGTTTTTTTCTGCCCAGGAAAAGATCTTCTCGCTTACTGCTGCAAGACTGCGACTTCTGGTTCCACCCTGTTTGTTTAGATAGGCGACTGTGGTCGTGTTGTCTGAAAAAATTCTTATACTTTTTAGAGATGCGGGCGTAAAGAGGGCGACCATGACCCTGTATACGGCTAATAGTTCTTTTAAGTTTGAAGAGGCTTGTAGCAGATCTTTCCCCCAGGTTCCTTGGACAACTCTCCCGTCCGAATGACCTCCCCAGCCTGTACTGCTGGCGTCTGTGGTTATAATCATCTGATTTGTTTGTCTCCAAAAGACCCCAGTCTGAAGGTGCCTCCGGATTCTCCACCACTGAAGAGATCCTTTACTGACTTTGGAATCAAAACACGCTTCCCGAGGGCTGAGGGGGAACCGTTCCAAGAAGCCAGGAGAAACGACTGAAGTGTTCTTGTGTGGTGTTGGGCCCACCTTACTGACTGGATTGTAGAAGTAAGAAGCCCCAAGATGGTCATGAGGTCTCGTACCGTAGTAGCTGACTTGCCGCAAAAACCGAGACCCTTTGTTGAAGCTCGGCCTGCTTGTTCTCTGGAAGAAAGGCCATTAAACAATGGGAATCTAGCAGGACTCCTAAAAAACCTTCCTTTGTTCTGGACGGAGGTCTGACTTTTTGAAATTTATGAACCACCCTAGAGAGGAAAGGTCTTCTAAAACGACTGTGAGATGGGACATAAGGATGTCTGCGGAAGAGGCGGCTACAAGGAAATCGTCCAGGTACGGAATGATCTGGATGCCTTTTATGTGAAGGGCTTTTATGACCTCGGCCATAATTTTTGAGAAAACCCTTGGTGCCGAGGACAGGCCGAAGGGGAGAGCCGTGAATTGGAAGTGATAAAGTTGGTTTTTATATAGACTGCGACCCTTAAGTACTTTTGATGAGCCGGAAGGATCGGGACATGGTAGTAGGCGTCCTGAAGATCTATAGTTGCCATGAAGCAATCCTGGGGCAGAACATTTATGGCTGACTTTACTGATTCCATCTTGAAACGCTTGTATATGATGAATTTGTTTAGGTATTTTAGATTTAGAATTAATCGATAACTTCCGTTTGGCTTATGGACTAGAAAGACAGGGGAGTAAAATCCTCTTTTTTCCTCTTCTACTGGCACATGGCGGATTACTCCCTTCTGAATTAAAGTCAAGATCTCTGATTCTAGACAACTCTGTTTTTCTCTCTGAGGCAGAATATTGTTGACCATGAACCGATCTGATGGTATGGAAAGAAATTCCAGTCTTAGGCCCTGGCTTAAGGTATCCATCACCCAAGGGGAGGCTCCCATTTTTCTCCAGATCTGGGAAAAGTGGATTAATCTGCCTCCCACCTGATCTCTGGCGTCATTGTTTGGAAGATGATGTATTCTCGGGATTGAAGAGAAACCCTTTGCCTCTTCCCCTGGAGGGCTGCCATCTCCTAGTATTTTCCCTTTTCTTGTTATCTCCCCTGGGCTTCCTTTGATTACGAAAGGACCGTCTCTGGTGAAAATACCGGTTCTCCATGGGAAAACCTTTTTTCCTGTCTGCCGCCTTGTCTAGAATATCGTCTAGGGTGGACCCGAATAATCTATCACCTTCACACGGGATGGAACAGAGACGGTTCTTTGAACTTGCATCTCCAGACCAGGTACGGAGCCATACGGCTCTCCTCGTGGCGTTAGATAAGGCCACCAATCTGGCCGATAGAGACACTAGGTCTGCAGAAGCATCCGCTAAAAAATTAGATGCTTTTTGAGTGTTGGTAGGGAAGCAAGAATTTCCTCTCGCGGAGTACCAGACGCCAGATGATCCTCTAGCTTGCCTAACCAAACAGAAAGGCTTCTGGCAGTACATGTGGAGGCTATACTGGGCGTAGCATAGCCGTATTGGTCTCCCAAGACTTTTTCAAGAGGCCTTCACATCTTTTGTCCATGGGATCCCTGAGGAGTCCCGTATCTTCAAATGGAAGAGAGGTCCTTTTAGAGATCCGGGCAACAGGTGCATCCACCTTCGGAGTCTTTTCCCATAGGCGAGAGTCAGACTCATCAAACTGGTATTTGCGTTTAAAGGAATTAGATACAGAGACCCTTTTTCTGGATCCTTCCACTCTTTCATAATAAGGGATTTTACGTTATTATGAATGGGAAAGGTTCTCTTTTTCTTTCACCTAATCCCTGGAACATTTGATCCTGCGTAGAATGAGTCTCCTTCACCTCTTCAATATTCATAGTTGCCCTGATAGTTTTTAGTAGTCCATCCGTCTCTTCTGGTAAAAAGAGAGGTTTTCCAGAGTCGTCTTCAGAAAAAGACGAGTCGGATTCAGAGAGAACTTCGCCCTCATCTAATTCAAAGGCAGAATCGGAGATAAAGGATCTTTGAGAAGTGGAAGGCCTCGGAGAGGATGGCCTTTTTAAATCCACTGCTGCATTGACCTCTTCTTTAATGATAGACCTCATGGACTCAAGAAGTGTAGGAGATTCCTCGGAAACAATTTTTTCTGTACATTTGACACATAATGGCTTTTTGGCTTTTGAGGAGAGGATCTTGCGACAAATAGCGCATTTCTTTCGTGCTACTTCTCCACCAGACGGCTTCGGGTTCTGGTTCTCTCTTGTCTAACAAAGAACAAGAAAAGAGGGGGAAAAAACCCCGTAAGTGTCAATTTTATATTTTTTTTTAAAGTCAGACCCCTCACCGGTGGTGGAATAATAGTAGACACCTCAAGCGTGTAGCACATAATGCAATACCATCAAAGGTACATAACAAACACTCTCCTCAGGGAGGAGGCTTACCGGGCTCGGGGCTGGCGCAGAGGGATCCACGGGCTTCTTGGCAGATTCCATGACTAGCAATCCTAGGCAGCTTCCAGGAAGACACAACCGCACAGCTAATGCTCCACTGCACTAGGACGCCAAGTAGGGCCGATTTTTAAATCTCCCGCCGGAACTCCGATATCTCGCGAGATTCCCTTGCCCAAGGGGAATCTCGCCCGTACTGACGTCATACGCCGGATCCCGCGATATCCCCGCCGGGATAATCGCGCGCGCCCGGGATGCCTGCCAGCAGGTCTTACTCCTAGGAGACCGGAAGGGAGAACATGCGTCCCCGAGCCCCGACTCCCTGCTCCAGCCCTCCCACGTAAGTGTGGGGAAGGGTCCTCCGACTGAGGCAAGGCTGGGCGAGATCTATCTCTGGTGCCTGTCAGCAAGTTGCTGCAGGAGCGGCTTCCACGCACATCCGAGGACAGGAAACAACGACTGAATAGGTAAGGGGGAGGAGGCCTTAAATCTTCTGCTTCTACGTCGTTGTTTCCTGTCCTGGGGGCGGGACACCCTCCTGTAAGTGCCGCTGTGGAGGCGCAAGGGAAAAAGGGGATTTTTTCAACCCCAGTGAAACAGATGAATGAACAGATTATTTTTCACTATCAGATCGCCTGTGCAGGCAGAGGACGGAATTTATTTCAAAAAAATATATGCTTTCTTCAACCCCAGGAAACTGATGGATGCCAATGAAATTCTTTCACTAGCACTAGTACCGAGCAGGCCACAAATTTACTTTGTGACAAAAATTACGTGTTTTTTCCACCCACAATGTCTCAGTGGAATTTACTTAATTTATTTGATTTGCAGTACAAGGGAATAAGGTACTTTATAGGGAAACAAAGAGGATTTTTTCAACCCCAGTGAAGCAGATGGATTTACTGATTATTTTTCAGTATCAGATTTGCTGAGCAGGCAGAAAAGGCAATGATAAAAATATATATTTTTCACCCACAGTGAAACTGATGGATTTACAGATTATTTTTTTCACTATCACAAATGGTAGTGCACAGAGGAAATGTACTTTTTAGCACAAAAATAAAATGGCCAGAATCTGATGGATTTAAAGAATTAATGACAAGGATATATGCAGCACAGGGGTACTTTACAGAACAAAATTGTCACCCCTAGGTCCCTAAAATCCCAAACAGAGTAACAGTATTATTTTTGCCTTCCCCAGCCAGATATGCAGTGCAGGTGCACTTAAAAATGGGTAAATTTTGCCAAATTAAGTAAAAAGACTGGATTTAACTACTGTCCCTGACACATATGCAGCTGTAAGTGCACATCACTTGCACAAAATGGCCGCCGACACCAACCACTCACAGAAAAAAACAGTCTTTGTCACTGGCCTCATAAAAAAACAATGCCATTGCACCCACAAGAATAAAAAATGTTGTAGATCGCTGAGTGAACAATCCTGATATCAGATATTATCAGCTAAGCTTATTCAAATAACAAAAGTAAACAGGCACTCAATATCTGGGTTTACATAAAAGTTAGCTTTATTTGGTTATTTATATTACATATATTTTGATGTATTAGTATATATTTTTTAAATGTATATACGTATTTATTAAAATAATTTTTAAAAGAATTTTATTATAAAGGTTATTTTTATTATTATAAAAATTATAAATATGGGTATTATTTTTAAAAAAGGTTTGGAGTATTAAGTTTTATATTTATTTATGGGTAAACGGAGAATAGGAAAAAGAAAATGAAAAAATAGGGGTATGGAAAAAGTGGTAATAGCTAATGATAAAATACGGTAGGTTTTGACTGAATGAGGATTGTAAAGAAGTTAGCTGTTTTTGCTGGTAAAAATTAGTTCCATTGAAATATGGTTATATGTCCATCTAGAATCCAGGGTATTTAGTTCAAGAAGAAGGTATACTAGGTGGGAGGAGAGGATGTGGTCTCAGTCCTCTTTAGTGTGTGTTAGTCACTTTCCACGCTGTGGGTATATTCCCGATATGTTTAACACTTTCCACGCTCTGGGTATATTATCGATGCTTGTACTCACTTTTTCAGGTGGTTCGGTTTGGTGTGTCTCTGCTGGTGGCGTCCCACACTGCAGTAGACGGTACTCACTCTGCTTGTCCAGATCTTGCTGTCCCGTAGTGAGCGGTGTTAGTTTCGCGCTGTTTCCTCAAGCTGGCGTCCCACGTGTCCGGATCACGTGACGCTGCGTATGTTTGAGCGGCTGGTGATGTCGCGATGTTCCGTCTCCCGGTCTGCTTGTCTTTCTCTTTCTCAGCGCAGAGATTTCTCCTTGGTTATATGGGTATTGGTGGGTAGTCTCCTTGAAGTAGATGCCTTGTCACGCCAGGCGCGTTTCGAGGTCCTCCAACCTCTTCCTCAGTGGCCATGTTTGAACCTTCAGGACTGCCCTCTTATATACCCATTTTGTTTGGAGATCCACCAAAAACCCGGACTGGAGTCTGTTAATTTTGGGATTCAGAAAAGATTTTTTCTTTTCTTTAAAGGTGTACAATTTCTTGTGTATCCCTGTATGGGAAAAGATATATTTCCCTGTTTGCTGTTGGACATTAGTTTTAAATATTTTATTAAAAATCATAGTTTATCTGTTCTTAAGTACCCTTATAAGTAAAAATTAATAAATAAATAGAGGTTAATTGGTAAAACATTATTAAAAAAGGTCTGTTTATGAGCAATAGAATATTCATTTTTATTAGGTAGTGGGATATTATTGATATTAAAATGACTATTGGAAGTGTTAGTGATGGTTATTTTGTGCACATCTGTTGTTAGATATTCAGATAGTGTAGTTTCATTGGTTTCTCATAAAAACGCATGTGTGTCTTCTATGCGTTTTTTCTTTTTGTATGTTTTTATATTATTGGTATCAAAATTACTATTGAAAGTGTTAGTGATGGTTATTTTGTGCACATCTGTTGTTAGATATTCAGATAGTGTAGTTTCATTAGTTTCTCATAAAAACGCATGTGCGTTTTCTATGCGTTTTTCTTTTGTATGTTTTTTTCTTTTTATCTATATTTTTGCTATTGATCTTGTTTTTTGTGTATGTTGTTGCTTTTTCTTGTTGTTATCTTCTTGATCTTGTGTTGTTGGTGTGGTTTGGGACACGGGCCTGCCACCGGACACGTGGGACGCCAGCTTGAGGAAACAGCGGCGAAACTAACACCGCTCACTACGGGACAGCAAGATCTGGACAAGCAGAGTGAGTACCGTCTACTGCAGTGTGGGACGCCACCAGCAGAGACACACCAAACCGAACCACCTGAAAAAGTGAGTACAAGCATCGATAATATACCCAGAGCGTGGAAAGTGTTAAACATATCGGGAATATACCCACAGCGTGGAAAGTGACTAACACACACTAAAGAGGACTGAGACCACATCCTCTCCTCCCACCTAGTATACCTTCTTCTTGAACTAAATACCCTGGATTCTAGATGGACATATAACCATATTTCAATGGAACTAATTTTTACCAGCAAAAAAGCTAACTTCTTTACAATCCTCATTCAGTCAAAACCTACCGTATTTTATCATTAGCTATTACCACTTTTTCCATACCCCCTATTTTTCATTTTCTTTTCCTATTCTCCGTTTACCCATAAATAAATATAAAACTTAATACTCCAAACCTTTTTTTAAAATAATACCCATATTTATAATTTTTATAATAATAAAAATAACCTTTATAATAAAAATTCTTTTAAAAATTCTTTTAATAAATACGTATATACATTTAAAAATATATACTAATACATCAAAATATATGTAATATAAATAACCAAATAAAGCTAACTTTTATGTAAACCCAGATATTAAGTGCCTGTCTACTTTTGTTATTTGAATATCAATAATCCCATAGTGGCTGGGTGAGCCACACCAGATAAGAGCACCACCCCTAAGTGATAAATTGGGAGAAGCCGCTATCACAACATATCCAATATATTCTCTATCTTCACCCAAGCATAGCAGAGCTCCCCAACTTTACCACTATGGATATCTGGAACTACATAGAAAGTCAAAAACAAAGAATAGAAACATTCACATTTGAGGAGCAAACCCACACCAGGAGAGACCAACATATAAATAAAACAATGACGGAAGTCTTCAGAGAACTAGAGACACTATTAATCAAACAGCTTAGACAACGTTGGGAAATTAAATCCCTCAACCAATATTTAGAACACGGAATAATTCCAAAAGGTCTCCAATTATTGAAATCCCCAGCACAAGACTTATGTAATGATGAATTCAACAAAGAATGGGAGGAATCCCTTCAAAACCAATCCAAAAACCTTATACAATTAATCATTAAAAGGAGATCACAAATGTTAGAAGAAATCACGACCAAAATAAACCATATAAAAGAAACTGTAGACCAATTCTCACAAAACGAGGAATCCACTAATTGGCAACAGAGAATCTGCAAAAACTTAGGAGCAATAGAACAGGATATCATGAACAAAAAAGCAAAAAATTAGAAAACCAATAAGAAATGAGACACAACCGACACAATCAACATCACTATTAAACAATCACCACAACACACAAAATTACACACCTAACAAACAACCGGAACAAACAAATTATAATATTCCTATCAACAACAGATATGAAACCCTCACTAATCCCCATTTTTTAGACAGGACACCCCCACATCACAGAATTCGCACCAGGCAAACCCGCCAATCACCACCAAATCACAGACACCACCAACACACCCCACCAAGTCACAAATACAACCTAAGACACAGGGAAACCAACCAAGAACATCACCAAGATCACCACACTCAGAGATCACAACATACGAGGAATACACACCAGGATCACCAAAAATGGGACCCATACACACAGAACCACCAACAACAACCCCACTCACAGAAACCAAGAAGAAGAGAATACGAAGAGGACAGGGAAAAGAAAGAAAGAAGAAACTACAGAACCTAACTAATGAAAAAGAAAATACTATAGTTAACTTGAGTTCAGTTACACTTACACCAGCACAAAGCAGTTTACTTAATAAGGGATTGAAATTTGCACCAACAACCCAATTAAACAAATTCGACACTTTCATTGGAATCGAAAATTCATACGCAAACTTTGCCTAAAAAAATATTTTCTCAAAACCCAATATCACACAATGAAATCAAGACAGATACATACCAACATACCAACTTAAAACAAAAACCAAAATGTACCCAAGACACGAAATAGGACAAGAAATCTCGACCTTCAGAAAAAGTGTAGAAATGGAACTGAGGACATTAAAAGAAAAACCGAAGAATAGAAACAACCTCAACAGACAGGAAATCCAGGCTATCAAACAACTCCAGAAAAAGGAAAACATAATCATAAGACCAGCCGATAAAGGAGGAGCCACAGTAATTCTGGACGCTACACAATACGACAATGAATGCAAACAACAATTATCAGACAAAACCACATACACCAAATTAATAAAAGATCCAATTAAAGAATTTAGCGATACACTTAAAGATTACGCACAAAGGGGTCTAGAGGAGGGCCTTCTACATGAACAAGAGTACAAATACATAATTGGAACTCAACAACGCCTACCAATCTTTTATTGTATTCCGAAAATACATAAAAATCCACTAAATCCACCAGGACGACTCAATCATTTCCGGCATAGGTTCATTTACATCTAACCTATCACAATACATAGATCAAATACTTCAACCAATAGTCAAACAAATCCCCTCATATATCAAAGATACCACTCAAATAATTGAAATAGTTGAAAATCTGAAATACGAATCCCACTGGACCCTTGGAACACTTGACGTAAATTCGCTGTATACGGTTATAGATCACAATCAGGGAACACATGCATTAGAGGAACAATTAAAGAAAAATGGACAACTTCAAAACACACAAATCCAATACATAGTGGAAGGAGTAAGATACATTTTAACACATAACTACTTCGCATACGAATCCGATTTTTACCTACAAACTAGGGGCACAGCCATGGGTACTAGGTTCGCCCCAGCTATGCCAACTTGTTCATGGCACAATGGGAAAGTGAATACATCGCACCCAGACTGGGGAGGACCTAGTACTCTGGCGTAGATATATAGATGATATCATATTTATATGGAAAAAAACAGAAGAAGACCTCCACTCATTTTTGGATGAAATCAATCACAACCCAAATAATTTAAAATTCACTGCGAATATAAGCAAAGAACAAATCAATTTTCTAGATCTCACAATAAAAATTCAAACAAATCAACTAATATGTAATACATATCAAAAAGAAGTTAACAAAAATAACTTCATACTCTATTCGAGTTGCCACCTACCAAGGTGGCTACTGAATATTCCAGCCGGCCAATTCCGACGGGTAAAAAGAAATTGCACGACTGAAGAAGACTTTGAAAATGAAGCTCAACAATTAAAAGAACAATTTCTGATCAAAAATTATCCATCCCACATATTGGAGTCATCACTAACCAAAGTGAGGGACATGACAAGAGAAGATTTTTTCAAACCACAGAAAGAACATAAAGGGAAAAACAAAGAAACAAACGAGCTAATAAGAATAATTCTCCCATATAACGCCCAATACACGAAAGTAGAAACAATTATTAAAAAGCATTGGCATCATATACTAAAAGATAAACTAATAGGCCCCTCTTAACAAATACACCACAGATTGTTTACACCAAAGCACCTAATCTAGCATTAAAAGTAGCCCCAACAGTTAAAAACAAGAAATCGATACGAAACAAAGAAACCCCACACAACTGGTTTAACCTAAAAGGTTTCTACCGATGTGGAAAATGCTGCAACTGCAAAAACACAAATTTCCAAAGAAAAACCACCAAGATCTCATCAAAAACCAACACATTCACTTACCAAATCAACGAATTTTTAACATGCGATTCAACTAACGTACTGTACATGATAGAATGTCCCTGTAAAAACAATACATAGGCAGAACCAAGAGATCACTAAGAAAAAGAATATCAGAACACAGGAACAATATAAAAACGGATACGAAAAACATTCCCTATCAAACCATTTCAAGATATACCACAATAAAGATTCAAGTCAACTCATATACACAGCTTTTGAAAAAATTGAACCAAATTGGAGAGGGGGTAACCACATTTCACGGATGTCAAGACAGGAATCAAGGAGAATCTACGACTTTGGAACACTAATACCAGATGGACTAAACGCTGAATTCGAACTATTTGGATTTCTATGAATCAAGAAAACACAACTCCATACATGAACCCAACCACAACAGTCAAACAAGCAGACTGATACTCACTTCCCAAGGGGCATGTGCCTCTCACTGACGGACAGACTCGGTCCGGCTGTCTACCAGCACCAAGTCCGCCTCTCGGTGGCAGGCCCGTGTCCCAAACCACACCAACAACATAAGATCAAGAAGATAACAACAAGAAAAAGCAACAACATACACAAAAAACAAGATTAATAGCAAAAATATAGATAAAAAAAGAAAAAAACATACAAAAAAGAAAAAAACGCATAGAAAACGCACATGCGTTTTTTATGAGAAACTAATGAAACTACACTATCTGAATATCTAACAACCGATGTGCACAAAATAACCATCACTAACACTTTCAATAGTAATTTTGATACCAATAATATAAAAACATACAAAAAAGAAAAAAACGCATAGAAGACACACATGCGTTTTTTATGAGAAACCAATGAAACTTCACTATCTTAATATCTAACAACAGATGTGCACAAAATAACCATCACTAACACTTCCAATAGTCATTTTAATATCAATAATATCCCACTACCTAATAAAAATGAATATTCTATTGCTCATAAACAGACCTTTTTTTAATAATGTTTTACCAATTAACCTCTATTTATTTATTAATTTTTACTTATAAGGGTACTTAAGAACAGATAAACTATGATTTTTAATAAAATATTTAAAACTAATGTCCAACAGCAAACAGGGAAATATATCTTTGCCCTAACAGGGATACACAAGAAATTGTACACCTTTAAAGAAAAGAAAAAAATGTTTTCTGAATCCCAAAAATTAACAGACTCCAGTCCGGGTTTTTGGTGGATCTCCAAACAAAATGGGTATATAAGAGGGCAGTCCTGAAGGTTCAAACATGGCCACTGAGGAAGAGGTTGGAGGACCTCGAAACGCGTCTGGCGTGACAAGGCATCTACTTCAAGGAGACTACCCACCAATACCCATATAACCAAGGAGAAATCTCTGCGCTGAGAAAGAGAAAGACAAGCAGACCGGGAGACGGAACATCGCGACATCACCAGCCGCTCAAACATACGCAGCGTCACGTGATCCGGACACGTGGGACGCCAGCTTGAGGAAACAGCGCGCGAAACTAACACCGCTCACTACGGGACAGCAAGATCTGGACAAGCAGAGTGAGTACCGTCTACTGCAGTGTGGGACGCCACCAGCAGAGACACACCAAACCGAACCACCTGAAAAAGTGAGTACAAGCATCGATAATATACCCAGAGCGTGGAAAGTGATAAACATATCGGGAATATACCCACAGCGTGGAAAGTGACTAACATACACTAAAGAGGACTGAGACTACATCCTCTCCTCCCACCTAGTATACCTTCTTCTTGAACTAAATACCCTGGATTCTAGATGGACATATAACCATATTACAATGGAACTAATTTTTACCAGCAAAAACAGCTAACTTCTTTACAATCCTCATTCAGTCAAAACCTACCGTATTTTATCATTAGCTATTACCACTTTTCCATACCCCCTATTTTTTCATTTTCTTTTTCTTATTCTCCGTTTACCCATAAATAAATATAAAACTTAATACTCCAAACCTTTTTTAAAATAATACCCATGTTTATAATTTTTATAATAAAAAACTAACTTTTTATAATAAAAATTCTTTTAATAAATACGTATATACATTTAAAAAATATATACTAATATATCAAAATATATGTAATATAAATTAACCAAATAAAGCCAACTTTTATGTAAAACCCAGATATTGAGTGCCTGTCTACTTTTGTTATTTGAATATCAATAATCCCATAGTGGCTGGGTGAGCCACACCAGATAAGAGCACCACCCCTAAGTGATAAATTGGGAGAAGCCGCTATCACAACATATCCAATATATCAGCTAAGCTTGTTTCCTATTCTATCCCTGAGAGCACCAGCAGCAACCTATCCCTACATTAAGAGCAGCAGAGTGACGTGCGGCGCCACGTGATTCCAGCTATATAGAGGCTGGGTCACAGAGGAGAGGATCCCACTGGCAAGGAATCATGCGTCATATCAACCACCACTGGAGAAGGCCACTCTCAGTTATTTCAGCCCAGCATCCAGACAGAGGAGAGAGGTCCCACAGCAAGGAATCATGCATCATATCACCCACCACTGGAGAAGGCCACTCTCAGTTATTTAGGCCCAGCACCAAGACAGAGGAGAGAGGTCCCACAGCAAGGAATCATGCGTCATATCAACCACCACTGGAGAAGGCCACTTTCAGTTATTTCGGCCCAGCACCCAGACAGAGGAAAGAGGTCCCACAGCAAGGAATCATGCGTCATATCACCCACCACTGGAGAAGGCCACTCTCAGTTATTTCGGCCCAGCACCCAGACAGAGGAGAGAGGTCCCACAGCAAGGAATCATGTGTCATATCAACCATCACTGGAGAAGGCCACTCTCAGTTATTTCGGCCCAGCACCCAGACAGAGGAGAGAGTTCCCACAGCAAGGAATCATGCATCATATCAACCACCACTGGAGAAGGCCACTTTCAGTTATTTAGGCCCAGCGCCCAGACAGAGGAGAGAGGTCCCACAGCAAGGAATCATGCGTCATATCACCCACCACTGGAGAAGGCCATTTTCAGTTATTTAGTCCCCAGCACCCAGTCAGAGGAGAGAGGTCCCACAGCATGGAATCATGCGTCATATCACCCACCACTGGAGAAAGCCATTTTCAGTTATTTAGGACCAGCACCCAGACAGAGGAAAGAGGTCCCACAGCAAGGAATCATGCGTCATATCAACCACCCCTGGAGAAGGCCACTCTCAGTTATTTCAGCCCAGCACCCAGACAGAGGAGAGAGGTCCCACAGCAAGGAATCATGCGTCATATCACCCACCACTGGAGAAGGCCACTCTCAGTTATTTAGGCCCAGCACCAAGACAGAGGAGAGAGGTCCCACAGCAAGGAATCATGCGTCATATCAACCACCACTGGAGAAGGCCACTTTCAGTTATTTAGGCCCGGCACCCAGACAGAGGAGAGAGGTCCCACAGCAAGGAATCATGCGTCATATCACCCACCACTGGAGAAGGCCATTTTCAGTTATTTAGTCCCCAGCACCCAGACAGAGGAGAGAGGTCCCACAGCAAGGAATCATGCGTCATATCACCCACCACTGGAGAAGGCCACTCTCAGTTATTTCAGCCCAGCGCCCAGACAGAGGAGAGAGGTCCCACAACAAGGAATCATGCGTCATATCAACCACCACTGGAGAAGGCCACTTTCAGTTATTTAGGCCCAGCACCCAGACAGAGGAGAGAGGTCCCACAGCAAGGAATCATGCGTCATATCAACCACCACCGGAGAAGGCCACTTTCAGTTATTTCGGCCCAGCACCCAGACAGAGTAGAGAGGTCCCACAGCAAGGAATCATGCGTCATATCAACCACCACTGGAGAAGGCCACTTTCAGTTATTTCGGCCCAGCACCCAGACAGAGGAGAGAGGTCCCACAGCAAGGAATCATGCATCATTTCACCCACCAACGGAGAAGGCCACTCTCAGTTATTTCGGCCCAGCACCCAGACAGAGGAGAGAGGTCCCACAGCAAGGAATCATGCATCATATCACCCACCACTGGAGAAGGCCACTTTCAGTTATTTCGGCCCAGCACCCAGACCGAGGAGAGAGGTCCCACAGCAAGGAATCATGCGATCATATCAACCACCACTGGAGAAGGCCACTTTCAGTTATTTAGGCCCAGCACCCAGACCGAGGATAGAGGTCCCACAGCAAGGCATCAGGCGTCATATCACCCACCACTGGAGAAGGCCACTTTCAGTTATTTAGGCCCCAGCACCCAGTCAGAGGAGAGAGGTCCCACAGCAAGGAATCATGCGTCATATCAACCACCACTGGAGAAGGCCACTCTCAGTTATTTCGGCCCAGCACCCAGACAGAGGAGAGAGGTCCCACAGCAAGGAATCATGCGTCATATCACCCACCACTGGAGAAGGCCACTTTCAGTTATTTTGGCCCAGCACCCAGACAGAGGAGAGAGGTCCCACAGCAAGGAATCATGCGTCATATCAACCATCACTGGAGAAGGCCACTCTCAGTTATTTCGGCCCAGCACCCAGACAGAGGAGAGAGGTCCCACAGCAAGGAATCATGCATCATATCAACCACCACTGGAGAAGGCCACTTTCAGTTATTTAGGCCCAGCACCCAGACAGAGGAGAGAGGTCCCACAGCAAGGAATCATGCGTCATATCACCCACCACTGGAGAAGGCCACTTTCAGTTATTTAGGCCCAGCACCCAGACAGAGGAGAGAGGTCCCACAGCAAGGAATCATGCGTCATATCACCCACCACTGGAGAAGGCCACTTTCAGTTATTTAGGCCCAGCACCCAGACAGAGGAGAGAGGTCCCACAGCAAGGAATCATGCGTCATATCACCCACCACTGGAGAAGGCCACTCTCAGTTATTTCAGCCCAGCACCCAGACAGAGGAGAGAGGTCCCACAGCAAGGAATCATGCGTCATATCACCCACCACTGGAGAAGGCCACTTTCAGTTATTTAGGCCCAGCACCCAGACAGAGGAGAGAGGTCCCACAGCAAGGAATCATGCGTCATATCAACCACCACTGGAGAAGGCCACTTTCAGTTATTTAGGCCCAGCACCCAGACAGAGGAGAGAGGTCCCACAGCAAGGAATCATGCGTCATATCACCCACCACTGGAGAAGGCCACTTTCAGTTATTTAGGCCCCAGCACCCAGACAGAGGAGAGAGGTCCCACAGCAAGGAATCATGCGTCATATCACCCACCACTGGAGAAGGCCACTTTCAGTTATTTCGGCCCAGCACCCAGACCGAGGAGAGAGGTCCCACAGCAAGGAATCATGCGTCATATCAACCACCACTGGAGAAGGCCACTTTCAGTTATTTAGGCCCAGCACCCAGACAGAGGAGAGAGGTCCCACAGCAAGGAATCATGCGTCATATCACCCACCACTGGAGAAGGCCACTTTCAGTTATTTCGGCCCAGCACCCAGACAGAGGAGAGAGGTCCCACAGCAAGGAATCATGCGTCATATCAACCACCACTGGAGAAGGCCACTTTCAGTTATTTTGGCCCAGCACCCAGACAGAGGAGAGAGGTCCCACAGCAAGGAATCATGCGTCATATCAACCACCACTGGAGAAGGCCACTTTCAGTTATTTAGGCCCAGCACCCAGACCAGAGGAGAGAGGTCCCACAGCAAGGAATCATGCGTCATATCACCCACCACTGGAGAAGGCCACTTTCAGTTATTTAGGCCCCAGCACCCAGTCAGAGGAGAGAGGTCCCACAGCAAGGAATCATGCGTCATATCAACCACCACTGGAGAAGGCCACTTTCAGTTATTTAGGCCCAGCACCCAGACAGAGGAGAGAGGTCCCACAGCAAGGAATCATGCGTCATATCACCCACCACTGGAGAAGGCCACTTTCAGTTATTTCGGCCCGAGCACCCAGTCAGAGGAGAGAGGTCCCACAGCAAGGAATCATGCGTCATATCAACCATCACCGGAGAAGGCCACTCTCAGTTATTTCGGCCCAGCATCCAGACAGAGGAGAGAGGTCCCACAGCAAGGAATCATGCATCATATCAACCACCACTGGAGAAGGCCACTTTCAGTTATTTAGGCCCAGCACCCAGAAAGAGGAGAGAGGTCCCACAGCAAGGAATCATGCGTCATATCACCCACCACTGGAGAAGGCCATTTTCAGTTATTTAGGCCTCAGCACCCAGTCAGAGGAGAGAGTTCCCACAGCATGGAATCATGCGTCATATCACCCACCACTAGAGAAAGCCATTTTCAGTTATTTAGGACCAGCACCCAGACAGAGGAAAGAGGTCCCACAGCAAGGAATCATGCGTCATATCACCCACCACTGGAGAAGGCCACTCTCAGTTATTTCAGCCCAGCACCCAGACAGAGGAGAGAGGTCCCACAGCAAGGAATCATGCGTCATATCAACCACCACCGGAGAAGGCCACTCTCAGTTATTTCGGCCCAGCACCAAGACAGAGGAGAGAGGTCCCACAGCAAGGAATCATGCGTCATATCAACCACCACTGGAGAAGGCCACTCTCAGTTATTTCAGCCCAGCACCCAGACAGAGGAGAGAGGTCCCACAGCAAGGAATCATGCGTCATTTCACCCACCAACGGAGAAGGCCACTCTCAGTTATTTCGGCCCAGCACCCAGACAGAGGAGAGAGGTCCCACAGCAAGGAATCATGCGTCATATCACCCACCACTGGAGAAGGCCACTTTCAGTTATTTCGGCCAGCACCCAGACCGAGGAGAGAGGTCCCACAGCAAGGAATCATGCGACATATCAACCACCACTGGAGAAGGCCACTTTCAGTTATTTAGGCCCAGCACCCAGACCGAGGATACAGGTCCCACAGCAAGGCATAAGGCGTCATATCACCCACCACTGGAGAAGGCCACTTTCAGTTATTTAGGCCCCAGCACCCAGTCAGAGGAGAGAGGTCCCACAGCAAGGAATCATGCGTCATATCAACCACAACTGGAGAAGGCCACTCTCAGTTATTTTGGCCCAGCACCCAGACAGAGGAGAGAGGGCCCACAGCAAGGAATCATGCGTCATATCACCCACCACTGGAGAAGGCCATTTTCAGTTATTTTGGCCCGAGCACCCAGTCAGAGGAGAGAGGTCCCAAAGCAAGGAATCATGCGTCATATCAACCATCACCGGAGAAGGCCACTCTCAGTTATTTCGGCCCAGCATCCAGTCAGAGGAGAGAGGTCCCACAGCAGGGAATCATGCATCATATCAACCACCACTGGAGAAGGCCACTTTCAGTTATTTAGGCCCAGCACCCAGAAAGAGGAGAGAGGTCCCACAGCAAGGAATCATGCGTCATATCACCCACCACTGGAGAAGGCCACTTTCAGTTATTTCGGCCAGCACCCAGACCGAGGAGAGAGGTCCCACAGCAAGGAATCATGCGTCATATCAACCACCACTGGAGAAGGCCACTTTCAGTTATTTAGGCCCAGCACCCAGACCGAGGATACAGGTCCCACAGCAAGGAATCATGCGTCATATCACCCACCACTGGAGAAAGCCACTTTCAGTTATTTAGGCCCCAGCACCCAGTCAGAGGAGAGATGTCCCACAGCAAGGAATCATGCGTCATATCAACCACCACTGGAGAAGGCCACTTTCAGTTATTTAGGCCCAGCACCCAGACCGAGGATACAGGTCCCACAGCAAGGAATCATGCGTCATATCACCCACCACTGGAGAAGGCCATTTTCAGTTATTTTGGCCCGAGCACCCAGTCAGAGGAGAGAGGTCCCAAAGCAAGGAATCATGCGTCATATCAACCATCACCGGAGAAGGCCACTCTCCGTTATTTCGGCCCAGCATCTAGACAGAGGAGAGAGGTCCCACAGCAAGGAATCATGCATCATATCAACCACCACTGGAGAAGGCCACTTTCAGTTATTTAGGCCCAGCACCCAGAAAGAGGAGAGAGGTCCCACAGCAAGGAATCATGCGTCATATCACCCACCACTGGAGAAGGCCATTTTCAGTTATTTTGGCCTCAGCACCCAGTCAGAGGAGAGAGTTCCCACAGCATGGAATCATGCGTCATATCACCCACCACTAGAGAAAGCCATTTTCAGTTATTTAGGACCAGCACCCAGACAGAGGAAAGAGGTCCCACAGCAAGGAATCATGCGTCATATCACCCACCACTGGAGAAGGCCACTCTCAGTTATTTCAGCCCAGCACCCAGACAGAGGAGAGAGGTCCCACAGCAAGGAATCATGCGTCATATCAACCACCACCGGAGAAGGCCACTCTCAGTTATTTAGGCCCAGCACCAAGACAGAGGAGAGAGGTCCCACAGCAAGGAATCATGCATCATATCAACCACCACTGGAGAAGGCCACTTTCAGTTATTTAGGCCCGGCACCCAGACAGAGGAGAGAGGTCCCACAGCAAGGAATCATGCGTCATTTCACCCACCAACGGAGAAGGCCACTCTCAGTTATTTCGGCCCAGCACCCAGACAGAGGAGAGAGGTCCCACAGCAAGGAATCATGCGTCATATCACCCACCACTGGAGAAGGCCACTTTCAGTTATTTCGGCCAGCACCCAGACCGAGGAGAGAGGTCCCACAGCAAGGAATCATGCGACATATCAACCACCACTGGAGAAGGCCACTTTCAGTTATTTAGGCCCAGCACCCAGACCGAGGATACAGGTCCCACAGCAAGGCATAAGGCGTCATATCACCCACCACTGGAGAAGGCCACTTTCAGTTATTTAGGCCCCAGCACCCAGTCAGAGGAGAGAGGTCCCACAGCAAGGAATCATGCGTCATATCAACCACCACTGGAGAAGGCCACTCTCAGTTATTTTGGCCCAGCACCCAGACAGAGGAGAGAGGTCCCACAGCAAGGAATCATGCGTCATATCACCCACCACTGGAGAAGGCCATTTTCAGTTATTTTGGCCCGAGCACCCAGTCAGAGGAGAGAGGTCCCAAAGCAAGGAATCATGCGTCATATCAACCATCACCGGAGAAGGCCACTCTCAGTTATTTCGGCCCAGCATCCAGACAGAGGATAGAGGTCCCACAGCAGGGAATCATGCATCATATCAACCACCACTGGAGAAGGCCACTTTCAGTTATTTAGGCCCAGAACCCAGAAAGAGGAGAGAGGTCCCACAGCAAGGAATCATGCGTCATATCACCCACCACTGGAGAAGGCCATTTTCAGTTATTTAGGCCTCAGCACCCAGTCAGAGGAGAGAGTTCCCACAGCATGGAATCATGCGTCATATCACCCACCACTAGAGAAAGCCATTTTCAGTTATTTAGGACCAGCACCCAGACAGAGGAAAGAGGTCCCACAGCAAGGAATCATGCGTCATATCACCCACCACTGGAGAAGGCCACTCTCAGTTATTTCAGCCCAGCACCCAGACAGAGGAGAGAGGTCCCACAGCAAGGAATCATGCGTCATATCACCCACCACTGGAGAAGGCCATTTTCAGTTATTTAGGCCCGAGCACCCAGTCAGAGGAGAGAGGTCCCACAGCAAGGAATCATGCGTCATATCAACCACCACTGGAGAAGACCATTTTCAGTTATTTAGTCCCCAGCACCCAGACAGAGGAGAGAGGTCCCACAGCAAGGAATCATGCTTCATATCAACCACCACTGGAGAAGGCCACTTTCAGTTATTTCGGCCCAGCACCCAGAAAGAGGAGAGAGGTCCCACAGCAAGGAATCATGCGTCATATCACCCACCACTGGAGAAGCCCATTTTCAGTTATTTAGGCCTCAGCACCCAGTCAGAGGAGAGAGTTCACACAGCATGGAATCATGCGTCATATCACCCACCACTGGAGAAAGCCATTTTCAGTTATTTAGGACCAGCACCCAGACAGAGGAAAGAGGTCCCACAGCAAGGAATCATGCGTCATATCACCCACCACTGGAGAAGTCCACTCTCAGTTATTTCAGCCCAGCACCCAGACAGAGGAGAGAGGTCCCACAGCAAGGAATCATGCGTCATATCAACCACCACCGGAGAAGGCCACTCTCAGTTATTTAGGCCCAGCACCAAGACAGAGGAGAGAGGTCCCACAGCAAGGAATCATGCGTCATATCAACCACCACTGGAGAAGGCCACTTTCAGTTATTTCGGCCCAGCACCCAGACAGAGGAGAGAGGTCCCACAGCAAGGAATCATGCGTCATATCACCCACCACTGGAGAAGGCCATTTTCAGTTATTTAGGCCCGAGCACCCAGTCAGAGGAGAGAGGTCCCACAGCAAGTAATCATGCGTCATATCAACCACCACTGGAGAAGGCCATTTTCAGTTATTTAGTCCCCAGCACCCAGACAGAGGAGAGAGGTCCCACAGCAAGGAATCATGCGTCATATAAACCACCACTGGAGAAGGCCACTTTAAGTTATTTCGGCCCAGCACCCAGACAGAGGAGAAAGGTCCCACAGCAAGGAATCATGCATCATTTCACCCACCACCGGAGAAGGCCACTCTCAGTTATTTCGGCCGAGCACCCAGACAGAGGAGAGAGGTCCCACAGCAAGGAATCATGCGTCATATCAACCACCACCGGAGAAGGCCACTCTCAGTTATTTCGGCCCAGCATCCAGACAGAGGAGAGAGGTCCCACAGCAAGGAATCATGCTTCATATCAACCACCACTGGAGAAGGCTACTTTCAGTTATTTCGGCCCAGCACCCAGAAAGAGGAGAGAGGTCCCACAGCAAGGAATCATGCGTCATATCACCCACCACTGGAGAAGGCCATTTTCAGTTATTTAGGCCTCAGCACCCAGTCAGAGGAGAGAGTTCACACAGCATGGAATCATGCGTCATATCACCCACCACTGGAGAAAGCCATTTTCAGTTATTTAGGACCAGCACCCAGACAGAGGAAAGAGGTCCCACAGCAAGGAATCATGCGTCATATCACCCACCTATGGAGAAGGCCACTCTCAGTTATTTCAGCCCAGCACCCAGACAGAGGAGAGAGGTCCCACAGCAAGGAATCATGCATCATATCAACCACCACCGGAGAAGGCCACTCTCAGTTATTTAGGCCCAGCACCCAGACAGAGGAGAGTGGTCCCACAGCAAGGAATCATGCGTCATATCAACCACCACTGGAGAAGGCCACTTTCAGTTATTTAGGCCCGGCACCCAGACAGAGGAGAGAGGTCCCACAGCAAGGAATCATGCGTCATATCACCCACCACTGGAGAAGGCCATTTTCAGTTATTTAGGCCCGAGCACCCAGTCAGAGGAGAGAGGTCCCACAGCAAGGAATCATGCGTCATATCAACCACCACTGGAGAAGGCCATTTTCAGTTATTTAGTCCCCAGCACCCAGACAGAGGAGAGAGGTCCCACAGCAAGGAATCATGCGTCATATCAACCAACACTGGAGAAGGCCACTTTCAGTTATTTCGGCCCAGCACCCAGACAGAGGAGATAGGTCCCACAGCAAGGAATCATGCATCATTTCACCCACCACCGGAGAAGGCCACTCTCAGTTATTTCGGCCGAGCACCCAGACAGAGGAGAGAGGTCCCACAGCAAGGAATCATGCGTCATATCAACCACCACCGGAGAAGGCCACTCTCAGTTATTTCGGCCCAGCACCCAGACAGAGGAGAGAGGTCCCACAGCAAGGAATCATGCGTCATATCAACCACCACCGGAGAAGGCCACTCTCAGTTATTTCGGCCCAGCACCCAGACAGAGGAGAGAGGTCCCACAGCGAGGATTCTTTCACGACGGGGAGTGGGGAAACCCCCCGCCGCGCACTATCCTCGGCCCCCAGGCCTAAAAACAGGGACAAAGGACCAGATGACCTCCTGGCATGTCCCTAAAACTTGCCCTGGTCTCCTGGCTGTATGAGCGGACCCTGAAGGTGGGACGGCTCATACCCACGTACCTAAGGCCCTTTACGCCCTGACTCGCCCTCACATTAAATCAGGGCAGAGATCACCTGCTCACCCTAGACCGCGGATGAGCAGGAGTCTCCAGAGGCCCCCACAGCAGCCGGGACTCGAACAGTGTGTGCCCGCATGGCAGGCAAGTAACATAGGAAACATGTACCAGAAACCCACACTTACCTGCCATGCTGAAGATAGAGGAGCAGCGCCAGGACCTCCCGGACCCCCAAGAGGACATCAGATGCCTGGGGGGAGACCTGGCCGGGCAGCACACCATCCGGTATTCGCTATACCCCTCCGGGTAAGCAAGCCCCTTCCGGAGCGTCACACCGTGTCAACAAACACCAACCATACCCTCACCATACAACAGCAACCAGGTGGGGAAGGGATAACAGACACTCACCAGGGAAGGAACAACATAACAAACAATATAACAAATAAGGGTGGCTCACGCAGACATCAAGGTGGAAACATACAGACAAACTCCAGCCATGCTCACACCAAGACTGGACAAACAAGACTGACCTTCAGGATCCACACACTGACACATAAGGAGGCCTGAGGACACACCCACCATACAAAGCAGCCACACCTTAACCCCGTGCACACCAAACGGGGGAAGTGCACAAATATAAACACGTTGCCCCAGGCAACCGCATGCGTTGACAGCGAGCCGCCTAGCACCAAACTCAGGCTGCTCCACTGCCAACAACACAACACACCTAAACCCCGTGCACACCAAACGGGGGAAGTGCACACATATAAACACGTTGCCCCAGGCAACTACATGCGTTGACAGCGAGCCGCCTAGCACCAAACTCAGGCTGCTCCACTGCCAACAACACAACACACCTAAACCCCGTGCACACCAAACGGGGGAAGTGCACACATATAAACACGTTGCCCAAGGCAACCACATGCGTTGACAGCGAGCCGCCTAGCACCAAACTCAGGCTGCTACACTGCCAACAACACAACGGGAAAACGAGTCACGACCATACACATGGTCGTGACAGATTCATGCGTCATATCAACCACCAACGGAGAAGGCCACTCTCATTTATTTTGGACCAGCACGCAGACAGAGGATACAGGTCCCACAGCAAGGAATCATGCGTCATATCAACCACCACCGGAGAAGGCCACTCTCATTTGTTTCTGCCCAGCACCCAGACAGAGGAGAGAGGTTCCACAGCAAGGAATCATGCCTCATATCAACCACCACTGGAAAAGGCCACTCTCAGTTATTTCGGCCCCACCACCCAGACAGAGGAGAGGTTCATTCAACTTTGGGTTGCACCGCAAGATCATGGTAAAGTTAAAAAAATGAGGATTCAATAAAGAAGTGCCCCGGAGTACAAGAATACATGGTTGAGGGGGAGGCAGTTATAAATGTCTATTCTGCACAAGGGAGGCACAGGTCCTGTGGGATCCATGCCTGGTTCATTTTTATGAACGTCAGCTAGTCCACGTTGGCTGTGGACAGGCGGCTGCGTTTGTCAGTAATGACTCCCCCTGCCGTGCTGAATACACGTTCAGACAAAACGCTGGCCGCCGGGCAGGCCAGCACCTCCAAGGCATAAAATGCTTACTCTGGCCACGTGGACAATTTGGAGACCCAGAAGTTGAATGGGGCCGAACCATCAGTCAGTACGTGGAGGGGTGTGCAGACGTACTGTTCAACCATGTTAACTAGATAGGGCGTGCACTCAAAATCTGGACAGCATAATATTATTGGATAATATAATAGAATTTATTCAACCGCAATCTATAAAAACATGTAACAAATTTAAAATAACAAATACAAAATACAAAAAGATACTGATAAAAAGGGTCGAATGAGCAATAAAAATAGCGTAGACGGGACCGGAGTCCGATTCAAATATTCTGTGTCGCAATGATCTTAATAAATCAAATGGAGTTTATTACTTTGACCTCTCCAGTTATAGTCCAATCCTCAGAGTAGATATATAGCACTCCTTTGGTGAGATGGAATTTAAGATAGTAGTCCACCCAAGTTTTAGGATATAGCAGATGTTAAATGATAATCATAATTGTCATTCACCCAAGTCTTGGGGTATCACAGTGCTGGCTTACCTCTCCGCAAAGTCCGCACATCGCAGGGCAACAACCTGAGTTCGGTGTGCCTGGATCGGCGTCTCTCGCCGTACAGCGTGTGGTCCCGGTATGGCAATCTCGCGAGAATAGGAAATCCTATTGCGTGTAGTCTCAAAGAACGCAATATCGCGAGAGTGGAGGATCGTACTATACCTCTTTGCCTGAGTGGAGGGCCAGTTCAATATTCCAATATCGTGTTTTTCTTTTACTTGATTTCTCGCATGGCCATGCTCATCTAATTGGGGGTCTTCTCACAAGAATGGAAAAACAGCCCATACGCGTTTCGGGACCCTCCTGGTCCCTTCCTCAGTGGTGTCGTCATACTTGTGTTCCCCCATTTTTTATACCCCACTTGGGTTAGACAAAAAAGATGGAGTTCCAAATCCACTTCCTTGAATCCTTTATTCTTATCCTTGGGTTGTGTTCAATAGCTCTCAATTTTCCAACTCTTACATATTCAATATATTGCTCATAATTTCAACAATTTATATTTAAATAAAAATAACACTAAAATGTATTAATATAAACTCTAGTATGGTCTAATATATTACATAGGCGCAAGAGAAGCATCATTATGATGGAAAAAACGCATCTTTAGTCACATGCGGTTTTGATGCGTTTTTTCTCTATTGATGCGTTTTTTACAAAACTGTGGGCCAGATTTATCATTAGCCTAAGTCACTTTTCTGGAGTTGAAAAGTCGCAAAAAATTGCGCAAAAAGCCAAATTGCGCAATTTTTTGCGACTTTTTGGAGACTTACGCCACTCACTCCAAAACCAAGTTTATGGGCGTTTTGTCGTATGTAAATCACTTGCAAGACAGATTTATTATTGCGACTTTTTAAATAGTCGCAAAAAAGTCGCAAAAAATTGCGCAAACTCACTCCACTCATGACCATGCTTATGTTTGACAAAATCACTTTTTTAAAATGGCGACTTTTCCAAAGACAAAGCCAAAATACAACTAGGAACCAGAAATACACCAGATTTATCAACCTCTGAAAGAGCCCATGATAAATTTGACTTGACTCAAATACACATACGCCTTCTTTGAAAGTGGAGTGAACTGCAAGAGTAATGATAAATCTGGCCCTGTGTCCTGAAGATATATATAGACAGACCTATGTTTCCATTTGTTTCTTTCTTGTTGCATATATTCTGGAAAACATCTTTTATACAACAGGCTACCGTTCCCACTTAGAAGTCTTTGAACTATTCAATATTTATCTCTTGGTTTATGTATTCCTGAATATCTTGTTTGGCTATCCCAGAAGATGGAATAGGGTGGGAGTCTTGGTGCGAGTCAGTGTCGCAGTGTCGGGAAACGACCAAACTACGACACTTGAGTCGGACACAGGACAACCACCCCCTAGAAGAAGCCAAACAATTCTAATTCTGAGTTCAGACCATTAGGCAGGAGTGTACCAAACTCATAAATCTTTCTGGATTCTGCTCTCGACATTTGTTTGATGTAATCGCCCCCTCTCCAATGTCGTTCTATCTTCTCCAATGCCATAAATGTCAATTTAGATGGATCTCTATTGTGAACATCTTTGTAATGTTTGGACAAACAGTGTTTTTCGTAGCCTTTGTTAATATTATTTATATGTTCAGTAAGTCTGATTTTCAAGGGGCGTTTCGTCCTGCCGATATACTGTTTATTACAGGGGCATTGGATAAGATAGATGACTCCAGTAGAGTTGCAGGTTAGGCAGTCCTTAATTTCCCAATTGAATTTATTCTGTGTAGAGATGACCTGTGTCATTTTGCGGGATGTTTTGTTGATTTTACAGGCCATACATCTACCAAATTTATAGAAGCCCTTTAAATTCAAAGATGCAGTCAAAGAGGTCTTTTTGTTCTTCTGGGCCTTCACTGAAGGTGCTATCTTTATGCCTAAATTTGGTGCTTTAGTAAAGACTATTTTTGGTCTGGTGGGTAAAAGATGTCCTATCATCCTATCATTAAGCATACAATGCCAATATTTATTTATAATATTCCTGATTTGTCGATAGTTATTACTAAATGGGAGAATGATTCGACCAATTGTGTCGTTCTGTCGTTTCCTTTCTTCTATACCTTTATCCATAAAAAAAGATTTTCTTTCTAACATCCTTGTTTTTTGGAGGGCTCCTTCTATCAATTCCTCTGGGTATTTTTTCTCCAAAAATCTGTCCTTCATTGCTGCCGATTCAATTTCAAAATCACAATCTTGTGTGCAGTTTCTTTTGATTCTTCGGAACTGCCCACCAGGGATATTGATTAACCAAGTAGGTAAGTGACAGCTTGAAAATTGTATGTAGCTGTTTTTCATAATCGGTTTGGAGAACGTGTTACATTTATGAGAATCTTCAAATCTCTGGATTTTAAGATCCAAAAATTCGATTTCAGTTTTGATATCAGCAGTGAAGGACAGATTTGAGTGGTTTTGATTGATCTCTTTAATAAAGAGATCCAATTCCTCCCTGCTTTTCTTCCAAATAAAAATAATATCATCAATGTAGCGCTGCCATAGGGCCAGATCCGCCCCGAGTCTGGGTGTTATATGGTGATGCTCCCACTCTGCCAAGAACAAGTTGGCGTAACTCGGGGCGAACCTGGTCCCCATGGCAGTGCCACGAATCTGTAAATAATAATTGTCTTCAAAGAAAAAATAATTATGATTTAAAATATATTTGATCCCCTCTAAAACAAAATTTATATGTGTCTTTTCCAGGGAGCCCTCTCTTCTCAATTGCTCTTCAATAGCTGATAGACCTTGTTGGTGATCTATGACTGTGTAGAGGGATTTTACGTCTAATGTTCCCATGATCCAATTGGGTTCTACTTTTAAGTTCTCTACAATTCTAATTATATGGGTCGTATCTTTAATGTATGAGTTCATTTTCTTAACTATGGGTTGTAGCTGAATATCTATATATTTGGACAAATTGGTTGTAATTGAGTTTATTCCTGAGACAATAGGTCTGCCGGGAGGTTTTTCTGGATCCTTATGGACCTTGGGTAGACAGTAGAAGACTGGTAGTCTTCCCTGTGTGCCCAAAATAAAATCATATTCTTGTTTCGAGATAATTAAAGAATCTAGCCCTTTGATGCAATATATTTTTAATTCTTTTTCAAACTCTTTTAGTGGGTTCCCTTTAAGTTTTTTGTATGTATCTACATCCGACAATTGTTTATAACATTCTTCATTGTAGTCTGTCGTATTCATAATCACCACCGCTCCCCCTTTATCAGCGGGGCGTATGGTGATTGCTTCATTTTTCTGCAATTGTTTTAATGCACCTCTTTCATATTTAGTCAGATTATCCCTACTGGGGGTACCCAATTTCATTTTCCTAATTCCTTCCTCTACATTTTTTTGAAAAGTTATCATTTCTCCACTAATTTCAGTTCTTGGGAACCAGGTCGATTTATTTTTAAGTATGATCTTATTATTCTCATTTTTATTTTTATTTATATTTTCATTGGTTGCCATCCTATCAGGTGGATTCTTATTTTCTATGGTTTTCCCATATGGGTTTCTCAAAAAATATTTCTTTAGACAAATATTTCTTATAAATTTTTGTATACCTATATACGTTGAAAATGTGTCCAATTTTTGTGATGGGGCAAATTTCAACCCCTTGTCCAACAATCGTATTTGAGGTTTAGTTAATGTCACTGAGCTAAGATTAATAATAGAACATGATTCATTGGTTAATATCTCTTGTGGTGTCTTTCTTTTTCTGCTACTTCTTCTTGTCTTCCTTGTTCTATTCTTTGATTTTGATAATGATGTCTCTGGTATTGGTTGTGTCTTCTCATTGGTTGAGTGTAGTGATTCCTGTTCTGTGAGTCGTGATTGTGCTGATGTTCTGTGTGTAAATTCCTCTGTCTTAGATTGTAGGGATGTTTTATACGTCCTACATTGGGTGTCAAAGGTGTTCTGTCCTTGTGTTTGGGAGGTGTACAATCTTTGTGTCTGGGGGGTGAGTGTTCTTTGTGTCTGGGAGTTGTATGATCTCTGTGTGCAGGACGTGAGTGTTCCTGGTGTCTGGGGGGTGTATATTCTTTGTGCCTGAAAGGTGTTCGTTCTCTGTGTCTCATCCGTGGTTTGTGGTGTGGAGGGGTGTGGTCTAAAAAATGTTGATTAGATAATACCTCGTATCGTATTGTTTACCGGTATTGAGTAGTTGATCCCTCTCTCTGGTTTGTGTCCCTTTGTCTCCCCTACCTGTATATTTGATGATTCCATATTTTCTAATGGATTTTCACGTGCAGGTGCATTATTCCTCTTTGTGTACTTTTTTGTCTTTCTATTAATTATCTCATTTTCCAACCTATCTAATCCACTACAGATCCTAGTCTGCCAGTCATCAAAATCCTCATTTCTAGGGAGCCTTTCTATCTGTTCCTTAAGTTTTCCAATTTTTTCATTCAACTCACCCAACAATTCTGTTCTTCTCTTAATGATTAATTTAATCAACGAGAGTGAATGGGAGAAGAGGAGAGTATCCCATTCTTCCTCAAATGTCCCTCCTATCAGATCTTGTGCTGGGATTTTATTTAAAAGGAGGCCCTTTGGTATTTTCCCCAGGGTTAAATATTGTTGTAGGGATCTGATTTCCCAACAGTGTCTTAATTGTCTCTGTAGTAAACCCTCTAATTCTCTGAACAATTCTACTAGATTTTTCTCTCGAGTTTCCACATTGTTTTCAGATCCATCAAATACATAGGTTTCTGCTTTCAATTTCTTATTCTCTAAATGTTGCCAGATGTCCATATTCCCGTCTATAGGAGCTCACTCACTGTGGTGAAAAAATATTTGTAAACAAAAAATGTATAGTTGTGGTGGCTCACACTGGATGGGTATATGGAATAGGTGCCACAGCCTTAATCAGAGGTACACCACCCCTCTGTTTGAAAATTCAATATGTTAACTAGATAGGGCGTGCACTCAAAATCTGGACAGCATAATATTATTGGATAATATAATAGAATTTATTCAACCGCAATCTATAAAAACATGTAACAAATTTAAAATAACAAATACAAAATACAAAATACAAAAAGATACTGATAAAAAGGGTCGAATGAGCAATAAAAATAGCGTAGACGGGACCGGAGTCCGATTCAAATATTCTGTGTCGCAATGATCTTAATAAATCAAATGGAGTTTATTACTTTGACCTCTCCAGTTATAGTCCAATCCTCAGAGTAGATATATAGCACTCCTTTGGTGAGATGGAATTTAAGATAGTAGTCCACCCAAGTTTTAGGATATAGCAGATGTTAAATGATAATCATAATTGTCATTCACCCAAGTCTTGGGGTATCACAGTGCTGGCTTACCTCTCCGCAAAGTCCGCACATTGCAGGGCAACAACCTGAGTTCGGTGTGCCTGGATCGGCGTCTGGATCGGCGTCACACCTGCCGATCCATGTGAACATGCTGGATCCACTGTCGGCCACCCAATTGACTAGCGCCTATACCTGCTCAGGCCTTACCATCCTTAGAACAGCATTGGGCCCCACCAAATATCGCTGTAAATTCTGGCGGGTACTGGAACCTGAGGTAGTTGGTTCACTAGGACGTGTGGCTGTGGCAGAATGGCCACGTCCTCTCCCAGCACCAGAGGGTACACTAACACCACCACGACCGCGTCCGCGTCCCTTACTAGATGTTTTCCTCATTGTTACCGTTCACCAAGCACCACAATAAGGAAAAAAATATTTGGCCCAATGTATTGATTTCAAATTCAGGCCTTTTATTACAGGCACCTAACACTATCTGCCTATTTGTTTATGTAGCGTATTACACTAATCCAGGCACGGCAGTAACCACTGATTTAGGGGAATATCTATTTTAGGGCTAGTATTTAGGCCCTGGATGAAAGGTATCCTTTTATGGACATATTTACACTTGGCCTGCAACAGCTGGGACAACAGATTCAGGGCATTGCTATTTTGGCAATTGAATGTCTCCCCAGAACAAAATATATGTTTTGGCGGACACTATTATATTTTGCCAGCCACAGCTGAAACCACTGATTTATGGTATTGCTATTTTGGCAATTGAATTTCACCCCAGAACAAAATATATGTTTTGACGGACACTATGAATCCTGGCCTGCAACAGCTGGGACACCAGATTCAGGGTATTGCTATTTTGGCAATTGAATTTCACCCCAGAACAAAATATATGTTTTGACGGTCACTATGAAACGTGGCCTGCAACAGCTGGGACACCAGATTCAGGGTATTGCTATTTTGGCAATTGAATGCCACCCCAGAACAAAATATATGTTTTTGCGGACACTATGAATCCTGGCCTGCAACTGCTGGGACACCAGATTCAGGGTATTGCTATTTTGGCAATTGAATTTCACCCCAGAACAAAATATATGTTTTGACGGACACTATAAAACGTGGCCTGCAACAGCTGGGACACCAGATTCAGGGTATTGCTATTTTGGCAATTGAATGTCACCCCAGAACAAAATATATGTTTTGACGGACACTATGAAACGTGGCCTGCCACAACTGGGACACCAGATTCAGGGTATTGCTAATTTGGCAATTGAATGTCACCCCAGAACAAAATATATGTTTTGGCGGACACTATGAAATCTGGCCTGCAACAGTTGGGACACCAGATTCAGAGTATTGCTATTTTGGCAGATTAATTTCACCCCAGAACAAAATATATGTTTTGGCGGACACTATTCTATTTTGCCAGCCACAGCTGAAACCACTGATTTATGGTATTGCTATTTTGGCAATTGAATTTCACCCCAGAACAAAATATATGTTTTGGCGGACACTATTCTATTTTGCCAGCCACAGCTGAAACCACTGATTTATGGTATTGCTATTTTGGCAATTGAATTTCACCCCAGAACAAAATATATGTTTTGGCGGACACTATGAAATCTGGCCTGCAACAGCTGGGACACCAGATTCAGGGTATTGCTATTTTGGCAGAATAATTTCACCCCAGAACAAAATATATGTTTTGGTGGACACTATGAAATCTGGCCTGCAACAGCTGGGACACCAGATTCAGGGTATTGCTATTTTGGCAGATTAATTTCACCCCAGAACAAAATATATGTTTTGGCGGACACTATTCTATTTTGCCAGCCACAGCTGAAACCACTGATTTATGGTTTTGCTATTTTGGCAATTGAATTTCACCACAGAAAATAATCTATCCTTTGCCAGACAGCAGACAGTATTATACTTGTCTAGCCAAAGCTGGAACACCAGATTTAGAGGATTGGTATTTTGGCAATTGTATTTAACCCCTTAATAAAATATAGAAATTGCTATCCTGAGTTTCTAGGGGTGACAATTAGCACAGCCAAACCCCTGATGTAGGATAAATTTAAAAAAAAAACTAGTATTGATGGATTGATAGACTTGGTGGCAGCTTCTTCTGGTGCACCACAAGTCATAAAATGGCCGCCGATCAACCCAGAAAATAAGTAACAGAAAAACGCTCTATGCAGCCTAAAAACCAGTGAGCAAGTAACTAGCAGAAGTTCAATCATTCACAGCTGTAGATCGATCCGTTCATTAGGTGCTGTTGCTGACTTTACTCTGCCTAATCTCGCCCTGACAGAAGCTGCGTCCTCTCCCTACACTAATTAGAGCAGTGTGACGTGCGGCGTAACGTGACTCCAGCTTAAATAGAGGCTACGTCACATGCTGCACTTGGCCAATCACAGCCATGCCATTAGTAGGCATGGCTGTGATGGGCTCTTAGGGCAAGAATATAGCTGATTGGCTGCTGTGCAGCCCTTCAGAAAGCGGGAAGAAATCGCCGAACAACGGATCCGAACCCGAACTTTTTTGAAAATGTCCGGGTTCGGGTCCGTGTCCCGGACACCCCAAATCTCGGTACGAACCCGAACGATACTCGAACTGTTCGCTCAACACTAGTCGGCGGTGCTCTTCCACCCATGCAGTAGTACTCCTCGGTGGGGGCTCCATTGGATTGGGCATATTGAGATCTTCAATTTCCGGTCCGGCTCTTCCAAACATGAGCATATGTGGAGAGTATCCGGTGGTACTGTGTACCCTGTTGTTATAAGCCCACATCTGTTTGGGTAGGTATACGGGCCACTGGGCCTTCTGGCTATCTTCCAAAGTCCGTAGCATCTGGAGCAAGGTGCGATTGAAGCGTTCACACGCCCCGTTCCCTTGTGGGTGGTATGGAGTGGTCCGGGAGTGTTCTATCCCATAGAGGTGGTATAGTTCGTTCATTAAAGTACCCTGAAAGCATGCTCCCTGGTCAGAATGTATCCTCTGTGGACATTCGAACACCTGTATAAAGTGTTTACAGATGGCTTCAGTGGCCAACTCAGTGGTCTGGTCTCTGGTGAAGTGGTCTGTCATGACTAGACAGTAAGAGTGTCCCGAGGTAGAGTATCCAATCTGTACATAATCAATCATCAGAAGTTCTAGAGGTGCTGAGGTGCGGATGGTCTGTACAGGAGCCCGCTGTTCAGTGCTCTTACTCAGTGCTCTTAAGACATGCCGTGGCCACCATGTCGGCCAGATCTGGACAGTATACCAGCCGCTGGAGCCACTTGAACGTATTCTCACTCCCAAAATGAGCTCCCTTTTCATGAGCTTCCTTGGCGGCCTCCGGCCCCAGTGACATGGGTATAACAATCTGTTGCCGGTGCTGCAGTTCTGACTGTTAGTATACGATCCGGCACAAAAGGCCCTGGGTAATTGTAAGATTATCCCACTGCCTCAACAACTTCTGGCCCTCTGGGGTCAGTGGGGCCCGTTCTTCTGGCAGAGGCCAGATTTTGCTCTGAACCCACTCGCTCACTTTTCACAAGTCCGGGCAGCCATTCTGGACTCTCTCCCAATCAGCCAGTGTTTTCCCCAGCACCAGGGTCATTCCGGACGCCACCCCACTTGAATGTGCCACATCCTGGAACATGGGTAGGCGACCAAAGTCAGGAGTTTCAGTGTCTTCTAGCTCTTCATCAGTTCTCTGAGTCGACTGTCCTACTGGTACTCGGGAGAGTGCATCAGCGTTGCCATTCTCCCTACCGGACCGGAACTTGATGCGATATTGGTACTTTTAAAGGCGAGCCAACCATCTTTGCTCAAGTGCACCGAGCTTAGCATTCTCCAAATGTGCCTACGGATTGTTATCCGTCATCACAGTCACTTCTGCACCTGTCAGGTACTCGGCAAACCTTTCGGTCATGGCCCACACCAGCACCAGTAGTTCCAGTTTGAAGGAGCTATAGTTATAAGGGTTGCGCTCTGAGTCTCTCAGGGACCCACTCCCATAGGCAATGACTCTCTCTCGTCCATCCTGGACTTGGGATAGTACGGCCCCCAGGCAATGTAGGCTTCCGTCAGTGTACAACAGGAATTGGGTGTCAAACCGTGCATTAGCCAGGATCGAAGCACTGGTCAGCGACTCTTTCACAGCTTCAAATGCCTCTTGTTGCGGGGGTCCCCAGTCAACGGGACACTTCTTCGGGCCCCCTGCAGTGTCCCTTAGTAACTCATTTAATGGGCCTACCAAATGAGCAAACTTGGGTATAAACCCTCTGTAGTAGCCAGCCAGTCCTTTGATCGCGCAGAACTGGAGACTCCCATCTTTCTTCCGCACTAAGACTACCGGAGCAGCCCAAGGGCTCTGACTCTCCTGAATTACCCGATTTTCCAACATGCTGGCCACCATATCTTTCACTTCCTGGTACAACTTAGGGGGGATCTGCCGGTAATGTTCCCTGATCGGTGCGGCATCGCCGGTTGGGATTTCATGTTCAATGGCAACAGTGCACCCGAAGTCCGCATCGTGTCTAGAGAAGGCCTCTTGGAATGCCCACAGGGTGTCTTCCAGCAACTTTTGCTCTCCTGGGGTCAGGGTTCGGCAATCCACCCCCATCCGGGCCATAATCACTCGACCGTTCCACTCTGCTGACGGGGTTTCCCTTGGATGGGTCTCCACAGCATATGTCCAGGCTGCTTTCTTATCAGGCTGTAATGTGAGACCCCTTCGTCGACCAATACCTCCCTCAAGCAGATGGACTGTGGGCAGCAAGGTGTTTCCGGGGAGAGTCAACTCACAGTCCTCCACATTGCGGCAGCGTACAGGTACACATCCATCCTTCACAATCGCGAGCACCCGGGCTACTAGTGGGCAAATTGGTAGTACCTCCTGGAAAGCAGGCTCAATCAGGACCTCCAGTCCATTCAACCTTCATCCAGCCCCCACCGGCAGCATTAATATTCGCTCTTGTCGAGGTGGGATCTTTACCAGGGATCTTCGTGGCACCCTTACATCCCCAATGGGCCACCCGGAGATGTTCCTCCTTTGCAGGCTACAGCTCCTCACCATCTGTTGTAAAACCTTCTGAGTAGGCCGGTGCGTGGTGGCCCATTGCCAGTACCTCGGCCCCTCCTTGGCATAAAGTTGGTGATCTAGGTCCCTCAGTACATTCATGCCCAGGGTCACGTCCATCCCATTCCGGGACGAATGATCCACCAGCACGACCCCCTTCTTGCCGATCTCTTGGCCAAACAGTCGGACCCACATCCAGACTATTCCTCGGACATCCATCTCCCTGTTATCAGCAGCTGTCAGCCGGATGACGATCCCGTCCTCGGGCTCCATCATATGCCGGAAGTGCTTTTCAAAGAACTCTAGAGGCATAAGGGTGCACTCCGACCCTGTATCCACCAAGCAGCAGACCTTTTGCCCTTCTAACTCGGCTTCTATAACAGGACTGCTGGCGTACAGGTCATGTTCTTCAGGGGGAGGGCTTAGCTTCTGGTGTGCCGCCGCAGGACGCCCAGCTACTGCGGCGGTTGGAAGTTTAACGTCGGCTCAGACGCTACCTGTCCTGGGTACTCTCTGGTGATATGGCCGTATTCACGACAAGCCCAACAAAGTGTCCCTTTTCTGGCGGGCCCCCTCCCCTGAGTTGTTCTGGGTGGAGTGGCACGAGCTGTGGAACCCACAACGACTTTGTCTTCATCTGGGACACTTACAGCCGAAGCTCTTTTAATTCAGCCCGCAGCATTTGGACCACCTCCTTTAAGGTCTCCGATTCTTCCGGCCTTGTAATATGTGTGCTATTCACTACTCACTGCCGCAGGTAGGGGTTCTTCTTCTCTCTCTACTGCAGCTAGGTAAACACTGTAGAATGTCATGTTGGCTGTTGGTCGGGTCATCTCTTGTAGCTTATCCTGTAAGACCTTATTGGAAAGCCCAACTATGAACTGATCTCGTAGCAGGCGATCCACTCCCAGGAAGGTGCCCATTGCCTTGGGGTCTCGTCGTTGTATCTCATTTAGCGTCTCCTGTAGAGCATTGGAGTATTGCATCAGGGTCTCGCCCTCCCGCTGGGGTCAGTTAAAGAAGAGACTCCGTAACTGTACCACTTTGGCGCGCCCCCCTTGAGCTTTCTCTAGCAGTGAGAATATCTTCTCCAGGGTGTCTCTCTCGGAGTCGGGCCGCACCATCACTGCCCGTCTGACATCGCCCTCTAGGGCTCCCAATGCAACCTCGGCCCGCAGTTCGGGGGTCAGGTTACACATTTTGACTACACTCTGCACCCTTTCAGTCCAGTCCTGCAGCGTCATGTTTGTACCGTCATACTTTGGCAGATGACGCAGCAGTGCCCCTACAGAGATGTATCCTACTGGGGTGGCCATGTTGTTGGGGGCAAGCTGGACATGCGCCTGCGCACCCTGAGCTGGGTCCTGATCCGGTGCCACTGACACCAGGGGGTGGTCCCCCGCCACGTTCACTGTATCCTGCCGACTACGCCAAGTTGGAAGTCGGTGAACCGGGGGGGTACCGCCAGGATACAGCGAAGTCACGGAACAGGGAAAACGACACAGCTTAAATGCAACAAAAATTTTCTTTACTAATTAAGTATTAATAACAGTAGTTATAAACATAACAGAATTTGCATTACACAGGGTACCCTATACCGCAGACCCAGAGTCTCCACTGGTGTCCAGCCAAACACCCCTAACCTGTGGCAGAAACAGCAGAGCCTGAAAGTCGTGCTGCACTGCAGGATCAACCCTAGCCGTTGGCAGATACAACAGAGCCTGCAAGTCGTACTGCACTGCAAGTTCAATCCTAAGCAGCCTGCCAATAACAGATCCTAACTAACTAATGCAGGCCTAAGTCTCAGTCTCAGGAAGTTCAAGTACTGTAACACTTTTTGGCGTGTATTAGTGGAAAAAAATTATATACTATTTGCCATTCAGCGGTGCAGTTATATGTTCTAAAGCCCTTTTTTGCATGTATTAGTGGCACAAAAAAAAGTTTTTGATGTTGTGTGGTGAAGTGAGAAAATTACAGCACTTTTTGGTGTGTATTAGTGGCAAAAAAATTGCCGTTCAGAGGTGCAGTTATATGTTATAAAGCCCTTTTGGCATGTCTTAGTGGCCAAAAAATAAGGGCCTATTTGCCGTTCAGCGGTGCAGTTATATGTTCTAAAACCCTTCTTGGCGTGTATTAGAGGGAAAAAAGGGGCTTATTAGCCCTTGTGTGTTGAAGTGAGAGAATTACAGACTATTTGGCGTGTTTTAATTTCCATAGCGGTGGAGTCAGCAAGTCGATAGCGTGGTAGCGTGGCCGGGAGTCAGCAGGGTGGCAGCAGTGGGAGGTCAGGAGCCAAACCCGCTTCGCAGGAGCCTACCTGCCCAGAAAGTAGTGGTGCAGGGGTACACGGAAGCAGCGGTGGTAGCAGTCAGTCAGTGCGGTGTGTTAGGGGTAAAATCTCCTACTTGGCGGTGTGGCAGTTTTTTGTTAAGCCGAGGAAGATGAACATGGCCATTTGTACTATGTGTGGGCAGAAGGTGAAGTGGGCCAGGGTGCCAATGTTGGCACCACGGCCCTGCGTCAACATATGCAGTGTCACCATACAGTGGCCTGGGAGAACTGTGGCTCCTTCTCTTACTACTCCTTGTCAATCATTCCGTTAGCAATCGATCACCAAAGCAATTGCCAAGAGACAACAGTATGCATGCACGCATCCAATGGCATAGAAGTTGAATGAGCTTCTGGCCAAGTTGCTGGTGCTGCAGTCCCTCTCTTTCCAAGTTGTGGACTCCACCTTTCAGAGAACTGATGGCTTGTGCCGGGCCAAGGTGTAGAGTCCCGAGCCGTCATTTCTTTGCCAAAAAGGCAGTACCAGCCCTGCACACGTATATACCAGCCCTACACACGTAGAACAAAAGGTGGACCAGTCCTTCAGCTGTCGGTGTCTGCCAAAGTGCCACTTTGCGGTCTCCTGATGCTGCTGCTGCCACCTCCACACTGTCATTGTTCCACTGTGGCCTCCTCCTGATGCTTCTGCTGCCACCACCTCAACACTCTGTCATTGTGCAACTCTGTGGCCTCCTGATGCCGCTGCCACCTCCACCATGTCATTGTGCCACTCTGTGGACTCCTCCTGATGCTGCTGCCATCTCCAGACTCTGTCATTGGGCCACTCTGTGGTCTCCTCATGCTACTTCCACCTTACCACTATGTCATAGGACCACTCTGTGAACTTTTTATGCTGTTCCCACCCTCCCCACTTCATGACTGGGCCACTATTTCGCCTTTTGGCCTGGCTGACATCATCATTTATTTGACCCTTCTTCTGATCTGTCAGAAGGAAGGAAAAAATGATGCACAACAGATCCTATTTATGTAACAGCTGTAAGGCAGGAATGACATGGTCTTTATTTTGCAGCAGTGAGATTGTGAAACAGCTCGCACTGTTCAATGTTTGTGTATAATTAAGTATTAGGATTGTCATTCTGTCTTTCGACCACTAGATGCCGCTGTTTTTGATTTACAGATTTACAGCAAATAGGCTGCTGATATTTTAATATTTATGAGAGGCAGAGCTGAGTGCCTGTAAGAAGGAACTGTCGGCCATCTTAGCACCAGACTAACAAAGAGTGAATCTTTCTTCATCCAAGTTCAGGAGCGTCCTGCAACGACCGGAGTTACAGCGGAGTGCAGCTGAATGTTGTCTGAGGTCCAGATCCTGCCCAAAGGAAAGGAATCGTTTCAGGAGGGCTGTTTGGGGCTGAAGAGCAAAGTTATACCCTGCATTATCACGTGTTTTGAAAAGGCTTGCTGTTCGATTCGGAGCCAGCGGATGCAGTACAGACCCGGGTCAGTAATATCGGGCACGCAACTCATAGCAATTTTGGCGCCTAGAGATAAGGCCTGTAGTTAGCTAGTTAGGACTTTCATTTTGTGTCAGGCCAGAAGGTTTCAATTGTTCACCATAGTACTTTAGAACTTGAAAGGACATTGCACAACTGATAAACTTCCTAGGAAATTGGGCCAGTTCAACAGTTATGCTCAGGAATAATCCTTAAGCACATGCTACGTTATCAGTTAAGAGAATGGGGAAATTCTGTGCAGTGCTATAGGATTGTAAGCTCTTGTATTGCACAGCAGGCTAGCCCGTATCACATGCTCACATAATTGTTCACGTTTTCTTTAGGGTAATAATAGGTACGGCAAGGCCATCAGGTAAATTTCTGCTATTTTCCTTCTTCAGCCATCAGGGACGCTGTGCGTGCTGTGCAGCACAAGGGTCACAGCCTTCAGGCTGGATATATGTATATTCATTTTATGTTTCTGGCATTTGGAACTGTATTCATTACTACATTTCAGTAAAAAGGTTGTTTTGCAAAAGCTGGTGTTGGAGTTTATTTCCTCCTTCGTGACTTCGCTGTATCCTGGGGAGCCCACTCCGGTACACTGCTTACATCAGAATAGGCTTATAATTTGTAGCCAAAAGCAGGAGTGGGTAAAGACATAAAACATGCAAATATTCCATTCACGTGTCATCTCTGTTTTGGATCCACTCCTGTTTTTTATGGCTTTAGCAATACTGATAGATTACTGACCCAATGCTGACTGAGTGAAGGCAGATGCCCCACAGACAGGATCCGTTTTTTGGGGGTTATTGTTCCGAAGGGAAGGGCAAAATAATCAGTGACATCAACACAAACTTACTGCTGACACCCTCTTCACTCTGTCATGGGGGGCTCTACTTTTATAAGCATTTAATAGAACAGGTTCTGTAGACATCCATGTGGAATCAACTGCCGACAGTGTGAAAGTAGTGCACTTCTTCTTGACGCTAACATTAAACTGTAAGGCTGAGTTCACACTTGAGTTATCTGGTCAGTTTTGGCCCCTTAACTGCCCAAATAAGTGAAGTGTGCCGTGATTCTAAGAGCAACACCTGTCATCTGCATGTCATACTGACTCACAGTATTGTTTCACTACCACAGCAGACTCCCTATGCGTGTTACTGCAAGGCACAGTGTTCTACACCCCTATAAATGTTCTCTGCAGCCAGGAAATAGAAGCTTTTTTAACACGATTCGCCTCAAATAAATTCAGATAGAACCAAATGTAAAAAAATAAAAATTGTCGAACAGGCCAAATCAAATTTTTTTGAAATTCGCTCATCTCTATTTATGGCCTTTCTCTGTTCATATACTGTAATCAAACATATGGAGGGTGGAATTCCAATTGGTGGAAACATTGCATATCAGCCTATGTTGGGGGAATCCGTTCTGCCATTGCAGCTCAAGGAGCGTGTGGTTTGCAGTGTACGAGTGATTAAAGTGCATGCAAAGTTTCATGGCCATTTTCAGGATGTTTCTCAGATGGAATGAAGACTTCAGGAACCACTTTACAACCAGGTTGAATAGGTGCGCCATGCAGGGCCCATGGCTCAGCCCTCTTTGACGCAGCAGCGACACAATGTTCTTCCTGTTATCAGTCACCATGGTTCCAATTTTGAGATTTGATTTGTTGATGAAGGATGCAGAGCAGTTTCTCCCCTATGTGACTCCGTCAGCCCAGGCAAACTAAGTGCAGAACAGTGTGACACTGCGTGCCCTATACATGTGGTATGCTGGTGGGGCACTGTGAATTGTCCCTGCAGTGGAGACTGAGGACACGGTGGAGGATGAGGAGGCAGAGACAGACATTGTCGAAGGACGAAGGACGTGAGAACGTGGAGGCGGAAGCGACGTCACCTGGCCAAGTTGCAGGTGTGGATGGGCAGGAGCCATATTTACCCAGTGGGCCGTAAAGGACATACAGTATATTGTCCTTGACCATATTTACAGATCCATATGTCGGCGATGCCGTGCACTTTGGCAGACACCGACAGGCTCAAGGACTGGCCCACCTTCTGTTTTATATATGTGTGCTGGGCTGGTACTGCCTTTATTGCACAGAAATAACGGCTTGGGACCATCCACTTCGGCTCGGCACAAGCCCTTAGTTCTCTGAAAGGTGCAGAGTCCACCACTTGGAAAGGGAGGGACTGCAGCACCAGCAACTTGGCCAGGAGAACGTTCAGCTTCTGCGCCGTTGGATGAATGCACCCTTACTGTTGTCTGTTGACAATCACTTTAGTGATCAATTGCTGACAAATTGACTAACGAGGAGTAGGAGGACGAGGAGCAGGAGCATCAGGACCAGTAGATAATGGGAAGGAGAGACAGCTCCCTTCGGCACAGGTGGTGGAGCCTTGACTGTATGAAATCGGGTGCGTGCCACTGTGTGATGCAGCGGCTGGACCTCCATATCGGAGCCACAGTTCTTTCAGGCCACTTTATAGTGAGGCTGCATGTGTTGACGCAGGGCAGTGGTGCCAACATTGACACCCTGGCCATGCTTCAACTTCTGCCAACAAATTCGGCAAATAGCAGTGTTCACCTCCTCCAGCGGCTTAACAAAAAATTGACACTCCGCCGAGAATGGCCTTTCCCCCCCAAAACTCCACACTGACTGCCTGCTACAGCTGTCTCTGTGAACCCCTGTATCACTACTTTCCGGGCCGGTAGGCTCCTGAGAAGCATTCGGTCTACCTTGGGCATATTTGGCTCCCAACTTCCCACTGCAGCCACCCTGCTGACTCACGGCCACACTACCAGCTTGCGGGCTCAGCCGCTGCCTCACGCACAAGCTGCCACCCTCTTCTCATGATGATGATGAAGCCTCTTCTTCACCCGGATCCCAAGTGCGAATGGCTATATCATCATCCACTTCTGTCTGCTCATCACTGATGTCCACCTCAACGATCTCCTCCAGGGCCAGGAGACTGACAGCCCACAAAAAGCCTGCTCCCACGCGACTCTTATCATCATTACTTGCCCGTCTACCGGAGGAAGCGGCAGATGTCTCCTCCAGATCTTGGCTGGGCAGTAGCTGCTGACTGTCTTCTAGTAGCTCGTCCTCACTGAAAATTTGAGCCTAGCCTACGGTATATAATACTTCTCGCGCTAAGGGAACAGAAAATGACAGAGGCAGGTTGAGGATAAGTGGGGGCACAGGGCCTGCTCCCGGGCCATGCCAACTAAGCGTTGTGTCAGAGGAACCCACCAACTCTTCGCTGGGGGTGTCTGATGTCAGTCGAAGACCGAGTCAACCATTCAAGCATCGCTGGGTTGCTGGTCAAGACACTACTGCTAGATGAGACCGGGAGCTGAGGCCTCTCACTGAGACTCATGCTGCCACCCCCCCACCCCTCCTTCTTCTGCAGCTACTTCTGCCTGCGACAGAAACATTTTGGCCACTGCCTGTTCACTTTGAAGTGCCTGAAAATAATACACACCAAAAAAGGCTGTAGTACAATGCAACTTCACCACAAAATGGCAATTAAGATGTATTCTATTTCCTATCAATACACCCCCCCCCAACAAAAATAACAATCAAAATACACCGCAGAATGGCTAATAGGACGTACGTATGTTTCCTATTAATACACCCCGTAAATGGCTGTAGTACAATTTAACTTCACCGCTGAGCGGCAATTATGATATATTATTTTCCACTTTTTTCCTATTAATATAACCCCCAAAAAAATTTCACTGCAGAACGGCTACTAGGATAGTAACATAGTAACATAGTATATAAGACCGGGCATGCATAAGACCGGGCATGCATTGTCACTGGGCATGCGCTTCCTCCCAGGATGACTGAGGGGAGAGCGAGCATCTGACGTCACTGGGCTCGACGCATGCCCAGTGACAATGATGAAGCTCCTGCCCTCAGTCTCCAGTACATCGCTCTGGCGCAGCCCTCAGTGGGTACTGCGCCTGCGCGAGAGTTCCCTCGGCCGTCGGGGAGGGGGAGGAGACGCTGTGGGCGGTTAGGTCTGCTTGTTGGAGGCGGCTTTGGGCACTGCAGGGAGGCGTTACTGGGCTCCAAAGAGGGAAGAAAACACCCCTCTGGGCACCTTCAGGCTTCATTTGCATAAAGATAAAAAGCGTTTTTTAGCAAAACTACTGCACGAATGACATAATAGAAAAGACAAGCCGATTCAAGGTACTGTGTTCTGCATGACTGGTTTAAAAGCTGAAATTGTGTAATCAGAGGTGACAGAATCCCTTTAAAATTCCTAGATCCTTTTCCATGTCAGTGTTACCGAGTGTTTTACCATTTAATATGTACGGGTGACTTGCATTATTTCTTCCCATGTGCATAACTTTACATTTGTCAGTGTTAAATCTTATCTGCCATTTCTCTGCCCAAGCCTCCAATCTATCCAGATCCCTCTGTAGCAGAAAACTGTCCTCTTCAGTGTTAATTACTTTACACAGTTTAGTGTCATCTGCAAAAATAGATATTTTACTGTGCAGGCCTTCTACAAGATCATTAATAAATATATTGAAGAGAATACGGCCCAATACTGACCCTGAGGTACCCCACTAGTGACAGTGACCCAATCTGAGTGTGTACCGTTAATAACCACCCTCTGTTTTCTGTCACTCAGCCAGTTACTTACCCACATACAGACATTTTCTCCCAGTCCGAGCATCCTCATTTTATATACTAACCTTTTATGAGGTACAGTGTCAAATGCTTTGGAGAAGTCCAGATATATGACATCCATTGATTCGCCGCTGTCAAGTCTAGAACTTACCTCCTAATAGAAGCTGATTAAATTCGTTGGCATGACCGATCCCTCATGAAGCCATGCTGATATGGCATTATTTGCTTATTTTCATTGAGATACTCCAAAATAGCATCTCTGAGAAACCCTTCAAACAGTTTACCCACAACGGATGTTAAACTTATAATTTCCAGGCTCTGTTTTTGGACCCTTTTTGAATATTGGCACCACATTTGCTATGCGCCAATCCTGTGGAACATTCCCTGTCAGTATAGAGTCCGTAAATATCAGAAATAAAGGTCTGGCTATGACATCACTTTATTCCCTTAGGATACGGGGGTGTATGCCATCCAGTCCTGGCGATTTTTCTATTTTAATCTTTTTAAGTCGCTGTTGTACTTCTTCCTGGGTCAGACAGGGTACTTTTAATGGGGAATTTGCTTTAACATTCTACATTTCATCTGACAGTTTATTTTCCTCATTGAATATAGTGGAGAAAAAATATTTAATAGTTTTGCTTTATCCTCGTCGCTCTCTGCAACACCCCCCTCATTGCTATGTAGAGGGCCGACTCCTTCAGATTTATATATTTTACTATTTATATAATTGAAGAACATTTTAGGGTTAGTTTTACTCTCTTTGTCAATTACCGTATTTTTCGCCCTATAAGACGCACCGGCCTATAAGACGCACCTGGGTTTTTGAGGAAAAAAATAAGAAAAAAAATATTTTTAACCAAAAGGTGTGCTTTTGAAGTAATGGTGGTCTGTGCATGACAGTATTATGGGGGGGATCTGTGGATGGCACTGTTATGTGGGGGAGATGTGGATGGCACTGTGATGGGGGGATCTGTGGATAGCATTGTGATGGGGGATCTGTGGATAGCATTGTGATGGGGAGATCTGTGGATAGCACTGTGATGGGGGATCTGTGGATAGCACTGTGATGGGGGATCTGTGGATAGCACTGTGATGGGGGGATCTGTGGATAGCACTGTGATGGGGGGATCTGTGGATAGCACTGTGATGGGGGATCTGTGGATAGCACTGTGATGGGGGCATTTATGAATGACACTGTAATGGATTGGATCTGTGGATGACACATATATAGCATCTTATGCTATATGTGTCATCCACAGATCACCCAATACAGTGTCATCCACAGATGCCCCCTTTTCTAAAACATCTGGCCCATGGCTGCTTAGGGGCGGAGCCTGGCAACACATGGCGGGCGGCCCGCCGCTCACAGCGTGACTGCTTGTATAACATTTAAAATCTTTAATCATGCCCCTTATTTCCTAAAGCCCAGGACAGTAGCGCTCTGCCTAACCTGCTATACCGATCCTCTAGCAGGCAGAGCGGTGGCGGCAGGCTGGTGTGTAACGTCCTCACTGGCGTCATCTGCCTGCTCCTCCTGCTTCATTCATAAAGTGAAAGGAGCAGGCAGATGACGTCAGTGAGGGCGTTCCACACCAGCCTGCCGCCGCACGCTCTGCCTGCTAGAGGATGCCCGAGCCTAGCTATCGAATGACATAATAGAAAAGACAAGCTGATTCAAGGTACTGTGTTCTGCATGACTGGTTTAAAAGCTGAAATTGTGTAATCAGAGGTGACAGAATCCCTTTAAAATTCCTAGATCCTTTTCCATGTCAGTGTTACCGAGTGTTTTACCATTTAATATGTACGGGTGACTTGCATTATTTCTTCCCATGTGCATAACTTTACATTTGTCAGTGTTAAATCTTATCTGCCATTTCTCTGCCCAAGCCTCCAATCTATCCAGATCCCTCTGTAGCAGAAAACTGTCCTCTTCAGTGTTAATTACTTTACACAGTTTAGTGTCATCTGCAAAAATAGATATTTTACTGTGCAGGCCTTCTACAAGATCATTAATAAATATATTGAAGAGAATACGGCCCAATACTGACCCTGAGGTACCCCACTAGTGACAGTGACCCAATCTGAGTGTGTACCGTTAATAACCACCCTCTGTTTTCTGTCACTCAGCCAGTTACTTACCCACATACAGACATTTTCTCCCAGTCCGAGCATCCTCATTTTATATACTAACCTTTTATGAGGTACAGTGTCAAATGCTTTGGAGAAGTCCAGATATATGACATCCATTGATTCGCCGCTGTCAAGTCTAGAACTTACCTCCTCATAGAAGCTGATTAAATTCGTTTGGCATGACCGATCCCTCATGAAGCCATGCTGATATGGCGTTATTTGCTTATTTTCATTGAGATACTCCAAAATAGCATCTCTTAGAAACCCTTCAAACAGTTTACCAACAACAGATGTTAAACTTACCGCCTATAATTTCCAGGCTCTGTTTTTGGACCCTTTTTGAATATTGGCACCACATTTGCTATGCGCCAATCCTGTGGAACATTCCCTGTCAGTATAGAGTCCGTAAATATCAGAAATAAAGGTCTGGCTATGACATCACTTTATTCCCTTAGGATACGGGGGTGTATGCCATCCGGTCCTGGCGATTTGTCTATTTTAATCTTTTTAAGTCGCTGTTGTACTTCTTCCTGGGTCAGACAGGGTACTTTTAATGGGGAATTTGCTTTAACATTCTACATTTCATCTGACAGTTTATTTTCCTCATTGAATATAGTGGAGAAAAAATATTTAATAGTTTTGCTTTATCCTCGTCGCTCTCTGCAACACCCCCCTCATTGCTATGTAGAGGGCCGACTCCTTCAGATTTATATATTTTACTATTTATATAATTGAAGAACATTTTAGGGTTAGTTTTACTCTCTTTGTCAATTAATCTCTCAGTCTCTAGTTTGGCAATTATGATTAGTTTTTTACATATTCTATTTTTTTCCTTATAGTTTATCAGTGCTTCCTGGCTCCCCTCCTGTTTTAGTGATTTATATGCTTTCTTTTTGTCATTTATTGCTATCTTTATGGTTCTATTTATCCACATTGGTTTCTTATTGTTTCTTAGCCTTTTATTCCTATAAGGTATGTACCTCTCACAATTAGATGTTACAATGCTTTTAAAAATCTCCCATTTTGTGGTTGTATTTTTATTTTTGAGGACTTTGTCTCAGTTAGTTAGGCCTATGGCCTCGCTTAGTTGGCAAAAATTTAGCTTTTTTGAAGTTTGGTATTTTTGTTCCTCCCTTTAGAAACTCTCGTTTGAAGGATAATTGGAAGGTTATTACTTTATGGTCACTATTTCCTAGGTGTCCCCCAACCTGCACATCTGTTGTTCTATCAGGTCTATTGGTTAATACTAAGTCCAGTATGGCGTCCCTCTAGTCGGGTCCTGAAGCAGTTGGGAAAGGTTATTGCCAAGAACCTGTTTCCTTTTTGGGATGTACAGCTTTCAGTTTCCCAGTCTATATCTGGGTAGTTGAAGTCCCCCATATGGAGGTATATTTCCTATTAAAGCACTTCGTAAATACCGTAACTGTAGTACAATGTAACTTCACCGCAGAACTGCAATTAAGACGTATTCTTTATACTATTAATAAACCCCCCCCCCAAAAAAAAAAGTGTAACAATCAAAATTCCCTGCAAAACGGCTAATAGAACATATGTATCTTTCCTATTAATACACCATGTAAATGGCTTTAGTACAATGTAACCTCACCGCAGAACGGTAATTAAAACGTATTCCTCTGCCTATTAATACACCCCAACGAAAACAAGTATTACAATCAAAATTCACTGCAGAACTGCTAATAGGATGTACGTATATTTCTTATTACTACACCACATAAATGGCTTTAGTGCAATGTAACTTCACCGCAGAACTGCAATTAAAATGTATTCTTTTTTCCTATTAATACACCCCCCAAAATAAACAATCAAAATTCACCGCAGAACGGCAAATAAGACGTACAAATCTTTCCTATCTTTCAATATATTTATTAATGATCTTGTAGAAGGCTTGCACAGTAAATATCTATTTTTGCAGATGACACTAAAATGTGTAAAGTAATTAAAACTGAAGAGGACAGTTTTCTCCTACAGAGGGATCTGGATAGATTGGAAGCTTGGGCAGAGAAATGGCAGATGAGGATTAACACTGACAAATGTAAAGTTATGCACATGGGAAGGAATAATGCAAGTCAGTCGTACATACTAAATGGTAAAACACTCGGTAACACTGACATGGAAAAGGATCTAGGAATTTTAATAAACAGCAAACTAAGCTGTAAAAAACAGTGTCAGGCAGTTACTGCCAAGGCCAATAAGATATTGGGTTGCATCAAAAGGGGCTTAGACGCCCGTGATGAGAACATAGTCCTACCACTTTTCAAATCTCTAGTTAGACCACACATGGAGTACTGTGTACAGTTCTGGGCTCCTGTGAACAAGGCAGACATAGCAGAGCTGGAGAGGGTTCAGAGGAGGGCAACTAAAGTAATAACTGGAATGGGGCAACTACAGTACCCTGAAAGGTTATCAAAATTAGGGTTATTCACCTTAGAAAAAAGACGACTGAGGGGAGATCTAATTACTATGTATAAATATATCAGGGGTCAGTACAGAGATCTCTCCCATCATTTATTTATCCCCAGGACTGTTACTGTGACGAGGGGACATCTGTCACGGCCGCTGTTTCCGGCCGTGACCTTCTGTCCATTTGTGTGCTGCAGTTCCTCGCTGCAGCTTCGTTCCAGTGTGTTTGTATGTGGTATTGTAGGGGTTAACTCCCATGTGTGTCTTTCAGGAGTTAATCCTCTGTCTGCTCCATGGGTGTGGCCTCTCTGCTACACCCATGGAATCTGTATTTAAGGCTGAGGTTTCCTCAGTTCTGGGTCTGCTCTCCTGGTGTGTGTTTGTCCTGTCCTGGTGTGTACTCTGTGTCCCATGCTGCTGACCCATGGGATCCATGTCCGTTTGTTCTCTGTAGGTTTCCCTACTTGTTCATTGTTGTTGTCCACTGTTTGTTGTCTCTGGCTATGTTGTCCGTACTACTGTGTCTCTGCTTTGAGTTCGTCTGTTCTGTTATGTCTTGCCTTGCTATGATTCCTGTCTCCTCCGAAAGGGGTCTGTCGTTCCTCGGAGGGGGAGCATTGGTCTCTGTCCATGTTCTCTGTTCAGCAAGCTCTTGCAGCTTCCTTGCTGCAGAGTGCTTGGGCAAGGCCACGCAGTTCCCACTGGTGGAGCAAGACTTTCTCTGTCCATTGCCACTCCTGTGTCCTTGCCTGAACTCCCGTTCGTGTTCCCTGTGTATGTCATGTAGCTCTGTACCGTCGGTACATTCTTGTACCAGTTGTCACTCGCTCCTGGGGTCACTGTCTAGTTCACGCTCCAGAGTGGACCCTGGCAACTTCCTGCGGCAAAGCCTATCCCTACCATCTGGGGCCCTAGTGAACACCAGGAGTTGCTTAGTCACGCCCCTCTGGAGTATTACTAGACAGTGGCGGTTCCTCCCACTGCATTGACGGTACGTAGAGCTTATGTTTCTCCATTGTTTTCCATTTGTACATTAAACACTGTTTAGACCGTACCTTTGTATCTCGTTTATTGTGAAACGACTCAGAGGTCTTTCGCAGGACCTCCAACTCGTGACAACATCCTCGCGTCTGGAGGAAAGAAGGTTTGTACACAAACATAGAAAAGGATTCTTTACGGTAAGAGCAGTGAGACTATGGAACTCTGTGCCTGAGAAGGTGGTGATGGTGAGTACAATAAAGGAATTCAAGAGGGGCCTGGATGTATTTCTGGAGTGTAATAATACTACAGGTTATAGCTACTAGAGATGGGTCGTTGATCCAGGGAGTTATTCTGATTGCCTGATTGGAGTCGTGAAGGAATTATTTTTCCCCTTAAGTGGGGAAAATTGGCTTCTACCTCACAGGGGTTTTTTGCCTTCCTCTGGATCAACTTGTAGAAGACAGGCCGAACTGGATGGACAAATGTCTTTTTCCGGTTTTATATACTATGTTACTATGTTAATACAGCCCGTAAATGGCTGTATCACACAGCACTTGCACGACAATAACAAGCAAGGTTTGCTGGAATTACTGAGCTATCATTTGGTGCAATTTGGATCCCTAGTTACTCTGCAGCAAGGTGTAATAGAATCATTCATATTACCATGGCTGTACACTTCCCTATTGGACCCTGTTCTTCTATTATAGTGTAGATAATGCCTCCCTATCCTTTCCCTACACTATGAATAATCTTTCCCTGAACCTATAAATCATTTTTTCAGCACAATAAAGTCTTTCCTAGCACTGTCCCTAGCGCCAACCGGAAAGACCTTACTCCTCTACTTTCTCCCCCCCCCCCCCCCCCACATATATCCCCACTAGTGCATGATCAGAAATGCTATGAGCTTCATATCTCATTTTACATATCCTCTGAATGAACCTCAGATTGGCCAAGGCCAGAACAATTCTAGACGTTATACTATAAACTGTAACATGAATAAACCTTTTTGCTTCCGTATAAAGACCGCTACACATCCCAATTTCCTGACATATTTCATACAAAGGAGATATACCTGTTTTTTTTTTTTTAATCTATAATCCTGTTTCCGGCAACTGAGTGTAATTTTACATTGTTTTTAACAATGAAAAAAAAAATTAACTTACTGCCTCAATTTGCTCGTCACTAGAGATGAGCGAACACCTGGATGTTCGGGTTCGAGAGGTTCGGCCGAACTTCCGGAAAATGTCCGGGTTCGTGATCCGAACTCAACCCGAACTTCATCCCGAACCCAAACCCCATAGAAGTCAATGGGGACCTGAACTTTTGGGCACTAAAAAGGCTGTAAAAGACACCCAGAGGGATAATATACCGCAATAAACGCATTGCGATTACAACTTTGAGCTAACGATCACCATGGGAACGCCTCCTCCAGTAGAATGTACTGTCGGATATGAGAATTAAGTTGAAATCGCAATGCGATTCTTATATATTTGCTTAATCGCATTGCGATTTCAACTTAGCATTGCTAAATAATTCCATCCATATCGTTAACTTACTGAGTCAGTAAGTTAACGGATATGGATGGAATTACTTTTAAAGGGGTGGCAATGTTCAAGTCACTTTTAAAGGGATGACGATGTTCAAGTCACTTTTAAAGGGATGGCGATGTTCAAGTCACTTTTAAAGGGGCGGCAATATTCAAGTCACTTTTAAAGGGATCGCAATGTTCAAGTCACTTTTAAAGGGATGGCGATGTTCAAGTGACTTTTAAAGGGGTGGCAATATTCAAGTCACTTTTAAAGGGATCGCAATATTCAAGTCACTTTTAAAGGGATCGCAATGTTCAAGTCACTTTTAAACGGATGGCAATGTTCAAGTCACTTTTAAAGGGGCTGCAGTGTTCAAGTCACTTTTAAAGGGGCGGCAATGTTCAAGTCACTTTTAAAGGGATGGCGATGTTCTACTCTTTGACTGTTTTGATATTAAATGTTATTTTTGATGGTTCTTATGACTATGATAACTAATAATTGTATTTTAGAACTGTGGGATTACATGATTTAATTGTTATCTTGCAGGAAATGTTGGAGAAGGGGTACGACCGCAGAAGGTCAAGGGGCGAAAAGCAGGCCATAGTGCGGAGAATTGCTTTCCATCTGTGGCAGAAGCATGGGTGCACTCATCGGAAGGATGCGATTCTAAAAAAGTGGTCAGATCTGAAGCGCCACCAGATGGATCTGATCACTAAGATCAGAGATAAATCTTTTCCAGGTACAATACTTATTTGCATAACTGAGCAGATAGATAACAATATGTTGGTGAGAGAAATAAGTATTTTAACCCTTTACAATAAATCACTTAGTACAGTGGTGTTGAACTGATGGGAAAGGGTGCTAAAGGTGGCAATATGAGACCTCTTTCTGGGCCACATATGTTTTTTGACTTTACACAGTTGACTTTGGCCCCTGAAGCTTGCCCAAACTCCTCGCACGTCTGGACGAGTGTAGACAACAAGCATCGATCAGGACAATTAGGCCACATGCCCAAATGAAGTCATAGACTCGAATCACTCTTGTTCCCTGGGGAGTGGCCCAACACCCAATAGCAGCAGTAAGTTGAAGCTGAACTTAATCAACGATGCTCAAAGGCAGAGTGCAGGGGGTACCCACAGGGTCCTGGTCCGGCAGGTCAAGGCAGACACTGATGATACTACACTTGATCTAAGTCATTACAGATGCTCCGCTTCCCAAAGTGAGAGCCAAGCTCTCTAAAAAGAAGAAGGCGGTGGAGGTGGAGGAGGAGACAGACCACTCAGACGAGGAGGAGCAGGAAGAGGCAGGGCCATCAGGCTATCGGGCCCATAGCCCACCTGCTGCAGTGGAGGAGGGTGATGACTCTGAGGAGGCAGAAGAGGAGATGGTCACTACCCCCCGACAAGAAGGTAAATGGATGATGTGGATATTTTTATTTATTCAGTGTCCCAGAAAGCTAATGTTAAGGGTGGGAGTACTGATTTCCATAACGGATCTAACTGCCACATCCATTTTTGGAAGTACGATATAACAAGCATGCAATATATACATTTTTGTAAGAATATATTTTAACAAACTATATTATTTTTTTAAATGAAGAAAATATAATAAAACAGGCAACAAATAAAGTACAACACATAACAGTAATATAAAAAATAAACACTAAAAAGTAATTGATCAACATCAAAACCATTAACGTAACTACTAAGTCAATAACCCAAAACTAAAAGGAACTATTATTAATCCTACCTAAACCAATATATAACAGATTTCAAGAAAAAAATATCATCTGCTTTATATAACAATTAATGATTGTATTTTTAATGTACATTTCAAATTTTATTTCATTTATTTTACAGCTGACAACATCATGTTAAAAAAAATAAAAACAATGGGAAGGAAGCACCAGCTGCGAATGCAGCAGTTCAGGGAGCAGCAAACCAGGAAGATGAGGCAGCTCAAGATGCAGTTCTCCCACCAAATGCGAGCCATGGAGGAGGCTCATCTTAAGGACATCGATGATCTGCTGGAGGAGCAGAGAAAAATTAAAAAATGACCCTAATTTTTTTGGTTATTTATATATTTATGTTAAAAAATAATTCTATTTTGTTAAAGATTATTTTATAAAACTATAATGTTAAATCAAATTTATTGCATTTTGTTTGATTGGAAACAAAGGGTACAGATAGTGTTGCCCATATTAATAATTATTTTTCATTACTGTAATCTTTCAAGGGTTTTTAAGTTCAACTGGTTTATGTGCTAGATCTGGTAAGGTTTCTGGTAAGGCTGTAAAACACACCCGGAAAGGGCTAGAGGGCTGCAAAAGGCAGCAAAATGTAGGTAAATCCCCTGCAAACAAATGTAGATAGGGAAATGATGAGTTAACATAAAATAAATAAAAATTAAACAATATTAATTGGAGTGAGGTCCCATAGCACAGAATCAGGCTTCAAGTCACCCACCAATGGAGAAGGTCACTTACTATTATTTCGACCCCAGCACCCAGACAAAGGAGAGAGGTCCCACAGCAGAGAATCTGGCATCATATCAACCACCACAGGAGTAGGCCACCATTTAGTTACTTTGACCCCTTCACCCAGACAGAGGAGAGAGGCCACACAGCACATATTCAGGCATCATATCAACCACCGCAAGAGAAGGACACTTTTAGATACTTTGACCCCTGCACCCAGGAAGAGGAGAGAGGTCCCACAGCAGAGAATCAGGCATAATATCAACCACCACAGGAGAAGCCACCATAAAGTTACTTTGACCCCTTCACCCAGACAGAGGAGAGAGGCCCCACAGCACATATTCAGGCATCATATCAACCACCGCAAGAGAAGGACACTTTTAGATACTTTGACCCCTGCACCCAGGAAGAGGAGAGAGGTCCCACAGCAGAGAATCTGGCATCATATCAACCACCACAGGAGTAGGCCACCATTTAGTTACTTTGACCCCTTCACCCAGACAGAGGAGAGAGGCCACACAGCACATATTCAGGCATCATATCAACCACCGCAAGAGAAGGACACTTTTAGATACTTTGACCCCTGCACCCAGGAAGAGGAGAGAGGTTCCACAGCAGAGAATCAGGCATAATATCAACCACCACAGGAGAAGCCACCATAAAGTTACTTTGACCCCTTCACCCAAACAGAGGAGAGAGGCCCCACAGCACATATTCAGGCATCATATCAACCACCGCAAGAGAAGGACACTTTTAGATACTTTGACCCCTGCACCCAGGAAGAGGAGAGAGGTCCCACAGCACAAATTCAGGCATCATATCACACACCACAGGAGAAGGCCTCTTTCAGTGACTTAGGCCTTTGGACCCAGACAGAGGAGAGAGGTCAGAGATTAGCTTCATATCCCCAGCACAGCAGAAGACCGCTTTATTTGACTTAGGCCTCAGCACCCAGACAGAGGACAGAGGTAGCATGGCAGAGGTTATGGCTTTATGTCACCCGATAGTTTAACAGGCCACTTTCATCTAGTTAGGCCCCGGCGCCCAGACAGAGGAGAGTTTCATTCAACTGTGGGTTACATAAAATTTGTATTAAATAAAGAAGTGGCCCGTAGTACAACAAGACATGTTTTAGGCAGTTATTAAGGACTACTCTGCACAAGGGAGGGACAGGTCCTGTGGGATCCATGCCTGGTTCATCTTTATGAACGCCAGCTTGTCCACATTGGCTGTGGACAGGCGGCTGCGCTTGTCAGTAATGACGCCCCGCCGTGCTGAATACGCGTTCTGATAAAACGCTGGCCGCCGGGCAGGAAAGCACCTCCAAGGCATAACATGCTAACTCTGGCCACGTGGACAATTTTGAAACCCAGAAGTTGAATGGGGCCGAACCGTCCGTCAGTACGTGGAGGGGTGTGCAGACATACTGTTCAACCATGTTAGTGAAATGCTGCCTCCTGCTAACACGTTCCGTATCAGGTGGTGGGGCAGTTAGCTGTGGCGTGGAGACAAAACTTGTCCACATTTCTGCCATGCTAACCCTGCCCTCAGAGGAGCTGGCCGTGATACTGCTGCGTGGGCGACCTCTAGCTCCTCCTCTGCCTTGGCCTTGGCCTTCCACCTGTTCCCCTGTGACAGTTGGGAATGCTCTCAGGAGCGCGTCTACCAGCGTGCGCTTGTACTCGCGCATCTTCCTATCACGCTCCAGTGCAGGAAGTAAAGTGGGCACATTGTCTTTGTACCGGGGATCCAGCAGGGTGGCCACCCAGTAGTCAGCACACGTTAAAATGTGGGCAACTCTGCTGTCGTTGCGCAGGCACTGCAGCATGTAATCGCTCATGTGTGCCAGGCTCCCCAGAGGTAAGGACAAGCTGTCCTCTGTGGGAGGCGTATCGTCATCGTCCACCGTATCCCCCAGCCACGCACTAGTGATGGGCCTGAGCTGTGTGGGCTGCCACCCTGCTGTGAACCTGCTTCATCCTCGTCCTCCTCCACCTCCTCCTCATCCTCCTCGTCCTCCATTAGAGTGCCTTGGCTGGCGACTTGTGAACCTGCCCTCTGCTGCTTCAAAAACCTCCCTCTGAGCTACTTCTAACAGACTGGCCTGAAAGTCTTAGAAACGAGCCCTCCTCCTCCTCCTCCTCCACCTGGGCCACCTCCTCTTCCATCATTGCCCTAAGCGTTTTCTCTAGGAGACATAGAATTGGTATTGTAACGCTGATAACAGTGTCATCGCCACTGGCCATTTTGGTGGAGTACTCAAAGCAGTGCAGCAGGGCACACAGGTCTCGCATGGAGGCCCAATCATTGGTGGTGAAGTGGTGCCGTTCCGCAGTACGACTGACGCGAGCGTGCTGCAGCTGAAACTCCACTATGGCCTGCTGCTGCTCGCACAGTCTCTCCAGCATGTGCAAGGTGGAGTTCCACCGGGTGGGCACGTCGCATATGAGGCGGTGAGCGGGAAGGCCGAAGTTCCGCTGTAGCGCAGACAGGCGAGCAGCGGCAGGATGTGAACGCCGGAAGCGCGCACAGACGGCCCGCACTTTATGCAGCAGCTCTGACATGTTGGGGTAGTGGTGAATGAACCTCTGCACCACCAAATTCAGCACATGCGCCAGGCAAGGGATGTGCGTCAAACCGGCTAGTCCCAGAGCTGCCACGAGATTTCGCCCATTATCGCATACCACCAGGCCTGGCTTGAGGCCCACCGGCAGCAACCACTCGTCCGTCTGTTGTTCAATACCCCGCCACAACTCCTGCGCGGTGTGGGGCCTGTCCCCCAAACATAAGAGTTTCAGAATGGCCTGCTGACGTTTACCCCGGGCTGTGCTGAAGTTGGTGGTGAAGGTGTGTGGCTGACAGGAGGAGCTGGTGGAAGCAGTGGAGGAGGAAGCCGAGTAGGAGGAGGAGGCTACAGGAGGCAGAGAATGATGCCCTGCGATCCTAGGTGGCGGAAGGACGTGCGCCAAGGAACTCTCCGCCTGGGGCCCAGCCGCCACTACATTCACCCAGTGTGCAGTTAGTGAGATATAGCGTCCTTGGCCGTGCTTACTGGTCCACGTATCTGTGGTTAGGTGGACCTTGGCACAAATGGCGTTGCGCAGTGCACACTTGATTTTATCAGACACTTGCATGTGCAGGGAAGGCACGGCTGTCTTGGAGAAGTAGTGGCGGCTGGGAACCACATACTGGGGGACAGCCATGGCCATCAGCTGTTTGAAGCTGTCTGTGTCCACCAGCCGGAATGACAGCATTTCAAAGGCCAGTAGTTTAGAAATGCTGGCATTCAGGCCAAGGGCTCGAGGGTGACTAGGTGGGAATTTGCGCTTCCTCTCAAAGGTTTGAGAGATGGAGAGCTGAACGCTGCTGTGTGAAATAGTGGAGACGCAAGGTGACGGTGGCGGTGGTGGTGGTGGTGTCGGTGGCACATCCTCTGTTTGCTGCTCGGCAGGTGGCAACATTCCTCTCGAGGCGGAAGCCGAGGCAGCAGCGGTAGAGGTAGCAGGGGAGCCTGAGCGTGTTCCTTGTTTTTGAGGTGTGCACTCCACTGCAGTTCATGCTTTGCATGTAGATGCCTGATCATGCAGGTGGTGCTCAGGTTAAGAACGTTAATGCCTCGCCTCAGGGTCTGATGGCACAGCGTGCAAACCACTCTGGTCTTGTCCTCAGCACATTGTTTGAAGAAGTGCCATGCCAGGGAACTCCTTGAAGATGCCTTTGGGGTGCTGGGTCCCTGTTGGCGCTGGCCAATAGCAGGCGAACTCTCGGGACGGCGGGTGTTCTGCTTTTGCCCCCTGCTCCCTCTTTGGCTTCGCTGTTGTCTCGGTCTCACCACTGCCTCTTCCTCTGAACTATTTAAGTCAGCGGCACGACCTTCAGTCCATGTGGGGTCTAAGACCTCATCGTCCTCTGCATCGTCTTCCACCCAGTCTTCCTCCCTGACCTCCTCCTGTTCAGTCTGCACAATGCAATAAGACGCGGCAGTGGGCACCTGTGTTTCGTCATCATCAGAGACTGGGTGACTCTGCTGTGGTGGTATTCCCATGTCGTCATCATCTGGATACATAAGTGGTTGTGCGTCAGTGCATGGTATGTCTTCCACCGCTAGGGAAGGGCTAGGTGGACGCCCCTGGGAACCCCTGCCAGCAGAGTCTTCAAACAGAAGAAGAGACTGCTGCATAACTTGAGGCTCGGACAGTTTCCCTGATATGCATGGGGGTGATGTGACAGACTGATGGGCTTGGTTTTCCGGTGCCACCTGTGCGCTTTCCGCAGAAGACTGGGCGGAAGACAATGTGGTGAACGTGCTGGAAGCACTGTCGGCCACCCAATCGACTAATGCCTGTACCTGCTCAGGCCTTACCATCCTTCATAACGGCATTGGGCCCCACCAAATATCGCTGTAAATTCTGCCGGCTACTTGAGGGAGTTGGTTCACTACTTTGTGCGCCTGAGGCCGAACGGCCACATCCTCTGCCAGCAACAGAGACTCCACGGACCCCACCACGACCGCGTCCTCGTCCCTTAATAGAATGTTTTCTCATTGTTGCGATTCAACTCGCACCACAATAAAATATATTATTTTTAGCCCCAAAATTCCCACACTGGAAGATATACCGTAATTCCTTTTTCCGGTATTAATTACAAGAAAACTGCTGCAAATTGGACACCAGAATTTTTAAATGCTACTTATGTTAAATGAATTCCCACAGTGGGAGAACTATTTCCTTTTAAAGGAGTAACAACGTGCGGCCTACTATTTCGGGTGTCACCAACACCAGATTGATTAAATTGGCCTTTTGGAACCAAAATGACAACACTGGACACTATAATGCCTTTTTCTGGTATTAATTACAAGAAGACTGCTGCAAATTGGACACCAGAATTTTTTAAATGCTACTTATGTTAAATGAATTCCCACAGTGGGAGAACTATTTCCTTTTACAGGAGTAACAACGTGCGGCCTACTATTTCGGGTGTCACCAACACCAGATTGATTAAATTGGCCTTTTGGAACCAAAATGACAACACTGGACACTATAATGCCTTTTTCTGGTATTAATTACAAGAGGACTGCTGCAAATTGGACACCAGAATTTTTTAAATGCTACTTATGTTAAATGAATTCCCACAGTGGGAGAACTATTTCCTTTTTAAAGGAGTAACAACGTGCGGCCTACTATTTCGGGTGTCACCAACACCAGATTGATTAAATTGGCCTTTTGGAACCAAAATGACAACACTGGACACTATAATGCCTTTTTCTGGTATTAATTACAAGAAGACTGCTGCAAATTGGACACCAGAATTTTTTAAATGCTACTTATGTTAAATGAATTCCCACAGTGGGAGAACTATTTCCTTTTACAGGAGTAACAACGTGCGGCCTACTATTTCGGGTGTCACCAACACCAGATTGATTAAATTGGCCTTTTGGAACCAAAATGACAACACTGGACACTATAATGCCTTTTTCTGGTATTAATTACAAGAGGACTGCTGCAAATTGGACACCAGAATTTTTAAATGCTACTTATGTTAAATGAATTCCCACAGTGGGAGAACTATTTCCTTTTCAAAGGAGTAACAACGTGCGGCCTACTATTTCGGGTGTCACCAACACCAGATTGATTAAATTGGCCTTTTGGAACCAAAATGACAACACTGGACACTATAATGCCTTTTTCTGGTATTAATTACAAGAGGACTGCTGCAAATTGGACACCAGAATTTTTAAATGCTACTTATGTTAAATGAATTCCCACAGTGGGAGAACTATTTCCTTTTCAAAGGAGTAACAACGTGCGGCCTACTATTTCAGGTGTCACCAACACCAGATTGATTAAATTGGCCTTTTTGAACCAAAATGACAACACTGGACACTATAATGCCTTTTTCTGGTATTAATTACAAGAGGACTGCTGGTATTTCAGAACACCGGAATTTTTAAAATGCTCGTTTTGGTACATAAATTGCCCACACTGGGAGAATTATTGCCTAAACCTTTTACAGTATTATTTACTGAAGGAGTGCTTCTTCTGGTCTAACACCAGAATTATGTTTGTTACAGGGAAAGATTTTTTTAATTTATATTTCTGGCAAAAAAAAAAAAATTTAATTTCTGGCTGACAGTATTGGACCTGGCTGTAGTGACACTGGCTAGCCTAGCTGGAACAGCACATTCATGGGATTTGCTATCCAAGTGGGTTACTTTCAGTTTCACCACTGATATATTAAATATATTGGCAGTTAGTAGGGGTGACACAAGCACAGCCAAACCCCTGATGTAGTATATCTATGAAAAATCGACTATTACATGAGATTAATGGACGCTGTGGCAGCTTTTGCTGGCGCACCACAAGTCCCAAAATGGCCGCCGCCTATCAGCCCAGTAACATGTGCCAGAAAATGGTCTGCCCAGCCAGAAAAAAATTGACTTTGACTGAGCAGCTGAATCGCTGTTGTTCTGTGTCACAGGAGTAGATTTTTCAATTCTTTGGAGCTTTTCTTTGGACTCTGTGGCAGCTTGAGCTGGCGCACCACAGGTCCCAAAATGGCCGCCGCCGGTCAGCCCAGTTACATGTGCCGGTAAAAATCGATCTGGCCAGTGTAAAAAAATAAACTTTCAGTGAACAGCTCAGCTGAGTTGTTTTGATTCACTGGTGTAGATCTTTCACTTCTTCTCAGGTTTTTTTCCTCGATTATTCCCTGCCTATCTCGCCCTCACAGCAGCTGCATCTATCCCTGTTCTATTCACATCGGGAGTGAGCACGTCCCGACGTGCGCACAAGCTTATAAAGAGGCTGAGTCACATGCTGCACTTGGCCAATCACAGCCTTGCCAATAGTAGGCATGGCTGCGATGGCATCTTAGGGCAAGTAGTATGATGCATGTTGATTGGCTGCTTTGCAGCCTTTCAAAATGCGCCACAAAAATGACGAACTACAAAACCGAACCCGAATTTTTATGAAAATGTTCGGGTTCGGGTCGTGTCACGAACACCCCAAAATTCTGTACGGACCGGAACTATTCTCGAAATGTGCGCTCAACAACACTAGTGCTATTCAGTATCCCACTCTTAAGTTCTAATCGCATTCGATTTTAACTTATGCTTTTTTTGACAGGCATCGCATTCTATTTTAACTTACTGCTGATGCCTGGCAAAAAAAAAAAATGCATAAGTTAACATCGAATGCGATTAGAACTTAATAGTGGGATACGAATAGCACTGCGTGCTAGAACAGCACGCACACGATTATTCAAATTTTGTATTATCGCGATACAAAACCAAACAGTAAAGTTAAAATCGAATGCAATTAGAACGTGTAGTGTGATGCGATTTATTTGAGTTCTAAGAATCGCATTGCGATTTCTGCTTCAGCCGGATTCCGTGCTAATGGAGCGTCTACATCACCATGGGAAAAATGCTAGAATGTACTGTCGGATTTGAGAAGTTGAAATCGCAATGCGATTAAGCAAATATATAAGAATCGCATTGCGATTTCAACGTAATTCAAACATCCTACAGTACATTCTACTGGAGGAGGCGTTCCCATGGTGATCGGTAGCTCAAAGTTGTAATCGCAATGCGATTTCAGCTTTAAGCCTGTACTATTCTGCTATATAGTACTTTCAAAATGCGCCGAGAGAACATGCCGAACTCCGAACCCGAACGTTTTTGTTCGCTCAACACTACTCGTCACTAGGGTTGAACCAGAACTTTGACCTGAAGTTTGGCCAAACCTGGCGAACCCGAACTTTTGTCCAAGATCTTCAAGCAAGATGAAGGCTGGCGGACAGTTGTAATCAAATGGAGGAGGTAAGTTTGAATTTTTTTTTTAATACTATTTCAGGTTAAATCGATTCGCTGACAAGAAGCACGAGGAAATTCAGCTTCTTGGCGAATCGAATTTATCCTGAAACTCGGATCGAATTCCACTTCGTGGGATTCGATTCGCTCATCTCTAATTATAAAGTAAAATAACGGAATCCATAAGACGAAGTCAAAATGAAAGCCTTCAAGAGGCATTCCGTTTTGATCAGTCATAATAGAAGTCTATGGGAACCATAAAGGATCCATCTGGTTCCCGTTATGCAAGAAGGGAAATAAAGTCCTGTTGACAGGAGTTTTTTTTTCCGTTCTGCATAATGAAAACCAAACGGATCCGTTATGATTCCGATAGACTTCTATTATGACGGAAAGCAAAATTTAATGCAGTTGTCTGAGTTATTTAAAAAGTCAGCCAAGCCAGAATTTGTCATAAAATAATAAAATAGCATTTACTTACTATTTTATCCCCACCACTTCCAGCACTGCCAATCCGATCCTTCTCGCTGGGTTGTTTGCTTGGCTGCATATACTCCAACTGACTGATGCAGCCATACACTGGCCTCGGCAATTAGAGGCCATATACTGCAAAAAGTCAGTAAATGGCTGCAATAGTGTTTAGGGTATATAACCACAACATGGCTGTAGCCAAGAACATGATAAAATGGCTGCAGTGGTGGTGAGGGATACAAAGGAACATCCAGAAGTGGAGGGAGATTAAATAGGTGAGTATCTGTTATTTTAATCCTTTTAAGTTATGTTGAACTTTGACATGACTGTTTTATGTTGTGTAACCTCTTCTGCAGGAAGATACCTCATACAAGGTCAGAACTACTGCCGTAGCCACTTATCGACAGCTACGGCGTCTGCATTAGCAGGGGGGCCTGGTCCATCAGGCCTGAGCTTTGCCTTCCAGTTCACATCTTTTCAGCAACGTTCAAGAATCTTATGCCTATTGTGTGTATTTTTTTTACAGGTACCACAGTATGTTTTTATGCACTTTTGTATGGACTTTGTGGTGTTAGCCAGATAGTTATCATCTTTCTTCCTTTGCTTAAATGGACTGCTTCTGAAGACTAAAAAATACTAATGGTCTTATATTTTGCCTTGTGTTAGCTAGAAAGCCTAGGTATTATATTTTTGATTTATTGTTGCTACACAGGAAGGACCAAGTGGTAAAGTCACAAGCAGCCAACACATCTTTCAAGGGTAACAAATCATCTTTGTTTTCCTATAAAGTACCTTTGGGGCCTGCACTGCAAATCTGATAATAAAATAAAATCAGTAGATACAATTGGGACTTTGGGGTTGAAAAAAATGATTTATTTTTTTGCAATAAAGTACAACTTCACTGCATACCTAACTGGGAAATATATTCTGTAAATTAGGTGGCCTTCAGATTGTTGGCAGATCTGTACCCCTTCTTTCTTTCAAAGTACCCCTGCACAACAGACAGGGAACTTAATTCATTACAATTGGCGGTTACATTGTTGCCAAAGGTAGTCGCCAACAACAATGTGTTTTGTTTTGTTTTTTTTGTTTTTTAAATAAATTGGGGTAGAACCCAAAACATTGGGAAATATAAAAAAGAAAACAAAGAGTAAGTGCGCTGTAGTATAACAATTGTTGGGCAAGGCCGGTATACGTGTCTATTCTGCATAAGGTACGAACAAGTCCTGAGGGATCCATACCTGGTTAATTTTAATGAACGTGAGATTGTCCACGTTAGCTGTGGACAGGCAGCTGAGCTTGTCTGTGATAACTCCCCCAGCCATGCTAAACACATGTTCAGATAAGGCCAGCACCTTCACCTCTAGGGGGGCTTTTCCTTTTTCTATTTCTCTTTCTCTCCAGTGTTTGGGAGATGGACAGCTAAATGCTTCCATGGTATAGTGCGGAGATGCTTGGTGACGGTGAAATGTGTGGTGGCGTTGCTGCCACATGCTCTGTTGCCACATCCCTTCCTGCTTCTAGTTTGTGGGCCAATGAGAAGGCTGCAAAATCTTAGATTTTAGGAGTAGTGTTGAATGCAAATTTTCCTAATGCAAATTTTTGTAATGCGAATTTTTAAATTGCCGATTTCTACAATCAAGAAAATAATGACTGGAGATAATGAATAGTACACATGATCCCTCCCTGCTTCTAGCTTATGGGCAAATGAGAAGGCTGCAATATCTTTGATTTTACGAGTAGTGTCGAATGCGAAATTTCATAATACGACTTTTAACAATGCAAATTTTTAAATTGACAATTTCCGCAATCAAGGAAATAATGACTGGAGATAACAAATTTTCAAATTTGCGAATATATGGCGAATATTCGCGAAATATCACAAATTTGAATATTGCCACTGCAGCTCATCACTAATCCCATCATCCTAATTTGTGTCCTTGGGCCTTGCGCACCACCTTAAGGAAATCTTGTAGCTACCTGTCCTAACCATTAAGGTAACAAAGCTTAAAGCATGATTAAGACCTTGGTGCTGGAAGGGAACGCCTGATGAAGCCACCCTTCTATTTGTGGGCGTCCTTATTACATATTGGCTGGATCACTGGGTAAAGACGCCCCCATGCTTTCTTTGGTACTAAGAGCTCAGTATACAAAGTTTAGCCAGTAATAAGCACTTTTAGCACACCTTTTGGTTCTCTGGTTATATCTGAGAGGGAAACTGTTCAGACACCCTAATCTTATGGGCAGAGAGACCTTTCGTTAGCCTTTGTCAGCAGTAGTATCTCAATTTGTTATACCCTTGCAATGTATAAACCTATATGCATGAATTCTTATTTTTCTTTCTCCTGAGTACAAGCCAGGGACAACTTGCGTTTTAGGTAACGGGGAATATAACGCTCCGAGTGGCATTACCACGCCCACTCCTTGCTTCTGTCTGTTTATGCACTAATAATATAATTTAATGCATTTATTCTGGGTCCTCCACATTGTGCATCTCCAGTTATTGCATCTACAGTTGTATTGTGTTTATGTAATGTGCTTGGTTTACCAGCAGGTGGCAGCAGATCTTGGTAGAGCTACACTAGCAGAGATGAGGACTAGATTCCTGTCTCTATGCCTCCCCAGGAAAGGCAGGAAAAAAGTCAGATAGAATGAGGAGAGTAAGGCCTCTTGCACACAAACGTCTTTTTTGCGAGTGTACGGGCCGTTTTTTGCGTTCCATATACGGTCCGTATACGGACCCATTCATTTCAATCGGTCCTCAAAAAAAACGGAAGTGTTTCCGCTTGCATTCCGCATTTCCATTTTTCTGTTCCGTTAAGGCTACATTCATTCTGGAATTACAGACAAGAGACCTTATCAAGATAAGTGACAGCACAAAGCAAGCTGAGGACTTTAGCCAGCTTATGAATACAGCAGATAGATAGCAACAGATGTAGCAGGGCCGAATGTGCTTGCCTGCCAGAGCTTGCCTATACCTGCTGGAGACCAAACTAAAGTTCTGGAAACTGTCTGGGTTACTGTTTAGTGCAAGTAAAAGCAACTGTTCAATGTTTATATCAAGTCTGGACTCAATTCATTCCTCCATCTACCAAGTTCAACCACCCCTTGCTCTGCTACGGACGGCCACGTCTGGGATCTCAAGGTTACTCCAGGTGAGGGACACGTGCATTCAACATCTGCAAAGACATTGTAGGTCGCACTACACCCCTCTGAAGAGTAACTTTGGCTTTCCTGCTCACCGCCTCATATGCGACGTACCCACAAGGTGAACTCCACCTTGCACATGCTGGAGAGACTGTGCAAGCAGCAGCAGGCAATAGTGGAGTTTCAGCTGCAGCATGCACGGGTGAGTCGCTCTGTGGAACAGCACCACTTCACCACAAATGAGTGGGCTCCATACGGGCCGTGTTGCGCTGTTTCGTGTACTCCACCAACATGGCCAGTGCCGATGACGCAGTCCTCAACGTTACTATCAAACTTCCATGTCTCCTTGAAAAAACACTTCGGGCGATGATGGAAGAGGATGTGGCACAGGAGGAAGAGAAGGAGGAAGAGGGGTCATTTCCACAGTTATCAGGCCAGCCATTCACAAGTGGCTCGGAGGGTGTGTTCCTGCACCAACATAGGCCAGGTACACAATTGTCCAGCCAGGGCACAGTTCTGGAGGATGAGGAAGAGGAGGAGGAACCATGTTCACAGCAGGCTGGTACCCAAAGCAGCTTAAGGGCATTAATTGAGCATGGCTGTGGGGATACAGAGGACACAGAGGATACACCTCCCACAGAGAACAGCTTGTCCTTGACTCTGGGCAGCATGGCACACATGAGCGACTACATGCTGCAGTGCCTGTGCAACAACAGCAGAGTTGCCCACATTCTAACCAGTGCCTATTACTGGGTGGCCACCCTGCTGGATCCTCACTACAAGGACAACATGCTGTCCTTAATTCAGTCACTGGAGCGTGAAAATGTGCGAGTACAAGCAAACGCTGTTAGACGTGCTGCTGATGGCATTCACACCTGACAGTGAGGGCTCAGTGGAAGCACATAGCGAAGGCAGAGGAGGAGGAAGAAGTCCAGCACCGCCAGCACCTCACAAGGGAAGGTTAGCATGGCTGAAATGTGGAAAAGGTTTGTCAGCATGCCACAACAACCAGCACCACCAGCTGATATGGAACATCTTAGCAGGAGGCAGCATTTCAGCAACATGGTGGAACAGTATGTGTGCACACGCCTACACGTACTGACTGATGGGTCTGCCCCATTCAACTTCTGGGTCTTCAAATTGGGCACATGGCCTGAGCTTGCCCTTTCCGCCTTGGAGGTGTCGGCCTGCCCTGCGGTCAGTGTATTGTCTAAACATGTGTTTAGCATGGGAGGGGGCAGGGGGGGTGATCACAGACAAGCGCAACCACCTGTCCACAGCCAACGTGGACAAGCTCATGTTCATTAAAATGAACCAGGCATGGATCCCACAGGACTTGTCGGTACCTTGTGCAGAATAGACAAGTATACAGTCTGCAGCCATTGTTATACTCCTGCGCAATTTCTCTTTGCATTCTCTTTTCTATTTCCCAATGTTCTGGGGTCTTCCCAAATTTATAAACAATAAATAAATAAATATAGGGGAAAAAATACAAATAAGAAAACAACAAAAACAGTGTTTGCTACCTCCTCATCATCCACCCCCACTTCCACCTACATCGCCACGTCCACCGCCTCCTCAACCTCCTACTCCACTTTGACCTCCGCCTCCTAGTTCAAGATTATTATTTCTTATTTTTTTCTATTTTATGGTATTTTAAGTCATTTCCCTTTCCACATTTGTTTGCAGTGCAACTGTCCCGCTCTTACCCCCATTTTGCTTCCTTTTGCAGCCCTCTAGCCCTTAGTACGACTATTTTACAGCCATTTTAGTGCACCAAAGTTTAGGTTCCAATTGACTTCAATAGGGTTCGGGTTCGAGTTCGGGTCAAGTTCGGGTCCTGAACCTGATCTTTGAACTCGAAGTTCGGCTGAACCCAAACATCCACGGGTCCGCTCATCCCTATTAATGGGTATTGAGCCTTTAGTTGAATGAGATATTTTACTAATAAGAACACAGAACAATAGCCTGGTCCTTTTACCAAGGTATGTAAGAATCCCTTCAACTGAAACCATCACAACTAGTTTTCCCACTAACTGTTGTTGTGAAACAAATACTTTTTAATTTTATCATTCATTAAACACTATAAGTTACACTGTTTTGCCATTGGACCCGTCCTGCTCGGAATCTGACTGCAGGCGATTCAGATGATAATGTTAAGATTATATAAAGTGAACAGAAGTTTTTTTTTCATATGATCCTTTTGTCAACCAGGAGATGAACAGACGCTCGCTGTATTTGGCAGATTCTTCTTGCCCTATGCTCTGTGAATATGTGACTGAATAAAATTAGCAAATTAATGTGAGTAATCAAGACTAATAATAACTGTACGGTGCCAGCCTGACCTCCAGCACACTTGTAGAATTCTCAATATAATTGAAAATGTTATAGTCAAACCATTTTGCTATGCACACATCATATTGCTCACACAACCCCCATGTAACTTGTTAACCAATAAAAAGGCACACAATCTCAAATATCGACAATAATAAATGCTGTTTAACAGTACAACACTTTCCATGTATAATAAACATTATAATTCTTTTTTCTATTAACCTGCAGGCTAATGGAGGCTATTACATTTCTAGGGCCCTTGAACCTTTGCTGCACAAGAATTATCTAAAATCTCATAATAAGTGATATCAGCAAATTACTGTGGGATGGGGGTGTTAGGGGCCAGTTGCATCTACTATACTATGTTAGTGTGGGAGAACGTCATAACCAGTAATGTCACTATTCCTAGAGTTGAGCTATTGAAACACATATGTACAGTCAGGGCAGTGTGGAGAGAGAAGAGCAATGGTGCATGGCGTATCTGTAGCGTAGTGCGGCTTGACTTAGGGGGAAGACAGAGAGCTAGGAAGGGTTAATTGTTGAAATGTTGTGGGAAGAAGCTGATTGGTAGTAAGAGGGGTGGAGTTTAGCCAGGGTTTGGCGGGCTGAACAGAAGCTGGGGAGGGGGTGGGTCTTCCTTTGTCAGTTGCAGGAAGTTAATGGTGAGAGTTTTGCGGGTTGACTATGGCGTCTTTGGAAGGTATCATAGCGGCGGTTAGGGCTGCTGCAGAGCAGCATGGTACTGAGTGGCTACAGCAGAATATACAGGCAGCGTTAGGCGGAACTGCGGTGCCCCAAGTGCTTGCGGAACCCCACCAGGGACCCTCCACTGCGGTCGGCCGTGTCTGCTACTCCGCTGACACACCGCCGCAGTGGGAGGAATCCAGTGCTGCATGGCAAACCGGCAGGAGAAGGCTGGGCAGTTCCCCGACCTGTTTCCCACTAGAGTCGAGAAGGGTGGTCACGTGGTAGAGCAGCTGTCTCCTTGCGGGATGCCCTGCGCGGGGAGAGAGCCAGCAGCGACTTACCGGTGGCAGCGGCTGAAGGAGGTCAGGATGGTGATGCAGACTCCGAGGCGGCTCTGCTGACCGGCAGCAGGCATGGAGATTGTGCAGTCTGTGCCACGGCGGTTGTTGCAGTGGGCAGAGGACGGGGACCTGCGGAGGAACAAGTTTGGTCTGCGTCGAAGCCCATAGTGGAGGGCAGGTGGCTGTATAGAGGCGCACCAGCAGTGGGAGCGGTGCTTACCCCGCTCACCATGCGGCTTCCTATGAGGGACGCTTGAAGTAGCAGGGATGCGGTACATGGTCTTGTGGCTGGCTAGCTGGCTCCGGAGGATGGAAGGGGTCCGGTTGCAAACGTGAAGGCAGGTGGACGGCGGCCATCTTGTGGTGGTCATACCCCGGGCCCGTCTTCTGGAATCCACTCCCTCCCTCAGGAGCTTGGGGGAGGGTCAATGGCGGCGCAGTCCCTGGAAGAAGACGAATCGTGGTGCGCGTCGGACATGTTGAAGGATTTACTGCTGGACGACACCGTTCCAGCTACTTTGGGAGCACTTGCTGGAATGTCCGCGAGAGGTTGTACGGTGAGGTGTGACAGCTGGGTGCATCCCCGCAGGGACGGCCAGGTGAGAGGATGTCGAACCAGGCTTCAAGTTTGGGGGGGGGGGCTGTGTCTGTTCAGCTGGGTGAGACTGGATCGGAGGGTTTGGCTCAGGAGTAGAGTTGAGCGGACACCTTGATGTTCGGGTTCGAGAAGTTCGACCGAACTTCATGAAAATGTTCGGGTTTGGGATGCGAACTTGACCTCGAACCCGAACCCCATTGAAGTCAATTGGGACCTGAACTTTTGGGCACTAAAAGGATGTAAAATAGCCCTGGAAAGGGCTAGAGGGCTGCAAAAGGCATCAACATGTAGGTAAATCCCCTGCAAACAAATATGAATAGGGAAATGACTTAAAATAAAATAAATAAAAATTAACCAATATCAATTGGAAACTTGGAGGAGGAAGTGGAATTGGAGGTTGGGGTGGTGTCAGGTGGGAATGCTATGGGAGTTGAAGTTCTCATCACAGCCAAAAAGGATTCATGTCTGGCTGCAAAGCCACAGGCCTCATTCACAGACTCAGGGCCATGGCAACCATACATGGGAGTTGAAGTTCACATCACAGCCAAGAAGGATTCATGTCTGCCAGCAGTGTCACAGGCCTCACTCACAGACTCAGGCCAATGGCAACCATACATGGGAGTTGAAGTTGTCATCACAGGCAAGAAGGAATCATGTCTGCCTGCAGGGCCACAGGCCTCATTAAAACATTCAGGCCCACGGGACCCACAAAAAGGAGAGTTAAAATCCCACCAAGACAGTATTGATCTCACCCAGCAATGCCACAGGCCTCATTCACAGATTCAGACCCATGGCACCCACAAAGAGGAGAGTTACAATCATGCCAAAACAGTATTGATTTCATCCAGTAGTGCCACAGGCCTCATTCACTAATTCAGGACCATGGCACCCGCAAAGAGGAGAGCGGTCCCATAACAGCAACACAGGCCTCAGGTCAACCTGCAATGGAACAGGCCATTATCATTTATGTAGGCCCTTGACACCCAAACAGAGGAGAGGTCATTTGACAGTATAAAGAGTTTAATGTTTCCCACCAATGCAGCAAACTATTAAACAAAATATAGGACCCTGACAACCAGACAATGGGGCGGTCATTTAACAGTAAAGAGATTTTAATGTCTCCCACCAATGCAGCAAGCGATTAAACGAAATATGGGCCCCTGACAACCAGACAATGGGGAGGTCATTTGACAGTAAAATGAGGTTAATGTCTTCCCACCAATACAGCAGGCGATGAAACAAAATATAGGCCCCTGACAACCAGACAATGGGGCAGTTATTTGACAGTAAAAAGAGATTAATGTCTCCCACCAATGCAGCAAGCGATTAAACGAAATATAGGCCCCTGACAACCAGACAATGTAGAGGTCATTTGAAAGTAAAAAGAGTTTAATGTCTCCCACCAATGCAGCAAGCAATTAAACGAAATATGGACCCTGACAAACAGACAATGGGGAGGTCATTTGACAGTAAAATGAGGCTAATGTCTTCCACCAATACAGCAGGCGATGAAACAAAATATAGGCTCCTGACAACCAGACAATGGGGCAGTCATTTAACAGTAAAAAGAGATTAATATCTCCCACCAATGCAGCAAGCAATTAAACGAAATCTAGGCCCCTGACAACCAGACAATGGGGCGGTCATTTGACAGTATAAAGAGATTAAGGTCTCCCACCAATGCAGCAAGCGATTAAACGAAATATAGACCCCTGACAACCAGACAATGGGGCGGTCATTTGACAGTAAAAACAGGTTAATGTCTCCCACCAATACAGCAGGCGATGAAACAAAATATAGGACCCTGACAACCAGACAATGTAGAGGTCATTTGACAGTAAAAAGAGTTTAATGTCTCCTAAGAATACAGCAGGCGATGAAACAAAATATAGGCCCCTGACAACCAGACAATATAGAGGTCATTTGACAGTATAAAGAGGATAATGTCACCCACCAAAGCAAAAGGTGATTATCTGAAATGTAGGCCCCTGGCACCCAGACAGAGGAGAGAGGTCCCATAGCAGAAAATCAGGCTTCATGTCACCCAGCAATGGAAAAGGCCACTTTCATTTATTTAGGCCCCAGCAGCCAGACAGAGGAGAGAGGTCCCATAGCAGAAAATCAGGCTTGATGTCACCCGCCAAAGCAGCAGGCGATTAACAGAATTTTAGGCCCCTGGCACCCAGACAGACGAGAGGTCATTTGACAGCAAAAAGGGTTAACGTCACGCACCAAAGCAGCAGGCGATTAGCTGAAATGTAGGCCCCTGGCACCCAGACAGAGGAGAGGTTCATTCAACTTGGGGTTGCCCCCAAAATAATGGTACAATTAAAAAAAGAGGATTCAATAAAGAAGTGCCCTGGAGTACAAGAATGTATGGTTGAGGGCGAGGCAGTTATAAATGTCTATTCTGCACAAGGTACGGACAAGTCCTGTGGGATCCATGCCTGTTTTTTTTTAATGAACGTGAGCTTCTCTACTTTGGCTGTGGACAGGCAGCTGCGTTTGTCTGTAATGACGCCCCCTGCCGTGCTAAATACACATCCAGACAATTCACTGCCCGCAGGTCAGGCCAGCACCTTCAAGGCATAAAGGGCAAGCTCTGGCCATGTGGACTATTTGGAGACCCAGAAGTTAAATGGGGCAGAACCATCAGTCAGTACGTGGAGGCGTGTGCACACGTACTGTTCCACGATGCTGTTAAAATGCTGCCTCCTGCTAACAAGTTCCCTATCAGGTGATGGTGCAGTTTTCTGTGGCGCGGTGACAAAACTTTTCCACATCTTGGCCATGCTAACCCTGCTGTCTGAGGAGCTGGCCGTGACACAGCTGCGTTGGCGACCTCTTCCTCCTCCTCCTCCGCCTCTGCCTTCGCCTTGTGCTTCCACTTATCCCCCCGTGTCAGTTGGGAATGCCCTCAGGAGCACGTCTACCAGCGTGCGTTTGTAGTCGCGCATCTTCCTATCACGCTCCAGTGTGGGAATTAAGGTGGGCGCGTTGTCTTTGTACCGGGTATCCAGCAGGGTGGCAACCCAGTTGTCAGCACAAGTTAAAATGTGGGCAACTCTGCTGTCATTGCGCAGGTACTGCAGCATGTAGTCGCTCATTTGTGCCAGGCTGCCCAGAGTTAACGATAAGCTGTCCTCTGTAGGTGGTGTATTGTCTGTGTCCTCCGTATCCCCCCAGCCACGCTTCAGTGATGGCCCTGAGCTGTGTAGGGTGCCACCCTGGATTGAAACCGGTTCCTCCTCCTCTACCTCAGCCTCCTCCTCCTCGTCCTCCATAAGTGTGCCCTTTTCAGAACCAAGTGGGTCTGGGTCAAAAAAAAAAATGTAAAAAAGTTTAAAAAAAAGTAAAAATGAAAAAAACACATTTCACTGAATAAAAAAAAATAAAAATACACTACACATTTTGGATATCGCCGCGTCCGTAAAAACCTGCTCTATGAAAATATCACATGACTGAACTCCTCAGGTGAACGCCATAAAAACAAAAAAAAATGGTGTAAATAAGCCATTTTTTGGCACCTTACATCACTAAAAGTGTAATACAAAGCGATCAAAAAGGCGTTTGCCTCCCAAAATAGTACCAATCAAACCGCCATCTCATCCCGAAAAAAATTAGCCCCTACCTAAAACAATTGGCCAAAAAATAAAAAAAACTATGCCTCTCAGACTAAAACATGATTTTTTTTGTTTCAAAAATGCTTTTTAGTGTTAAATGTAAAAAAACCTAAAAAGTAGACATATTGGGTATCTCCACGTCCGTAAGAATCAGCTCTATAAAAATATCACATGACCTAACCCCTCAAGTAAACACTGTAAAAAAAAATTAATAAAAAGCCATTTTTTTGCCACCTTACATCACAAAAAGTGTAATAGCAAGCGATCAAAAAGTCATATGACGCCCCAAATAGTTCCAATCTAACCGTCACCTCATCCCACAAAAATTATACCCAACCTGAGACAATTGCCTAAAAACTGAAAAATATATGGCTCTCAGACTATGGAGACACTAAAACATGTTTTTTTTTTATTCAAAAAGGATATTATTGTGTAAAGCCAAAATAAATAAAAAAAAGGTATACATATTAGGTATCGCCGCGTCTGTAAGGACCTGCTCTATAACAATATAACATGACATAACCCCTCAGATGAACGCCGTAAACATAAAAAATAAAAAACGTTGTCAAACAAGCCATTTTTTTGTCACCTTACATCACAAAAAGTGTAATATTAAGCGATCAAAAAGTCATATGCACCCCAAGATAGTACCATTCGAACCGCCATCTCATCCCACAACAAATGAGCCCCTACATAGGACAATCGCCCAAAAAAAAAAAAAAATATGGCTCTCAAACTATGGAGACACTAAAACATGTTTTTTTTTTGTTTTAAAAAATTATATTATTGGGTAAAACTTATATAAATAAATAAAAAGTATACATATTATGTATCGCCGCGTCCGTCACAACCTGATCTATAAAAATAACACATGACCTAAACCCTCAGGTGAACACAGCAAAAAAATAATAAATACGGTGTCATAAGCCATTTTTGTCACCTTACATCACAAAAAGTGTAATAGCAAGCGACCAAAATGTCATATGCACCCCAAGATAGTGCCAATCAAACCGCCATCTCATCCCGCAAAAAATGAGCCCCTACATAAGACAGTCGCCCAAAAAAAAAAAAAACTATGGCTTTCAGAATGTGGAGACACTAAAAAATATTTTTTTTCAAAAATGATTTATTATGTAAAACTGAAACAAAAAACCCCAAAAAGTAGCCATATTTAGTATTGCCGCATCTGTAACAACCTGCTCTATAGAAATAGCACACAATCTAACCTGTCAGTTCAACTATGTAAAAAAAAAAAAAAAAAAAACGGTCCCAAAACAGCTATTTTTTTGCAAATTTTCCATTTTAATCCATTTTTCCAGTAACAAAGCAAGGGTTAACAGCCAAACAAAACTCAATATTTATTGCCCTGATTCTCTTGTTTGCACAAACACCCCATATGTGGTCGTAAACTCCTGTATGGCCAAACGGCAGGGCACAGAAGGAAGGTAACGCCATATGGTTTTTGGAAGGCAGATTTTGCTGGACTGGATTTTAGACACTATGTCCAATTTGAAGAGCCCCTGATGCACTCCTACAGTAGAAACTCCAAAAAAGTGACCCCATTTTGGAAACTACGGGATAAGGTGTCAGTTTTGTTGGTACTATTTTAGGGTAAATATGATTTTTGCTTGCTCTATATTACACTTTTTTTGAGACAAGGTAACAAAAAATAGAAATTCTAAAATTTCATCTCCATTTGCCAATAACTCTTGTGGAACACCTAAAGGGTTAACAAAGTTTGTAAAACTGGTTTTGAATACCTTGAGGGGTGTAGTTTCTTAGATGGAGTCACTTTTATGGAGTTTCTACTCTAGGGGTGCAGCGGGGGGCTTCAAATGGGACATGGTGTCAAAAATACAGTCCAGCAAAATCTGCCTTCCAAAAACGATATGGCGTTCCTTTCCTTCTGCGCCCTGCAGTTTGGCCATACAGCAGTTTACAACCACATATTGGGTGTTCGTGCAAACTGCAGAATCGGGGGAATAAATATTAAGTTTTGTTTGGCTATTAACCCTTGCTTTGTTACTAGAAAAATTGGATTAAAATGGAAAATTTTTACAAAAAATTGAAATTCTGAAATTTTATCTCCATTTGCCATTAACTCTAGTGGAAAACCTAAAGGGTTAATGACGTTTGTAAAATCAGTTTTGAATGCCTTGGGGGGGTGTTGTTTCTAGAATGGGGTCATTTTTGGGTGGTTTTATTATGTAAGCCTCACAAAGTGACTTCAGACCTGAACTGGTCCCTAAAAAGTGGGTTTTTGAAAATTTCAGAAAAATTTCAAGATTTGCTTCTAAACTTCTAAGCCTTGTAACGTCCCCAAAAAATAAAATTGCATTCCCAAAATGATCGATACATGAAGTAGACATATGGGGAATGTAAATCAATAACTTTTTTTGGCGGTATTACTATCTATTATAGAAGTAGAAAAATTGAAACTTGAAAAATTGCAAATTTTTCAAAATTTTTGGTAAATTTGGTATTTTTTTATAAATAAAAATGACATTTTTCGACTTCATTTTACCAGTGTCATGAAGTACAATATGTGACAAAAAAACAATCTCAGAATGGCCTGGATAAGAAAAAGCGTTTTAAAGTTATCACCACATAAAGTGACACTGGTCAGATTTTGAAAAAATGGCCTGGTCCTTAAGGTGAAATAGGGCCGTGTCCTTAAGGGGTTAACTGCTATAAATTGTAAATAATTATTTAAACGAGGGATGCACAACTGTTTTTTTGGCCTAAAACACAGATTTTTTCAATAAAACCCCAAAATTCAGTTTTTTACTGCTGTAAATTAAAATTAGATAATTATACAGTGTATGTACAACTGCTTTTTGAATCAATAATATTGCTTTTTCCCACAAAAAAGAATGATGCACTATTTCTCAGCTGTAATGTGAATTCGGTATTTAAGCGGTGTATTTCAAGATGCTCTGGGGATCAGGATTACCACTTTTTTGTCAATAAAAACATACACTTATGCTGTATTTCACAGTAGCAATGTAAAATAGGTGGTTGGAATGGGTATTTCAGACTGTTTGGTGGATCTTGAATAACGTATTTTTTTTTTATAAAAAACTAAAAAGCACTATTTCCATGCAGTAATATAAAATATGTCATTGGACCGTGTATGCAGAACTGTTTTGTGGAGAAGGAATACGTTTTTTCCCCCAAAATTACACGGATTCTCTATTTCACCGCAGAAATGTTAAATATATATTTTGGTGGTGTAAAATAGGCTTGGTGGATCAGGATGACCACTTTTTTTTAACTAAAATACACTGATGCACTATTTGATAGCTGAAATGGAATATACGGTTTAGTGCATTGTATACACAAGTGCTCTGTGGCACCACAGATCCCAGGCTAGACAAATGGACTATGTCATCCCTTAAACATACAAAAGGCAATATAGGGGACTTGAGCAGCCAGAAAACAAAGTTTTGTTTTTTCTTCACTGAGCTACAAAATAGGATTAGGCTGATGTCCCTGGCTGGCTGGAACACATGCAGTACACTGCAGTGGCTAATATGGCTGCCGAGCACCTCCTCAGTAACAGATGGATTACAATAAAAAATTTCCCTTGCAGTGGCTGGGTACAGAAATGTTGGTTTGCTGAAGCTCCCTCCCTCTCTAGTTGCTGTATCTTGTGGATTAAAGTATCACAGGTTCTTCTGATTTCTGCCCTATTCTGCCCCTGATCGCAGCACTGACATCTTCTCCCTAAGCTCAAATCAGCAGAGTGACATGCGGCAGTACGTGACTCCAGCTTATAAAGAGGCTGGGTCACATGCTGCACTCAGCCAATCACAGCCATGCCATTAGTAGGCATGACTGTGATGGCTTCTTAGGGCAAGAAGTAAAACGCTTGCTAATTGGCTGCTGTGCAGCCCTTCAGAAAGCGGAAATAAATCGCCGAACAACTGATCCGAACCAGAACTTTTTTGAAAATGTTCGGGTTCGAGTCTGTGTCCCGAACACCCCAAAATTCGGTACGAACCCGAACTATACAGTTCGGGTTTTGCTCAACTCTACTCAGGAGCTGTTGTCAGGCATGTTAGCTCTGTTGTCACGTTTTATTTCAGGTTAAGCTACTTCCTCAGCGGCAGTCTGGGTGCTGGCCCTGGCAGTGGGTGTGGGTGTGGGCGAGGTGGGCAGGTGTTCCGGCGGCCAAGGTGGTGGTGGCCGGTAGCAGTAAAGGTATTGCGGTGGAGGAGGTTAGTCTGGTGGAAAAGTGAAGTATATGTATGTTTTGAGGGGCCTTTGGGGGCTCACTTGAAGCCTGAGGTGAGGGAGAAGATCTGGAAGGACGAATATGTGGAGATATTTTCATTGCTTAGAGAAGTTTTATTTGGACAGGGGGAAGCCAGAGGAGAGTAAGAAGGAGGAAGAGGAGAGTTTGGTGGGTGAAAAGGCACTGGAGCAGTGTTCGGCCCTTTTTGCTATATGGATGCCATTAGTGAGGCTTATACGGTGTATGGGGGGATTGTGTGGTTTAGGTACGATGAGCAGTTTCGCCAGCAGAAGGCAGTTAGGTCTAGTATTCGGTGAGACCACAAGGACATCGGCCTGTGCATGCGGCTGATGGAGGCACCAAAGGTGGGTCATCAGCCCTATTAGGGTGCGGCCAGGGGTTACTCAGCGACGGATTCAAACAGTGGGAACAGGAAGGGTTGTTGCTGGCAATACATCGAAGGATACTGTAAGTTCCTTTCCGATTGCCGTTACTAGCACAAGTTCTCCGGTTGCGGAGGCGCCCATAGCTTGTCGCCTTGTTTTAAGCGGGGAAAAGGACATGAGGCTGCACAGAAGAGGGGTGGTGCCAGTGAGGGTGGACCAGATGGAGCCTTAGTTAAGGAGATATCCAAATAGGAAGGCGGCGGAGTTATTGTTAGCAGGTTTTACGGAAGGTTTAAAGATTCCTTACGGTTTGGTGGGGCATTGGGTTGCTCCCCGGAATTGATGGCTAAAGCAGATATTGAGGCTATGTTCCGTTTAATGCCGATTCATCCGGATAGTTTTCATTTACTTGGTTTTAAATGGGAGGGTCGTTTTTACGTTGATTGTTGTTTGCCGATGGGTTGTGCAATTTCGTGTTCTTTGTTTGAGTCTTTTAGTTCCTTTTTGGAATGGGTGGTGAAACAGAAGGCAGGTTTTAATTTGGTGTTGCATTACCTTGACGATCTTCTATTCTTAGGACCAGCAGGGTTCAGTTTTGTTGCACACAATGGAACAGGTAGCGGCGAGGTTTGGCATGCTATTGGCTTCAGAAGAGAGGGAGGGTTCTTCCATGTTGATGACATTTTTGGGAATTGATATAGACAGCATGGCGATCGAATGCAGGTTGCCGGAAGATAAGTTGGAGGATTTGTGTAGTAAGGTGGTTTTTCTGCGCAAGGCTAAGAAAGTGAAGCTCTGGCGCGTGCAATCTGTTTTGGGAAAATTGAATTTTGCCTGCCAGATTTTGCCGACGGGTTGGGTGTTTTGTCGCCATTTGGCTATGGCTACAGCAGGCATTACGGCCCCATTTAATTATTTGAGGTTATCGTCTGAAGTACGGCCGGATTTGGTAATCTGGGAGCGTTTTCTTTTTGGTTTTAACGGTCAATCAATGTGGATGGAGGTGCCAATTACTAACGTGGATCTGGAGTTGTTCTCGGATGCGTCGGGTTCTGCGCCGGAGGAGTGGGGAACTGTGGGTTTCCTTAGTAATTTAGAGCTGTTCCCTATTGTTTTGGCGAAAGAGTTGTGGGGGGACTGGCTGAGGAATCGGAGGGTGCGTTTTTACTGCGATAATATGGGTGTTGTGCAGGTGATTAATTAACAGTCTGCTAGTTCACTCCCGGGAACCTTAGGGACCTTAGATTGTGAGCCCCATTGGGGACAGTTGGATGCTAATGTCTGTAGAGCATTGTGGAATATAGTAGTGCTATAAGTGCATAAAATAAAATAAATAGACTGCCCTTCCTTTAACTAGCCTGTCCATTTTTATTTGGAAAAGTACCAGCACCATCTAGTGGAGACTAGTGTGTCTACATGTGATGGTTACCAGCCTGTTAATAGGGATTTATAGCTTTACATATTACATTGCATTACATTACAGTTTAGCACATTTATCAACCCTATACTATGCATTTGCAGAGTCTTGCAATTGTTAGGTGCAGGACACTGCACAAAGTCCCTAAAATAAACCCAATTATATCTACCTATCACACTGGATTAGTGGCTCGTGTCTCTAATAGCTTTTTGTTAGACACTGCCAGAAGACATCCTTTCACAAGCCTAGCTGGGAACGCAATGCTGTTTTTTTATCTTCTGAACAGAATGATCTGCCTGCCTACTGCCCCCTGATTGGCTTCTGACTTTAGATTGCCGAAAGTCTATAGCGGAAGTCACGTGGTTCGCTGGGCAAGCGCACAAGCGCGCTTCCACAAATCATCCCTGCAGCCTCCACTGAAGTACTTCGCCCACCGCGCGTGCGCACAAGAGACGTCTTAAAGTCACAGTCATCTCCAGTAAAATACAGCATCTACATTAATTTGTACCCTCGCTGCGCTCGGCAGTTAGTCAAACTAACTCTGTGCCGCCATTAATAGTAAAGAAGGAAATGGATGGTAAAGAAATTCTTTACCATCCATTTCCTTCTTTACTATCAATGGCGGCATAGAGTTAGTTTTACTAAATGCCGAGCGCAGCGAGGCCGAGCCCGATGCGTGGCGAGCGAAGCGAGCCCGCGAGGGTACAAATGAATGTAGATTAATGAGTGCTGGGGGGGGCGGAGCTGTATTTTAATGGGGATTACTGTCACTTTAAGAAGCCTCTATACCCTTAAGTTTGCGCACGCGCGGTGCGCGGACTACTGCAATGGAGCCAGCAGGAGTGATTCGCGGAAGTACGCTTGTGCGCTTGCGCAGTGCGCCACGTGACTTTTGCTATATACTTTCGGCAAACTATAGACATCTGGCAGAACACCGGATCATAGAGGTGAATGGGGATACCATACTTATAATTACATCTGCTCACCACTGCAATTAAAACACAAAGTCGTAATGCGGCTGTACAACACAAATAGAATGCAAGTGTCAAAAATGAATAGCTCCTAGATGACACACGCAGACACTCAGTATATACACAGATATAATACAAATATGTATATTCAAAAATATATCTTTATTGAAATCGATAAAACAAATAAATAGATGCATAAATTGGCAAAGACAGACTAAACCAAATGGAGAGTGCACACAATACGTCGAGACATCAAGTTATAGCATTGCAAATAATGGAAAAGGTGGGATGGAAAAACAAGTATAAATAAATACAAAATCAAACCATGTGGCTCCCCCACCTAGATGAACAACAGAATTCACAACATATACTCAATAGAGACCCGGCTAGGGGCACCTCCTAGAGACCCCGACATGTGTTTCGCGTCAGCTTCCTTAGGGGGAGTAGTCCTTTATAATGTTGATCATGAATATTCGAATTGCGAATTTTTATCCCGAATATTGGCACTTTGAGAATTAGCGAATATTTAGAATATAGTCATATATATTTGTAATTTCGAATATTCGAGATTTTTTTTTAAACAGTACACATGATCCCTCCCTGTTTCTAGCTTGTGAGCTCAATGAGAAAGCTGCAATATCTTTGATTTTAGGAGTAGTGTTGAATGCGAATTTTCGTAATGCGAATTTTTTAATTGCCGATTTCCGCAATCAAGAAAATAATAACTGGAGATAACAAACAGTACACATGATCCTTCCCTGCTTCTAGCTTGTGGGCTAATGAGAAGGCTGCAATATCTTTGATTTTAGGAGTAGTGTTGAATGCAAGAAAATAATGACTGGAGATAACGAATTTTAGAATTCGCGAATATATGGCGAATATTCGCCCAAATATTTGCGAAATATCACAAATTCGAGTATTGCCCCTGCCGCTCATCACTAGTTCCTCTACCTGAGGAAGCTGATGCGAAACACATGTATTGGGGACGTCCATTCAGTTTAGTAAGACGGTATGTAGTAGACATTGTTAGACCAGATTTTATTTAGTCAAATAATTACATAGTTTTTGGGATCATGCAGATCACATAGAGGGTATACACTAAGTCATACAATAGGCACTTAGTGCAGTGGAGTTAATAATAAACAAGGGGAAGTGTGGTCATGCTGTGCAAAATGTATGCAAATGTACATCACTGTAGTCATATGCAAATGTTGAAAATGCAAAACATGCATGTTTTATTCTCTATATATCATGATAGGTACCTCTCACAAGATACATCAAGGTAGATGTATCAGTAATAATGCCACAATGATAACTTCTAGTACCAGTGGACATAAAGAGTAGATGGGAAATCACTGACAAGCTAATAGTGGTTTGCGTTCCACCATCAAAAATAATTCACTGTGGATAGGAACGCTATGAAGATTAAGTAAAACTAATACTTTATTAAATATGCAAAAATACAAAAAAAGTGCAAGGAAAAGTAACCTACCAAATATATAAAATTCCGAGTGACCAATTACTATCCACAAACCCTGAGACAGACCGGGTATTGTGTGGAAAACAACGGTCTGCGGTACCGCTCAGGTGTGAATGCAGTCACTTCACTAGGAAATCCACTTAAGGTGCAGTACACAGGTTGCAGCAACACGCCAAAAAGGCTGTAGTGATCTGTCCACAACCAAGTATGCGCACCGTGGCACGGACAAGGTGCTCAGCTCAGTCACCCAGTGTAGATGGCCCTGGACTAAATTAATCAGACTAATCCATTGATAAACATCTACGCACTAGGGTAGGCTGCATGAAATAGCACACCTGTTCATGTGTATGAAACAGATGCCAAATTGCCAGCCCTGTGAGCACGAATCAAGGGACACTAACTAACTGGGTGTGAGCAAAACGCCTGAGTGCATCTGTTCACATACTACAGGGGGCTGAATAAACTCCAACCACTTCTGTAGTGTGAACGCAAGTCAAGCATAGTTCAGTTACATAGGTTTGCCCCCACTGCTAGCTCAACGTGTTCCGCCATATTTTGGCTAGTCAGGAGCATCAAATGTGGGTAAAAGGACAAACAAACAAACAGGCTTCTGGCCTCCGTGACAGAGGCTGCAACTATCAGCACTGAATGGCCGTACGCGGCCACAAGGACACGCGCTATATAAGGAGAAGACTCCTCCCCTGCTCTGGATAAAGCCCCTGGGCGACCAATGAAAGGACAGGAGGCGCGGCGACGCCGCAGCAAACTCCCGGCCCAAATTACTCGCCCCCTTTTTGAGGCGATCACAGACGAATGTCAAAACATTCGCATATTAATGTTAGAGCGACCAACCGGCGATTTTTCCAATAAAGCAGCACGGCATTACAGGGAAGGGATCGAAGTCTTGTTCAGAAAGCAATTATATGTAACGAGTAAAAGCTGTAGTAGTTGTTACTCATTTGCAAAGACTCCAGGATATTAGGAGGTATGAGTTACCATAATACATGGTGGTGATGCACATTATAAGTTACCGTAGTGCATAGAGATGATGCACAGCGACTACATGTGGGACTGAGGTACACAGCCAGACTAACATACACAGCCAGACTGAGATACACAGCAAGATATTAATTACCGTAATACATGGTGGTGATGTACCATATAGGCTACCGTAGTGCATAGAGGTGATGCACAGCGACTACATGTGGGACTGAGATACACATCCAGACTTAGATACACAGCCAGACTGAGATACACAACCAGGTATGAGTTACCGTAGTATATGGTGGTGATATCCTCATCTGACTGTGGACACCGGAGACGCTCCCCATAATCATATGAGGCACACAGCGTGAACAGGGACCTCAAAGAAAGCAAACAAAAGAGTTGTACTCATTGAGTCCCTGCGGATGAAGTGTGCGCAAGCGATAAATCCACTGTGTTTCTTTTTGTAGTAGTTGCTTGTCAAAATCACCTCCTCTAGGGGATCTTCTCACCACCTCTATGGCCTGAAATTTAATCACATCCGCATTTCCACCATGTCGAGTGGATGTGTGTCTCGCAATAGGGGTATCAGCACCCTTGCGGATGTCATTGAGATGTTCTCCAATCCTTCTATGGAAAATTTCTTAAAGGTTTTGCCTAAATATTGTTTACCACACACACAAGTTGCCAAATAAACCAAACCTTTAGTTCTGCAATTAACAAAGGATCTGATAGTGAACGTTTGCTCTGTTACACTACAGGTAAAGGTGGCACCTAGCTGGATGGCAGAACACGCCGCACATCTTTCACATCGAAAAGTCCCTTTGAGGTTGGTACTCAGCCAGGTGGTTGTGGTAGGGGCTTGAAAAAAGCTGTGGACCAGACCATCTCTCAAATTGCGTCCACGACGGTACGTTGTCAAAGGTGTATCTCCCACCAGAGGGCCAATGTCGGGGTCTGATTTTAAAATTCCCCAATATCTGGTGAGTAGTTCTCTTACTGTGTCATGTGCCTCGTCATATGTGGCCACAATGCGTAATTGTTCAGACCCATCTGAAACTGATTTAGGTGTCAGCAGAGTGTTACGGTCCAAGGCCAAAGAGTGTTGATAGGCCTTGGCTAACACATGTTGTGGGTATCCCCTATTCCTGAATCTTGACTGCAAATCATTAGAGGCAGCCCTAAAATCAGACATCCTAGAACAATTGCGCCTTACCCTGAGGTATTGCCCTTTGGGAATTCCTCTCTTCAGGGGTGTGGGGTGGCAACTGTCCCATCTAAGGAGACTGTTCATGGCCGTTTTTTCTGAAATAATCGAGTGCCAACGTTGCCATCACAATCCCTGAAGATAGTAAGATTAAGAAACGTAATTTCAGATTCCTGAATCTCAGATGTAAAAAACAAACCCATTGTGTTGTTATTCAGGTCTGTAACAAAGTTGTTGAATTCAACTACACTTCCTGACCACAGAATCAGCACATCGTCGATGTAACGTAGCCATAAATTAATATGTTCAGCCCATTTGTGATTATTCTCAGCAAACACTACTTCCCGTCCCCAACAGCCCAGGTAGAGGTTGGCGAAGGTCGGTGCACAGGGGCTCCCCATCGCCACTCCCCTGAGCTGGTGGTACGTGCGGTGATCAAAGATGAATACATTGTGTTCGAGAATAAAACTCAGGAGTTCGAGGACAAATTCATTATGCTTGCCAAAGATGGATGCCACGTTGATTTAGAAAGGAGGCTACCACTCCACACCCCTTGTCATGAGCTATGGATCTATAAAGTGCCTCCACATCAAGGCTGGCCAGCATAACGTCTTCACCGATATGAATCCCTCCCATTTCTTGATAACATCCATTGAGTCACGTACGTACGAGGACAAGGCCAATGCAAATGGTCGCAAAATCCGGTCCACTTACGTACTAATAGGGTGTGTAAGACTCCCTGTCCCAGAAACAATGGGTCGCCCCTTTAAAGGTGATAGGCCTTTATGTACTTTGGGCAATCCATAAAAACATGGGACCTGGGGATGTTTGGGAAACAGGAATTCATATTCTGTTTGGCTAATCAGACCATGCTCATGTGCTCTGTCCAAGAGATTTTTTAGTTGTTTCCTGAATAACTCAGTTGGATTTGATTCCAGCACACAATAGCATAGCCCATCCCTGAGGATGTTGAGGCACATGATCTTATACTGGTCGTGATTCATGACAACAATGTTCCCTCCCTTGTGCGATGGCTTAATGACAAGGAAGTTATCACGTTCCAGCAAGAGCAATGCATCAATTTCTCTCTTATTAAGGTTCAATTTAGTCCCTCTACTTTTATCTAAAATCCTCAGCTGATCAGTCACAACATTCAGGAAAATGTCAGGGGGTGTGCCATCTCCAAAAGGTGGATTCTTGGTAGAGGGCAACTTGAGATCCGTGAATGGACCCTCCCCAGGGTCTTAAAGAGTAGATGGGCCCTATGCAAAAATAGCTTGTAGGCCCTCTGCTGTTTAATTTATTTAGGGGATCCTTATAGCTTCTTGTCTCTTACTATGACTCTCTAGTCCAGGGATGCCCAACCTGCGACCCTCCAGCTGCTGCAAAACTACAACTCTCAGCATGCCTGAACAGCCTACAGCTATCAGGGCATGTGGGGAGTAATGTATCAGGATCTAACAGTTATTTGAGTTGATATAGGCAGCTAGTGATGAGCGAATCGAAGTCAAACAAATTTACTTTGATCCAAATTTCAGGAAAAATTTGACTTGCCACGAAGCTGAATTTCCTCACGCTTTGTGTTAACGAAATCAATTTTTCCAGAAGTGGTGGGAAAAAAAATACTCACCTTATCCATTTACATGCAAAGAAACCCCCGCAGCCATCTTGATTGAAGATTGCCGGCCGGCATGATGACGTCATCACGTCACCACACAAGATTTTGCACTCCGACTGCAATCAAGTTGGCTGCGGCAGCCTCTACGCGATCAAATAGATAAGGTAATTTTTTTGTTTTTACCAGATTAACCCCTGAACACCCTCAATGTTAATCTTAGATGCCGCAATCAGCGATGAACTCAGCATCTAAGGGGTTCAATGATGTTGGAGGCACGATTGCCATTCCGCGTCATTGTGCCCGCTATATACAAAGAAATACACTTTGTGACAAAGTGATTTGTCATGAAGCAAATTTCTTTGTGATATTCAGCGAAGTAGCCAAATCGAATTTTTGATAACTTCGCTCAACCTATTAGCCACCCTTGTTTATACTGTGCTGTGAAGACTGTACCTATGGTATGTCCACCCCTGTCTACGAAATAACCAATTTCCAAGTTGAACTCTACATAACAAGTATTGGAAAATAATTTGCATCGGTAAAACCCCTGCCACACCACCGCAAATCTTGATAAGCAAAACATTCCGCCATGGAGGAGACAGTGTACACTACTACAGTGAACTCTGACTCTCCCAATGAAAACAACACCTTCCTATATGCCTGAAAGGAAAATATTATTGTCTGTATCAGTCAAATGCACCCGGCAGGAAGCAATAACTGATTATCTCCCTCAAACAAGCAATGCCTAGCACAAACAAAGAGAGATATCCTTGTATTAAGGAGGCTCCTGGAATGCTGTAAACCACCAACATCCCATGTGCCACGCTAAAAAGCCCTGGGAGACACCCCTGATTATACGAAACAGGAATTTGCTAAGAAGGATACAAAATGCTCCATATCTGATTTTATCAGTGCAATCAGCTCTCACAAAGATGTGGCATAAATTATTACCAGAATGATGCACCAAAACCACAGGACCCTGGAAGAGCCAACAGAACTTAATCATGTTGGGCAACACCTGCAACCAAATCACGCCAAGAAATACCAGGAATTCCAACTGCTTGCTTTTCTTCCTGGCAAATTTCAACTCTCCTAGCATCCCCAAAAATATATGAATGTCCGATTAAACACACTTGAAGATTCAGAGAACCAGAAATGAAAGGAGTTAACAAATCAGGGCACACAACTGGTAAAGCAAGTAGAGCTCAAATGCCCTAAATGCATAATTTCCACATCCAACAAACCCAGGTTATGCCAATGCAAAATGAGTGTGTGACAAACTTTCCTGGACTGAGGCCTAAAAGTGACAGCACTTTCTGAAAAAAACTGCCAGAAAGTGTGTTCTGCCCAGCAGGGTTAGAAAATAATGATAGATTACTGTTGCCACATTAACCTCATCCCAACCGCCGAACGCAGGTCACAGCAGCTCGCAGCTCGGCAGTTATACTGCAGCCTGCCAGCGATGATTGCAGGCTGTAGATGTTAAATAAATCGCATCAAAGAGGTATATCAGACGCTGTTTTGTTATCAGCGTCTGATATAGCTGCTACCTGGTCCTCTGGTGGTCCCATTTGCTGGTATCGACCACCAGAGGACCATGTAGCTATGTAAAGTAGCACCAAGCACCACACTACACCCCCCCCCCCCTGTCACTTATTAACCTCTTATTAACCCCTGATCACCCCATATAGACTCCCTGATCACCCCCCTGTCATTGATCACCCCCATGTATGGCTCCATTCAGACGTCCATATGTGTTTTGCGGATCCACGGATTCGCGGATCCGCAAAACACGGACACCAGCAATGTGCTTTCCGCATTTTGCAGATTCGCACATTGCCAGAACTATATAGAAAATGCCTTTTCTTGTCCGCAATTGCGGACAAGAATAGGACATGTTCTATATTTTTGCGGAACGGAAGTGCAGACCCGGAAGTGCGGATCCGCAATTCCGGATCCGAGCGGGACAAAGTCTGTCCCCATAGAAATGAATGGGTCCGCAATTCCGTTCCGCAAACAGCATTGCGGACGTGTGAATGGGGAATAAGGGTCCATTATCACCGCCAGTTAGTTAGCTACTTGTTAGGTAGTTAGCGCCCAGCCCACCGCACCACAGTCACTGATTTTGGCAGAGATTTTTTCATCCACATTGATCGATGCGAATGAAGAAATCTGTGCCGTTCATTTTATTTATTTTTTCAGCCTAGAGGCTGAACGGAAAGAAAAAATCTCATTACCCGTATGCTCAATATACGGAGAATCGCAGAAACTCCTAATGCTGGCCATACATGTAATGATTGCAAAGACCCTCAAATGCCAGGGCAGTACAAAAACCTCACATGTGACCCCATTTTAGAAAGAAGACACCCCAAGGTATTCCGTGAAGGGGTATGGTGAGTTCATGTAAAATTTTATTTTTTGTCAAGTTAGTGGAATATGAGACTTTGTAAAAAAAAATATATATATATATATATATAAATTTTCTGTGAACTCACCAGGCCCCTCACGGAATACCTTGGGGTGTATTCTTTCCAAAATGGGGTCACATGTGGGGTACTTATACTGCTCTGGCATTTTAGGGGCCCTAAAGCGTGTTTTGGGGTGGATTTTTACATATACCCATGCTGGGTGAGAGACATATCTCTGTAAATTGACAACTTTTAATTTTTTTTTAAAAGTTGTCATTTACAGAGATATTTCTCTCACACAGTATGGGTATATGTAAAAATACACCCCAAAACACATTGTCCTACTTCTCCTGAGTACGGCAATACCACATGTGTGACACTTTTTTGCAGCCAAGATGCGCAAAGGGGCCCTAATTCCAATGAGTACCTTTAGGATTTCACAGGGCATTTTTACGCTTTTGGATTCTCACGCTTTAGGGCCCCTAAAATTCCGTGAGGGGCATGGCGAGTTCACAGAGTTAGTTTTTTTTTTGGCACAAGTTAGCGGGAATGTTTTAAATTTTTATTTTTTTACAAAGTCTCATATTCCACTAACTTGTGACAAAAAATAAAATTTTACATGAACTCACCATACCCCTCACGGAATACCTTGAGGTATCTTCTTTCTAAAATGGGGTCACTTGTGGGGTATTTATACTGCCCTGGCATTTTAGGGGTCTCTAAAGCGTGAGAAGAAGTCTGGAATCCAAATGCGTAAAAATGCCCTGTGAAATCCTAAAGGTACTCATTGGAATTTGGGCCCCTTAGCACACCCAGGCTGCAAAAAAGTGTCACACACTGACAGACAGACACGCACACACTGACAGACAGACTGGCACACGCTGACAGACAGACATGCACCCACTGACAGACAGACATGCACACACTGACAGACAGACAGGCACACGCTGACAGACAGACACGCACACACTGACAGACAGACATGCACACACTGACAGACAGACACGCACACACTGACAGACACACACACACACTGACAGACAGACACACACACACTGACAGACAGACAGACACACACTGACAGACACGCACACACTGACAGACACGCACACACTGATAGACAGACATGCACACACTGACAGACAGACAGGCACACGCTGACAGACAGACACGCACACACTGACAGACAGACATGCACACACTGACAGACAGACACGCACACACTGACAGACAGACAGACACACACACTGACAGACAGACAGACACACACTGACAGACAGACATGCACACACTGACAGACACGCACACACTGACAGACACACACACTCAGGGCCGGGCCGACACAAAGGCTAGGGAAGCTCCAGCCACAGGGCACTCCAGCCTCAGGGCGCAGGCAGGGGCCAGCCAGAGGGAGAGGGACTGACAGGGGGGAACCGCTCAGCACTCCGTCCTGTCATTCCCTGATTGTAGCGTGACCGAGCTCTGTCCGGTCCGCAGTTACAAAGAGCATCAGTCTCCTGTACCCGGCCGGACTGACAGGAAGTGCGCACACAGTTTGCACTTCAAGTCAGTCGGCTCGGTACAGGAGACAAAAGCTCCTCCTCCTGTACCCACGGAGGCGCAGACCATGCAGAGCTCGGCCACGCTACAGCAGAGGTAGGAGGAGAGGAGGGGGAGAAGAAGGAGCATGACAACATGGGGGGCAGAAAGCATGACAACATGGTGGGGAGAAGAAAGAGCATGACAAGATGGGGGGAGAAAGAGCATGACAACATGGGGGTGGGGGAGAAGAAAGAGCATGACAACATGGGGGGGGCAGAAAGAGCATGACAACATGGGGGGCAGAAAGCATAACAACATGGGGGGGGAGAAGAAAGAGCATGACAACATGAGGGGGGCAGAAAGAGCATGAGAACATGGGGGGTATAAAGAGCATGAAAAGATGGGGGAGAATGACAGGAGGCAGAAAGAGCATGACAAGAAGAGGGGATTATGACAAGAGGGGGGGAGAATGACAAGAGGGGGAGAGCATGACAAATTACTATGTGGGGGCACTGCTGTGTGGTTGAGGGGGATGTGGGGGACATTACTGTGTGGGGGGCAATGTGGTGGACATTACTGTGTTGGGGACAGTGTGGAGGACATTACTGACACCCCCCACCCCCCCAAAACAGGGTTAATTTACTAAATGACCACCAATAAAAGAGTTGGGGGTCACATATGCTATTTCATAATGACAGCAGGGCCCATGCAGTGACCATATTCTACTACTGGGGGTGGCTCAAGAGGCGAACGCCTAGTTAGCCTAACGGTAGCGCCGGCCCTGAAGACAGGTGCACTCTGCGGTAATACTAAACCCTCACACTGATGTTAAAATTGAGAGGTTAGTTCGACATATCCTACTAGGAGGACATGTCCTCAGCTTGGGCACCGTGCCAAGGTCTTTCAAGTAGCCCGAGGCCACATAATCTTTACCTTATATAGGATGGTTATTGTGGTACTTGTAGTCCGTTGCTGGCATCTTCCATTGTATGCATTTTTTTGCTGTTGATCGCCATCAGCAACGGACTACAAGTGCAGGATATGCTCCCCTATATATATGCACAACTGCATATAGGTTTGAGCATATCCTGCCTGTTTAACACCACATCACATTTTCTAATGGTTTGTATACTTACTGTTATGTTGACCCTGGGCAGGCTTGCATAAGTGATGAGGAGAACGGCACAACGATTCTCTGGGGCACGCTCTGATAAGGGACACAGGCTAGATGGTGGTTCGAGGTGCCCTTGGTGGTCTGTATTAATGTGCCTATGGCAAGGTCCCTGATTGTCGTGACGCCAGTACCTTTTGTGGTGGTACAACCATTTATAGTAGTAGTAATTGAGGAATTGGAAACTGAGACAAAAATGAAATCCAACTTATGACTTTTACTGAGCGTTGCGCCTGGTAACAGTTATATCCAAGTATAAAACAGTCTCTAGTACATCCAGATATGAAATACAGTCTCTCATGCATATGAGGGCAGGGATATTGTAAGTCCTCAGGGAAAACAGGCTCTTTATCTTTTATATGTGAAAGCTACTGCTTCGGACTAGGCTTTGAAGTATAAAAACTCTTAGGCTTAACTCTTGCCTTATTCTAACAATGATTTAAGGTGGTTTTCAGAATCCTTGAACCTCTATTTCCAGTGCTTTTCTGACAGTTGGCCTGATTGTCTTCAGAAGGATTTAAACTGGAGGTGTGGATGCCGGAAGCTAAGTCCTACACCTAATTGCAAAGGTGCCTGGGAAGCCCCTGAGTATGGCCGTTATGCTATCCTTTGACTTGAATACTTGTAAATATATATATTAATCCCCTTGAAACTTGTTGTTTGAAGCTTTGTTACTGCTAACCCCCGAGGAGCAAACTATAGAAGTAGATTTCTCACCTCTAGGCTGAATCATGTAGGCATTAACCCTGGACTATGGAGCCATCAGGGAGAGAGCAGAGAGGCAGGAGGCCTCCCTCCAGCTAGCAGCTACATCTTGACTGCATACTGACTACTCTAGACTAGACTGGACTTACTAGGCCTGAGCTAAGCTATATGTACACTGTCACACTGCCCCCATCTAGTGGTCAGACTAGTGTGGTGCAACTTTAATTAGCCTAAATGAAAGGATCTTACATAGAATCACTTAGTGACATGGGAGAATATGACATGAGGTGAAGTATGATATTCAAACAAAAAAATGCAACAGCACTCTGCAACCAGAACTCTGCCCAAGATAGAAGCTATAAGAGGACATTAGTGTACGTTTTGATCAAAAGGTAATAAACCACTCGCCACGCCAAGGCTGTCCTGTGAGTGGTCCTAACGCTAAATCTGACCTGTTATGGGCCATGACAGCCACATAAAATCCTTCTAACGCTGATTCTTACCTGTTATGGGCCATGACAGCCACGAGTGGGACACTGCAGTATGATTGTTAGATAGGCATGCAATCCTATGTATAGGCAGTCATTTTACCATGTGCTTTCACTGATGATTGTAAATGGCATAGTATATGATATTCTATGCTTAATACTTATACAGTATCTCACAAAAGTGAGTACACCCCTCACATTTTATATCTTTTCATGGGACAACACTGAAGATCTGACACTTTGATACAATGTAAAGTAGTCAGTGTAGGGCTTGTATAACGGTGTAAATTTGGTGTGCCATCAAAATAACCCGATTTAATGAACATTTAAGCCGTAAGGCTTGATTCCCAAACTTGACCCAGATATTTTTTCCCTACAAAACATAACTTTTAATGACCTAATAAAAGTAGCTCTGTCAGCCTCCACAAAGGGTTAAAACTCCTAACGGACGTGTACCATAAACCAACATCTAACAAAAATCTATTACACTGAATGAACAAATGTGGCGCTGGCATGTCGATACCTCCATACTTCTGGGGGAGTTGAAGGGTGGAATATTTTATTCTAGGTTTCCTAGCGTTCCAAATATATCGGGACAAAATTCTGTTTAACTAGATATAAAAACTCTTGGGGATATGAATCGGCAAGGCTTGGAGCAAGTAGGTCCCCTTAGGCCATATAAGGCATTTTGCAATGTTTTTCCGCCCAAACCAGGAAATGTAAGGCGTAAGCCACTCCTCAAGAATTTTTGAGATATCCTTTAGCAGGGGTATAAAATAGTTTTTATAGAGTGCCTGTGTGTTAGAATAAATTTTAATTCCAAGGAATTTAATATAATGATGTTTCCAGTCAAAGGGTGAGTTTTGTGACAAGCGAGAGGCTTCCGAGGTAGACGTAGAAATATTAAGTGCTTGGGACTCTCTCATATTCATGATCTTACTACAACACCCTCTGGTATCTTTGTCACATGTGTATACTACAATACTGTTTTATTGTTGTTCCCTATATATACACAAATTAATAAAAATAATTTTGAAAAGAAAAAAAAATTATAACACTGGCGAAACTTTCATCCGCTACCACTAAGGAAAGGTATCCCTACTGGTCAGTACATCAGGGCTTGAAGAAATTGCACTGATGATGCCAGTTTCCTTGGAGAATGTGAGAATCTGTATCAACGGTTCAGACTGAGAGGGTACCCCAAAAGAGTTTTACATAGGGCATTTCACAGGCAAAGAGTATGAATCGTTCAGATCTACTGAGCAATAACAAACATACTACTAATTCTAAGATTATTAGCTGTATAAGCACATATGACGTTCAGAACCCAAAAGTCTAAGATACTTCACAAATACTGGCACATCCTTCAGGCAGATTCTGACCTGCGGGATGTGATAACTATACATCCCAGCATTACGTATCGTAGATGCAAGAACCTGGTAGATTATTTCGTTCATAATCTCTTCACACCAGAAATTTCCCCCACCACATGGTTAAGATCTAAGATAGTGGGTACACATCCATGGGGAAGATGTTCCTTTTATTCGTACCTTAAAGGGGTTGTCCCATCTCAAACAAACCACTGGGACCCGCACCTATATCGAGAACGGAGCACAAAAAGTGAAGGAGGGCATACTGCGCATGCGCGAAAGCCCTCCATTCATTTTCTATGGGGCCGGCAAATATAGCCGAGCGCTGGCTTGGCTATTTCCGTCGGCCCCATATAAATTAATGAAGCATGGGCCGCGCATGCGCCACGCATGCGCAGTAAGCTCCCATTCGCTTCTAAGGGAGCAGAGCTTGGTGGTGGACGGACCCCGGGAAATCTGGGGTCGTCCAGCCACAGCTCTCCCTGCTCCATTCTCGATATAGGTGCATGTCCCAGCGATGGGACCCGCAACTATCAGACAATGAGGGCATATCCTAGCGATATGCCCCCATTGTCTAAGAAAGGCAAAACCTTTATAAACCCGATAGACAGTAGGGAATACCACATTAGAGAATTCAAATGTCAGTCCACAGGTATCGTGTACATTGCCCAGTGTCCTTGTTTGAAAATACAGTATATGTGGGCAAAACCACATAATATGCAGCATCAACATCAAAGCTGACACTGCAATTTCAAGACATGTTAGACATTACCATGATAGCAATCCTGGTTGCCTTACTTTTTGGGGCATCTGCAAAAGGTCTTTAGGGGTGAGAAAAGGCAATCTGGACAGAATTCTCCTACAGGAAGAGACTAGATGGATTTATCGGTTGGACAGTTTGAGTCCTAAAGAACAAAATGAGGGCTTTACTTATTCCTCTTTTCTGTAAACACTGACATACCTGTATTTATTTTGTAATGTGTAGTGTCTTTTGTGAGCAATAGGAAGGTTGCCACCAACAGCATCAGGGTTGCTATCATTAGGATTTTGGCTGGTCCTCTGTAATTTCCCATGGCCGTTGGGGTGTTTGTGCCACCATGTCTGTTTAGTTGTTTTGTTACTACTCGCCTTTTGTTCGTCATTGGAGTGTCCTTTCTCCATAGTGGCAGTAAGTAGGCTGTCAATATGTCATGTATATTACTAGTCATCACATCTCTGTCCATATACAGGCTAGCTTTATATCCTCTATATCAGTGGTCCCCGACTCCCCAACCTTTTTTGCACCAAGGACCAGTTTCACGCAAGACAATTTTCCCAGGGCCGGGTGGCGGGTTCTGGGGTGGGGTGTAGGGGTGGGCGGGGCTTAGGGGGTGCTGGTCGGTGCTGACTGATTCACGCGCATAACAAAAACACAAGGTGCATATTCAAATATATAACACTATATAACCCCCAATGCCTCAGATCAACTCCCCAACCTTCAACCATCTATCAGCCCCCCGTGTCAGCCAGCCATCAGCTCCCCATGTCAGCCAGCCAGCAGCCCCCATGTCAGTCAGCCATCAGCCCCCCATGTCAGCCAGCCATCAGCCCTCCATGTCAGCCATGAGCCCCCCATGTCAGCCATCAGCCCCCCATGTCAGCCATCAGCCCCCCATGTCAGCCAGCCATCAGCCCCCCATCTCAGCCAGCCATCAGCCCCCCATGTCAGCCAGCCATCAGCCCCCCATGTCAGCCATCATCCCCCCATGTCAGCCATCAGCCCCCCATGTCAGCCTTCAGCCCCCATGTCAGCCAGCCATGAGCCCCCCATGTCAGCCATCAGCCCCCCATGTCAGACAGCCATCAGCCCTCCATGTCAGCCATGAGCCCCCATGTCAGCCATGAGCCCCCATGTCAGCCATCAGCCCCCATGTCAGCCATCAGCCCCTATATCAGCCAGCCATCAACCCCCCATGTCAGCCATCAGCCCCCCATGTCAGCCATTGGCCCCCCATGTCAGCCATCAGCCCCCATGTCAGCCAGCCATCAGCCCCCCATGTCAGCCAGCCATAAGCCCCCCATGTCATCCATCGGCCCCCCATGTCAGTGTCACGACCCGCGTTGGTGTCGTGACGCTGTTGCTGGCATGCGGTTGCCGTCGGCAACCTGCGTGCCACGACCAATGTTGCGGTCGTGTTGTTGTTCCGCATGCACTTTCCGGCGGCGAGGTGTTGCCGCATGTGAGGGTTGTGTGTTTGTTGCCTCACATGTGGTTGCCGCTGGCAACAAGGTTGTTCTGCATGCATGTCTACTTTCACCTTTGCTGTGGTCTTCTTCTTTTCCCCATTTGGTATGCATGGGGTTAAGGTTATGCTAGGTGTGGTTGTTAGCTCACGTGGGTGTGACCTCAGGCCTCATTATATGTTAGTTTGTGTGGAGCCTGAAGTCAGTTTTGTTTGTACAGCCATGGTGTGAGCATGGCTGGAGTGGTTGTTCCCTATGTCTGTGTGCGCCACCCTTATTTCTCATATTGTTTACTCTGAGTGGTTGTGTTCCCCTCTTGTGTGCTTCTGCTTAACCTTCCCTCTCTTGGTTATGTTTGTTGTGGGATTGTATGAAGCACTACTTTCTGTTTATGTGCTCAGGAAGGGGCTTGCTTACCCGGAGGGGTTAAGTACCAACCTGATAGTGTGCTGCCACGTCGGGATCCTTCCCCATGCAGCAGGTATCCGCATGGGAGTTCTGGAGGTCCTGGTACACCTTTGTCTTCTGCGGCGCGGCAGGTAAGCATGTGTGAGTATGTCATCTTATCAGCCGTGCAGCTTTGCATACTGTCAGGGTCCCGGCTGCAGAGGGGCCTCTGAAGACTCCTGCTCATCCGTGTCCTTGGGTGAGCAGGTGGTCTCTGCCCTGTCGTGATATCCAGGGTGAAGCAGGGATGACCAGGGCATCAGGTTCCTGAGGTATGGGCCCTCCTACCTTCAGGGTCGGCCCATACAGTTAGGAGACCAGGGCCAGCATTAGGGACGTGCTAGGATGTTAGCGGTAGTCCCTGCTTTTGGCCCAGCGGCCGTGGAAATTGCACGGCGGGGGGTTTTCCCCACTTCCCGCCGTGACAGTCAGCCATCAGCCCCCCATGTCAGCCTTCAGCCCCCATGTCAGCCAGCTATGAGCCCCCCATGTCAGCCATCAGCCCCCATATCAGCCCCCATGTCGGCCGGCCATCGGCCCTCGTGTCGGCCGGCCATCGGCCCCCGTGTCGGCCGGCCATCGGCCCCCCGTGTCGGCCGGCCATCGGCCCCCCGTGTCGGCCGGCCATCGGCCCCCCGTGTCGGCCGGCCATCGGCCCCCCGTGTCGGCCGGCCATCGGCCCCCCGTGTCGGCCGGCCATCGGCCCCCCGTGTCAGCCAGCCATCGGTGCAAATAAAATTAAAAAAAACACTTACCTCTCCTGCTCCTGGATGCCATCGCTGCTCACCATCGCAATCCTCTTCATCCTGCTGTCGGCTGTGTATCGCGAGCGCTGAGCCGAGGACCAGGAAGCGGTGAGTACAGATCCTTCACCGCTTCCGAGTCCTCCGGTACTAATGAAGTACCACGGTAATAATTAGTACCGTGTTAAAGACGGCCCTGATTGCCGCGGCCCGGCAAACAATCTTCCAGGGCCCGGTTCTGGGCCGCGGCCCGGAGGTTGGGGACAGCTGCTCTATATGACTGGTCATTGTTTATTGGATTTTTCTGACAATTGTCAGTATACCCACACACGCCCAACTATCTCATACTTGATCTCTTCAGTGAGTATGAGTTTAGCATTTCAAGTAGTTTCTTTCGTTTGAGGTATTCTTGTGGGCACTTGTAGTTACATGGTCTATCTGTGTATCGTATTATGTGATCAAGTATCCATGCGATTCTTTCTATATTCTCTCTGTCTCATAAGTTCTCTTCTGTACCTTACTTTCAGCCCCCTTTGTGCCTAAGTTTCTGTGCATTTACCAGCTGCACAGCTCACATATTCTGATAGCTGAGCGGCGCTATGTCCACGTGCATCAACATCGCACGCAGGACATGCACAGTTAGTAACATAGACCTGCTGAGCTTTCTAAGTGTCAGCGCATCCTCCGTGGCCAGCTGCAACGCGAGTAGGGATACAAGTCTTTGCACACAGGTAAGTTGCGCATTATGTCATTTGATACACTCCCCTCATGTATCCTGATTTGAGGTGAAACTAAGTGTGGTGGGTTGTGCCAACGACAGATTGGTGGATCTGTAATACTATTTGTCTGTGTCAAATTATTTGAGCTCTAACACTGGATCAGCCAGTTGTCAATTTAAATTATCTGGTCATTTATACTCCCCCCTGCAACCTTCTTTCCTCAATGCTGCCCAACCCCTCATGAAGCCAGTGTAGCTGGCGAAACATGACGCGGGGCAGTCAGTAGGTTTTAAGTGTCTGCGTCAGGTCCTTTGTAGCTTGTTGGCTTACATGTAACCAGTTTATGGTGTTATATCATTATCGGTGAGATATCAGTGCGCCATTGGCCTATTCAGGCATATTCATTTGCCACAGCAATTTAGTAGTGTGGCAGGGTTAGTGCAAGTCCCTACTAGCTACGATTACAGGACCACATAATCACGCTATTTGCAGGGACTGGACACAGCAGAGTTTTAACCCTTTTTAGAGGCTCACAGAGCTACTTTTATTGTGACCATTAAAAGTAACTTTTTTAGAGGGAGAAAGTATCTGGGTCAAGTTTGGGAATCAAGCATTATGGCTCAAATGTTCATTAATTTAAGTATACCCATACCCAGGTAGGGTCGATTAGGTAATTGTTCAAAATAACTCAACACACAGCCATTCATTTCTAAACCGTTGGCAACAAAAGTGAGTACACCCATAAGTGAAAATGGCTAAATTGTGGCCAATTAGCCATTTCCCCTCACTGATGTCATGTGACTCATTAGTGTTACAAGGTCTCTGGTGTGAATTGGGAGCAGTTGTGTTAAATTTGGTGTTATCACTCTCACACTCTCTCATACTGGTCACTGGAAGTACAACATGGCACCTCATGGCAAAGAACTGTCTGAAGATCTGAAAAAAAGAATTGTTGGTCTACATAAAGATGGCCTAAGCCAGGGATGGGCAAACTGCGGTTCTCCAGCTGTTGCAAAACTACACCTCCCAGCAAAGACTGCTTACAGCTATCAGCCTACAGCAGGGTTGATGGCATTGTAGTTTTACAACAGCTGGAGAGCTGCAGTTTGCCCATCCCTGGCCTAGGCTATAAGAAGATTGCCAACACCCTGAAACTGAACTGCAGCACGGTGGCTAAGACCATATAGCCTTTTCACAAGACAGGTTCCACTCAGAAATTGCCCCGCCATGGTCGACCAAATAAGTTGAGTGCACATGCTCAGCGCCATATCCAGAGGTTGCCTTTTCAAAATAGACTTATGAGTGAGGCTAGCATTGCTGCAGAGGTTACAGGAGTGGGGGGACAGCCTGTCAGTACTAAGACCATACGCTGCACACTGCATCACATTGGTCTGCATGGCTGTCGTCCCAGAAGGAAGCCTCTTCTAAAGATGATGCACAAGAAAGCCTGCAAACAGTTTTCTGATGACAAGCAGACTAAGGACATGGATTACTGGAACCATGTCCTCTGATCTGATGAGACCAAGATACACTTATTTTGTTCCGATGTTGTCAAGTGTGTGTGTGGCGACAACCAGGTGAGGAGCACAATGACAAGTGTGTCTTGCCTACAGTCAAGCATGGTGGTGGGAGAGTCATGATTTGGGGCTGCATGAGTGCTGCCAGCTGTGGGGAGCAATAGTTCATTGAGGGAACCATGAATGCCAACATGTACTGTGACATACTGAAACAGAGAATGATCTTCTACCTTCGGAAACTGGGCCACAGGGCAATATTCCAACATGATAACGACCCTAAACCCATTTCCAAGATGACCACTGCCGTGCTAAAGAAACTGAGGGTAAAGGTGCTAGACTGGCCAAGCATGTCTCCAGACCTAAACTCTATTAAGCATCTGTGGGTCATACTCAAACAGAGGGTGGAGGAGAGCAAGGTCTCTAACATCCACCAGCTCCGTGATGTCATCATGCAGGAGTGGAAGAGGATTCCAGTGGCAACTTGTGAAGCTCTAGTGAACTTCATGCCCAAGAGAGTTAAGGCAGTGCTGGAAAATAATGTTGGCCACACAAAATATTGACACTTTGGGCACAATTTGGCCATTTTCACTTAGGGGTGTATTCACTTTTGTTACCAGCAGTTTAAACATTAATGGCTGTGTGTTGAGTTATTTTGAGGGCATGCCCAATTTACACTGTTATATAAGCTGTACACATACTACTTTACATTGTATAAAAGTGTCAGATCTTCATGAAAAGATATAAATAAATATTTACATAAATGTGAGCGGTGTACTCAGTTTGGTGAGATACTGTATGTGCTATTCTTATTCTTGTAGTTTTGGCCTAACCGAGGCCCCTAGGACTCTGGAGCCCAGATATTTAAATAGTTTGCGTAGTGGTAAAAAATGCCACATGTGTTAAGTTCATGGCTATAATTTCTGCCTGCATAATTTAAGGTTACATTTTTGTGCAATACCTCCTTATAGCCTCTAGATGTCAGACTTACTGTCTTCTTAGTTCTATTTTATGGTTATGGCTCCCTATATATAGGAGGATTAGATAAAAATGTAATTAGAGCTTACACCCTATTCATACTTATATTAAAATAAAATGTGTGCATATTGTTATCTGTTAAAATGTTGAAAGTAATTATTGGAGTAATTTATCGAACTGGTGTGAAGTAGAACTGGCTTAGTTGCCCATAACAACAATCAGATTCCACCTTTCATTTTTTGACAGCTGACAGCAGTTGGATAAATGACCCCATATGGGTCTGTCAGTTCTAGATACTCAGAGAGAGACTTGATTTTGATATTACTGTTGGTTATGATATCAAACGGATCAAATGAAATCCTGTCAAAGCCTTTCTCAAATCTTAGGAAAAACATTCCTAGGACTGGGAACTTAAAAGGGACTTGTCACCTCTCCTGACATGTCAGTTTTAGTAACTCTTTGCATTCACCATGTAATAACAATTCTGGAGTCTCTTTCTATTGCTCTATAGTGTGCCATTCCTTTATTATTCCTGCTAGAAGTTTGTAAATAAATTGCCAGCAGTCTGCAGTAAAGGTTCTACTGGGTGTTACCACTAAAGGGTATGTCTGACTCTGTTCAATCAGTACTACTGCACACCAAATATGCATTTATGCACATATAATGTCACATCATTCTTTATTGTTTAAAAAACGTATTATAGCAAATACACAGAACACAAATCATGTAGTGGTAGCTGTTAGGAATATTCTTTTCTTTCCCTCTTATTGGTACCCCTGGTACCAGACTTCGGTATTCAGCTTGATTTGATTCTGATCTAGCGCCAGAGAGAGCGACGTTGACACAGGACACAATTAGGTGTTGTTCAATGTGACTCTAAATCTTTAATGATCTCGTGAGACATATATAGTCCTAATCCAATAACATTATGTTTAAGTTAACCAATCACAGAGTAACACACGTTTTAGCCAGCTACAGATTTCAGTTATATTATCTTTTATCGGAGTCAAGGCTATATGTGGGCAAAACACTTAGTTCTTATGAAATAGTTTTCCAAGAACTCTTTACCCCTATGTGTTCCTGTGTGCGTGATGTACTGATATATAGATAGTGATGGACTTTAAAGCTTATATACAAAATAGACATTGAACTGTAATAGAACCCTTCAATCCCCTCTTAAAAACCATCTACATATTTTTTATATAATGTGTTTTTTTCATTTTGTTCCTTTCTTGTTTTTTCTTTCAAAATATTTCTGTAAATATTGTTGGTAATCCTCTGGAGTCCCAGTTTTTTTTTTTTGAGGTATCTGAATGTATGCAGCTTGTGGTGTATCTGGGACTCGCCTACATCTCATAAATGTATTAATTAATGAGCATATACATTGGATACAGCAACAACACATGTTTGTATAAGGTCTTGTGTACTATGTAAATCTTTACGGCACAATGAGCTAACATTTAGGGCCTTTACTATCCTGATTATACTATTCTGTTCAGAATAAGAGGGGCCAGGAACAAAAGGATCTTGCGCCTGAGCTCTTTTAGAGACTGTGTGATTATTTGGTGTACCACATAATAAACTCATCTCCTCTGGATGATAAATACAAGTGGTAATGAGTCCGATTGGCAAGAAAACACAAAGATTAATAATCAGTAGCAGACAAACAAATCTCCCAGAATATTGTGGGGTCTTCATCTTCAGCCTGTTGCAAGGCTTCTTCTGAGCTCCCCTCTTTGTCTTTGTTGGACACCGGAGAAGAAGCCTCAGGGACCCTTTTCACTCTGCTAGCATGAATCCAGATCGGCGCCTCCTCTATGAGAATCGCTGTTCTAGTGACTGCTACCACCGTTTTAGGGGTCCGAATGCCAGCTCCTTGGGATCTTTTCCTTTACGTAGTACCCTGACCACCACCGTGTCCCTAGCCCGGAAGGGGTGCGTTGGTTCCTGTGGAAGAGAGGGAGACTTACAAGCCACTTTTTCTTCAGTTTTGCTAAGAACTTTAATCAGTTTTGTGACATATTTTTCCCTAATCTGGTCTGTCGCCTTCCTGTACCACTAGGGAGTGATTTGCCCAAGGAGTTGGAAAGGGCCCACCCATAAGGATTTCAAAGGGTGACAGTCCTAACCTCTTATTGGGAGTCATTCTTATTTCTGCCAATATGATAGGTAGGATTTGTTTCCATTTCTCAAAAGTACCTGCTGTGGCTTTCCTAAGTTTGTCTTTAACTGTTCGATTCATGCATTCTACAAGAAATTTTGAGCGCTGTGCTGGGGTATACATGGTTTTCCCTCTTTGCAGATCAATCCAGTTTGTGGATTTTTCTGCAAAACAGGGTAAACGCAATCTTTTTCTTCTTCCTCTGTGGCATATCTCTGGAGCCCTGTCAGCATGTGTGTGGAGCTTAAGGATGGAGGCTTTAGGCAAGCCATTGCCCAAGGGTCTGGTTCATGAATCCGATTGGGATGTTTTTGGGCCGTTTCTTTTGCCACCTTGTCAGCCAGGGCATTGCCAACAGATAATCTATAAGCTGGGAATGTGATACTTTCTTACCGTCAGCTGTGGTGAAACCCCTGCGTTACCAGATTACCCCATGGTCTCACACAACCCCGTGTGCATATCTGCTGTCTGTGTATATTGTGACAGTTTTTTTTTTTGTGTATTTGACATGCCCTTGTAAGTGCTATTAATTCTGCAGCTTGGGCTGATTGCACATGAACGGGTCGTGACTCAAGGATAATATCTGGCAGCATCACTACTGCATATGCTGCACAGTAGACGGTGTCGAGTGGACGTGAACATGAACCGTCTACAAACACTTCTGGTGCGTCTGGTATGGGGTTGGCTGACAAGTCTAGTCTGAGAGAGGTTTCGTATCCTAGTACCTTGAGACCGTCATGTTCGTCTGGTAAAAAGTCTTCTGTCCCTTTTAGTCCTACTAATGCATTTAGTATAGGTGCTGGTCCTGCCGTATGTGAGGCATATTTAATCTGTAATGATGAATCACTGAGTAAAAGGACTTCATATCCTGACAATCTTTGTGCTGATATTTGCTGCGTATGAATACCTCTGAGTAGTCCCACTACGTCATGGATACTATGCAAGACAGTGTAGTGTCCCAGTGTAAAGGGTGTGGCCAATTCCACCATCATCGCACAGACCGCAAGAGTATGTAGACATGCCGCCATCCCTTGTACAGGGCCAGGCATTACCTTTGAGAAAAAGGCACAAGGACGCAACTTTCCCCCATGTTCTTGAGTGAGTACCCCCGCCATGGTTTTACAGTTTTGTCGTGCAAACATGTGGAATGGTAGGTTATAATCAGGGAGGCCCAATCCTGGGCTACACATCAATGAACATTTTTAGAGTATCGAAAGCATTTAACATTTCTTTTGACCATCTTATTAGCTCTGGGGATTCTTCCAGAGTGGCTTGCCTCAAAATATTGTCATAATAAGAACAGTCGGGGATCCATTGTCTACAGTAGTATATCATACCAAGAAAGGACGGCATTTCCTTTTTGGTGTGCGGGGTGACCAGGCCCGCAATAGACTGGATTCTCCCGGGACTGATTCTTCTTTCCCCCTGTGTGAGGACAAAGCCCAAGCATTCAACCTGCTGTTTGCACCACTGCAGTTTCTTTAACAACACTTTATGACCACATTCTGACAACCATTTCAACAAGGATATACCATCATGTACACTTGCCTCCACTGACATGCTGCACAACAGTAGATCATCAACATACTGTATCAGGATGGAACCTTGTGGGGGGGGGGGGGGTGCCAGGGTTTAAAAGTGGCTTGGAGGACAATGCTGTACACAACTGGTGAATCAGCATACCGCTGTGGCATTCTACCCCAGGTCAGTTGACATCCCTCAAAGGAAAAAGCAAAAAGGAGTCGGGTACTCTTATTAACCAGACGGCTTCCGCGAGGATGGAGGAAAGGAGAGTTGTTACATCAGGAACCACCGGGGCTATGGGCACAATGAGATTGTTGATTGCCCTCAAATCCTGGACAAAGCGGGTAGTACCATCTGCCTTTGTCACAGGATTGATAGGGGTGGAGTAAGGTGAGATCACCTCCTCGAGGATTCCTTTTTTCAGAAATTCTTCTATCATTGGCCGTAGCCCCTCAATCTTTTCCTTGGACAGTGGGTATTGCTTTTAATACACCGGTGTGGCACCGGGTTTAAGATTGGCTTGATAAGGTGTGCAATCAATCAGACCCGTGTCATAGTCGCCCTGTGATCGTAGTGAAGGGTTTATGTCTCCTAGCTCAGGGTGGTCCTGTAAACTAACAAAAGTACATATAGCCAGGGTCACTATGGGCATGGTGGCTGAGTAAATACTTAGTCCGTCATTTTTTACTGTCACCCCCAAGTCCAACTTCACAAATAGGTCCCTTCCTAATAAACTTACAGGGCAATCTGGTATGATGCTGAAAGTATGGTCCACGATGTATTCACCGTCCACTGTCTCTATTGGTAGGGCACTCGTTTTATATGTTTTAGTTAATACCCCGTTGATTCCCATAGAGGGGTCAGACTTTCTTAAAGGTCCCTTGTACATGTCTTTGTTTAACACACTGGAGGTGGCGCCACTGTCTACCATAAATCCTACCTTCCTTCCCGCAACTTTAATCAAAATAATCGTTGTATGTTTCCAGTGGGTGGTGACCTGTGTGAAAGCTGGGGTGACTCCCTCCGGGCCCCGTCAGTAGGGTTGTTGACTATTCCAAACAATGGGGAACCTGGGCTGAGTCTGTGTACCCTGTCTATCTGTATTCTGTCCCCTTTGTGTCATGGGCTGTTGTTGGCTGTGTGCTCCCCGATTCTGCGTGTCTCTCCTGGGCATTGTGCACTGTCTAGCCCAATGTACCTCCTGTCCACAGTTATAACAGCAGTTATTCATGGTTTGGAAGTCTTGGTTTCTATCATTTGATCTATGAAAGTGCCCTGCTGTCTTTCGCTTGTTTCTCCCTCTCCCTCTGTTCCCTGCATACGCATGTGTGGGGGCAGTGGATTTGCTAATGTCGAAACACCCTACTGTAAGCATTAGCCTATCAGATTGTTAATAAATGTGGAAATAATTAGACTGTCATTCTGGAGAACCGGTAGCCCTGCCTCCAATTTCCAGCAATCCATAAATCTCCTCCAGAAATCAGTAACACTTTCTGAGGGTTTTTGCTTACATAATACGGCTACTGGGAGTGAAGACTTTTGTTAAAATACCTCTATCATGTGTTCTTCTATCTCCTTCCATATTAACTGTTGTCCGTGCTCAGTGTTACAAATATAGTCCTTTGCGTTAGTATTGGGGTCTATTTCTGATACTGTTGTTACCTTTTTCCAATCCCATGAACTGTGGGAACCCACTATTCCGTCAATTATGAGTCTAAGGTCTTCTTGGGTGAAATTTCTCCCTTTACAGGCTTTCTTTAAGTAAGCCACTGTGCCAAACAGAGCCACAGTAGGCTTGGGCAGTGTTTAATAATTTTATTAAGGTCATCTATGTCCAAAGCCTTTTTCATCAGTTGATTACCAACCGTCAAAAAAGGCATGGATGTCTCAGGTCCCCTGGTCTCACTATCCTTTTCCTTTTTTTTTCTTGTTCCTTAAATTATATCTCGATACAGTTGGGGGTGTGTGGGTTGTTTACTAACTGCATGTCCTGCCATTATGTGACTGGCTGCTATTAAATCCTCTTCTTCATCATTTTTATATTGCTGTAAGGACAGGTAGAGAGGGAGGGGTGTGTGAGGGGGTGGTAGGGGCCCTGAACAGTTAATTTTATGTACATATGAAGGTGGGGGATACATCTGATGTTTTTTATCATTTTCCTTTTTAGTCTGTATCTCATGTAGTTTTCTATCGTCTTTTGATCTTTTTAAACCTTTTGTCTTGCACATGTTGGGGTCATACCAGTGGGGAGCTATCTCTAACCATTGTTCTCCTCTTTTCTGCATATAATCCGACCATATCCCATGAAGGGTCAGGTTCAAAATACGGCCAGGCGGCAGTGTGGCCTAAGCATAGACCCTTGACCATGTCCATGTGATATATGCTGTTGTCTCCTTCCCTGGGAAAGGGGTGTACCGCTTCCATTGCCTCTGTCCACCCTGCCAAATTATCTACCCATGGGATAACAATGTAATATTTTGTAGGACTGACTCAGGCAACATATTGTTTACATGTTGCTACAAAAAGAATTCAAAACAGAAATAGCAAACAATAAAACAGAATGTTAGTGTCAGGGATCAGAGAGGAAGGAAAGAGGGTGCACTCTGACTCCACCCTCAACCCCTGTCCCTGCCTACTTACACTACCCGCCCTAGGCGACGGGGCGTAACTGGGCGACGGTCCCTTACTTAACGTAAGTGCACAGAGGAAAGATAAGAAGGGTCAACAAGCCAAAGGTCAGAACCAGGAGAAGCGGGCCGTACAAATGGAACGAGCAAAAGCAAGGTCAACAGTCAAAGCCGAGGTCAATCCAGGAAAGCAAATACGTACAAAGGATGAGACGAAGTCGAGGTCAAAGAACGAGCCGAGGTCACAAGGTCAGGAGGTCAATCAGATAAGCAGCTGCAGACTAGAACCAAAGGACAAGGAAGCTCCAATAGACCAGTATCACAGGCAACCTGTGGCCAGCTGGTTTCCTGTATTTATAGTGGGGAGTGAGGGTCATGTGACGTGGCCAGCGCCACATGACCGACAGACAGATAAGTCGAGCACCGAGTGATCAGCTCGGTGCTCAAGGCAGACCTAGGAGCAGGGAGCCTCCCAGCTAGCAAAGCTGCCCAGGGAACAAGGCTGAACACAGATCCTTGCTCCTGAAGTTAAGCAGCAGGTCTGCGGCTGATGGGAGACCGAGTGCACCTTCGGCGCCTCGTTACAGTTAGTCTTGGGACGACAGCCTGTCACTTCACCTTATATAACTATGTTAGACAAAACAACTTATCATGCAAAAATTCTACAATTATCAAACAACTTATCATTAGTGTTGAGCGAATCGCTCGGGTCCGTACCGAATTTTGGGGTGTCCGTGACACGGACCCGAACCCGGACATTTTCAAAAAGGTTCGGGTCCGGAGTTCGTCGATTACTTCCCGCTTTCTGAAGGGCTGCACAGCAGCCAATCAGCTAGCGTTTTACTTCTTGCCCTAAGAGCCCATCACAGCCATGCCTACTAATGGCATGGCTGTGATTGGCCAAGTGCAGCATGTGACCCAGCCTCTATTTAAGCTGGAGTCACGTAGCGCCGCACGTCACACTGCTCTGACTAGTGTAGGGAGAGGATGCAGCTTCTGTGAGGGTGAGATAGGCAGGGATAAAGAAGCGATTGAATGATCTACCTTTCTACACCTGTGCATCAGAACAACTCAGCTGAGCTGTTCACTGAAAGTCACTATTTTGTTGAGACTGGCGAGAGCGATTTTTACTGGCACATGTAACTGGGCTGACCGGCGGTGGCCATTTTGGGACTTGTGGTGCGCCAGCACTTGCTGCCACAGAGTGTAAACCAAAGCTCCAAAGAAGTTACAAATCTACACCTGTGAATCAGAACAACAGCGATTCAGCTGCTCAGTCAAAGTCAATTTTTTTTCTGGCTGGGCAGACTGTTTTCTGGCACATGTTACTTGGCTGATAGGCGGCGGCCATTTTGGGACTTGTGGTGCTACAGCAAAAGCTGCCACAACGTCCATTAATCTAATGTAATAGTCGATTTTTTCATAGATATAATACATCAGGGGTTTGGCTGTGCTTGTGTCACCCATACTAACTGCAAAGATATTTAATATATCAGTGGTGAAACTGAAAGTAACCCACTTGGATAGCAAATCCCATGAATGTGCTGTTCCAGCTAGGCTAGCCAGTGCCACTACTTTGTCCAATACTGTCAGCCAGAAATATATTTTTTTTATGTGCCAGAAATATAAATTAGAAAAAGCTTTCACCGTAATAATAAAATTATTCTGGTGTTAGACCAGAAGAAGCACTCCTGTTGTAATTAATACTGTAAAAAGCCTTAGGCAATATTTCTCCCAGTGTGGGAAATTTATCTAGCAAAACTAGCATTTTAACAATTCCGGTGTTCTGAAATACCAGCAGTCCTCTTGTAATTAATACCGCCAAAAGGCATTATATCGTCCAGTGTTGTAATTTTGCTGAAAAAAGGCCAATTTAATCAATCTGGTGTTTGTTAGACCAGAAAAACTAGGCCTCACGTTTTCACTCCTCTAAAAGGAATTATATTTCCCCGTGTGGGGATCTATGTACCAAAACTAGCATTATAAAAAATCTGGTGTCCAATTAGCAGCAGTGTTCTTGTAATTAATACCGCCAAAAGGCATTATTGTCCAGTGTTGTAATTTTGGTGAAAAAAGGCCAATTTAATCAATCTGGTGTTTGTTAGACCAGAAAAACTAGGCCTCACGTTTTCACTCCTCTAAAAGCAATTATATTTCCCCATGTGGGGATCTATGTACCAAAACTAGCATTATAAAAAATCTGGTGTCCAATTAGCAGCAGTGTTCTTGTAATTAATACCGCCAAAAGGCATTATTGTCCAGTGTTGTAATTTTGCTAAAAAAAAAAGGCCAATTTAATCAATCTGGTGTTTGTTAGACCAGAAAAACTTGGCCTCACGTTTTCACTCCTCTAAAAAGGAATTATATTTCCCCGTGTGGGGATCTATGTACCAAAACTAGCATTATAAAAAATCTGGTGTCCAATTAGCAGCAGTGTTCTTGTAATTAATACCGCCAAAAGGCATTATTGTCCAGTTTTGTAATTTTGCTGAAAAAAAGGCCAATTTAATCAATCTGGTGTTTGTTAGACCAGAAAAACTAGGCCTCACGTTTTCACTCCTCTAAAAAGCAATTATATTTCCCCGTGTAGGGATCTATGTACCAAAACTAGCATTATAAAAATCTGGTGTCCAATTAGCAGCAGTGTTCTTGTAATTAATACCGCCAAAAGGCATTATTGTCCAGTGTTGTAATTTTGGTGAAAAAAAGGCCAATTTAATCAATCTGGTGTTTGGTAGACCAGAAAAACTAGGCCTCACGTTTTTACTCCTGTAAAAGGAATTATATCTCCCGTGTGGAATCTATGTACCAAAACTAGCATTATAAAAAATCTGGTGTCCAATTAGCAGCAGTGTTCTTGTAATTAATACCGGAAAAAGGAATTATATCTTCCAGTGTGGGAATTTTGGGGCTAAAAAATATATTTTATTGTGGTGCGAGTTGAATCGCAACAATGAGGAAACATTCTATTAAGGGACGAGGACGCGGTCGTGGTGGTGTCCGTGGAGCCTCTGTTGCTGGCAGAGGACGTGGCCGCTCGGCCTCAGGCGCACAAAGTAGTGAAACAACTCCCTCAAGTAGCCGGCAGAATTTACAGCGATATTTGGTGGGGCCCAATGCCGTTATGAGGATGGTAAGGCCTGAGCAGGTACAGGCATTAGTCGATTGGGTGGCCGACAGTGCTTCCAGCACGTTCACCACATTGTCTTCCGCCTAGTCTTCTGCGGTAAGCGCACAGGTGGCACCTGAAAACCAAGCCCATCAGTCTGTCACATCACCCCCATGCATATCAGGGAAACTGGCTGAGCCTCAAGTTATGCAGCAGTCTCTTCTTCTGTTTGAAGACTCTGCTCCCACGGTTTTCCAGGGGCGTCCACCTATCCCTTCCCCAGCGGTTGAAGACATTCCATGCACTGACGCACAACCACTTATGTATCCAGATGATGAGGACATGGGAATACCACCACAGCAGAGTGACCGAGTGTCTGATGATGACGAAACACAGGTGCCCACTGCCGCGTCTTATTGCAGTGTGCAGACTGAACAGGAGGAGGTCAGGGAGGAAGACTGGGTGGAAGACGATGCAGAGGACGATGAGGTCTTAGACCCCACATGGACTGAAGGTCGTGCCGCTGACTTAAATAGTTCAGAGGAAGAGGCAGTGGTGAGACCGAGACAACAGCAAAGCCAAAGAGGGAGCAGGGGGCAAAAGCAGAACAGCCGCCGTCCAGAGAGTTCGCCTGCTATTGGCCAGCGCCAACAGGGACCCAGCACCCCAAAGGCATCTTCAAGGAGTTCCCTGGCATGGCACTTCTTCAAACAATGTGCTGAGGACAAGACCAGAGTGGTTTGCACGCTGTGCCATCAGACCCTGAGGCGAGGCATTAACGTTCTTAACCTGAGCACCACCTGCATGATCAGGCATCTACATGCAAAGCATGAAGTGCAGTGGAGTACACACCTTAAAAACAAGGAACCCGCTCAGGCTCCCCTGCTCCCTTTAGCGCTGCTGCCTCGGCTTCCGCCTCGAGAGGAATGTTGCCACCTGCCGAGCAGCAAACAGAGGATGTGCCACCGACACCACCACCACCACCGCCACCGTCACCTAGCGTCTCCACTATTTCACACAGCAGCGTTCAGCTCTCCATCTCTCAAACCTTTGAGAGGAAGCGCAAATTCCCACCTAGTCACCCTCGAGCCCTTGGCCTGAATGCCAGCATTTCTAAACTACTGGCCTTTGAAATGCTGTCATTCTGGCTGGTGGACACAGACAGCTTCAAACAGCTGATGGCCATGGCTGTCCCCAGTATGTGGTTCCCAGCCGCCACTACTTCTCCAAGACAGCCGTGCCTTCCCTGCACATGCAAGTGTCCGATAAAATCAAGTGTGCACTGCGCAACGCCATTTGTGGCAAGGTCCACCTAACCACAGATACGTGGACCAGTAAGCACGGCCAGGGACGCTATATCTCCCTAACTGCACACTGGGTAAATGTAGTGGTGGCTGGGCCCCAGGCGGAGAGTTCCTGGCGCACGTCCTTCCGCCGCCAAGGATCACAGGGCATCATTCTTTGCCTCCTGTAGCCTCCTCCTCCTACTCGGCTTCCTCCTCCTCCTCCTCTGCTTCCACCAGCTCATCCAGTCAGCCACACACCTTCACCACCAACTTCAGCACAGCCCGGGTAAACGTCAGCAGGCCATTCTGAAACTCATATGTTTGGGGGACAGGCCCCACACCGCGCAGGAGTTGTTGTGGGGTATTGAACAACAGATCGACCAGTGGTTGCTGCCGGTGGGCCTCAAGCCCGGCCTGGTGGTGTGCGATAATGGGCGAAATCTCGTGGCAGCTCTGGGACTAGCCGGTTTGACGCACATCCCTTGCCTGGCGATGAGTTACAATTTAACCCCACCATCACCACCAGGCAGGTAAAGTCGTTCCTGGGGATTGTACATGAGGTTTGTGCCCCACTTTGCCACAATAGCAGCGCCATTGACAGACCTGTTGAAGGGGCGAAAGTCTGGGAGGCTTAGCTGGAGTGAGAAGGCGGAGGAGGCTTTCTCCGCGTTGAAGTCGGCCCTGTGTGGGTCCCCGGTTTTGGTGACACCCGACTTCAATAGTGTTGAGCGCGAATATTCGAATAGCGAATTTAAATCGCGAATATCGGCACTTCGCTAATTCGCGAATATTTCGAATATAATGCTATATATTCGCAAATTCGAATATTCGCTTTTTTTTTTTTTTTTTTTTTAAAGTTGTTCCCTCCCACTTCCCAAAAGCATTTATTCTTACATGTCCGAGGACTCCATGCTCCCCTCCCGCTCCAGTCAGTGCCCGTCTGCCGAGTGCCAACTTCCTCTGCGCATGGAGCGTCCCCATCACCATGGGAACGCCTCCATGCTAGAATGTACTGTCGGATTTGAGAATCACGGTTATCCAGACCATGGTAAAGTTGGATGCGCAATGCGAGTAAACTTACTAAAATCACTCGCATTGCGCATTCAACTTTGTGTATAGTCAAAATCCTAATGGTAGGGGCGAGGGTACTTAGTTGCAGAATTAACGAATATACAGAATATAGCGCTATATTCGTATTCTGCTATATTCGTTAAATCTAGCAAGCAAGGCAACTAAGTTGGATGCGCAATGCGAGTAATTTACGAAGTTTACTCGCATTGCGCATCCAACTTAGAGCGTGGAATAGGCTTTAGGCATTACTATTGCCAATCGGAAAGTTGTCTAGTTGGATGCGCAACGCGAGTAAACTTACTTAAATTACTCGCATTGCGCATCCAACTTAGAGCGTGGAATAGGCTTTAGGCATAGGCGGCGGCAACTACTATTGCCAATCGAAAGTTGTCTAAGTTGGATGCGCAATGCGAGTAAACTTACTTAAATTACTGCATTGCGCATCCAACTTAGAGCGTGGAATAGGCTTTAGGCATGAAGGCGGCGGCAACTACTATTGCCAATCGGAAAGTTGTCTGTTGGATGCAGCAATGCGAGTAAACTTACTTAAATTACTCGCATTGCGCATCCAACTTATTTCTGTGTATAGGCAACATTCCTATTGGTTGTTTGCTTAGACTTAACGTAATATAGAGAATATCGCGCTATATTCGTATTCAGCTATATCTCGCTTTATTCTAGCAAGCCAACCATTGTTAGGACGCTGCCTATACACAGAACTAAGTTGGATGCGCAATGCGAGTAATTTGAGTAAGTTTACTCGCATTGCGCATCTAACTTACAGCGGGGTATATTGTCAATAATCCTTCATTCCATCAAGACAACCAATAGGAAGTTGGCTAAGTTGCATTCGCAATATGCACATGGTGTTTCTATCGCGAGAATCGCATTGAAATATTCGTGTGAGCCTATAACGGGCGTGGCTTTGTCTTGCGAAGTTTGTTGACAGGAGGAAGGTTGAATCGCAGTGCATTACTCGTGTGTGACGCGCATGAAAATGGTCTCAAGCAATTTTAAAGAAGTCGAGGAAGATCTCCTGATTACTGTAAGTAATTCCACATTACAGCACTGTATTACATATCACAGGCTTGTTATTCCAATGTATTTATACAAATTCTCATTTTTTCTTGCTTCAGGGCATATTAACCCTGTCAAAGCCAGAGTTTTTTTTTGTTAGCCTCTTATTTCGCTCACTGCCTTCAAAGAGCCATCACTTTTTTATTTGCCTGTTCACATAGCCATATGAGGGCTTGTTTTTTGTGGACAAGTTGTACTTTCTAACTCCGCCATTTAATATTGCATAAGATGTATTGGGAAGCCAAACAAAATGCAAAATGTCCAAAATTGCAAAATAAAAGCAATGCCACGCCATTTTTACGGGTTTGTAACCCTTAAGGACACATGACACAACGGTATCATCATGTATAGTTCGATCACGCTACGCGGCGGGCAGTGATCAGAACTGGGTGCCTGCTGAAATCAATCAGCAGGCACCTTGGGACAATGTGCCGGGGGTCAATTCAGACCTGCGGTTTGCGGCTTTTGCGTGTAATTGGGCGGCGGGTGCGGTGGCTATCGGGTCACCGTGCTGCTGTAATGGGGACCCGATAGCAGGGAAGGCCTGCGTCCGCATATCTACATAGACAGTGGTCTACTTTTGCTACCAACACGCCCATTTTCCAAACAGTCCTCAGAGCGGTATCAGTCTGATGAAGGCCGTATTGTGGCCGAAACGTCACACGCATGTATATGATTTACCGCACTTCTGATTAAAAGAAACTTATCTTCAACGCATAAACTGGAGTTTATTTCCTTCTTGATACTAAGGGGTGGGAACCCGACCTCCAGTAGCGCACTCCAAAGAGTGCCACAACCGCCAGATGACGCACAGCTATGTCATTGGGCGTGAAGGGGTTAATGATAGGTGCACTAAGTACTGTTAAGACATCACACCACTATGTCTGGTAGCATGTATGTATGGACACATTGGACAGCTGAGAAACATCTCTCATATGCACAATGCACATCCATTTTCCTGCCTCACAGTGCATACCCCACATCGTATACTCCACACCGTATACCCCACAGTGTATATCCCTCCACACACACACATAGTCTTTGGATTCTAATATGCGTCTGGTTGGTTAGGAGAAGTAATGTTTGACCGCCATTATTTGCTGGTTCATTTAGCGTTACCCAGGGTGCACCATGTGGAGGCGGACCAGCTGTACACCCCATACTGTACCGTTACCTCACTAGACGGGTACATCTCTCCTCAGATGGCCAATATCCGATTGCTCATACTACACACACATACAATTTAAATATAATTCGATTGTATAACTGTAACGTTAAATCTAATGTTTTACTTTCAAACACTGAAACATTTTTTGTTGTGTTGAGATGATGACATTCATTTCTAATACTTTTATTTGACAAATTTGGGATTATATGGTTGCATTTTTATCCTGCAGCGAATGCTTGAGATGAAGTATGACACCACCAGGTCCCGCGTGGACAAGCAGCGGATCCTGAGGAGGATCGGTTATGAACTATACCGTGACCACAATGTCACACACAAGAGGATGGCCATTATAAAAAGTGGTCCGACCTGAAGAGGAGACACCAGGATCGGATCACTGAGATACGGAACAAAATCTGCCCAGGTACAATGCTTACATGACTCTTGTATCTTTCAGCAACACTCTGTAATGTATAGGTACAGTTATGCTTTACGAGGTTTTAATAACTTAAGAAAATTTTGCCATTATAGGTGATCCCGTCCCTCAGTCCGCCGCAGGCCTTCAAAAAGGCAGTGGTGGTGGAGGAGGAGGTGTCGGAGGAGGAGGAGCAGGAGCAGGCAGGACCCTCTGCCCCTACCCCACAGCATGAGGATGCCGGACCCTCAGACCATCCCGGTTCTCATGAGGAGAATGAGGAGGAGGAGGAGCTTGTGACCACCCCCGCCAGGAGGGTAAATAATATGTGTTGTGGGTGTTTTAACTCAGTCACTGGTGTCAGTTTCTTCCAGAAAACCATAACAAACATGTTAAATCTTTATCCTTTAACCCCTTCATGCTTTCTGACATAACTGTACGACCAAATAACAAGTGACTTGCTGCATTTTGATGTACGGCCACGCCTAAACTAGCTCCTGGGGCTGTGACACTATAAAGTGTCACAGCCCCGGGAGTCACAGCTCCCCAGGAGCAGACACAAGTGGTAAGCCGGCAAGGGACCAATCAGAGTGTTCCCTTGTTAGTAAGCACTCTGATTGTTTTGTCTCTGCAGACTAACCAATCGTAGCGCAGCACTTTAAAAAAAGCCTGTTTCAGGCCAGCGACATCTATGTGGTTGAGAGGAAGAAAGCTCCTCTCTCTTTCCATCTTGCCGCTGCTGCTTCCGCAACGGCAAGATGGTTTCCATGGCACCCGGACGCCTTACAAATGGCGTCCTAGTTGCTATTTACTTAAGGCCGATCAGACCCTGAGGTCTGATCAGCCTTAGTGTAAGTGTGGCACTGACTATACAGTGTATTACAATAGACTATGCAGATGGTTTTTGATAAAAAGAAAATAGATACATAAAACAAAATTTAAAAAATTGAAAGACAAAAAGACTAAAAATTTTTTTAAAGAAGAATAAATTAGAAATCGTCTTCTCATATATATTCATTTATGTAATCTAAAAATTACATAAATAATATAGTGCACATAATTGGTATAGCCGCATCCGTAAAAAGCAGCTCTATAACAATATAGCGTGTTCTTACCCCTTTGGCAAATCCCATACAAATATTTTCTTTTAAAACTGTCAAAAACAGACATATTTTATACAGTATACATATTTTGTAACGCTCCATGACATAAATTCCAAACCCAAGCGATCAAAAAGACGTATGCACCCCAAAATAGTACCAATCAAACAGTCAACTGATCCCACAAATATTTTAAATAAAATACTCTATTGAAATATTCCTAAGTAAAGAACTATATAACTGATTGTGATTTTAATGGCCAGCTCCTTTATACACTAATCAATAAAAGTTATTTAATCTGATTTTTAATATATTATTTTTTTGTACAGTAATAAAAGACATGAAAAAAAATAATATTGCTGCAGCGGGAGCACTCCAGGCGGATGAGGGCTTTGCAGCTGAAGATCAGCAAAGAAATGAAGGCCATGGAGGAGTGGCATCAGAAGGCCATAACGGAGCTGATCAACCAGCATGATGTCCTGAAAGCCCTGCCTTAGTTTTATTTAATTTTTATTTTATGTTTCTTTAAACAATTTTTTTTATTTTATTTATAAAGTTTGGTTTGGTTTTAAATCATTTTTGGTTTTCTGTTTTATTTTAACAACTCTGGTTACATTAAGGCAATTTTTTTCCATCCAAAACTCATCAGTATGATGACATACAGCAGCCGCAGGTACATGGAAATTTGGTAGTATAAGGCCTACACAGAACTCATAGTGGTGAGGATAATAGCAGCAGTCTTTGTTAATGGTGGGGCCTTAGAATAAATAAAGTTATCAGTAAGAATTACACCATAACATAACATTATAAAAACTGAAATCACGCTGTTATAACTCAGAAAAACTATTTATTAACAAAATAAAAAGGCCTCTATGGGAACATTGTGAGTTGGGAAAGTAGCTCCTCCATTTTCTGCATCCCTTTACGGTGCTTTTTGGCCATCTCCTAGCTGATGATGACCCGGCATTGCCCTTTAAGAGTGACCACCCCTTTAAGAGAGACATGTACTTAAAAAATAAAGTATGCAAAGTAATATTCTTGCATTGGGGTATATGCAACTTAGGCCTCTTTCACACTTGCCTTGTGAGGATCCGGCGTGCACTTCCGTCGCAAGAAATGCCCGCCGGATCCGTCACAACGCAAGACAACAGAAAGCATTGGAATACTGATCAATCTTCAATATGCTTTTAGGTAATCATGGCAGCCAGGACTCTACTAAAGTCCCGGCTGCCATAGGTAGTGGGGAGCCGGGGGAGCAGATACTTACAGTCCGTGCGGCTCCCGGGTGCTCCACAATGACGCCAGAGAGCCATACGCGCATGGGATCATGTGATCCATGCTCATGGGGCGCTCTGACATCATTCATTGTGGAGGGCCCCGGGACTCGGGAGCCGCACAGATGGTAAGTATACTTCTCCCCTGCCTCCCCACTACGCTTTACCATGGCAGCCGGGACTTTAGCGTCCTGGCTGCTATGGTGACCATTCACAAAAGCTAAACGTCGGATCCGGCGATGTGCCTAAATGACGCTTAGCTTAAAGCCGGATCTGGATAAATGCTTTTCAATGGCCATTAATTCCGGATCCTTCTTTCCGGCATGCCTTCAGGATTTGGGTCCGAGAAAAATCTGCATCATGCTCCAGATTTTGCTACGGCAAAAAAGTCTCAGTACTGAACGGAAGATATCCAGACGCATCCTGAACGGATTTCTCTCCATTCAGGATGCATTGGGATTATCCTGATCAGTATCTTTCCGTCCTAGAGCCCCGAGGACGGAACTCTAGGACAGAAAGATAAAACGCCAGTGTGAAAGAGCCCTTACTTCACTATTGTTTGGCTATGGCTATCTAGAACTAACAAAATTTAGGAACCCAGCTTCTGTTTAATTCGCAATGCGAGTATATGTTCGCATTGCGAATTCAACTTAGAACTGGGTTCCTAATGGTTGTATTGCTAAAATATAACGAAGATTGGGAATTCAGTCTTCGTAAAGTTGTAATCGCAATGCGAGTAATACAGGTTATATTAATCGCATTGCGATTGAACTTAGAGCTGGGTTCTAATGGTTGTATTGCTAGAATATAACGAAGATTGAGAACATAGCGCTATATTCTCAATCTTCAATTATATTCTAGCAATACAACCATTAGGAACTCCGCTCTAAGATGGAATCGCAATGCGAATACTTTAAGTTAAATTAATCGCATTGCGATTTCAACTTAGCACTGCTGCTATATTCCATATTCGTTAACTTCGTTAATTCTAGCAAGCTGACCCATTATAAACCCAGCTCCAAGTTGAAATCGCAATGCGATTAATATAACTTGAATTAATCGCATTGCGATTTCAACGTAATTCCTCAAATCCGACAGTACATTTTAGTATATGGAGACGCTCCCATGGTGATGGGGACGCTCCATGAGCACAGAAGTTATGGTTGGCTTGGTAGAATTAGATGATGACTAATGACGAATGTATTCGTCATATTCCTCAAAACGAAGATAACGGAGTATTCTACATCTTCGCTTTAGCAACCTATTCGTCAACTTCGCTAATTCTAGCAATCAAATAGGAAGGTTGACTTACCAGATAGTTGTAGTAATTCGCTATGCGATTTTTTTATTATTTTTTTAATAAATAGAATACTTATAATAATTTTATCAAGTAATATAATTATTGTATTAAAAAAAAAAATCGCATAGCGAATTTAACACAGCTGTCTGGTAAGTCAACCTTCCTATTTGATTGCTAGAATTAGCGAGGTTGACGAATAGGTAGCTAAAACGAAGATGTAGAATACTTCGTTATCTTCGTTTTGAGGAATAGACGAATACATTCGTCATATTCGTCATCCTCGCTAATTCTAGATATGAAACCAATAGGAAAGTAGCCTTAAGTACAAATCGCAATATGCGATTATTTAAATCGCATGTTAATCGCGATAACTAGAAAAATGACGAATATTCGATTTCGACGAATATGAAACGAATATTCATTCGAATATTCGCGAATTTCGTCGAAATCGAATATGGCACCTGCCGCTCATCACTAGACTTCAACAAGGAGTTTGTCGTACAGACCGACGCCTCGGAGGTAGGCCTCGGTGCGGTACTGTCTCAGGAGGTCAACGGGGAAGAACATCCCGTTGTCTTCCTGAGCCGTAAGCTCAGTCCCGCCGAGTCCAGATATAGTATAGTGGAGAGGGAGTGCCTGGCTATCAAGTGGGCACTCGAATCTCTCCGCTACTACCTGTTAGGGAGGAGGTTCCGTCTGGTGACCGACCATTCCCCCTCAAATGGATGAGTCAGGCCAAGGAGAGGAATGCTCGGGTCACCAGGTGGTTCCTGTCCCTTCAAAATTTCAAGTTCTCCGTGGAACATAGGGCAGGTCGCTTGCAGGGAAATGCAGATGCCCTTTCCCGCGTCCACTGCCTCACATGTGTCCACCCCCTCAGGGCTGAACAAAGGGGTGTGTGGTAAGGTGCAGGGTGCCGTCGTGGATGGCAGGTATGTGTCACCGAGGTTCATAGCCTCGGTGAGGTAAGAGCCCGCTTTTGTTGATGTCAGCAGCAGCTAGTGCTACTGACAGAGTTTAAATAGCATGGCTGCAAAGCCGATCCGGGCCGGCTCTTACCGGGAGCAGCTAAAGTGTAGGGTGGGTGGCTGCTCCCACGACCCAGTCCTGGTTTTGGGCTGGGTTTAAAAGCTCAGCCAGCTCAGCAGCTGGAGGCTGTGATTATCCTGGAGCTGCTAACAGGGCTGGGAGTTCTCTGTCCTGGAGGAAAGAGCTCAGCAAGGAGGTGTTTTGTTCCTGGCTACCTGAAGCTGGATTCTCCTGCGGTTGGGCCGACAGCGTGGTGCGAACCTGCACCTACACCTCCCAGGTGACTGAACCTGTGTTGGCCTGTTTTTGTTTTGCCACGTTATTTCCGTTGTGTGTGAACTGTCACCAAGAGACTGTTTTTCGTTTATGGTGTGCAAGTGTGAATAAAACACTGTTTGTTGCACAATCTGGACTCCTTTGTTTTGCCTCTAAACTGCACCCGCACTGCTGTCTACCAGAGCGACTCCCCACAAAGCGTATAGTGGCCTTATTTCTGTGATACCAGAAAAATATATACCCACTGCACTCTTGCGATAATTTCTGGTGAAAGCATATAGTGCTCAACCAATTCAGACCACAGATATACTATTGAATGTACAAATATCTTTATTGAAAAAATTCTTAATACACACACAATTTTACTAAACAGGAGCAAAGATGCAGGAGAGGAAGTAGATGTAAAAATGACACACCTGACACAGGGAAATTTTTTGGCTGGGGGTCCAGATTAAATAAATCACACTGAATCCACAATACTAGGTTATATGTAATAGGTATGTATCAAATATACAAGACTATATATATTTAAAATATCTCCCATAAGAATCAATCCTGGCTGGGGTCATAACCAGTTACTTTACCATGGCAGCCGGGACTTTAGCGTCCTGGCTGCTATGGTGACCATTCACAAAAGCTAAGCGTCGGATCCGGCGATGTGCCTAAATGACGTTTAGCTTAAAGCCGGATCTGGATAAATGCTTTTCAATGGCCATTAATTCCGGATCCTTCTTTCCGGCATGCCTTCAGGATTTGGGTCCGGAGAAAAATCTGCATCATGCTCCAGATTTTGCTACGGCAAAAAAAGTCTCAGTACTGAACGGAAGATATCCAGACGCATCCTGAGCGGATTTCTCTCCATTCAGGATGCATTGGGATTATCCTGATCAGTATCTTTCCGTCCTAGAGCCCGAGGACGGAACTCTAGGACAGAAAGATAAAACGCCAGTGTGAAAGAGCCCTTACTTCACTATTGTTTGGCTATGGCTATCTAGAACTAACAAAAATTTAGGAACCCAGCTCTGTTTAATTCGCAATGCGAGTATATGTTCGCATTGCGAATTCAACTTAGAACTGGGTTCCTAATGGTTGTATTGCTAAAATATAACGAAGATTGGGAATTCAGTCTTCGTAAAAGTTATGTCGTAATGCGAGTAATACAGGTTATATTAATCGCATTGCGAAGTGAACTTAGAGCTGGGTTCCTAATGGTTGTATTGCTAGAATATAACGAAGATTGAGAACATAGCGCTATATTCTCAATCTTCAATTATATTCTAGCAATACAACCATTAGGAACTCCGCTCTAAGATGGAATCGCAATGCGAATACTTTAAGTTAAATTAATCGCATTGCGATTTCAACTTAACACTGCTGCTATATTCCATATTCGTTAACTTCGTTAATTCTAGCAAGCTGACCCATTATAAACCCAGCTCCAAGTTGAAATCGCAATGCGATTAATATAACTTGAATTAATCGCATTGCGATTTCAACGTAATTCCTCAAATCCGACAGTACATTTTAGTATATGGAGACGTTCCCATGGTGATGGGGACGCTCCATGAGCACAGAAGTTATGGTTGGCTTGGTAGAATTAGCGAGGATGACGAATATGACGAATGTATTCGTCATATTCCTCAAAACGAAGATAACGGAGTATTCTACATCTTCGTTTTAGCAACCTATTCGTCAACTTCGCTAATTCTAGCAATCAAATAGGAAGGTTGACTTACCAGACAGCTGTGTTAAATTCGCTATGCGATTTTTTTATTATTTTTTTAATAAATAGAATACTTATAATAATTTTATCAAGTAATATAATTATTGTATTAAAAAAAAAAATCGCATAGCGAATTTAACACAGCTATCTGTAAGTCAACCTTCCTATTTGATTGCTAGAATTAGCGAGGTTGACGAATAGGTAGCTAAACGAAGATGTAGAATACTCGTTATCTTCGTTTTGAGAATAGACGAATACATTCGTCATATTCGTCATCCTCGCTAATTCTAGATATGAAACCAATAGGAAAGTAGCCTTAAGTACAAATCGCAATATGCGATTATTTAAATCGCATGTTAATCGCGATAACTAGAAAAAATGCCGAATATTCGATTTCGACGAATATGAAACGAATATTCATTCGAATATTCGCGAATTTCGTCGAAATCGAATATGGCACCTGCCGCTCATCACTAGACTTCAACAAGGAGTTTGTCGTACAGACCGACGCCTCGGAGGTAGGCCTCGGTGCGGTACTGTCTCAGGAGGTCAACGGGGAAGAACATCCCGTTGTCTTCCTGAGCCGTAAGCTCAGTCCCGCCGAGTCCAGATATAGTATAGTGGAGAGGGAGTGCCTGGCTATCAAGTGGGCACTCGAATCTCTCCGCTACTACCTGTTAGGGAGGAGGTTCCGTCTGGTGACCGACCATTCCCCCCTCAAATGGATGAGTCAGGCCAAGGAGAGGAATGCTCGGGTCACCAGGTGGTTCCTGTCCCTTCAAAATTTCAAGTTCTCCGTGGAACATAGGGCAGGTCGCTTGCAGGGAAATGCAGATGCCCTTTCCCGCGTCCACTGCCTCACATGTGTCCACCCCTCAGGGTTGAACAAAGGGGGTGTGTGGTAAGGTGCAGGGTGCCGTCGTGGATGGCAGGTATGTGTCACCGAGGTTCATAGCCTCGGTGAGGTAAGAGCCCGCTTTTGTTGATGTCAGCAGCAGCTAGTGCTACTGACAGAGTTTAAATAGCATGGCTGCAAAGCCGATCCGGGCCGGCTCTTACCGGGAGCAGCTAAAGTGTAGGGTGGGTGGCTGCTCCCCACGACCCAGTCCTGGTTTTGGGCTGGGTTTAAAAGCTCAGCCAGCTCAGCAGCTGGAGGCTGTGATTATCCTGGAGCTGCTAACAGGGCTGGGAGTTCTCTGTCCTGGAGGAAAGAGCTCAGCAAGGAGGTGTTTTGTTCCTGGCTACCTGAAGCTGGATTCTCCTGCGGCTGGGCCGACAGCGTGGTGCGAACCTGCACCTACACCTCCCAGGTGACTGAACCTGTGTTGGCCTGTTTTTGTTTTGCCACGTTATTTCCGTTGTGTGTGAACTGTCACCAAGAGACTGTTTTTCGTTTATGGTGTGCAAGTGTGAATAAAACACTGTTTGTTGCACAATCTGGACTCCTTGTTTTGCCTCTAAACTGCACCCGCACTGCTGTCTACCAGAGCGACTCCCCACAAAGCGTATAGTGGCCTTATTTCTGTGATACCAGAAAAATATATACCCACTGCACTCTTGCGATAATTTCTGGTGAAAGCATATAGTGCTCAACCAATTCAGACCACAGATATACTATTGAATGTACAAATATCTTTATTGAAAAAATTCTTAATACACACACAATTTTACTAAACAGGAGCAAAGATGCAGGAGAGGAAGTAGATGTAAAAATGACACACCTGACACAGGGAAATTTTTTGGCTGGGGGTCCAGATTAAATAAATCACACTGAATCCACAATACTAGGTTATATGTAATAGGTATGTATCAATATACAAGACTATATATATTTAAAATATCTCCCATAAGAATCAATCCTGGCTGGGGTCATAACCAGTTACAATCCCTCAATGTGGAGTAATAAAAAATCACATCTCAAAGGCCACAGTCAGGACCAAAAATCATAAGGATCAATGTCTATAGTACACAAATAATGCACCAATAAAAGTTGGATCAAGTGTGGGAAAATAACTACAGTCTTAAAACATACCCATGGTATCTCAGTGTGGACCAATGGGGTTCGGGTTCGAGGTCAAGTTCAGGTCTCGAACTGAAACTTTGCGGTGAAGTTCGACCGAACCCGGCGAACCTGAACTTCCAGGTATTTGTTAAACTCTAATACCCACTGCACTCTTGCGATAATTTCTGGTGAAAGCGTACAGTGGCCTTATTTCTGTAATACAAGAAAAATATATACCCACTGCACTGTAGCGATAATTTCTGGTGAGAGCATATAGTGGCCTTATTTCTGCAATACCAGAAAAATATATACCCACTGCACTCTTGCGATAATTTCTGGTGAAAGCATATAGTGGCCTTATTTCTGTAATACAAGAAAAATATTTACCCACTGCACTGTAGCGATAATTACTGGTGAAAGCGTATAGTGGCCTTATTTCTGTAATACCAGAAAAATATATACCCACTAGGGTTAAGCGAACCCGAACTGTAAAGTTTGGGTCTGTACTGAACTTTAGGGTTTTTGGTGCCCGGACCCGAACTCAATCATTTCCGTAAAAGTTCAGGGTCGGATTCAGTGTTTGACAATTTCTTGGCGCTTTTTAAAAGGCTGCAGGGCAGCCAATCAACAAGCGTTTCACTTGTCTGCCCTTAGAAGCCATCACAGCCATGCCTTCTAATGGCATGGCTGTAATTGGCCAAGTGCAGCATGTGACCCAGCCTCTATATAGTCTGGAGTCACGTAGTTCCGCACATTACTCTGCTCTTCTCAGTGTAGGGGTAGGATGCTGCTGTGGCTGTGAGGGAGAGATTGGGGAAGAATTCTGGTGTAATTGGTGTTGTTGAATCCTCAAACTACAGCGATTATGGAGGGTGCTATGCTACATTTTTGTACCCAGCCCTGAGGCCAGTGACACTGAAAAATAACTTTTAATCCATCTGCTAGTTCGGTGGGCGTCATCGACCATTTTTGCAAGTGCAGTGCACTTGCAACTGCATGTGAACTGCATGAGTGCCAGGGACATTACTTTATTCTGTTCTAGTAGCTCAGTGGAGGACAAATTCTCTTTTTTTGGGCAGTCAAGCACCCCTGCAGTCTGGAGTGCATACCTGGAAGTGAAAATTATTCAATTACATTAGTCTATCACATATTTTTATGACCTAAAGCAATTTTTTTTCTGTCTACCACAGGCACTGCATATCTGACAGTCCAATAAAACCGTTTATTACTGCACACTTTTTTTTTTGCTAGACACTAAATTTACGGGCTATGCTGCATTACTGACAGTCGAATTAAACCGTTACATACTGCAGTTACATTGCTGCTATATAAAAACACAGTTTTTGTGCTAGATAGCAAATTTGCGTCCTACGCCGCATTTCTGATATTCCAATAAAACCTTAACATACTGCATTTATATAGTTTTTTGCAAAAAACTGTTTTTGAGCTAGACAGCACATTTGGATCCTATGCTGCATTTTTGACAGTCCAATTAAACCACTAACTTCAGCTGTTACATTGTTGGTTGGAAAATTCTAATTTTTTGTGATAGTGAAGTAATTGTATTGAATTGATCCGTTACACTGTTGTGTGATATAAAGAAATGTATTATATTTATGACACCGGCACTGCCTTACTGTTAGTGAACTTAATTGTTAACTATTGGCAGTTAAATTGTCACCTTAGATAAACCATCTGTTAGTTTGGTGGGTGAACACAAATAATGAGGAGAAAGTCAAAAAAGGGACGTGGCCCTTGTCGTGGTGGTGCTGGTGTTGGTGAAGCTCCTGTTGCAGGGACAGGACGTGGTCGATCTGTGCCAGCTACACACCCAAATTAAACACTTTCCTCAGGTGCACATAGACGAGCCTTCAGCGTTATTTAGTAGGCCCGAATGCCGCTCTACGAATGGTGAGGCCAGAACAAGTGCAGTCGCTAGTAGATTGGAAAGGGAAAGGACGTATTGGAGCAACTGCAGTTTGGTTTTTCGGCACAAGACATCAGAAGTAGCAGTGGAGGACTGCTGTGATTATCCGGCGCTGTGTTCCCCGCAAGTGGTCTCTGGATTGAAAGCGCGGCCCCACCACCTTTATCTTTTATGTGGAACTCCACCTTGAATACTGCAGAGACTGTGCAAGCAGCAGCAGGCGATAGTGGAGTTTCAGCTGCAGCAAGCACGGGTGAGTAGCTTTGCAGAACAGCACCACTTCACCTCCACTGAGTGGGCCTCCATGCGAGACCTGTGTGCCTTGTTGCGCTGTTTCGACTACTCCACCAACATGGCCAGTACCGATGATGCCGTTCTCAGCGTTACTATCCCACTTCTATGTCTCCTTGAAAAAACGCTTCGGGCGTTGATGGAAGAGGATGTGGCAGAGGAGGAAGTGGAGGAGGAAGAGGAATCATTTCCATGTTTATCTGGCCAGTCATTCACAAGTGGCTCAGAGGGTGGGTTCCTGCACCAACATAGGCGAGGTACACAATTGTCCAGCCAGGGCACAGTTCTGGAGGATGAGGAGGAACCATTTTCACAGTAGGGTGGCACCCAAAGCAGCTCAGGGCCATCACTGCAGCGTGGCTGAGGGGGGATACCGAGGACACAGACGATACACCTCCCACAGAGGACAGCTTGTTGTTGCGTCTGGGCAGCCTGGCACACATGAGCAACTACATGCTGCAGTGCCTGCGCAACGACCGCCGAGTTGCCCACATTCTAACTTGTGCTGATTACTGGGTGGCCACCCTGCTGGATCCCTGTTACAAGGACAACGTGCCGTCCTTAATTCCCTCACTGGAGCGTGAATGGAAAATGCGCGACTACAAGCGCACACTGGTAGACGCGCTGCTGATGGCATTCCCACTTGACAGCGGGGGCTCAGTGGATGCACAAGGCGAAGGCAGAGGAGGAGGAAGAGGTCGCCAATGCAGCTGGGGCACCGCCAGCACCTCAGAAGGCAGGGTTAACATGGCCGAAATGTGGAAAAGCTTTGTCACCACGCCACAACAGCCAACACCACCAGCTGATATGCAACGTCTTAGCAGGAGGCAGCATTAAAGCAACATGGTGGAGCAGTATGTGTGCAGACGCCTATACGTACTGACTTATGGGTCTGCCCCATTCAACTTCTGGGTCTCCAAATTGGACACATGGCCTGAGCCTGCCCTTTACGCCTTGGAGCTGCTAGCCTGCCCTGCAGCCAGTGTATTGTCTGAACGTGTGTTTAGCACGGCAGGGGGTGTTATCACAGACAAGTGCAGCTGCCTGTCCACAGCCAATGTGGAAAAGCTCACGTTCATTAAGATGAACCAGGCATGGATACCACAAGACTTGTCCGTACCTTGTGCACAATAGACATGTATACCGGCCTCACACAGCCATTGTTATACTCCAGTGCACTTTCTCGTTGTTTTCTTTTATATATTCCACAATGTTTTGTGGTCTACCCAAATAAAAAAAAATAAAGTTTGCTACTTTCTCCATCGCCGCGTCCACCGCCTCCTCAACCTCCTACTCTATATGGACCTCCCCCTACTAGTTCAAGATTAATATTTTTATTTATTTTATTTTAAGTAATTTCCCTATCCACATTTGTTTGCAGGGCACTTGTCATGCTCTTGCCCACATTTTGCTGCCTTTTGCAGGACTCTAGCCCTTTCCATGACTCTTTTAGAGCCATTTTAGTGCCTCAAAGTTCGGGTACCCATTGACTTCAATGGGGTTCGGGTTCGGGTTCGAGGTCAAGTTCAGGTCTCGAACTGAAACTTTGCGGTGAAGTTCGACCGAACCCGGCGAACCTGAACTTCCAGGTATTTGTTAAACTCTAATACCCACTGCACTCTTGCGATAATTTCTGGTGAAAGCGTACAGTGGCCTTATTTCTGTAATACAAGAAAAATATATACCCACTGCACTGTAGCGATAATTTCTGGTGAGAGCATATAGTGGCCTTATTTCTGTAATACCAGAAAAATATATACCCACTGCACTCTTGAGATAATTTCAGGTGGATGCGTACAGTGGCCTTATTTCTGCAATACAAGAAAAATATACACTCACTGCACCGTAGTGACAATTTCTAGTGAAAGCGTATTGTGGCCTTATTTCTGTAATACAAGAAAAATATTTACCCACTGCACTCTTGAAGTAAATTCTTTTGAAAGCGTATATTGGCTTTATTTCCCTAATACAAGAAAAATATATACACACTGCTCTGTTGCAATAATTTCTGGTGAAAGCGCATAGTGGCCTTGTTTCAGAAAAAAAGGGTGATATATACACACTGCTCTGTTGCAGTAATTTCTGTTGAAAGCACATTTTGGCCTGGTTTATTTAAAATAAGCGTAATATATACACACTACTCTGTTTCAGTAATTTCTGTTAAAAGCACATAGTGGCCTTGTTTCACAAAAAAAAAGCGTAATATATACACACTGTTCTGTTGCAGTAATTTCTGGTGAAAGCGCATAGTGGCCTTGTTTCACTATAAAAAGCGTAATATATACACACTGCAGTTGCAGTAATTTCCTGTTAAGTTAACTTTTCCTGTTATTTACACTGAAATCATATATTGGCCTTTTTCAGTCGAATACGAGTAATATATACGCAGGTCACGTTTGTTTTTATTTCTATAATAATTTAGTGGCCTATTTCAGTCCAAAACGAGAAATATATAGGCAGTTCACGTTTACTTGTATTTGTGCTAAAAGTGGTTAGTGGCCTATTTCTGTCAAAAAAGAGACATATATTCTGGGCTTTTAAGTCTTTTTTAATTTGCTTTTAATTATATTAGTTCAGCAAAAAGTATGCCAGACAGAGAAGTGCCACACCAAGCATAGAGGAGTGGTAGTGGCCTAAATGTTTCCGGCGCAGGCAGAGGTTGCAACAGATTAAGGCAACAGGAGTCGCAGCGAGAGGCCTGAGCTCCCATTGTTATCTACTGATTGTGTCTTGACGAACAACCCAGCGGTTATTGATTGGTTAAATTGGTCATCCAATTCATCCCAAGTGACATCGGACACCCACAGCCAAGAGTCGGTGGGTTCGTCAGACACAACCCTCAGTTTGCATGGCTCAGGATCAGGCCCTGTGCCCTCACCTGTCCTCAAACTGCCTCTGTCCTTTGCTGTTCTCGCAGCCACAGAAGTACTATCTGCTGTGGGCTCAGCTCTACTATTCAGCGAGGATGACCTACTCGAGGATAGTCAGCAGCTACTGGCCAGTCAAGATTTGCAGGAGACATCTGCCGCTTCCCCCATTGGTCGGGCATATAGTGATGAGGAGAGTGGTGTGGGAGGTGGTGTGGCCAGTGGTCAGGCTGACCCAGAGAGCATTGAAGAGGACACCAGTGTCTTGCAGACACTACTCAATGATGATGAAGCCAATTGCACTTAGGAGCCGGGTGAAGAAGGGGCTTTATCATCATCAGGAGAAGAGGGTGGCAGCTTGCCCACAAGGCAGCGGCTGAGCCAGCAGCGTGGCAGTGAGTAGGCAGTGTGGCAGCAGTGGGAGGTCGGCAGCCAAATGGGCCCGGGGTAGACCACCCGCTTAGCAGGAGCCTAGCTGCCCGGAAAGGAGTGGTGCACGGGTTCACGCAAGCAGTCAGTCAGTGCGGAGTGTTGGAGGGAAAATCAGCTACTCTTGAGTGTGGCAGTTTTTTGTCAAGACTCCGGAGAAGGTGAACATGGCCATATGTCGAATCTGTGGGCAGAAGGTTAGGTGTGGCCAGGGGGCCAATGTTGGCACCACTGCCCGGCGACAACATATGCAGCTACACCACAAAGTGGCCTGGGACAATCGTGGCTCTGATGTGGTGGTCCAGCCTGCCGCAGCAACCGCTGCTTCACCCAGTGGCACACACGCCATAGCAGGCAGTCAAGACTCCACCGGCTCAGCAGAAGGGAGCTGTCTGTCTGTCCCATCGTATACTGGTCCTGAAGCTCCTGCTCCTCCTTCTACTCCTCGTCATTCATTCTAGCAGCAATCTCTGAAGCGATTGCCAAGAGACAGCAGTATGCATACACGCATCCAACGGCGCAGAAGCTGAACTTGCTCCTGGCCAAATTGCTGGTGCTGCAGTCCCTCCTTTTCCAAGTGGTCGACTCTGCATCTTTTCAGAGAATTGATGGCTTGTGCCGAGTTGAGGTGGAGAGTCCCAAGCCGTCATTTCTTTTCCCAAAAGGCAATACCAGCCCTGCACACGTATGTAGAACAGAAGCCTGTCGATGTCTGCCAAAGTGCACGGTAGCGCCGATGTGTGGAGCTGTAACTTTGGTCAGGGACAATACATGTCCTTTTCGGCCAACTAGGTGAATGTGGTTCCTGCACAGCGACACCAGCTACTTGGCCAGGTGATGCTGCTTCCGCCTCCACGTTGTTACACCGTTGGTCCTGCGACAATGTCCACCTCTGCCTCCCTATCCTCTACCATATCCTCAGCCTCCACTGCAAGGACAAGTCACAGTGCCCCTCCAGCATACCACATGTGCAGGGCATGGCGGTGTCACGCGGTTCTGCACCTGGTTTGCCTGGGTGAACGGAGTCACACAGGAGAGGAACTGCTCCGTGTCCTGCAGAAAGAAATCAACTGCTGGCTTTCTCCGCGACAACTGAAAATCAGAACCATGGTGACCGACAACGGGAAGAACATGTTGTCGGCACTGCGTCGAGGAGGGCTGAGTCATGCGCCCTGCATGGCACACGTGTTCAATCTTGTTGTCAAGCTGTTCCTGAAGTCTTTCACCCATCTGCAAAACATCCTAAAAATGGCCAGAAAACTTTGCATGCACTTCAGCCACTTATACACCACCAAGCACACCCTCCTTGAGCTGCAGTGGCAGAACAGCATCCCCCAACATAGGCTGATATGCGACTTTTCCACCCGTTGGAATTCCACCCTCCATATGTTGGACCGACTGTACAAACAGAGAAAGGCCTTCAACGATTTCTTGATGATCCAAGCAGATAGGAGTACTCCCCTGTGTAACTTCAATGTCAGCCAGTGGCAGCTCATGTGTGACACCTGCCAATTGCTTAGGCCCTTTGAGGAGGCCACATTATTTGTTATGGGATGAACAACATCATTCCACTGCTTCATGTCCTGGAACAGATGCTGGTGAATATGGCTTGTCAGGGGACTGGAGACGTGGCGCCTAGATCTCTCAGCCACATGAGCCCTGTGGGGGCTGAACTGGAAGAGGAGGAGGGGGAGGAGGACATTTTTGCTCAGGCAATATGTAGCCAAATGAGTGGTTTTTCTACTGCGATGACAGGAGAGGAGGAGCAGGAGCAGCCGGAGAAGCAAAATGGGCGATGAGGAAGACAAGACAGAGGACCCACACACACCGTGACAGTATGCAATGGAGATGGAGGCAGGGAATCCCTCAAAGTCACTTGCACAAATGGCCTGCTGCATGCTCACTTGTTTGCGTAGTGACAGCAAAATTGTCACCATTCGGCAGAGGGATGACTTATGGCTCTCCACCATGTTGGACCCTCGCTACCGGTCCAAAAATTTTTACACACACTAAGGAGGACAAAATGAAGTACGACAGAGACATCCTATGTAGGCAGCTGGCCTCTGCCTATCTGCGCCATTGTCCATCCTCTAGCAGGTCTGACCCGGGGGGCCCTCTGTGTTCAAATTCCACTTCCATGGCTGCTGGGGAGGGGTGCGGTGGCAGGAACAGTAGCAGCTCCATCAGCAGCAGCCTGAGTCTAGAGTCCATGATGAGCAGCTTTCTTCATCTGCATAGTGAAGTAACTAAACACCAGCAGTAGCATCTAAACCTGGAGCAGGACCTGAACCAGCAGGTGGTGGCATACTTAGACAGAACCCCACATTGAAGATCCGCTGGACTACTGGGCAGCCAAAATGGATTTGAGGCCGCAACTGGCAGAGTTTTCCCTGGAAAAGCTATCCTGCCCGGCCAGTAGTGTGGCATCAGAGTGGGTGTTTAGCGCGGCAGGGGCCATAGTTACCAAAGAAGAACTCGCCTGTCCCACCAGAATGTGGAGAGACTTACTTTTCTCAAGATGAATCAGGTGTGGATCAGCCACGATTTCAACCCACCGATGCCTGATGCATCAGATTAGATCATCCATCTCCACACTATGTCTCCTTGCCACTTTGTGGCCTACTCATGCTGCCATGTCCACACTTTGTGGCCTACCCATGCTGTCATCTACACACTATGTCTCCTTGCCAATCTGTGGTATCATGCTGCTGCCATCTCCAGACTATGTCTCCTTGCCACTTTGTGGCCTCCTCATGCTGCCATCTCCACACTATGTCACCTTGCCAATCTGTGGTATCATGCTGCTGCTGCTTGAAGGTCTTGGACTGTTCACCCGCCACACAATCTAATTTAGGTTTTGGAACCGATAAGCCCAACTTGCTTTTGAGGGATGCATTAATCTGCAGGTTACCGTCATACAGCTCTATAGATAACTTTCCATCTGCATCTTTCTCAACAATCTGTGACCACAGTCTTTTGTCCACATTATGTCACCTTGCCACTCTGTGGCCTACTAATGCTGCCGCCACCTCCACACTCTGTCATTGTGCCACTCTGTGGCCTCCTCTTGTTGCCGCTACCTCCACACTCTGTCATTTTGCCACTCTGTAGCCATTTTTAACAATAACATGGACCTGTAAGACTGAGCTAATACTTGAGTTATTTGGTCAGTTTTGGCCCTGTGACTGCCCAAATAAGTGAAGTGTGCAGTGATTCTAATAGCGAAGCCTGTCATCTGCATGTCATCCTCACTAACAGTATTATTTCACTACCTCAGCACACTCCCTATGCGTGGTTATTGCAAGGCAAAGTGTTCTACACCCCTATAAAGGCTCTCTGTAGTCCGGAAATAGCCATTTTTTTAATGTGATTCGCCAGGAATATATTCGGATCAAAGCAAATTTTTAAAGAAAATACGGCGAATCGGTCGAATCTAATTTTTGAGAAATTCGCTCACCTCTAGTGGCTGTAGAGCTCCTTTTGCCGTATGGACTGAATTACATAGTGATGAAATTGTTTATGTGAAACAGGCTTTTTTGGGGAAACTTGATGGGTGACCTCCTTTTGCTGTATGGACCGAATTGCGTAGTGGTGAAATTTTTTATGTGAAACAGCCTTTTTTTGGGGAAATTGATCGGTGATTGTAAACTTTCTTTTGTATGAACCGAATTCCATTATGCTTTCATTGGTGAAATGTTTTATTTCCAAAATGTTTTTTGGGGGAAAATTGATGGGTGACTGTAGACCTCCTTATGGGTGATTGTAGGGTTTCTTCTGTATGAACTGAATTCTATTATCCGTTCATTGGTGACATTTTTCATTTCAAACATTTTGGGGG